>CM052810.1:68157234-68227874 GCA_028533885.1 Nasua narica | reverse complement strand
TGGATAAGGAAGATGTGGTACATCTATACAATGGAATATTATGCCTCCATCAGAAAGGATGAATATCCAACTTTTGTATCAACATGGACAGGACTAGAAGAGATTATGCGGAGTGAAATAAGTCAAGCGGAGAGAGTCAATTATCTTATGGTCTCACTTACATGTGGAGTATAAAGAAAATCATGGAGGGCATTGTGAGAAGGAAGGGAAGGGCGAATGGGGGGAAATCGGAGGGGGTGATGAACCAGGAGAGACTGTGGACTCTGAGCAACAAACTGAGGGTTTTGGAGGGGTGTGTGAGCCTGGTGGTGGGTATCGATGGGTGAGCCTGGTGGTGGGTATGGGTGAGCCTGGTGGTGGGTATCGAGAAGGGCACGTACTGCATGGAGTACTGGGTGTGGTGCATGAACAATCAATCTTGTAACACTGAAAAATTAAAATAAACATATTTGGGGAGAAAAAAAAAGAAAAGAAAAGACTGTTCAATTCAACAATGTTAAAATGAAGGAATTAAATCCATCCAAAGATATCATAAAGAAAGTCAAAATTCAAGCCATAAACTGAGAAACACGGGATTACTGTTCTAACACATCAAGAAGGGGGAGAAATCAATAAGGAAAAAGTAAACCACCATATAGAAAAATGCACATAAGACAGACACTTGACAGAAAACAAAAACAAACAATAAAAACATGAAAAGCTATTGAACTTTCAAAGTAGCCAGGGAACGCCATTGCCAATGAAAGCCGGAAGAGCATTGCATTTCTTTAACTTACAAAATGGCGAAATTCAAACTCTGACAATATCAGATGTTGATGAGGCTGTGGTGTGATGGGAACCATTGTTGGGAAGAGGGCAAATAAGTACAAATATTTTTAAAGCAATTTGGCATTATCACATAAACTTAAAAACAGACATCCCCTACAAACTCAGCAATTCCAGGCTTCTACATGAATATAAAAGGTATAAAAATGCTCACAGCAGAATTGTGTGAACTAGCAAAAGAACCTAGAAGAAGCCATGCGCCCAATGACAGGAGAATGACTTCAGAAATTATGGGATGTTATACTGAATTGAAAGTAAATGCACTGCAGCTACGCGCACCCCTGAGGAGCTTCAGGCACAGAACTGGAAAAAGCAAATCACAGATTATAAACAATATAATACCACTTTTGTACAGCTCAAAAGCAAAACTAAACACCATATTGTTTATGGAGAAATAACTCATGTGGCAAAAAAATATTTTTAAATAAAAATTAATAAGAATTCAGGGCTGTCCTTTCTTCCAGAGAGGAGCATATGGTAATGTTTTATTTTTTAAGTTGGATGGCGGCTTCACAGCTGTTCATTCTACAAATGTTATTTTGCACCATTAAATATTAAATTAACAGTTTATTACTTTCACAGGCATTTCCTTTCTAATCACTCATGAAAAGAATCTATCGAACTGAAACCAGCTTCATTATAATCCCCATCCACTATTATCGGTACCATTGATTTTTTCCTAGAATGACATAGAACATTTACACTTTCTACTCTGACATGGCATCCTTCAGATATTATACAACATGCTGCAGTTTCTTTTTTCTAGTCTTACACCATTCCTAATTCTAATTTTATACCAATGCAGCAGGCCACTCCTCAGAATGTTTTCTAGCTCAAAAATGTTACTGCAGAACATGGCATCCCACACTGAACAAAAATACTCAAGTATGATTGAAATACACTGGGTTTGCCGCCTGTTCCATATAATATGCAGAGGGGGAGCAATGCAAGGGGGGGTGGGGAGTAAGGGGGTTTAGAGATTACTGGTTGGAAAATATGGACTAAAAGGGACAGAGACAGATACTGCTGAAGGGAAATAGGGTGATATGATATTAATATTTGATCTTCATCCCTGCCTGTATAATAACAATGAGAAAAACTCTTGATACTCCAAATAATCTGAGAGTCAGAGACAGCCTAGTTTCCTCATGTGGATATATGGGGATGAGAGTCAAGCATCAGGCTTTTAGACTACATTATGGGAGTGCTTAGCATTTTTAACTTTGGGATAGGGGCTAAGACTATCTTACTGCCTTGAATCGAGGAATTCAATCACTATCAAAAAAGAAAAAAAATGTACCTGTGATTTTATAATAGATGGGGAGGGGGCGATTAAATAAGTAAACAGATAGCTAACAAGAGATGTTAGTTTCAGAATTACTAAAATAAGGGGAAAAAAGTTGCATCATCTACTAAAATTAACTCAAAATGAATAAAAGACCTAAACATAAGACTTGAAAACTATAAAATTCTTAGAAAAAAGCATACAGGAAAAGCTTCATAACATCACATCTGGCAATGATTTCATGGATATGACACCAAAAGCACAGCCAACAAAAGAAAAAAAAACAGATTAACTGGCTGGACTATATCAAAATTAAAAACTACATTGAAGAACACAATCAACAGACTGAAAAGGCAACCCACAGAATGGGAGAAAATACTTTAAAATCATGTATCTGAAAAGGGATTAACATTAAGAATACATAAAGAACTCCTACAACCCCCAACCAAAAAAGCAGACAACCCAATTATAATATGAGCAAAAGACTTGAACTGACACTTCTTTGAAGATATCCAAATGGTCAAAAAGCACATAAAAAGATGTTCAACATCACTAGTTATTAGGCAAATGAAAATCAAAACCACAATGAGACACCACCTCATACCCATTAGGATGGCTACTATCAAAAAATCAGAAAATAACAAGTGATGACGAGGATGTGGAGAAATGGGAACCTTGTACTCAACAGTGCACAAGGTAGAACTGTAAAATGATGTAGCCACTGTGGAGAACTCCATACTGATTCCTCAAAATATTTAAAATAGAATTTCTATAAGATCCAGCAATCTTACTTCTTGGTATATATGCAAAGGAACTGAAAACAGAGACTCAAGCAGGTATTTGTAAACCCATGTTCCTAGAAGCATTATTCACAACAGTCAAAAGGCAGAAACAACCCACGTATCCATCAATGGATGAAAAAACACACAGAATGTGATCCATACATACAATGGAATGTTATTCAGCCTTTAAAAAGAAGGAAACTCCAACAGAGGCTACAACATGATGAGCCTTAAAAACATTATGCTACTTTACAAAAGGGCAAATACTGCAGGATTCCACTGATATGAGGTACCTGGAGTAGTCAAGTTCATAGAGACAGAAGGTAGACAGGTAGTTGCCAGAGGTCAGGGGAGAAGATCTGGGGAGTTGTGTAACAAGGACAGAACTTTAGTTTCAGAAGATGAAGAGAGTTCTAGAGATGGATGGTGGGGATGGGAGCAAAAACTAAGAATGTACTTCATACCACTGACTGGCACACTAAAACATGGTTCAGATGGTAACTTTTATATTATTTTTAGTACAACAAAAAATAAGTTGCATCTTACAGTGTTTAAGGGAGAATAAAGATCATGCTTTGAGAAACGTGGGACCACCTGCAGATAATTTTCCACTTACTGCGAGCAACTGGGAAGGGGTTAGGCTCAAGGTGGGAAGCAAGGAGCACTAAGAAGAAAAGAGAGATAGTAACCTTCAGTTCGTCAGACGGCACAGGTCCCTAATGTAGCCTGAGCCAGAAGGCGATCGGTGGGAAAACCCCATCAGACTGTTGATTCGGGTTCAGTCTACCATGTCCAAAAACCTGGGAGTTTTTCACATGAGCTGCTACCAACTCTGTATTCCTTCTCTACTTGTGTTATTAATTTTAAGATTAACTGACAAGAAATTCTGCTTCAACTTTGATGTTGTCGCTTGTCAAGACAGTTTTGAATCTGGAATGAGCACCTCTGGCATTTGTTATCTCTGACAGCTGTACGGCCTCTGCAAGTCTGATAAGCATACTTCTCATTCCTCAACCACAAGGAATTCATTGGCTATGCCATGCTTTAGTTCAGATAGAATACTTGTAGGTGTTAATAAGTCACTGGTACATTATCCTTACTCAGAAAGTTCTCTGGAATACACCACATGATGGTTAAAAAAAAAAAATCCTTTCCTAATATGTAGCAGAATAGGAAATGAAGCATAAAGATGCAACCCTGTAATTCTTCTTATGGGCTTTAATGTCATTTATTTACAAAGCCTTGGATTTTAGGGAATTAACTCCTTGTCCTTAAGGCTAGAACTGCCCTTAAAATGAAATCATCTAGCCACTTGGTATCTTAATTAGTGACAAGAAGAGGCAAGCCCTTTGTGAAACTCAAGGCATTCACACGTTCCTTGCCTCTTGGCACTCTTTCTGTTCTCCATAGGAATTACAAAATTATTTTAAATTCTTTAGAAACTGTGTTTGCAAGTCCCTTTGGCCCACTGGACATGCCTTGTGAGTCTGAAACTTGAATTAATTCAAAGCAGCTTATTGTTCTTTCCTGTTTCCTTTAGTTTGAAGTGTATTTTTGGACTTAATATTGTTTTCTTGAAACTCTCTTGTTCAAAAATGGCTTTTCTTATGGAAGAATGCCATAATAAAATAATAATTGTCCTTTTTTGGGACATTACACTATCCTCCAAGCAGTGGCTCTTGCCTTTCTTTGCTCTTCTGATTGTTCTGTAAATAGATAACATTTTTAAATCTAACTTTAGCGGCTGTGGTGAGATTCAGGCTACGATTTCACTTTTGGCTTTAAGTGTGACTCTGAGAGGCTCAGGGTACACTCCTTTAGTAACTCTGACCTCTGTGTGTTCTCCTCGGTATTCAGATCCCCTTAGCAATCTAAGCTCCTTAGACAGCTCTTTTCCTGTGATGTTGCTTCTTCAGATGCCTCCTGCTTTTTCTCACAGGCCACACTTTAACTGGCAACTCTATACTAATTACCCCTACACATTGCAGGTTCTATTTGATTCTGGATTTCAGAGTTGTATTACTAATGGCCCCTTGGATACAGCCAAAAAAGAACTGTATCTTCCTTCCTCAAACTTGGACCTCTTCCAGAATTCTCTCTTCATAGAGCCTCCATCTTTGATTCCCCTCTCTCACCTCTTATTCAACTAGCCTCAAATCCTTCCAGTGAAGTCTCCAATAGCTCCTGAACTCTGTTTCTCCAGGCCCCCCATTGCCAATTCCTTCATTCTGGCCCTCACCATTGCTTCACTACATATTTGCAAGGCTTCACGTAAGCTGAGCCAGGACATGAGTTCAAAGATGGAACCCAGGGTAGCTGTCTGCCAAAGGCTAATGAGAAAATGGGTTGGAACAGAGCTGTCTGAGAGCCAGGAGGACTAAACACAACTGCTCCCGAGAGGAAGTGTGCTAGCAAAGCTCGGTGTAAACACTGCCAAGAAAAACTAGTCAAGTCACAAACAGCGGTCTAGTAAATGAGCTGGGATTAAAAAGTGTGTAGGGGCAAAAGGACTGAAGAGACTGGGAGTGAATCCTAGAAACCAGAACATTTCAGTGTATTTTTCTGTCTCCCCTTTCTCCTCCTTCTGCTCTTACCACTACCAGCATCTTGCCATGGTCTCAGATTTTTCCATGACTTTACAGGCTTTTCCTTTGGTCTGGAATAACCTTGTCTTCAGCTCTGTCTTAGTTCCCCTGAGATTTAAAAACCTTGAGTGTTAGAATGCTGTCTCACTTACTCCTGGCCATTTCTCAGATGCTGAGAACAGTGCCTGGTACATAATAAAAACTCAGTAACTACTTCCTGACCGAAGGAACTATGTATGTCCTTTGTGTTCTCAATAAATATGTTTTAATGAGATGGGAAGGGGCTGCTGAGAGCCCCTGGCAAACTGCCCCCTTTACATATTTTTTCCAGACCTGGCTCCTCCAGCACTTCCTGCATGAAGCCTCTCCCAGCCCCCCTGGCAAAGTTCACGGCTCTCCTTTATGGTCCTGTGTGCCCTGTGCATAGCTCTGCCCCAACAAGCGGTGTGCTCTGCTCCCCTACAAAAGGCGCAGGGGGACAGGCGAGCAAACGCCAAAGGAAGGACTTAGGTTTTCCTGATCACTCCCAAACCCCAAAATGTGAACCCACAGGCGACTTGTGCTATTATTTGATGGCTCGTGTTTTTGTTATTGGCCCAGTTATCTCTGCGGGTTAATGGACACGTGGCCAATGGATCACCAGTATCTCAATTCTGTCACCTTAATAACTGAGATAGATTATGATGAAGACCCAGTCATATTAGTTAGCCAGAAACTCCTCCATTATTCTACAGTTGACAAGAACAACTAGATGAAATCAAGGCCAAAAATAAAAAAAGACCGAATCACATTAGAAAAAGGTTCACACATAAAGGTGGGTTTGGCGCTTTTTCTGATTCCATTTATTCCTTCATGTATAATTTCTTTTAGCGCTTCTTAGGTGCTACGGGATTCTAAGTGCTGAGGATCCAAAGATGACTATAATTTCACACCTGCACTCACGGAGGTATGTATAGTCTAAGGGGGGAAACACTAACCTATGTGATATATAATCAAAGTTCTCTGAGAAGGGAAAGAAGATCTTTCATAAAGTACATGTGGTTATGGCCAACTCGTTATAAGAGATCTCTCATTGTCTTCCTGCTTTACAAAATTTTAAAATCCTTAAACTTCCATTTTTAAATCCAATATTGAAATCAAAACGCTGAAGATGAGGAATTTTCAGACCTCTTCTGTAAGCCATGATGGGAAATTATGGCCAGGCCATGCGGCTTTACAAAACACTAGAAAAATTTAGATCAAGAGAACAAATAGGAGCATAAATGAAAGAAGGGAGACCATTGGCTTTTCTGAAGCGAGGCTGGTTTGAAGGCCTGTTCTACAGAATCTGCTTGTTTCCCCTTCTGGAAAACAGGAACAGAGCGCTCCCCTCAGGGGATGGTTGTGAGGACTAAAAGGGCGAGGACGTAGAATACAGAGGGCATAGAATACAGAGCAGCTATCTCTCGACACTATGATCCTACTGGCTGGCAAAAAAATAAAATGAGGTGGAAGGATTCTGGCCTTGAGAGAGGGTGACAGTTCTGAGGAGCTGCACATTACGCAGCAGGCCAAGAAAGCTGACCACCATCACGCAGAGGACGGCACCGCGGTAGTGCTCCCCTACCTGCCCGGTCTGATAATGTCTGGCAAACTGGGTAACCACTCGATAGTCATTTGCAAAGTACTCCATCAGAATAGATGGGACCTCAGCAAAGTCAGTAGGGCACCTGGTCCCTAAAATGGGGGGAAAAGAAAAAAAAAGTTGACATGAATCAAATCAACATATTTATCTTACTTTTTATGTACTCTTTTAAAACTTTTATTTGAATTTCTGGTGAACTATGATAAGATGTAATTCATTAAATCAATATTTTACTTCTATAAAATTATTGCACATATTTGCAGAAAAGTTTATTATAATCCCATATATTTTCCTATATATCAAAAGTAAAACAAAATATTTGCACAGCTGGATAAAACACCTTGTAAAGCAGTGGCTCACACCCTCTACAAACAAATCCATCGTTGGCTATGCTAGGCTATACACAAGACACAAATTAAAACATTCTTACAATTAATATACCATTTGTATTATTAATTCACCGAATTCTCCCACCAGGTGCTTTTATCCTTCACTTTTTTGTTTGTTTATTTGTTCTATTCCCTATGCTATACTTTTCATCTCCGTGACTTATTTATTTTATAACTGAAAGTTAATCCCCTTCTCCTATTTCACCCGTCCTTCCAGGCCCTCCCTGCTGGCAACCACCAGTTTGTTCTCTGTATTTAAAAATCTGTTGGGTTTGTTTTTTTGTGTGTGTGTGTTTGTTCATTTGTTTTTTAGATTCCACAAATAAGTGAAATCATCTAGTATTTATCTTTCTCTGTCTGACTTATTTCACTTAGCATATTACCCTCTAGCTCCATCCATGTTGTTGCAAATGGCAAGATTTCATTCTTTACAGCTCAGTACTATTCCATAGTATAAACATATACCACTTCTTTATTTGTTTTAAAAGTACCATTCCACTTTTAAATCCAATATTGAAATCAAAACGCTGAAGATGAGGAATTTTCAGACCTCTTATGCAAGCCATGATGGAAAATTACGGCTTTTGTTTTAAAAGTACCTTTTTTTAAAACCATTGTTTGCTTCTTGTAACAAAGTCAATGCAAAAAAAGCTGTATTTTAAACTTAAAATAGCTTAAAGTAACAAATCCTGTAAGAACTTTTTGATGACACTTAGACTTTTCAAGTATCTTCTTCTCCCACAAAATACTATGTATACAAAGTTAGTTAATAAATAACTAGATGAAAGCAATTTAGCAGGTGATCTTAAGCTGACCATATGGGATAATGAGCTTAAGACTCAGAGATGAGACAACTAAGAGGAAAGACTACATATGATATCCTCAAACAGGGCCACATACCAGCATGAAAGATTGTCATCTTATATAGGGGGAAACCATAGCAAAATATTTTCAACATGCTTTAATATGTATTCTAACTGATTTTGGAGAAAAAGAGGCAATATTCTTTCACTTACTAACTCTGTGCTAGGTACTAAGGAGACACATATTCATTCCCACACACATAGCCAAAAACTTCAATTCCATATAAAATATGATAAAATGTAAAAGTGCAAACTCAGAAGACAAGTGAGACAGTCCTCAGTCAGAACCGCTAGCAAGGAAGCAGAGAAATGTCAGATGATCAGGTTGAATAACAACTAGAAGGATGAGGTGAGGCAACCTGCAAAAAATGACCACCTGACAATGTCAAATGATCACATTTTCTAAATAAAGAGCTTTTTGTTCCAATTTAAAATAAAACACATTTTTAAAAGATGGTTGTTAAACAGAAGTCCCCTCTTCATGGCTCACCAGTGACATGTTGGTAACGAGTACGTCCCAGCATAGAATGCATGGCATGTCCCATTTCATGGAAGAGATTTTCCATCATTCCAGGAGTTAATAAAGTTGGTGAATTCCTTGAGGAATGGGGAAGATTCAGCATAAGAACTACGACTGGGAGCTGATAGTCTCCATCTTCCTTTAATCTGCCTCCACGGATTGTAAAATGACAATCCTGGAAGAGTCAGAAAACATATCCAGAGAAGAGAGTATTAGGTGATCTGAAGAATAAAACAGTCTCAATGAATATAAAATTACACCAAGAAGTCTCAGTTCAAATTTACCTTAATTCCATTCTTCTATTTATTTGGTTATAGACACTTTTTCCTAACATTTTTTATTTCACTAAAATTTTAAGTTTTTTAAAACGCCAGGTCCACCTTGCACTCGTATTGATTCATTCCTTCATTCACTCCAAAAATATGTATTGAGGTGATGCTACACCAACTTAGATCCACATGCTCAAGTATACACAAGCTAGTAGGAAGGGGACAGACACTGAGCTGCCGTGGGGAGGGATGCTAACGTTTACTGAACCCCTTCTACACACGGAGACACTTCTCATTTCTATTGTCATTATTGCTCAGAAGCAATGAACTCTATCACAAAGGGAGGAATTTGGAGTAACTTTCTCTAACAGGCTAAGATTCACATACACTGTATCACTTATTCTTCACAATAACCCCTTGAGGCAGCTCTCTCATTGTTCAGATGGGGAAACTGAAATTGAGTCTTAGAAACATTGAGTCACATAAAGCATCACCTGATGTGGTTTGTCTGCTCGCTGGAAGAAATCACAGTAAATGTACCCCAACAATCCTTCAGATTCATGAACCACAGCCTGGAAAGAAATTACATTTAGTGGTAAATGAAGCTATCAGAAACCCTAAAAGTGGAAAAACATCCCTAACAAGAATCTAAATATAAAACATCCAGAGCCATACCAGTAGGCATCCCACATGATCTAAAAATAGATTCTCTATTGTCCCCTCATCTCTCAGAAGATTTTGATGTGGGGATTTTGTCCAGGAGAGGAAACCCTTCTTCTTTGAGCCCTTTGTCCCAACTGCCAGTGCCTCACGACACCAGGACCAAACCCAGCTCTTCAGACTGTTCACAAACCTCCCCCACACACTTGGAAACAAGTGCTGGCTCGACAACTGTAGATCCAAATCTTACAATGTAGTCATATGCCCCAAAATGCTAGCCCCAGAATTCAGATACAACAAAAGGTTGCTTCTGGCTTCAGTTGAAAGTCAGTAATCTCATTATTTATGCTCTTCCCTCAAATTGGGCCTATAAAAGACACACGGCTCACGGAGAGCTCAACAGCTGGCCTCCAGCTCACCTCTTTTGTCTTGGCACAACTTGAGGATTCTGCCACAGGGAACCTCAGCTTTATGCACTACAACTTCATGCAGGCATATATTCATTAGTTCAACAAGTATCTCTTAAGGACCAAGTAGGTGCTTGGAATTTATCAAGGCATTCAGATATCAGCAGTGAACCAAACTGGCAGAGTGCTGCCCAAGTGGAGCTCACACCCCATAGTGGGGGAAGCCTGGTGGGCTCACACTCTGCAATGGGAGAAGCTTTCCATTACCTGCATTTTGTTCTTTCACTCCCACCAGTTTTTCTTTCATTGTATCTCTGCACTCTATCAGTCCCCACCCCTTTGTGAGGTCCACAATGCACAGATAATCAGGTAATCAGTGCAGTGATGGAGTGTCTCCTCCTCTATCCTTTCAATTCTATCACCACGCCTATCCCACTGTCAGAGAACACAGCCAGGACACCATCAAAGAGCTTCCTTCCCTTGAAATACAGTGTGGTACGCATAGAGGCAGAAAGTAAAGCAGAGTAACAACAACACAAAGCCTTTGTGATAGACAGATAAGTCCATAAATCCTCATAATCTTATCAAGAAAAAATAAACGTATTGATACCTCAATAAAGTAGGCACTAATAGGAGAAGGGGTGGACGCCAGGCTTGAGGTCACATTAGAACACAGAATATAAATCAATATATTATGTAAATATAAGCTCCTACAAGATGGAAATGGAGTTGAAAAAAAAGAAAATCGACAGATGCAATAAAGTCTGGAATTAACCAAAAGGGACACGGAGCACTGCAGGAATATGAAAAGTAGGACAAATTTCTCTTTAACCAGAATTTGTCAATATACAAAGATGCAACTTTCTGTCAAGTCCCTAAAAAAAATTTCTTTCAGAGAATTCACTCTGCTATTATATGTTTCTATCAGTTGGAGGGAACAACTGATTTTAGAGAAAAATATTTTTTTCTAAGTCAAAAGCGGTGACCTCGACTTCTCATGAAACAGAAATAAGGTGAGACTCACTTCATCAGGGCAAAGCTGCCTTGAAGCTAAAACTGCTATTAACTCGATTACCAAACCCAAGAGATAAGGAGTGCAACTCTACACTAGCTGAATGCTTACCAGTTTGCGAACATCTTCACACCACACCTCCCCTTTTGCAGGTTGCTCTGCATATAACGTAATTCCTAACAGTTTGGTAAACAAAATATTTAGGCCTTCCATGCACGCTCCAAGGGAGAAAAATGGGCAATATAAACTGGGCTCAATATTATACCTAAAAGAAAGAAAAGAAGTTCAATAGCATTTTTGTTTATTTCAATTTCTTAAGGTAAAATCAGTTAACTCTTCATTTAAAATTTAGGATCATGGTAGGTAAAAAAAAAAAAAGGATTGAAAACAAAAAGGTACATCTTTATCTTCTGAAGGATTTTCAGAAGAAAGGCAGTCTGATTATTCTTAGTGGTCAGGGTAGTAAGTAGTACTTCTTAGTAGTAAGAGTAGTATCAGTAATGAGTAATTAAGGTGGACACACCATTCCCTAATCTTCAGCCTTTTCAGGTTATTTACTTACACTGACTTATTTAAACAATCCATCTATCTGAATTACCCACACCACGCATTCCTTTATGCATACCTACAGACAGAATCTGACCAGTTTGAGCAATAATGAAATAGGAAATATGCTGTATTCTAAAAAATTGGCTTATAGTACATAAATAGTAAACAAACTCAAGTCCTGAAGCATACTAAGTGAATTTAAATCTTACTCTAGTAAAATATTTATTAATGGAAAAAGTCTCTGAAACATCAACAATCAGATCTTAATTCATCTGTTTTACAGTTAAACACCTTAAATGAGGCATAACATACTGGCAAGGTTAATTACTCTTCATTCAAAACCGGCTTTTTATATCCTCTTCCAACATAAGCCAAACCACATCCAGAATATGTGATGTGAATGGTCACTTCTGAGTCATTAGGTCAGGCCAAACTTTATGACCACAGCTAGGAAGAATGGCTCTAGAATAATTGTAGGTGCTTATTCTATTTCTACTCTCTGGAATTAACAAAATATATACTTAGGGTGACAGAAGGTAGCCACACTTGCGACAAGCACAGCATTACATATAACCTTGTCGAATCACTACGATGTACACTGGAAATTACCATAATACTGTGTGTCAACTATACTTCAAGAAAAATTAATTAATTAAAATAAAAACAAAATACATATAAACTTTGATGCAGAACATAGACAAACAAATGCTTATTACTAAATGGATGACTGGATTTAGTGAGCATGTATAAATTACACCACAAAAGAGATTTTGACTACCAAAATCCACGAATGTACAACTTAATTCCTGATCAATTTTTCATAAAAACAGAATCTCACTCGTGAAAGATAAGTCAGCAGTTCAGTGTCCTTGCTCACGGATTCATATACTTGTGTAGGCTCTCAAGAAGTCTGCTGCTTGCTGGAGGTAAGGAATGAGGGGCGTCTCTCTAAAGAGCTCACAGTGAAGAAGGCAGAGAGGTGGACAGACAACTCTGGTCTCTTTTGCCTGGGGTAGCAGTAGAGTAGGTGCTAGAGACACAGTCAGAGGACTGAAGGAAGGACACAGACAGCAGGACAGCCAGAGGGTATGATGACTTCCCTTGTGGAAGAGAGGACAGGAAGGGGTCAGAGAAAGGAATTCAGAAATGGGAATTTGCTGGGTGGGGTGGGGATAAAGATTAAGGGCAGAGAGAAGTAGTAATAAGGGAATTCCAGGGAGAAGCAACAGTGTGAAGTCATGAAACAGCCTGGAAACTCCTAAACCAGTGGCTCAGTATGAGCCAGTTCATGATGGAGGGGATCAAAGGAAAAGAGAGGGAGACAGATTGGGTGACATGGGAGACTCTGCTTTCGTAGGCAACAGAGAAGCAATCTGATGCTTTCTGGAACACTGCAAGGCTGAGAGTGTGGAGGGAGGAATGCATGAGAGGCAGGGAGAACACACAGTGAACTAGGGTCTGAACATAAGCAAAGGCAGTGGGGTCAAGGATGAGGAGGCAGTTATGAAGTTGTTTCTCTTTGAGATGAAAATATTTCGGGACTGTGTGAGTGAGAGAGAATGGTCTAGAATAACACACAGGTTTCTGACTTGAGCCAGATGGGTGGGATGGCAGAGTGATTTAATCAGAGCACTAAGCAGGTAAAAAGAAAGAAGGGAGGGTGGGTATGTCTGTGGGAGAAGAAAGGAGGGTGGGGTGCAGTTATGGGAGAAGGATAGAGGAGTCCCAGAAAATAAATTCAGTTCTGGAGACACTGACTGCAAAGTGCCCATAAGATGTCAGACATGCAGTTAAGACCGAGTCTTCATTGCTCAGGAGCTAGTTAAAGCTGTAGAAGGAGACAGGTTACTAGAAAAGGGTGGTGCAGTATGAGACGAGGGCCAGCAGCAGATCTTCCAGATGAAGAGATAAAAAGGAAGACAGAGAAGAAAAGTCAGAGCTGTTAGGGGATGAAAGAAAGGCACATCACGGAAAAAGAGAAGAAAATGTGTTCTAAAAACGGGAAATAATGGAGGCTTCTAGTGTCTGTTCCAGAATATAGGGACCCTGGAAGGCATTATTCCATCCTAACAAGTAAAATGCTCAACAAACTAAAAATCAACAACTCTTCTTGTATCCATCAGAGAACTGAGCTCACAGAGCAAATTGTTGCCCCTAAATATATAAAGACAAGCAGGCAAATACAGAGAATCACAATTTACACAACTCTCCAGTATGGACTAGCACTAAGGTAGAAAAATTTAAACTACAACTGACAAACTGGAAGCTCAGTGTGGACAAATCTGAGAGTTAAAAACTCCAGGGAGGCCCAGTTTAAGGGGTGGGGGGATCCCCACATTCTTATTTTACCTCCAGGAGCTCTACCAGGTTCTCACAGTAAAGATGGAGAAAAATTTTCCCAATGCTTCCAATAGGGGGAAGGAAAAAACAGCCATTTTAAAATACACGAGAGCATTCTGTTATTCTTAACAAGGTTGCCCTCAAAAGAAACTATCACCAGAGCCTAACTTACCTAGAAGAAAAGAAATATCCAACCCAATCCCCCTCTCATCAAAGCAGGGAAGGCGAACTGAAAAGCACTTGTAAAAGTCAGAGCTGAGGGCCAAAGGCTCCATAACAGACTGAGACCTAATCACAGGACTTCAGAAAGCATCCCTCCCACCCTACCCTCACCACCACAGCAATGGGAATCCTGTAAAATAACAGGTGAATACAACTGAAAAACTGCACATCTCAGATCTTATTTAAGTAAAAGTCTCCAGAGAAACCCAAATACAACATCAGAGACCGAAAGAAAGAAAGAAAGAAAGAAAGAAAGAAAGAAAGAAAAAAGTTCAGCCTCCAACACCATAGCTACTGCAAAGTAAACACAGCTTAACTCCCAGTCAGTGAGTACTTCATGCCCAACTTTCATCAATTTCAAGTCACAGTAAAGGACAAAAACCACAGTCTGAAGAAACAGAACAAGCATCAGAACCAGATTCATGTATGTCAGAGATGTTAGAATAACCAGACTGAGAATTCAGAAACAACTATGATTATCATTCCAAGCGTTCTAAGAAAATATGCAAGATTCATGAGTAATGTAAACAAAGAATCAAAGGAAATGCTCATCAGTAGACTGAACATGGCCAAGGAAACTATTAGTGAGCTTGAAGAAATGTCAATAAAAACTTTCAAAAGTATGATGCAGAGAAAGAATGAAAAATACAGAAGAGAAGACCTAAAGAATTGTGGGATAATTACAAAAGATATAACATACATGTAATGGGAATTACATATAACGGGAGAACAGAGAGAGAAAGGAACAGAAGAAATATATGAAGTACTAATGGCTGAGAACTTTCCAAATGAAGGACAAACACTAAGCAAGGTGGAAAACACATTTGGGAATATCATATTTCAACTGCAGAAAATCAAAGACAAGGAAAAAATCTCCAGAGGGAGGGAGGAGGGGGCGCCTGGGTGGCTCAGTGGGTTAAGGCCTCTACCTTCCGCCCAGGTCATGGTCCCGGCGCCCTGGGATCAAGCCCCGCATCAGGCTCTCCACTTGGCCGGGAGCCTGCTTCTCCCCCTCTCTCTCTGCCTGCCTCTCTGCCTACTTGTGATCTCTCTTTCTCTCTGTCAAATAAATAAATAAGTAAAAAAAAAATTTAAAAAAAAAAGAAGATGGAGGGAGGAAAAATTACCTTACCTGTAGAGAAGCAAGAATAAGAATTACAGGGGCGCCTGGGTGGCTCAGTGGGTTAAAGCCTCTGCCTTCAGTTCAGGTCATGATCTCAGGGTCCTGGGATAGAGTCCCACATTGGGCTTTCTGCTCGGCAGGGAGTCTGCTTCCCCCTCTCTCTGCCTGCCTCTCTGCCTGCCTCTCTGCCTACTTGTGATCTCTCTCCTCTCTGTCAAATAAATAAAATCTTGAAAAAAAATTGTCTAAAAAAAAAGAATAAGAATTACATCCACATTCTCCTCAGAAACTATGCAATAAAGAAGAGCATGGTGGGAAATACTTAAAGCATTGAAATTAAAAAACCCACAAACCTAGAATTCTGTTTCCAACAAAATGACTCTTCAATAGTGGAGACATAAAGACTTTCTTGGACAAATAAAAATTGGGAGAATTTCTCACTGGCAGACCTGACTCGCAAGAAATGTTAAAAACAGTTCTTCAAGAAGAAGGAAAATGATGGAAGTCAGAAACTTCGATCTACGTAAAGAAAGCAAGAGTACTGGAGAAGGAATAAATGGAAGATAGAAAAGCAAATCTTTTTATTTCTTATTTTTTTAAAGATTTATTTATTTATTTGAGAGAGAGAGACAGAATGAGAGGGGAGAAGGTCAGAGGGAGAAGCAGACTTCCCGCAGAGTCGGGAGCCCGACACGGGACTCGATCCCGGGACTCCGGGATCATGACCTGAGCCAATGGCAGCTGCCCAACCAACTGAGCCACCTAGGCGCCCCTTATTTCTTATTTTTAAATGACCTAATGCATAACAGCTTCTTCAGAATAATAATAGTGACAATGTACGAGGAGATTGTAGCTTATAGGTAAAGTGAAATCCAGGAAAGCAATGTTATCAGGCACTAAAAAGAAGCACTGGGTACTTGCACAAACCATGAAGCAGTGTCGTATTATTTGAGGTGGACTTACAGTGTAAACATCAGGGCAAATGCTTAAAATTTGGAAAAAAGGGAGGACAAAAACTGGAATCGTATAAAACACTCAAATAAAACCATAAGGCAGAAAAAGAAAAGACAATTAAAGAAAAGGGAGAAAAAGTAAGGGCAAAGAATAGAAATATATGGTATTCGTACATGGTGATATGCTAGATATTAACCCAATTATATAACTCATCACTTTAAACACTGATGGTCTAGATATAACAATTAAAAGAGCAAAGTTGAGAAAAACAAGATCTAATTATTTGTTGTCTATAAGAAACTGACTTTAATTGTAAAAATACAGATAGATTAAAAGTAAAGGGATGGAGAAGGAAATACCATGCCAACACTAAGTCAGAGTAGCTACATTAATTCCAATTAGAGCAGACCTCAGAGAAAACAAAGTAATCAGGGGTGAAGATGGGCATCACATAGTGATAAAGGGGTCAATTCTCCAAGAAGACATAACAATCTTTACTGTCCATAAAACCCTAATGCATTTTAGCAAGACATCAAAATACATGAGGCAAAAACTGACAGAACTACAAGGAGAAACAGATGAATCCGGTATTATAGTCGGAGACTTCACCATCCACCTGTCAGAAATGCAGATCCAAGGGGCAGAAAATCAGTGAGAATATGTTGAACTGACCAGCACCATCAATTAACTGAATATAATAGACATCTAGGCAATGTTTATCCAACGACAGTGGCATACACATTCTTCTAAAGATCACAAAGAATATTATCCAAGAGAGACCACATTGTGGGAAATAAAATACATCTTAACAATTTAAAAGAAAAGACATCATACAATGAATGCTCTCAGACCACAATCGGATTAATCTAGAAATCAATAACAGAAGGATAGTTGGAAAATCCCAAAATATTTAGAGATTAAACAACGCATTCCTCATTAACACATGGGTAAAAGAAGGCTCAAGGAAAATTTTAAAATATTTTGGGCAAAATGAAAATGAAAACACAACTTATATAAATATGTGGGATGCAACGAAAGCAATGCTCACAAGAATAATCAAAGCAATTAATGAATATATTAGAAAAGAAGACAGATCCAAAGTTAATAATTTAAGCTTATAACTTAGGAAACTAGAAAAAGATGAGCAAATTAAATCCAAAGTAATGAGAAGAAAAACATTTTTTTTTTTTGAAATTAGAGCACTCTACCTGGTCGTGATGGATAATCCTTTTAATGTATTGTTGGATCCTATTAGCTAGGATCTTGTTGAGAATTTTGGTATCCGTATTTATCAGGGATATTGGTCTGTAATTCTCCTTTTTGATGGAGTCTTTGCCTGGTTTTGGGATCAAGGTAATCCCAAAATATATATAATATATTCTATATTATTGGGATTAATATCCAAAATATATAAAGAATTTATACAATACCAAGTAAACCTCCCAAACAATCCAATTAAAAAATGAGCAGAGGACCTCAATACACATTTCCAAAGAAGACATATAGATGACCAAGAGATTCATGAAAAGATACTCAACATCACTTATCAGGGAAATGCAAATCAAAACAACGAGAATGACTAAAATAAAAAACACAAGAAATAACAAGTGTTGATGAGGATGCGGAGAAAAAGGAACCCTGGTGTACCGGTGGTGGAAATGTAAATTGGTGTAGCCATTGTGGAAAACAGTATGGAAGTTCTTCAAAAAATTAAAAATAGAATTACCATATGATCCAGTGATGCCACTACTGGGTATTTACCCAAAGAAAACGAAAATACTAATTCAAAAATATATATGCTCCATGTTTATTGCATCACTGTTTACCATAGCCAGGATATGGAAGCAACCCAAGTATCCATCCATCCACAGATAAATATATATATATGTGTGTATGTGTATGTATATATATAGATACATATAGTGTGTGGTAATAGAATACTACTCAGCCATAAAAAAGAATAAAATCTTGCCATATGCAACAACATGGATGGATCTAGAGGGTATATGTATAATGCTAAACGAAACAAGTCAGAAAAAGACAAATACCACATGATTTCACTCATAAGTGGAATTTAAAAAACAAAACATACAAACAAAAAAGAGGGAGACAAAAAGACTTATTTTTTTATTGTTTTTTTTTCCTTCAAATTTTCATTTAAATTTTAGTCAAAACACAGTGAAATACTGGTCTCAGGAGCACTCAATGATTCATCACTTATATACAACACTCAGTATTCATCATAACAAGTGCCCTCCTTAATACCCATGATTCATCTAGCCCATCCCCCGCCCACCTCCCTCCATCAACCTTCAGTTTGTTCTCTATCTGTAAGAGTCTCTAGTGATTTGTTTCCCTCTCTTTTTCCCCCTCCCATATGTTCATCTACTGTGTTACTTGAATTCCACATAAGATTGAGATCATATGGTATTTGTCTTTCCCAGTCTAACTTATTTCACGTAGCATAATACCCTTTAGTTCCATCTACATCACTGCAAATGGCAAGATTCATTCTTTTGATGGAGGAGTAATATTCCATTGTGTCTATACACATTCTTTATCTATTCATCAGTTGATGGACATTTGGGCTCTTTGCATAGTTTGGTTATTGTTGAAACAAAGACTTTTAAATACAGAGAAGAAAACTGGAAGATGAGTGTAATAGATAAAGAGGATTAAGAATACACTTATCATGATGAGCACTGAGAACTATATAGAACTGTTGAATCATTATACTTTACATCTGAAACTAATATAACACTGTATATTAATTATACTTGAATAAAAAATAAAATTTTAAAAATTAACAAGATCTATATGAGGAACATTATAAAACTCTGATGAAAGAAAGCAAAGATCTAAATAAGTAAAGAAGGAACATTATAAAACTCTGATGAAAGAAAGCAAAGATCTAAATAAGTAAAGAGATATTCCAAGACCATAGATAGGAAAATTCACTATTACTGAGACGTCAACTTTTCCCAGTGTGATCTATAGATTCATTGCAATCTCGGTCAAAATCCCAGCAAATTATTTTGTGGATTTCGACAAACTGATCCTAAAGTTTATATGAGAAGCAAAAGACCCAGAAGAGCAAACACAATATTGAAGAGGAAGGGAAAAAAAGCTCTAGTAATCCAAACAGTGTGGAATTAACAAAAGAATACACAAAGAGAACAATGGAACAGAAATAGACCCGAACAAATACAGTCACCTAGTCTCTGACAAAGGAACAAAGATACTAAAATGGAGAAAGGACAGTCTTTTCAACAAATGATGCTGGAACAACTGGACACCTACATGCAAAAAGTAAATCTAGACACAGATCTTATGTCTTTCAGAAAAATTGACTCAAAATGCATCACAGACCTAAATGTAAAACACAAAACTATAAAACACCTGGAAGATAATACAGGAGAAAATCTAAGTGACGTTGGGTTTGACAATGTCTTTTTAGAGAGAGCACCAAAAGCACAATCCATGAAAGAAGAAATTGACAAACTGGACTCCATTAAAATTAAAAACTTCTGCTCTGCAAAAAACACCGTTAAGAGGATGAAAAGACAAGCCTCAGACTAGAAGCAAACCTTTGCAAAACACATATCTAATAAAAACTGGTATCTGAAACATACAAAACACTCTTGAAACTCCATAGCAAGACAAGAAACAACCTGATAAAAAGTGAACAAAAGGTCTGTCTAAACATCTCACTGAAGAAGTCATACAGATGGCAAATAAGAATATGAAAAGATGCGCCACACATTACATATCATCAGGGAAGTTCAAATTAAAACAACAATGAGATGCCACAACACACCTATCAGAATTGCCAAAATCCAAAACACTGACAACACGAAATGCTGGCAAAGATAGAGTGACAGAAACTCGCATTCATTGCTGGTGGGAATGCAAAATGACACAAGCCACTTTAAAAGATAGCTTGACAGTTTCTTCCAAAACTAAACATATTTCTATCACATGATCCAGCAATCACACTCCTTGATATTTACTCGAGTGTGTTGAAAACATGTCCGTGCACATAAATATTCCCAACAGCTTTATTCATAATTGTCAAAACCTGGACACAACCAAGAGGTCCTTCAGCTGGTGAATGGATAAATAAACAATGAATAAGTCAATGAATAAAAAAATAATTTTTTAAAATTCTACACAACAGAACAACAACACTAAAAAGAATTGAGCTACCAAAAAAAAAAAAAAAAAAAAGAATTGAGCTACCAAAACACAAGAAGACATAGAGAAAACCCTAAACGCATTTTGCTAAGTGAAAGAAGCCAATCTGAAAAGGCTACATACTGTATGATAACTACTACATGACATTATGGAAAAGGGAAAATTATGGAGACAATAAAAGGATCTAGTTTTGTGAAAAATAAGTAACTCACTTA
The DNA here is from genome assembly GCA_028533885.1 of Nasua narica. Taxonomy (NCBI): domain Eukaryota; kingdom Metazoa; phylum Chordata; class Mammalia; order Carnivora; family Procyonidae; genus Nasua; species Nasua narica. The sequence goes on along the minus strand of CM052810.1, from coordinate 68,207,056 downwards.
TCTGTTTTGATACTTAATCAAGCTGGACTGACCTTAGAGAAAAAAAATCAAAAGGTCAGATTCAAACCATAGACGTTCGAACATGAATAAATAGAAAGAAAAATTATCCACATAGCACTGGAAGCTAGAAAATTTGATTTTAAAACATAATTCACTTTTTGATTGCCAGATAATAAAAATAAATATAAAAACAAAACAATAAAATAGGGGATTCTGGGAAGATGCCAAGAAGGAAGCATCAGTAATCCGTATCCCAACCTAGACAACTGGTAAAATCTGTCTGATGTAACTAATTTGGAACTCTGGAGTCTGATGAAGGCATTTAGCTTCCAGGGGAAAGCCTGGAGTATAAACTGTGGTCAGTTTTAGCTCCTAGGACAGCAGTGCCTACCTATTCCATCCACAGTCACATGGCAGGCAGCTGTGCACCTATTCCTGAAGTAGCTTACACACAGCTTGAAGGATTGGCGTAGGCAAAAAGGATTCTGCCCCTTAAATTTGGGGGATCTGTGCTCTGACAGCTGATTGCTGCTTTTGCTTTTAGAGACGCGATGGGCAGGCAGCCATTGTTGTATCTCCTTCCATTGTTGCAAGCCTCCCCCTCCAGCTCAAGTGACTTCCAGATGTAAAGAACTCATGTTTTTTTTCCCTTCTTCATTTTTCGCTTTTCCCCTTTTCAGAACCAGACATCAAAGAGTGGACCATTCAAAACATTCACGCAAGAGTAGAACATTCAAAAACAGCTGCAACTATGAGTAAAATTAGAAAGTGCACATGTCCAGAGACAGGCTCAAAAAGACCTAAGAAGACATTAAGTTCACACTTCAGGCTGATCCCAAGCACAGAGAGAACTTACAACAATCAAAACCATAAAAACAATAAACTAAAGCAATAACATAAAACCCAGCAGATGCTGGGGGAGCATTCAACAAAAACATCACAAGGCATACAAAGAAACAGGAAAGTATGGCCCACTCAAAGGAAAGAAATAATTCAACAGCTCTGTCCCTGAAAAAGACTGAATGACAAATATATTAGACAAAAACTCTAAAACAACTACCTTAAGGATGGCCAAAAACTAGAGGAAGAGGTGGAGAAGTTCAAGAAAACAATGTGTGAACAAAATAAGAATATCAATAAAGGGACAGAAAAACCTAAAAAGAAATTCTGAAGCTAAGAGGCACATACCTGAAATGAAAAATTCATGGAAGGGATTCAAAGGCAGATGTGAGCAGGCAGAAGAAAGAAGCTCAACTAGAAAATGATACTAAGATATGAAAACGAAAAGCTGATGAATAGAAAGAAAAAAGATTGAAGAAAAGTTAAGAGAGCCTAGAGACCAATGGAAAACCATAAAAAGGACCAACATACGTATTATGGGCATCCCAGTAGAAGATAGAGGAAAAAGAGGCAGAGAGAATATTTGAAGAACTAATGGCTGAAAACTTTCCAAATTTTAAGAAAGACATGAATGTAAACATTCAAGAAGCTCAGTGAACTCCAAGAAAAATGAATTCAAAGACACCCAAACCAAGACATAATATAATCAAACTTTCAAAAGCCAAAGATGAAAAAAAAAAAAAAAAGCCAAAGATGAAGGATGCATCTTAATAGCAGCAATAGAAGCAAATCATCACATACAAGGTATACTCAATAAGATTTTCTGCATATTTCTCATCAGAAACTTTGGAGCCCAGAAGACAGTGGACTGATATAGATTCAAAGTGCTACAAAAAAATAAATAAATAATCAAGATTCCTATATCTAACAAAACCATCCTTTAAAAGTGAGGGAGAAATCAATACATTCCCAGATAAAAGTCGAGGGAGTTCATGACCACTCCACCTGCCCTACAAAAAATGATCCTACAAGTCCTACAAGGTAAAATTTTAAGGACACTAGACAGTAACTGAAATCATATGGAGAAATCAAGGTGTCAATTAAGGTAAATACATGAGCAATTATAAAACCTATTATTATTATAGTAGTTTATAACTATACTTTGTTTTCTATAGGATTTAAGAGACCAATTAAAGAAAAAAACAATTATTAATGTAAAATCTAGCACTACTGTAACTTTAGCTGGTAACTCTAAATCATGTTTTCTACATAATCAAGGAGACCAATGCAGTTGAAAGAATTACTGGTTTATGTTTTAGGGCACACAATATGTAAAGATGTAATTCTGTGACATTAACAACTGAAAGGGGTGAGTACAGAGCTGTAAAGGAGCACTTTCTGTATGTTACTGAGGTTAAGCTGCTATAAATGTAAAATTAAAATGGTATAATTTTAAGATGTTTAACGTAACCCCCATGGCAACCACAAAGAAAATATCTATATAATATATTCAAAAGAAAACTACAAAGGAATGTAAACATTTCATAACAAAAAAATCAACTGAACACACACACAAAAAGACAGGAAATGCAGGACATGAAGAAATAAAAATCTATAAGCCATAGAGAAAAAAGTAGCATAATGACATGAGTAAATCCTTTCTTATCAGTACTTTACAATGTAAATTATACCGTCTACAAGAGATTCACTTGAGATCCAAAGAAACAGACAGGTTGAAAATAAAAGAACGTAAAAAAATATTCCATACAAACAGTAACCAAAAGAGCATAGGAATGATTATGGAAGAGACAAAGGAGGACACAAATGTTAATTAATGGTTCAACAGAGTGAGAAAATATAACAATTAAAAACATTTACACAATGGGGGCGCCTGGGTAGCTCAGTGGGTTAAAGCCTCTGCCTTCGGCTCGGGTCATGACCTCAGGGTCCTGGGATCAAGCCCCACATCGGGCTCTCTGCTCAGCGGGGAAACTGCTTCCCTCTCTCTCTGCCTGCCTCTCTGCCTGCTTGTGATCTCTCTCCCTCTGTCAAATAAATAAATAAAAATCTTTAAAAAAAATATTAAAAAAAAAAATTTACACAATGATAGCCCATCAAAATATATGAAGCAGAAATGGAGAGAATTGCAGGGAGAAATAAACAGACATTCTACCATAAGAGACTCAAATAACCCACTCATCATCATGGATACAACAAGACAGAAGATAAATAAATAAATAGAGGACTTAATACAACAAACCAACTAGATCTAACAGTTATACACAGAACACTCCACCCAACAATAGCAGCTCACACATTCTTCTAAGTGCACACATGACATTTTTCAGAACAGACCATATGTTAGTCCACAAATTAAGTTTTGATTGATTTTTAAAAAATAGATATCATAAAGAGCATCTTCTCAGGCCACAACAGGATGATGTTAGAAATCAGTAACATGAAAAAAACTGAAAAGTTCACAAACCGTGGAAATTAAATAACATACTTTTAAACAACCAATGAATCAAGGAAGAAACAGTAAGGGAAATTAGAAAATACTTAGAGATTAATGACAATAAAAACACAACATACCAAAACTTATGAAATGCAGCAAAAGTAATGTTAAGGGGGAAAATTAATAGCTATAAATGCTTACATTTAAAAAGAGAGAGAGAGAGAGCTCACACCAACCGCCTAATTTTACAAATTAAGGAGCTACACAGAAGAAGAACAAACGAATTTCAAAGCTAGCAGAAGGAAAGAAATAAAGATCAGAAATAGATGAAATAGAGAACAGAAAAATTAAAAAAAAAATCAATGAAACCAAAAGCTGGTTCCTTGAAAAGATCAACAAAATTGACAACCATTAGCTAGATAGACTAAGAAAAAAGGAGATAAGGCTCAAATTACCAAAATCAGACATGAAAATGGGGGCATTATTACCAATTCTATAGAAATAAAATTATGAAGGTACTATCAACAATTATACATCAAAAAATTGTAAGGCCTACAAGAAATGGACAAATTCCTGGAAAAACTAAAGCTATCAAGACTAAATCATGTAGAAACAGACAATCGGAATAGACCTATAAATAGTAAGGAGATTGAATCAGGAATCAAAAATTTTCCAACAAAGAAGAGCCCTGGACCTGATCAGTTTTCACTGATCAGTTTTACCAAACATTTAAAGAACTAATACCAATCCTCTTAAACTTTTCCCAAAGAGTAAAGAGGGAAATACTACCTAACACATTCTATGAGGTAAGCATAGCCCTGATACCAAAGCCAAAGACATTACAAGAAAAGAAAATTACCAAAGAAAAGGCCAATATCCTTGAATATTGAGCAAAAATCCTCAACAACATATGAGCAAACCAAACTCAACAGTACACTAAAAGGATCATACACCACAACCAAGTGGGATTTATTTTTGGAAAGCAAGCACAGTTCAACATATGAAAATCAATCAATGCAAATATGCCACTTCAACAAAATGAAGGGAAAAAACCCCACATCATCATCCCAATTGACGAAGAAAAAGCATTTGACAAAATTCAATACCCTCTCATGATAACAACACTAAACATAATAGGAAGAAAGGAAACTACATCCACATAACAAAAGTCAAATATAAAAAACCCACAGCAAACATCACACTCAATGGCAAAAAACTGAAAGCTTTTCCTCCAAAATCAGGAACAAGGCAAGGCTGCCTACTTTCACCACTTCTATTCGACACAGTATTGGAAATTCTAGACAGAGTAATTAGGCAAGAAAAAAAAAAGAAAAACAGAAGACATCTAAATTGGAAAGGAAGAAGTAAAATTATCTATCTGCAGATAATGCAGTCCTTTATGAAGGAACAAATGATCTATTAGAACAAATAAATTCAGCAAAATAGCAAGATAACAAAATCAACACACAAGAAATCAACTGCATTTCTACACAAAATGAACGATGTGAAGAGGAAATTATAAAACAACTCCATTTACAATAGCATCAAAAAATAAAATGCTTAGGACTCAATCAAGGAAGTGAAAGACGTATACAATAAAAACTATAAAACATTGCTGAAAAAAGTTATGGAAGACATAAATAAATGGAAATACACCCCACACGCATGGATTGTAAGACCTAATATTGTGAAAATGTCAATAGTACCCAAAGTAATCTACAGATTCAGTGCAATCCCTATCAAAATCCCAGTGACATTTTTTTGCAGAAATGGAAACCTCATCCTGAAATTCACATGAAATCTCAAGAGATCCCAAACAGCCAAAACAATCTTAAAAAAGAAAAAACTGGAGAACTCACATTTCCTGATTTTAAAACCTATTACAAAGATACCATAATCAACACAGCGTAGTACTGGCACAAACGCAGACATATAGACCAACAGAATAGAATAGAGAGCGCAAAATAAACCCTTGCATATACAGTCAAATGGTTTTCAACAAGGGTGCCAAGACCATTCAGTGAGCAGTCTTTCCAACAAATGGTGCTGGGAAATGGGATATCCAAATGCAAAAGAATGAAGCTGGACTCCTACCTAACACCATATACAAAAATTAACTCAAAATGGATCAAGGACCTAAAGACCTAAAACAAATAGGACTCTCAGAAGAAAATATAGGATAAAAGCTTCCTGATGCTGGATTTAGTAATGGTTTCTTGGATATAACACCAAAGGCAAAGCAACAAAAGAAAAAATACAAAGCTGGGCTTCATAAATTTTTTAATAATCTGTACAGCAAGAGACACTACCCACAGAGTAAAAAAGTAACCCACAGAATGTGAGAAAATATTTGCAAATCATATGCCTAATAAAGGATTAATATCCAGAAAATAAAGAAAACTAAAACTCAAACAACCCAATTCAAAATTAGGCAAAGGTCTTGAATTGACATTTCTCCAAAGACATACAAATAGCTAATAAGCACATGAAAAGATGCTCAACATCAACATTTGCAATGAGATACCACCTGGCATCAGTGACTCATTAGAATGGCCACTATCAGGGAAAAAAAAAACAAAAACAAAAACAAAAAAAAAACCAGAAAACAATAATGTTGGCAAGAATGTGGAGAAACTAGAATGTTTGGGCACTCTTGGGGAGAATTTAAAATGGTGTCATCACTGTGGAAAATAGTATGGAGGTTCCTCAAAAATTAAAAACAGAATTACCCTATGATCCAGTAATTCCACTTCCTGGTATATACCTAAAGAACTGAAAGCAGTTCAATATCTATGAGATATTTATATACCCATGTTCACAGTATTATTCATAAAAACTAGAATTTGGAAGCAACCTGAGTGCCCATCTACCATTTAAAAGATACAGAAAATGTGGTGTGCACACACACATACACACACACACACACAAGATTATTTACTATTCAGCCTTAAAAAAGAAAGAGATTCTGCAAAGTGCTGTAACATGGGATGAACCTAGAGGACATTATGCTACATGAAATAAGCCAGTCACAAAAAGACAAACATTGTATGATTTCACTTACATAAAGTACTTAGTCAAAATCATAGAAAGAAGAATGGTGGTGCCCAGGGGCTCAGGGCAGGGGAGAAAGTGGAGTGAGCGTTTAACAGGTACAGGCTTTCAAAGTTACAAGATGAAAAGAGGGGACAGATGGAGGTGAAGGATGCATGACAATGTGAATAAAAATCTCTGAACTATACACTTAAAAGTGGCTAAAATAGTAAATTTTGTATTAGGTGCATTTTAACTCCATAAAAAAGGGAAAAATAAATAAAAGAGACTAAAAAGAATCTAGATCTTATAATCAAGCCTTCTTAGGTTATAATAAACATGTAAATTATTCAATTATGTTTATAGAAAAGAAACATAGGAAAGCTAACAACAACATAGCCTATCCCTAACCTACAAATATTTATTGACTTACCTGTAAGTGTTTTCAGGTAAAATTCAAGAAGACAATTTAGTTTGGAGAAAAAATTTTAAGTACAGAATATGTTTATATAATACTCTACAGTCAACTTCAACTCTGTATAAATTATTATGAATGCTAAAAAGCAAGTGTTATTAATTTAAAATGAGTAAGAAAAAAATGTATTAAAAAGTAACATAAATTCCCTGTTTAAAAAGAAAAATCTCCAATAACATTCCTTGGCTCACTATGCCCACCATCCACAGGTAACCACTATTAACCATTTCTTGTGTTTCTTGATTCTATTTGTGTAAAAAGGTTTATGTATATATGTGTGCATACATGTACATATAAATAGATATAAACACACACACAAAGCACTTATATACATACACATACATTTATAATACAAATTGGATCATACCATTCGTACTAATCTGCAATTTCCTTTTTTTAAAAAAAAGTGTAATTTTAAACTGTCCATTTTGGTACACAGAGCTCTAGCTCACTCTCGGTCGTAGAGAGTCATCTATGACCAAGCACCTGCCATAACTTCTGTAGCACATCTCCTACTCTGAAGTATATGGACAGAGCAGAGGAGGCAAAGCCAGTAGGTGCCACACCTTTTAATGGGAGTGTCCTATCATGGACATTGGAATTGCTCACACGTGGTGATGATAAAAGAAGCCAGACTTGTAATCATATTTTTTCTGATTTTAACTTCTCTATGGAAAACACACCCACAGCTACCATCCCTGTGCTGCTCTGCCTGTCCTCTTACTGAGAAAGTCGGCCTGCTATTAGTTTATCTCTGCCACAGATGATGTTTCCACGAACACCCTCGTCACACCAGGCAAGCCTATCTGTAGGACAGATTGCAGAAATGACCCTGTTGCAAAGCATATGAGATCTAGAGGGGCGCCTGGTGGCTCAGCTCGTTGGGCATCCAGGTCTTGAGTTTGGCTCAGGTGGTGATCTTGGGGTTGTGGAATTGAGCCCTGCATCGGGTTCCACGCTCAGCGCAGTCTACTTGAGATGCTCTCTCTCCCCCTCCCTCTGCCCTTCCCCCACAAACTCATGCGCACTTTCTCTCTAAATAAATAAAATCTTTAAAAAAAAGGTATGAGATTTAGAAAAAAAATTTTAGAAATTTAATTTTATTTACTTTTATTTTGAGATTTTATATTTTTAAATTGGTATTCCAAATCATCCTCCAAAAGAAACTTTGTATTAATTTATATTCCTATAAACTGTGTATAAAAATGGTCAATGTCCTCACTCTTGCCAATGTAATTCTGTTATGTTCTTTTTAATACTCCCTTTCTTTCTTTCTTTCTTTCTTTCTTTCTTTCTTTCTTTCTTTCTTTGGCTCCGTGGGCAGCATATTCTTTTTCTTTCTGGTAATTTAGTGTTAGTAGTCTGTTTTCCCCCCTCTGGTGGTTATCACAATTGCTTTTTTAAATACTTAAGCATCTATCTGTTGGTTTATCAACTTTAAATAATACGTATTATCATCTGTGATTCCCACTATCACATCATCCCATTTCCTATTTCACTGCCATTCTATTCTCTTGTTGTATACACATGTAGGTATAGCTATATTGATGGTCTTTTTGTTAATTTTACTGGGTGCCAGGAAGGGGAAGAGAGCCAAAGGCCTTTATTTTGCATCGTTTACTAGATATCTCTAAGAATGTACACAGTGTGGGAGCAGCTACGATTAGCAGTGAGGAAGAAGAGAGAAATCAAGCAGTGCTGTGTTGTAGAAAGACTATTCTGGAAGTGGTAAACAGGAGAACCTAGAACGCAAAGATTCATTACTATGAAAGATTAGAGGAGATTCAATATTGCGGATATGTACATTTCCCCTCAATTTAATCTACAAAATAAAAACTTATCCCTAAGTCATGATGATGATGATGATGATGATGATGATGGCGGCAGAAACATTCACTATGACACTGGGCTAAGCCCTTTATAGTATATGTATCTCATTTAAGAGCAAAAACAATCCTGCAAGGTAATAGTGTTAGCACCATGTTACAGGATTCACATGAAGATTTACAAGGAAGAAAGGTAATCTCCCCAAAGTTATAACAAGTAGTTAGTAAAAGGGCTGAGGTCTTCTTTGTAACAGGATCATAATGGTACGGGAGTTGAGGAAAAAAATGATCCCATACAAGAGAACTGAGGGCATGATTCCATTTAGTACCTTAGTACTGAAGTCCTTTCCCCAAGGACTTGTTCAACGTCAAAAACTAAAGGGAGGGGCGCCTGGGTGGCTGAATTGTTGAGAGTCTGCCTTCAGTTCAGGTCATGATCCCGAGGTCCTGGGATAGAGCCCCGCATCAGGTTCTCTGCTCAGCAGGAAGCCTGCTTCTCCCTCTCCTATTCCCCCACTTGTTCCCTCTCTCTGTCTCTCTCTCTGTCAAATGAATAAATAAAATCTTTAGGGAAAAAAAAAAAAACTAAAGGAAGACGACACTTGTATCTTTCATTCTTACATTTCCGAAACTGCTGTGAGAAGAAAGGAGCCCCTGAGCATACTCAGGGCGTCAGAACCCTGAGTGCACTCCTAAGGCTGCCAATTTAGAGAAGAGAAAAGAGAAAATACAAGAGGATGATGAGAAAGAGAAGAAGAGGCAGTCGGGGAATGTACAGAAGAAAGAATTTTGGGAAACAGGGAACAGTCAGCGATGTCATGACCTGCAGAGGTTAGGGGTATTGAGGGCTAAAACAAGTCACTGAACAGTATGATTGGCAGGCAGCTGGATAACCTGGAAAGACCAGCCTGACGGATTGACAGGGCTAAGACTCAGACCACAGCCTTTAGAAAGAGGAAGCATCCAGTGTGGACCACTGTTGGGGGAGGTCTAGCAGTAAAAACAAGGACTACAGTCTCTCCAATGGTCATGGGAGAGGTAAAGTAATTGTTTGTATTTTAAGATGCAGGAAGGGCTCCTGGGTGGCTTGGTCGGTTAAGCATCTGACTCTTGGTTTCAGCTCAGGTCATGATCTCATGAGTCATGAGATCGAGCCCCACATCGGGTTCCATGCTCAGCCATGGAGTCTACTTGAAGACTCTTTGCTCTTTCTCAAATAAGTAAATAAATATTAAAAAGAGAGAGAAAGAAAGAAAGAAAGAGCGAGAGAGCGAGAGAGAGAGAGAGAGAGAGAGAGAGAGAGAAAGAAAGAAAGAAGTAAGAAGAAAGGAAGAAGAAAGAAAGAAAGGAAGAAGAAAGAAAGAAAGAAAGAAAGAAAGAAAGAAAGAAAGAAAGAAGAAAGAAAGAAAGGAAGAAGAAAAGATGGGAGATATCTTAGCACCTTGGCAGGCACAGGGTAAAAAGCTAACAGAAAAGAAGAGATTGATTTCTAACATGAGAAAGTTAGAATGACTGACGAAACAATCCCTGTGATGGTTTGGATATTATCATCTTACACTGCATGGTGCTTTCCGATTTGCAGAGCACTTTCACATCACAAGTCTCCCATATTCCCTACATAATTCTGTGAGCCAGGCAGAGCATGAATTATCATTTAATTTTATTTGAGGAAACTGAGGCACAGACAGGTTTGTAAGCGTCCAAGGCAGTCTAGGAGAAAGAGCCCAGAAGTTAAAATCCTGGCTCTCTCTCTTACTGGTTCTATGCTTCGGACAAGATACTTGGCTTGTGGGGGCCTTAATTTCCTAACCAGGAAAATGGGGATAACACTTCTCAGGCTCCCCTGATGATCAGATAATGCATGCAAAGATGCTGGCGTGGCGCCTGCAGAAAAGTAGGACGTGCATAAGCTACAGCAACACTCTGTCGAGAAGGCTGGGTCAGTACAGTGAATATTCACTAATCACCTATTTTGTGCCCAATAACTTCTCTAAACAGAGTCAGGCACTGTAACCATAAAGCACCACTGTAAGTAACAAGGGGCATCAGCACACAAAGGGCTTGGGAGCAAAGATGAGGCTGTGGCTAATTGTGCCTACCAAAGGGGAGAGAATGACAATGTAAGGATCGGGGAGAAGTTCCAAACGGAGGCAGCCTCCGGGGCGGATGTTGAAAGAAGAGTTCCCTGGTGGCGGGGGAAGGGCATTCTAAGAGGAGGAAGAGCACCAGCAAAGGCTCACAGGCATTCAAGCAAGTAGGGCACGCAAGCTCGATCAAGCCAAGGTTGCCTTAGAGCTGACTCAGCCACCTCAGACAGCAAGAAAGAGATCACAGCACCGGCACGCTGCTCCGCGCCCTCCGTGACTCCCACAAGTGAGCGGCAACTCCTTCCTGAAGGACAGCCAGAATGGGAAAAGGTCCAGCAAGGCTGCAAGAGACGTGAAGAGCTCCAAGGGGTTTCCAGCAGCTACCACCCATATCTGAGGCACCCTGAGGCACAGTCCCTATGACACAGCAATCAGGCCGACCCTGTGGGCCCCTGCCCTTCATGCTCGCAGGTGACACCTACAACACACTCTGAGATCACACCGAAGTGGCCACTGGAAGCCTCGAGGATCCATGCCAGAGGTCATCCAAGCCATGGCTGGCAGCCACAACACCAGAGCCACCCGCTGGCCTGTGAGTACCTGCTCATGGCATCTCCAGCCACGATTTTTTATCTGTATAGACACTACACATAAGAAATCCCTCCTCTATCATCTCCAGACCCCCAGAACAATAGAAAAGTACTATTGGCGGCACAGGAAACCTTACAGCCCGTCAGAGCCACAGCCCACCAGAGAGTAAAACTGAAGTGTACTTAGAGGAATTCTTTTCACTGTCATCCCTTTCATCACCACAAACTCTTTTATAGTTTTACCAGAGTTTTACTACTATGTATTGTAGAGATGTTCCACTGATTTGAATCCAGAAATAAGACATTTCTGGAATCCTTTTATTCTTCTTCCTCAGAAAAGTAGGAAGAAAATTACTGTTATTCACCATGGCTGCTAAATGAAGCTCAAGAGATGATTTGTTATTCGTTCTGTTTAAAAATATGCTTACCTATGGGTTTACCAATTCTCAGTTTTCGAAGGACTAGAACATATTATAATTGGCTTGGTAAAATGGTAAAAAATTATGTCTTTCTGATTAGGAGCCATAGAACTTAGCAACATCTCAAAACCCCCAACAGGAACACTAATTATCACTTAATCAAGCAGAGAAATATTAGTCAGAGATTTTCAACTGAAGAATTCTTTGTTGTAATTTGAGGTCTTTGAAAAAAAAAAAAGTCAGTGTGTCACTGTACTTACAAAGCACAATCTATGAGTCAGACTTATATTTCAATCTGTGATGCACCTGGGATTAAAGAAAGAACTTGGACACTATTTCTAAATACATCTTGGCATTGAACTTCGTGAAAACATAAAAACACAATTAAGTATAGTCGGTGAATCCAGGCTGAAACTGCAGGTAACCAGAGGCTTCAGTCTTCCCCTGTGCTACTCGGAAGGTTAAATGAAAGCGGGCATGAGAGAACCTTTGCCCCAAATGGCAAAGGCTTAGGGAGGCTCGCTACCACGGGAACCAGCCGGCTGGCCAGAGGGCATGAGCGGGTGAGGGAGACTGCGCACTGAGCAGGACAGAGTAGGTAACGATGCTGTCAGGGGAACCATTTCTAACTTTATCAGGAGAAAATGAAATAGAATGTTTTTGGCATCAGGAGTGACTAAGCATGACTTTAATGTGATAAGTCAGGTGGTATTTAAAAATACCACTAAACATTTAAAAATGTTTAGTCTTGAAAGCCACAGGAAGAGCCACTGTTTCATCCAGCTAAACCAAGGTAAGGTGGCAAAAGAAGTGAATGATACTAAAACCCGTTCACCTTTCAGGTAATTAGGTTGCACTGACAATAAAGAAGATCTTTTACCCTCTCTGTTTTATAAAGAAGCAGTCCTTGCCAGTTTGGTTGTTTCTACCTTGCCTTCTGAGGCTAACGGCAAGAAAGCTTGTCCAGCCAAACTTCATGGTAATCAGAGAACCATGTTCCTTAATGGTGCGGATTAGTCACCTAGTTCAGCAGAAACTGTAGTTAAGATAAATCAAAACTAAAGGTAACCAATATAGTACAATTCTATCATCACCCTAGAGACATCAGCTAGTGACCCAGTGCACTTAATTTAAGGGAGAAAGGACAACTCCATCATACTACTGTGGCACCAAGTCATAGAACCCCCACCACGGAGACTGGCAAAAATCTTAGGGTAGCAGTGAGACCTCTACTTGTAACAGGCTCTCATTCAGCTTCCTAAGTATACCGATGTGTAAAATTAGTCATATCTGAAGTGCAACAGTAAGACAAAATAACCAAAAATAATAGGGGGTGGGGCATAGCATCCAGATTGGAGGAAGCAGCAAAATGACACCACAAGAAAGCAATCACATCAATCCGGAAGTTTGGGGAGATCTGTAGGACCAGTAATCTGGTATCTGCAACCAGATAGTTACACGAAGAAGGTGGGATGGGGGCATGAGGTGTGCAGGTGTGTAGACCTGCTCTAGAGTTAGAGACTCGGGAGACAGAAAAACCAAATGAGACGTGCAGGCCACGATGGTTCCAACAAGCTGCCTGGGAGAAAAACGGACCTGATACCATCAAGGACATATGAATACGGACTGAGTACTAGATGAAGCCAACGGACTGCCACAAATGTTCTTGGGTCATGCTGGGGCTGCCGTGATGTAAGAAAATATCCATACTCCTTAGAGAACCATAATAAAACATCCCATTGAAAGGTCATGAGGTCTACGGTTTACTTTAGTAACAAGAAGGAAGAAAAAGGAGAAAGAAAAGAAAAAGCAGATATAAATGAAGCAAATCCAGCACAGTTTTGATAGTTACTAAATCTGGAAGATGAATATTTGGGGGTTACTTATGTTATTCTTTATATTTTTGCTTATTTTGAAAGTTTTCATAATAAAGGTTCTTGTTTTAAACACTGACAGCACGTAGCTCACTGCACATCCACTAGCCAATAAACTGTACTTATTGGCTTTATTGGTCTTTATTATCTTGAAACACCAGTGTCACCTGCCCATGAAAATCCAGGATTTTCCGAAGAGTTTAAAACATAAAACATTCCTATCTCATTACATGAATCCTCTTAAATTTTTGAGAATATACCTTAGCAAGGAATAAACAATACTGAATTCTCCTTCCCAATAACATCCTCATATAAAATAGCGCCAAAATTAATGAAATATGATTCACTGATATTCACTATTGGCAGGAAAGAGATAAAGTCGTCGAGCATTAAAAGTCAAAATCAAACACCACCAGGACACGTTAAACAACTTTAAAAATGATTACCTCTATGGGGCAGGGCAAAGGGGAATGCTATGAGCAGGGACGGGGGTGACACCAAAATTTCTCAATGAGTCCTTTTTAATGTTGTTTCGACTTTTTGAGCCACACAAATGGACTGGCTATTCAAAAATCACATTGAATTTTAAATAAAATAACTGCATATATACTTGTCATAATTTAAGGAACCATTTTCTTCTCTCATGAGTACTCCAACACTAAAACTTGAAAGAAAAAGAAAAATGAAGATTTTTCTGTGCTCTTTAAGATGTCCGTAGGTCACTTATGCCACTATTTCCAAGGATCAACTTTTGATGGTTTTAAAACACATTAATCTCTTATCTTACTTCTAATAGGTTCTTTCCTTTCTTTAGGCAAACCTATAAGAAACTTAAAATGAATCTGAACATAAAAGCAAAAAAAGAGTCCCTGGGGTGAACTTGAAGAAAAACTCAAATCAAGGAAAGCCCCGTCTATTTTTTGTTTCGTGTCAAACCACACATTTAAGTCTTTACTTGAAAGCAGAGGAATTTAACAAAGATTTAGCAGTCTTCAGTTTGTTCCCTTCTTCTAACCTCAAACTCAAACTATTATATTTTTGCTTTCTTTTCTCATCCATTACCTGTGCTTCTCGGCCAACTCTTGTCAATCAAGATTATTGAAATCTCAAACCAAAACTCAATCATTTGCCTTTTAAGCTACTTAAAACAGATGTTTAAAACCCCCAATTCTTACAATCCCATCTGAAGCATTTCAGTATTCCTTCTCTTGAGTTACTGAGTTAATAGCCAAACAAATAACCTAGTATTGGAACCTGGAGCAAATTAACTAAAGCCCCTGGTAGATACTAGGTAGGTTATGTTGTGTTCCTAGAATAGCTCGTGATTTCTTAACTCTAAGAATCAACAAGCCTGGTAGAAACCTCTGTCAACAAATAAGCATTCTGAAGGCCTCCTGAGATTCACACTGCTTTCAATAAATCTGAGAGATGAAAAGGGCCATTCACAAAAATATGATATTCTTCTTTACAAAAAAAATGTATCACTGGATTGCTTTTAATAAGGACTTCCAATTACTGGTTCAGACAGTCTTGAACAATGGCTATCAACTAATACATGTTTACTGAGATCCAGAGTGTATATGCCACATTTTACTGCAAATAGAAGAATAAGACATACTTTGTTCTCAAGAGCTATAAGGTACGGTTGACAAGACACGTTTAACATAGGACAGCAAACGAACACACTGTTAGAAGGCCAAGTGTACCACATTGTAGGCTGTAAGCATGGTGGTGGCAGGAACTACAGTGGCTGTGGCAGACCTGGACATTTTGTGGACTCCTGGCAAAACTTCACAGGTTAAGAAAGCAAAGAAAGGCAAAGGGAATGCTAACAGCCGCCAGACATGGGGTCCTCCTGAGACAGAAAGGGATCTGACTTGGGACAGAGAGTTTAGTCTGGCTGAGGAAAACTGCAAAGGAAGAGGTGTGGTAGGAAAGACCAAAAGGGCAGACCAGACCCCACAAATAACTGTGGGTATGCAGGTACTCATTGGTAAAGACAAGTGGGCTGCGACCAGATCCTAAAAGCCACGAATGATGGCTCCAATTCTATTTTGAAGGCTGTAGCTATCCTGTGACCTTAAAAAAGAAAGGGACCAAAAGTTAGCTCTCCTGCAGCCAGACACAGGCTTCCTCTCCCAGGACCAGCGATGCTTGGGAAGCACAGGCGAGATGGACCTCCCTGTCCTCATGTTCTTTCTCCACCATTAAAAGCTTCTCTGATGAGCATTCGACAACTAATTCAATATGTTCATTACACTTTAGATGAGTATTTTCTTAGAGAAGCCATCAGGGGCAAGTGACCACTCCTTCAAAAGATTTTAGAGAACACTTAAAAAGCACCTCTTGGAGTAGATCATCCTTTAGAACAGTGTCCAGAAAAGACCAATTCTATATAATAGTATTACTTCAGTACTAATAATACCAACATTAACTCATTTAGTCCTGACCTATGAAGTAGAGACTACTACAACTCCCATCTTGTAGATACCTTTGCTGAGAGGTTCGAGAGGACAAGTAACTTTCCAAAGGTCATGTGTAGCTCATTAGTGGTGGAGCCGAGACTCACCCAGGCCCCCCCAGACCTCAAGGAACGTGCTCCAGACCACACAGCCATGACGCCTCGGGTGTTTCCACTCTCTGCAATGGTCCCTGTGGGCAGTGATACCCTGTCCCTGTGGCAATGGGAGAGAGCTCCCAACCTACCTGGGGGTGCAGCGATCTCTAAGTACTGATTCCAGAGTCAGTCAACAACATTGACTTCGCAATAGTATACTTTTGGTAGAAATGGAGAAGAGAAAGTCGCTATCCTTTATGCAATGTCTTTTATTTCAATTTACTATCAGAATTCTCAGGGATCTTATACTCCTGATTAATGCATATACTTCATAACTGAGCATAGCTCTCCAAGTCTTCAGATACCCATATGTCATTTCCACAGAGCCACCATTTGGGCATCCTACACTTACAAAATAAAGCTAAATGACAAAAATATCACTTAAATATAAGGCCAAGGGCGTTCATTAAAATAATCGGAGGGGGGGACATGAAACAGAGGAATATCACATAAAAATCACAGTAGAAAAATCAGAAAGAAACAAATACATCTATTTTATATTAGTTTTCAATGTCAGAAGTTTTTTAAAGCCTTTTTTAATATGGAAGGCATTGATAAAAAAAAATTTAGTGTTCCTTTATACTATATCTTGGTTGGCCAAGCAACCAAGTCAAATCTTTCTTTGAAAAAATTTGAAAAGAGGTATTATATGTTTTATGTAAAGATGGAGCAAAGTCCGAAGTTCTGCAGCCATAAAGCACGTTTGTGAAATAATTATATTAAGCTATAATATATTCTAAACACCCACTATTTATCATAATCAAATGATTACAGATTTTGCATAACAGTTTATGTGCTTCCATAGAGAAGGTGGCTCATGCCGAATTTGAGCTATACTAATAAAACACAGTAGCTGACAAAGTATTATGAGACAATATGCTTTGTGCGTAAGATTAGTCTAAGGACATAGATGTCACAGAGAAGCCACAGAGAAGAAAATGAATATTAAGTGGGTAAGCTCTTCAACACACTGACTGATCTCAGGACACGTCTTCCCACCGGTACAGAAAAGAACCCATAAGTTATGTTTTCTGCTTTTATGACAGATACTAAAAAAAAAATCATTAAAATAAAAAGTCCAATTTTAGTGAGGTATTTGCTACCCTTCACTATGATACCCTTCACTATAATTCATAGTAACAAAAAGACTTTAAAGTTAAATACCAATCAAATAAGCATATTATTATCATATGTGCCAACATGCTTTAATGAGAGAAAGGCATAAAGCTTTTATTTTCTGCCATTACCTAAATCAATCTTAACTCTCTGGATTAAAGCTGAGGAGCTCAAAAAGGAAGTATAAGAGAAAAATCTTAAAAATCTGTTGAAGGGTAGGATTCAAAGATTTTTTTTAATCCTTTTGTGTATGTAAAGTTGCTTGGGACATCAATATTTCTATATGTGTTCACTTTGAACAGGTGTCCCTCTTTCTTGGGGACACATGCAAATATAAAAATGACAGAAATAGGGCATACTTAGGGGAAAAAGCATACCTACTAGTTAGCCATTATAGAATAAACACAGGAGAATATGGAAGCTAGAGGAGTACTCACATCAAGCTAACTGTCCTAAATCTTTATTTCACATAATCCTTCTAGATGTGCCAAGAAAGTGTCCACAATATGTTCAAATAAAAATGAGGAAACAAGAAAATCACATAGCCCCATGCCAAGGAATACTTTATTCCTTCATTGATTCAACATATATTTGCTGAGCATGCACCCTGGACCAGAAACAAGGGACAACCAGGGTTCTAGCAAAGTCCCAGCCCCCAAAATGCTTAGTCTAGTAAGGAAATGTGGAAGCTACACAGAGAAGCCAGATTCCAGACCCCACAGGGAGATATTGAAAAGTTTTAAATGGCATGAGCCATAGAGGGAAAGACTCTGGGGGAGGGAAAGAGCATGATCCTATGACTGAAGGTACAGGTTTAATCCAGATTAAAAACACGTGGGCAAATGTGGACCATGCCAGCACAGGCCGTGGACTTGAGAGTGTACAGGCTTATGATGTAGACAACTGTGTGAGGATAGTATTTGCATAATTAATGTGCAAGGTGTTCAGTAAATATTAGTTTTTTTCTTCCTTCTCAAAGTTGAAGATTTCTCCAAAAAAAACCTTACCTTTCTGCACGAATCACACCACTGTAGTAGGGGGGATCCCAAGGCATTAATTCCTACAATGGAAAAATTCATTGCTATGAAAGTTATTGACTACTTCACGATTTTTATCAAAAATTTAGACCGCTTATAAAATGTAAACCTGTTATTATTATATTATATTATTATATATTATATTATTATATTAAAACTCAGAAGAGTTTTATAAAAACCCTGAAAATTCATGAAATACCCACCTCTTTATTTTGACTTCCCTGTAATCAATGAGTATAGAGGTACAAATAAATTTGGGGAATTTGGGGAAAAGGTAAATAATGTAAAATGTAAACATAAAAGTCAACATTAATAGATTAAATCAGGAGCAATGCAAACAGGTGGCGGCAGGGAGCTGGAGGCCAGGAATTATTTGGAAAAACATTGGATTATGTTTCGGAGATGCTAAACTATCTCGCCAGCACCCTGCTCTTTTTTTGGCCAGAAAAACCAAGAGAGTGTTTAATATCTATATTGGAACGACTGAGAATTGCCAAAATAACAGGCGTGGCTTTTCCTTTCTTTATGGTTCACTCTAACATTGTATCTATGTTTGAGATGATGGACACTTCAAATAAAGGCACCATGTCATTTGTGTAGTACAAAGAAGACCTAAAAACCCCGGGTCTGTTGAATGATGAAGTTTTACAAGATGATGGACATGTAATAACTTTGGAAAAATTCAGATCTGAAGTGAACAAGAGGATTGAGAAAATATGGCCAGCATTTTAATAACGCCATAAGTCCAAGATAATAAATGATTCTATAAAGTTAAAAACAATACACTGAATCAGCCACACTGAAATTTTACCCAAAATGCAACCCATGTATCAATCCATAAAACATACTGCAGATAAGATTAGGGTCCTAAAGGTAAGATTAGAACTCTTTCTAAATCTAAGCAGGAAGCTTAGGGTGGATCCCCAAAATGAAAGCAACAATTTCAAGTGTAACGAAGGGGGAATTACCTCTAATCTTGGCAAAGAAAATATGTCATAAAGAAGTACTGTCACAACAGTTGGTTTTGACAAATGGTACAGAATACTGAAGGGAAGAAAAGCTTGAATCCGTGCATGATCCTCCTTCCCACAAACTGTCCAGGTGACAGGGGTGACTAACAGCCCAGGCTGTGAAGTCAGAACGCCCAGGCTCAAGTGTGCAATCCACACTATTTTACGATGTGGACAAGTTCTCTCTGCTCGGCAGTGCTTTCCCATTTTCTTTCTACCCGACCTGATCTCTGCCCCCCGTACCTGCCACTCCTGCCCTCCCTCGCTCCACTCTGGCCACACTGGTCTCCTCACTGTTGCTTGACCACGGGCAGCAGCCGCTGTCTCTGCTGTGGGCCAGTGCCTTGTCTCATCCAAGTCTCTGCTCAAGGGTCTCCTCACATGACAAGTCTTCCCTGACCGATCCCTAGAGAACAGCAACCACCACCCCCTTTTCTCTGCGTTTTCCCCTGTTGCCCTTATCACCATACAACATGGCCCATATCTTTCTTTCTTGTATTTACCATCCATTTTCCTATATGAATATATGGCTTTCCTATATGTAAGCTTTTTGAAGAGAGGGACTTTGTTCATGTTTTTCCTATTACGTCCTGGCAGCCTGAATACTGTCAGGTACACAGTAGTGCCTCACTAATGGCATTTCTTGATGAACTTCAACTATTAACAGAAGACCTGGCATTGGGTAAGAGCTCCAGGAATGCTGGCTTCTATCCTTTGACTTATCCTTTAAATTTTCAGTTCAGACATTATCTCCTCGAATAACAAGGTGTTCTTTCTCATGTTCCATGATCACGCTGTTACCATGAAATGCAGCAAACGTAAGACAGGTACAGGCTGACTTTCCTTCTCCCAGCATCCCTGAAACTTTAACCCCCAAGTGTTCAGTTCCTGGGACACATTTCCTCCAACAGATGACCATTTACTCTCGGCTACATTCCAGAGAGTGTAGGCTCTAGGGAAACAAAACCCAGTTAAGACCGGATCCCTGTACCAAGGAGCTGATAATGGTCTAGGCAGTAGAAAGGCAAGTGACTCCACAACCAGAGTAGGTCACATGCATGACGTCATACTGTGTGAAGGGTATCTAAATCACAGTGGAAGGTCAGGAAATGTTGGAAGGAGCCAAAGCTGGAGCTGAGTTTGGAAGATTGGGCACACTGCAACCAGATGAGAAAGGGGGAAAGACATTCCTGTGTGTGGTGTTTGTGAATGATGGCAAGCTACTTCCCATAGTTGCTAGCATATAAATAATAAATATTGTGAATTGAAAATTGAAAAACAAAAGAACTGAAATTGTCAGAATTGAAAAACAAAAGAAAGGAAAGCAGGGGCAAGTAAAGCAGTAAGTAAAAAAATGCACAAGAGCATCACACAGGTATTATTAGTAGGGAACAAGGGACACTAACTTGGGGGACCCTTGGGGCTTAAAGGGGCAGCAGAAGATAAGGCTAGAGAAGCAGGTGGAAGCAAAATTAGGAAAGGCTTGGTGGGAAAGCTAAGAAATAAGAAGGTAAATCTGAGAATTCCAGCAAGCCATTGAAAAATCTTAAACAAAAGAGAGGTAAGATCAGATCTGCTTTTGGCAAAATCCCTCTGGTGGCAAGTCATTCATTCATTCGTTCGTTCATTCATTCATATTTCAAGTAAGTGCTGAGTACCTACCCTATGTCTAACACTGAACTAGGTGCGTTGCTAAGCAGTCCAAACCAGAGCCAGAACAAAAGGCCAGAAAACCAGTTTGGCAACTATAACCATAATCTAGGTGAGAAGTAACAATGACCTCAACCAGGGCTGTGGCAATGGGCATGGAGAGGCAAGAATACAAAGTTCTCAGGAAGGTAGAATCTATAGGATTTAGTAACTGATGGGGGTGTGTGTGTGTGATAGATAACCTGAAGGGCTTGATCAAACAAGGATTATAGGGCTAGAGATACAGCGGGTCTCATGTAGGGCTCATGTGTTAAGATGGGGTATACTTTGACGTCAACATCGATTTCATTGAGTTCCATAAAATAGCAAATAAGAAAATAAACTGCAATGTTAACATTGATGGTTAAATTGCCACCTGCTAGATCAATCCTCCACTGAGCCTCCTTAAAGCCTGCTTCAAATCGAGAAGCCCACTTACGGTAAAACAGAAGCAGCCTTTGCGTGAGTGTGTATCAGTACACGTTGTTAATATACATCTATAGGTGTGTATATGCATATGAGCATACGTGAGCATTATGTCAACTAACCAACAAAATAAATACTGGATTTCCTGGAAATGTCAAACTCAGACATATAGATCAAGTATTTCAATACTTCGTTCACCAATCCAAGGACTGGAACCAAGATTATACACACCTTTAGCACATTACAAGAAAGTTCTAGAGTCAAAAGATAAGGACTTCATCTGAGAGACTGTTTATAATAAAAATATTCCAGAATTGTCACTTACAGAATTTTGAGGATTTAGTTTCATTTTCATCCTTCGTATCATCTCAAAGTCTTTTATAGTTCTGTAAAACAGGTTTATCATTCATTGTTAGGACAAAATTTTAATAATTACATTATTAAAGAACTAGTGTTCTAGGCGGATTGGGGTAACTGGGTGATGGGCATTAAGGAGGGCACTTGATGTAATGAGCACTGCGTATTATATGCAACTGATGAATCAATAAACTCTATCTCTGAAATTACTAATACACTATATGGTAATTAATTGAATTTAAGTAATGTTTTTTAAAAAGAACTAGTTTTCTTATGTAACTTCCCAGTTTTCATGAAAAAACTGGAAGTAATTTATGGTGCAAATGTAACCAGTTTTGTAACCAAATATAACCAAAGTTTGCTGTGTTAGAAAGGACAGCGATATATCATCAGTAAATTACTGCAGTTTCTACATTAGAAAATATCCCAGCAGATACACATAGGACTTGAAAGTATTAAATTGTGGAAAAATTAGCAATGTTACAGATACATGTAAAGGTTATAACCAGCAAACTTTATGTCACTGCTCTTTGCTATACATTAAAAAGGAAGAGACTAACAAATAACCTTCTATTAAAAAATATGAACAGAGATTATATTTAAAATTACTGTTAATACTTTTTCCCCTACAGAAAAACTCTACCGGGGCTATAGTTTACTGTAGAATATGCAGTTTCTATTGGAATTAACTCCTATGTATAACTGTAACTATGTATAACTCCTATGTATAGTACAGAATATGCAGTTTCTATTGGAATTAACTCCTATGTATAACTGTAAAAACCTGAAGATATGTTTGCTCAAAATATAATCTATAGTTACATACAAGGGAAGAAAAAAATACCACCACTTAACTAATAAAGCAGAGAAAATTCCCAACTAACTGCAGACTTAACACTGCCTTCATTAAATGAAAGCCACGACGGTTCCCTAGATTAAAAGAAAAGTTTAGAATTTATAAATATAATCCAAATCAGAAAGGATTGGGTTCTAAGGCATGAGTTTGTAATAATAGAAAATGGAAATCCGAGCTAAAATTTAACGTGTTGGTATAGCCAAGAAGGCAAAGGAAATGTTCAATAGCATTATGAGACAACGATGATATGGCCCTCCCTGGAATCCTAGGTGTCTGAAGGCTGTTGGAGTGTGGCTTCTCCACAAAGCACCCGAAGGGCACCAGAGAAGGACAAGGGACTCTAACAAAGACGGAAAGATAGGATTCGACAAAGGGCCTCACTACCGAGAACTCTGAAAGTGGAGGCAGATCACTCTTAAGATCCAAACCACGGATCAATTTACCACATCCAGGAGCCACCTATATTTAGGCCAAAAGAAGAGAAACACTACTTTATGAACTTGTTATAAAATTGGTGGTATGAGATGAAAACATAGTTTCCAAAAGGCTTGGAAAAAATTTTCTAATTACACATCAATGATGGGTTCCTAAGACAATGAACTAGTTCATCAGAGGGGACAGTCTATGTTTTCAAGATTGTCACCTTAGGAAGACATCTATGTGCTTCCTAAGTATTCCTCATAGTCAATCCAATCTCCTGCTGACTAGCCCACAGATCTGACCCAATATTCCCATACTTACATTCTTAACAGGTCACCTTATTTTTTATAAATCAAGTCTTTTTAAAAAAACTACATGATACACACTCTAAAGAGTAAAATAAAAACTAACCTTTCAGAAAGTTTGTCTGATAGTTTCTCAAGGAACTGCATAACAGTCTCTAAAAAGGAAATCCAAAAGAAAATGTCCTTAATTACATAAAATAAAATAAATATACCTGTTAAAATTAGAATGTAATGGTCATAATTTATATGCTACAATGCCATCTAAAGTGATCATTTTCAAAGGGTGCCAGGGTTGCTAATATAATATAATGTAATATAATATAATATTAACGTAATTTAATATAACATTTCCAGATGACGATGATCAATTTCTCAGAAGACAAATTAAACAAGCATACTAATAATCCAAAGCCTTTGATTATCCCCCAGAATGAGGAGTGAATGGGGAGCTAAAAAAAGAATCCAAAATTTCAATGTGTTTCTATCTATTCATAAGTGTAAGAGAAAAAATAAGTTTTTCAGACCTTTCTAATTTTTTTCCGAGTTTTAAAAAGATAGCTAGACTCTGATTTGTTCATAAAAATCAGTAAAATTTAGAAGCATGATTCAATGAAAATTACATTTTAAAAATCAATGTTTTTCTGGACAACTCTTTTTGTTTTTTATATATAGCTGAGAATAATCTATTCAGGATCAATACCAAAAGAAAATATGCCAAAATTAGAAAGCTAGAAATTTAACCTCTGCTAGGATTTTTTAAGTACTTAAATACTTCAGCCATAGTTGTCATATATTTATTACAAACTCATAAAGGCAACATAGTACGACTATCATTATTTCCCACGATAGGGAATTTTTCATGTGTATTTTTTAAGTTACCACTTTTTGCCACTGATTTATGTATAGAGAGCTTTCACATGTATTTTAGAGTTTGCCACAAACACTGTTTTTATGTTTTTCAGATGATCTTGTATTGGTTTCAAGTTTCCTGCCATCTCCAATTTAAGTTATCTTCTTTCTGAGTAAAATAAAAGCCTGACAAAAGAATGGAGGTTAACCTAAACCAAGGAGCCATGGGGTTTCCTGCCATTGTGGATCTGTAACAAGCCCTGTATACAGTAATCCCGAAAACACTGCCTCATACACCATATTAAATGGTATTAGGCCTTTGAGGAAAACCATTATTTTGCTAAACAAAATCTTATTTTAGGATATCATACCAGCTGTCATAGGAAAGTATTTTCAAGTAAGTCTGTGCATGCTTTTTATTTCTGAACATTTTTTACTCACTTTCACCCATTTTTGTTTTTCTAGCTATCTTACACGTGAAAAATCTACCTCAATTAATCTACCTGAAAAATTGTCATATTACAATGAGTTTGAAAGCCCCCCAAAATCAAGAAATGCCTCAATGGAAAATTATTTCCTAATTCACCTGTCACATGAATGCCCTACCTTCACCCTTGTTTACACCCTGCCTTCCTCCTCCTCTCTGCTGAAAGCTCACCATTCCCTTGCCTCCAACTTCCAGTTTCACTTCCCTCATGAAACCTTCAATAAGCACAGACGCATTAGACAAACTTCCCAAACTCCTAAAATCCTACAGTACTTTGTTGCCTATACATACTACTCATTTGGCACTGAAAAGACACTGACCTATATAATTACTTACCTTTGTGTTTATATAACTGATCTCCCCAACTAAATTTTAAATTCCTTAAGGATACAAGTCACATCCGATGTGACTGTGCACAACAGCCCAACTCCAAACTGTGACCACGCTAACCACCTAGTGAGCAATGGATTCACTGGTGATGGCATCCGGCATCAGGAGCTACAGGACCGTGGACCTCCAATCCACACTGCTCACCTCAGCGGTCAATCCTTGACCTTCTTCAGACTGCACCTGCTCTCAGCATTTGAGTCAGCTGATCACTCGCTCCTTAAGACACTTCATATGGCTTCCAGGACACCTACTCTACTCATTTCTCTCCTCTCTCACTCATAGTCCTTCTTGGCAGCCATGACTGGCTTTCCCCTCATATCTCTGACCTCTTAAACTTGGAGGGCTCCAGAGCTCACTTCCTGGACTTCTGTTCTTATTTAGATGCACTCACTCCCTTGGAGATCTCATACAATCTCATGAATTTAAATAAAGACCCAAGGGCAACTGGGTGGCTCAGCTGGTTAAGTGTCTGACTCTTGATTTTGGCTCAGGTCATGAGATGGAGTCCCGTGCTAGGCTGTGTGCTCAATGGGGAGTCTGCTTGAGATTCTCTCCCTCTCCCTGTGTTTCCCCCACTCATGCGTGCTCTCTCTCTCTCTCTCCCTCCCTCTCTAAAATAAACAAATCTTTACATAAATAAAGACCCAGATTTATATCTCTGGCTCAGCACTTTCTCCTCATTTGCACAGATATATATCTACCTGCCTACTCAACATCACCGCGTAGACACAACTGGCATCTCAGCTTAACTTGAACCAAACCAAGCCTCTAGTCCTCCGCATCTTAGTTACAGTAGTAACTCACTATATGTTTTCAGTTGAACAGGTTAAAAACCTTGGTTGCCCTTCAAAATGCTATCTATCCAGAATCAGACACATTGAAAAACCCTTCACTGCTACCATTTTGGTCAAGCTGCCATCCTTCTCATCGTGATGACCGCAAAACAGCTTCTACATGGCCTCTCCTCCACCCCTGCCTCTCTGCAGTCTATCTCAGTGTCAGAAGCATATGACCTGCCAGCAAAATTTAAGTCAGATCCCCTTACTGCTCTGCTCAGAACCCCCCAACAACTTCCCATCTCACTGGAGGAAAAGTCCTGCTGAACACAGCCCCTCCTTCGTCTGCCTCCACCTCCCCTTACTCACTCCACTCACCACTTTGCCCTTTTTGCTTTTCCTCAAACGTGTCAAGCTACCCTAGGGACCTCCGTGCTCGCTGTGCGTCCATCTGGAACTTTCTTCCCCTAGTGAGCCATAGGCTTATTCCTGCACCTCCTTCAAATCTATACTCACATGCCCCCTGTCCTCAGTGAGCCCCTCCTGGCAACTGAATTTAAAATCCAACACCACCAACACATGCTCACGTTCCCTATCCCCTTCCCCACTCAGTTTTCTCCACAACTTGTATTAACTATCAACACACTGTGTTCCTTACCTATGTATTTTGTTCTTATCTCTCTTACAGAAACATAAACTACACAAGAGGAGGAATTTCCGTCTGATTTACACACTGACTTATTTCTAAGTCCTAGAATCAAATCTGACATATAGTGGGCACTCAGCAAATATTTGTTGAATCAACGGATGAAAACAGAGAATGAAGATGTCTTTTATATCACCTGTTTGGTCTCAAACAGCTTATAAAGGCCATAAATTTAGAGCATCAGCCCTGCCACTTTTTAGTGGTACTTTAACTAACACCTTGGGTTTCTATCCTATGAGGTGGATACAAACATCTACCTCACACAGCTGCGCAGTTAAAACTAAATGAAATAATGGCCCAGAGTAAGTATCTTACTGTTATTATACTTGACCCTTGATACATACGAGTTTGAACTGGGCAGTCCACTTACACAAGGATATTTTTCAACAAATACAGTACAGCACTATACATGTGTCTTCTCTTATGTTTTTCTTAATAACGTTTTTTTCTATAGCTTACTTTATCATAAGAATCCAGTATATAATACATACAGCATACCAAATACGGGTTTACGGACCATTTGTTATCAGTAAGGCTTCCCGCCAACAGTGGGTTACTAGTAGTTAAATTTTGAGGGAGTCAAGTTACATGTAAATTTTCCATAGTGTAGGTTTGGGGGTTGTCAGCACCCCAGCATCGTTCAAGGACCAACCGTACATCTAATAATTAGAAGAAATTATTCTGACAATGACCACAGAAAAACATACAAAATGACATAAGATCTATTTAGGAGTTAAATGGGATGAAACAAATTGTACACACTTAAGGGGTTCAGAGACAAGGGTATCTAAGGGAAGTGAAAAGTGAAGAGGCTTTGTGAAAGAGGTAGGTTTCGAGCTGAGCACGGAAAAACTATAGGATTTTAACAGACTGGGAGAAGGGAGCTGTGCCCTATGCAGGGAACAACATGAGCAAAGAAGAAATGAGTGTGCTGTGCCTATGGTTTCGCGGAGAGCCTTGAAGGTCAAGCGAATGGCCGTTTACAAAAGAAATGGCCATTTTTTAAGAACACTTTGGAGAAGCTAGGAACATACTAGAGAGAGAAGGGATATGCATGGAAGGAATAAAGACAGAAAAGAATTCACGATCTGGTCTTCCTCCTACAGAGCTCATTTCTAGGGTTCCCTCTATCCATGAATGGCACGTCCACCCAGATGCACAGCTGGAAACCAAGGGTACCCAACAAGCCATCTCCTACTCCCTCTGGACCCATCACCAAGCCTCGTAGATTCAAACGCTAAAAGATACGTTGAATCTGAGTAGTTCCACCATTGCAACTATCCCACTCCTGACTCACTCAGAGTCTGAACTATGACTGCAATTTAATATGCCCTTGAAAAAACTTACTATATGCACTTACATTATTACTATCATATAACACTTTCTTTTATACATTCTAAATCATAAAGGATGCAATAGAGCACAAGGCAAGACTCTCACAAATCCCAGGATGCTTTTCCCCCACCTAACGTACACCCTCCCACCTAACACTCTTATGTCTTAAAAGGAGGTTTGTAGAACTGTTTTTATAGCCCCAGCCTATATTCAACCTTTTCTTCAGCAGATACTTTGATCTTTCCTCCTCTTTCACAATAATTCTAGCCAATTTGGTTAGGGTGACCACAGAAACTAGCGGAGTTAAAATGAAAATAACTGAAATTAGCATCAATGACAATTTAAGTACAACTTACTCTCAACATGCACAAGAAATAAATTGCCTCGACTGGAGAGAATATATTTCAAATTATTAGCTCTATTTAAAAGTCAGTTCTATATAAAAATGTGGGAAAAAACTCAATAAATGGGTGTCTGAGTATATTAAAAAGAGAACACTGATTTATGGCTATTTAAAATCAGAAGTTCAGTTTCGCAAAAATCCTATTTTGTCCTGAAAAGTTGGGAGAACAAGCTTACCTGGATTTTTGGCTATTGTGCCTTGGAGGGCTCTGTGGGAGTATGTGGAGTACCCCACTAACTTGGCCAGAAGGTCTCTATTGCTGAGCAATTCTTCCAAACATTTCAACTGACCCGCATTGGGGTAAAGAAAAATCTTATAAGCAGCTTCTCGAACCTGTATTTAAAATGGAAATGGTAGAAGGTATAAGTACCATGACACAAGGGCCCATGCAATGACAATGTAGGTTGTCACTTCTCTATTGTATAGGTGATCATTGCTCTAAAGATAAAATAAGGGTTTATACAGGGTGAGTAAAGTTTTTAGAATCATAAACTAGTAGGGGATACAAACACATTCTTGACTGGAGTTCTCTGCTATGGGGTATGCTGGAACAAATTTTTACCCAACGCATGTGCCATAAAGCACCTTTAATCAGGTGAAGACTATAAACATTAAGAATCTGAGTAGTCTAGGGGCACCTGGGTGGCTCAGTTGTTAAGCATCTGCCTTCAGCTCAGGTCATGATGATCAAGGGTCCTGAGATCGAGCCCCACATCAGGCTCCCTGCTCAGCGGGAAGCCTGCTTCTCCCTCTCCCACTCCCCCTGCTTGTGCTCCCTCTCTCGCTGTGTCTCTCTCTGTCAAATTAATAAATAAAATCTTTAAAAAAAAAAAAAGAATCTGAGTAGTCTCAAATGTCAATTACTATTGATCATACTTTAAAAATGCAGAGTTCTTTATGAGAAATGAATGATTAAACCATTTTCATCATTCAAAGCATTTATGGAATTAATAAGCCCACAGTTGAATTTTAGGGCTTAGTAACACTCAAGTATTCTTAAAGGTATTATTATATTATCACTGAATTTTGGGCTAAAACAGGAGCAACACTCAGATGGGAGCTGAACTATGAAGAGAGCAGAATGTGCATACCAAGTCATCTGGGGCTTCCGCATGTAGACCGTCAATTATGACATGATTTCCAGTGACTGCAAAGTTATGATGAATGTGTTCTGGTAAGAGATGCTTCTCAATCTTGTTAGGGAAATTAGTTCCCATAAGAAATGTATTACTCAAGTCCAAGATTTTCACATTCAGGTCCACTGCTCTTTTACGCTAGATGCAGATGGAGTAAACATTATTTAAAGGCATTGAAAGTAAAAGTTCACAACTGATTTAATAGACCGTCTATAAGGATGCTAAAGCAACTTATATGGTTAAATTAATTGAATAAAGTACTAAATATGTTAAATAAAATGAACATTAAGTATATTATTTATGCCACAAATATATAATTTACTTTTAGTACGTTAATTCTACTTCCGATAGATATTTAATATCCCAATAGTTTGTATAGTGTTTCTATGTCTTAAGATTTACATAAATTCTAGAGTTCTATCTTATACCTTGGTTATATAACTAATCTCTGAAATTAACAACATTGGGAAGTATAGGCTCCTTCCCTATCCCCCAAGATAACCTCTTGTTTAAGTGAATCGGAGAATAGTAGGTAGTTGAATCTAGTCAATATGATACTTATAAGTATTTGTAGATTAAAGAGAGCAAGTTGAAGGCCAAATATGAAAATATACTGGGTCCTAAAAGATGAGACCAAAAGGGAGAGGGGAAAGCAAAGGAATCTCCGCAGGTCTTCCCAAGAATACAGTGAACATCCAGAGAGGACTGCCCTGTAGCAGTTCTGAGGCTGCACAAACTTGAGCAGAGACAGAAGGACAGAGGTGGAGTGGGGAGAAGAGCCAGACAGAGCCCCCAGGGCGGGGCTACGTCCTCCAGCTTCACGCCAGGCACGCGTCAGCACCCCGGCTCACTGACGATGATGTGGCTGGCACACCCATGCGGGTCTTTTCTGGCAGTCACACCTTTAGGACATACAATCGCCTGCGAAAATGTGTATTATCAAAGGGGTGCCACAAATGTTTTGGAGGAAACATAAAGTAGTCCAAGTCATCAGTCCGGGCTACTGCAGGACAAGGGTGAAGTCGTAGTTGTAGTTATTGTTACTAGAAAACTCGGTCGGCATCTGGACCTGCGCTTGTGACGGGCTTCAGGTGAAATCAGATGCAGCACTTTCTGGGATGGGGGTCACTAGCTATCAACATTCTAAGTTGTACTATGAACCTAAAAAATGGTTAAGCAGCACTAATACTTTTTAAAAGATGTTTAAGATGCCAATGTAAACTTGATAAGATGCTGAGAAAAAAATAAGTATATATTAACAACTAAAAATTTTACAATATAGAGGCACCTGGGTGGCTCAGTGGGTTAAGCATCCGACTCTTGATTTCAGCTCAGATCTTGATCTTAGGTAGGTGAGTTCAAGCCCCATACTGGGCCCCACATTGGGTTCCACACTGGGAATGGAGCCCATATTAAAAAATTTACAATATAGAGAATTCAAACTTCCTGGGAAAAATTAAGTTTCAGATACTTCAATGTCTTTCTCTTTAGATTTCTCTTTACCTATTTTGTTTCTACTATGGCCATTTATCGCCACCTAATGGTAACAAGTGGAATAACAAAAAGGTAAAAGATCTAGAAATTAATACTATAATTCCAAAAATATTCCCCAAAGTCTTTACTATGGGGGGGAAAAAGTGACACAATTATTATTTCTAAGAATTTATCACCTGTTAAAAATACCCACAAAATTAAAAACTGGGTTTACTTCCTGCCTTCACCAATTTCCAAGGCATTTTATCATTCTGAGATAATTAAAGATGCAGTGCTCTGAACTCAAAAGAATTCTATGAAATTGTTGTGTTATTTATCAAATGATTGCTAAAAAACATATACTTCCATTCATTTTAAACTTTTAAGTTATATTCATATGAGACCTTAAAAATTAAGAAATAACCAGGGACGAATACAGAAAGAATATACAGGCCTTTACAATCTGTACACATTATGTAGGTGAGTCTCTTTCAAGATCCTTTTTAAAAAGTGTGACATATCTCCTTTTATCCTGTCCTAGTGGAGCCCCTTGGAGAACAGACACAGAAGTTGCGAGAGAGGAGTTCATTAAGTTTACTTTACTTGCATCTTTAATGTTCGCGGGTTCCAGGTGGAGTTACTTGCCAGGAAGGGCAGCTATCCTTGTAAGAACACTTGAGAAGTAAAAGCAGCAGGTTCAATGCTGGTGCAATAGGCCTGGACTTGACACATAATACTTTTGAGTAAAGTTTCAAAAACATCTTTCCTGAGGATTACATAAAATAACAAGACTATTCACCTCGACTCTCTCCTGGCAACTCTACTATTCTTCGCTATCTTCCTTCT
Organism: Nasua narica; assembly: GCA_028533885.1. Lineage (NCBI taxonomy): Eukaryota > Metazoa > Chordata > Mammalia > Carnivora > Procyonidae > Nasua > Nasua narica. Next base: position 68,175,226 of record CM052810.1, on the reverse strand, counting down.
GAATATCGAACTTTATTAGTATTAGCTAGCATTATTATGATTCGTTACATAGTCATTCAGTATTTGCCGAGGCCAAGTCTGGAAAAGGCATGGCCGGCATTCTTGGTCCTTGAGAAGCCCCTAATTTGGGTGAGTAATGCAAGAGGAACAGCTTCAATAACGGGCACTTAAAGAGAAATGCCATGGGCATGAAAGGAGCCAAATGGGAATTCAGATGAATAAAAAATTTCACCTGGGGGATAAAAGCTTCACCGACACAGAGGTCTGAGCATGAGGCCTTAGAGGGGGTTTGCAGCAAACAGGCTCTGGTAAGTAGATAGAGGAGGAGGAGGAGGAGGAGGACCGGGGTCACACACGAAAGGCACAGTATAATGAGTTATAGGCGAGCACAGGGACAGCTAGGAGAGCATCGCCAGGAATGTTCTTTGTTCTATATTAGCTGCCATTGGCAATGGAAAGTGACTGAGAGGTTCTGGGCAGGACATTAATGATTAAATCAATACTTTAAGGAAATCACGCCAAGGTTCACAGACAGGTCAGACTGACCAGCAGAAAACCTGGGCAGGGGCAGCTGAGCAGGCTCTGGAGTCCAAGCCTCCTCCACCTACTAGCTTTGTGACCTTGGGTAGATCACGTAATTCTCGGTGCCTCGGTTCCTCATCTACAAAACAGGAATGATAGTAACACTCAAACAGCCCCAAAGCCATTATGAAGATCTGGTGGAAAATACATGCTTCAAACAGCAAATGCTTAATCACTATTAATCATAATGAGTGTCAGGAAGACAAACCTTTCAGACGGCCCAGCTATATGGTGATAAGGTTCAAGGTGAGCTATCTGGGGGAGGCCGACAGATGCAGGAGTTCTATAGAAACACTGTGAGGACTTTGTCACTAATTAAGACAGGACGTATGGGGAGTAAAAAATGTGCACTGACCCCAAATTTGTATTTGAGTGACTCGGAGACTAATGGATTCACTATACAGAGAAGTAGTAACAAAGAACTGGCTTGAAGAGGGCCCAGTGTGTCCATTTTAAACAACATAAATGTACAGCAGAGCCTATCAGCCTTGAGGACTGCTGGGCAGCTTGTATAGGCTCAGGGTTAGGCCAGGAGTCTCATGCTGAGCCCTTAAAGCCACATAAACACAGCAGCGTACGAATGGCCCCAGTATTACTCAAACCTAGCACCAAGCAAATGATATTACCTATTGCAGGTGCTATATATCCCTAAGACCCTGACCTCTACTTCCCAACATACTCTGATAAATTGATCTCTATTAATAGGTAATATTATGTTCTATTTAGGAGAAACATACCTACCAAAAAAAAAAAAAAGCATAACCATAATAATGACAAGCAAGTAGGGGAGATAACTACAGAGCAAGAGGATCTTTTAGTGGTGATCAAGTCACACTCATTCTCCCAGCCCTGAGTGTACTATAGAAATGAGGCATTCAGTTTGCTAGGATGTTGTGTTCTAGAAAGAGAAGTGGCCAGGGGTAGACATTCTGGACACTAAGGATGGGATCTTGAACCAGTCACTTTGTCTTAATTCCTATCTGTGAAAGGAGGGCTCTGAACAATGTCTACGATCCCTCATATCCCAGGGCAGACACTGCATAAGTCCTGACTCCTGCTTCCAGAACAAATCCATGTGGCTCTGTCAAAGACATGCAGAATATGAATAAGTAAACTTATGTAAAGGTCTCAGTGATAGTCCCAGACCTCAATCTTCAAAATTCTCAACTTTCCTGTTCACTTGCCTCTCCTTCCCGATCATCCATCGAGGATATACAACATCTAAAATACCCCAACGGTCTCAAGTAATTTCTTAATTTCGAGTTATCATGGATGACAGACAAACTTCCAGAGAGCACCACATTCAAATATAATAGAAGAAATTCATATCACAAACAACCTAAAGTTTCTATGATATGCAAATTTAAGCAACATACAAAGACTGCAGCAATAAATGTACCAACTAAATATTAGTAAAATGAACCGAAAAAAAACAGAGAGGAAAGAGTCACCTTTTCTTTGTCTAGATGGATTCCACTGATTTCAAAATCAAACATAAACAGTTCAGCCACTCGCCTATAAACAAAACGAACCCAGGTTATAACAAGTAATAATAATTATTAACAAAATCACTTTCCTGTTAAATAAATTGGACTTTTTCAACAATATTCCCCCAAAGCCAAACATATGCATACACACACACACACACACACACACACACACACACACACACACAATTTGTTTGAAACCAGGAATTTAACATCTTGGAAATCAGGCCAAACATCCAGCTGACTGGGCTTTTAAGCTCTCCTCTGGATGACCTGATATCATACACATCATGCTAACTGTACAATAAGCCTTACATTGAACCAAAGGAATGATGATTACTCCAATGAGGTCACATTTATCTGCCTGCTGCTTTTTTTCTAGAAGAGATGGACGGCTTCTCAATTGTCCAGTCTTTCCTTCAAAAAATATTTGCTAGATACGTTATGGAACGCATCAAATAAATACATATGGGACACAGACATGCTGCCCAATTGTGACCAGGTAAGCCTGTATAATATAACTATAATATATCTACATCTAGCATGTATATTTAACAGAAGTATACTCTGAGCTGCTTGTGAGTAAAGACATGTATGTTTCATAAGGTATGTTCTCATAAGGGAACAAATACTTTTTTGAACTGAATGAATACAAGGTTAAAGATACAATAAATTTACTAATAGGGATACAAATAAAGTACACGGGGAGTTCAAAGAGAGATTATCAAGCAGGTTCCTTACTTACCAGCTTCTATCTACCATATGCTGAGTTTGCTTGAGACTTTTGAGGGAAGGTTCCTCACCATTTCCAGAATTAGTACTAGTTTGCATTGTACAGAGCAACATTTTTAATAATCATCAAATGCATCTGCAAACTTAAGAGCAAGGCCTAATTTTCCCACCCTTTGCCTGCTGTTAACAATTTTATCAGAACAATAAAAAAATAATAGTGGAATAGAAGATATCTTGGATAATATCTAAAGGGGCAACTTTTCATTAATTTTCTCCTATAATAGTTTATTTTAAAAGGACATCTCCCCCTTTTAGTTAAGTCCTTTTGATATTGTTTACTTCCCATTAGACAACAGAGGAATTAAGATACTGAATTCATAGCATATTGTAAACAGAAGAAAATTGTGTGTGTGTGCTGGAAATAAGACGTTACCATGCTGTGCCACAAAAGCTTGGACTGGTACACACAGCTCTTCAAACACGTTAGAGCAAAACACATGGTCCCGGATGTCCAGGAGATAAGAATCTAATATCACTCTTAAGTAAATCTGATAAATACGTATCAGGGGATCAGGAAACAAGACTCGATCTCACACAGCTTATGCTAGTATTACTAACATGTAGGAAAGAAATAATTGCACATCACTTCTTTATTGGCAATATGAAAATTACACAGTAAATGGTAGCTATTTATCTGGTGGTGCAGGGGAAGAGAATTAGAAATGGACAATCAAATTAATCCCTCCTCTTCTTCCCTACTACCACTATTATCCTAGTCCAGGGTGCTGTCCACCTTGCCCTGATATACTACAGTTAGCCCTACTGGGTTTTACCTTGCCACTAGTCCTCCATCCGTACAGGATGACCTTTCCCAAGGTCAGAAGTCCTTGGAGTGATTAACCTGGCACCTCATGAAATACCCTCTCCTCCTGTGGTAGAGAGACTGTGAGGTCTCTCTGAAGGCTGTCCTCCACTACCAGCCAAGTTAGAGGCCGCTGCTATGCACTCTAATATCATTGATGATTTTCGCTTAACAAACTCACAGCCAAACTATGGAAGGAGCCAAGATGCCCTTCAACAGATGAATGGATAAAGAAGATAGGGTACATATATACAATGGAATACTACTCACTCACCAGAAAGGATGACTACCCACCATTTGCATGGACATGGAACTGGAGGGGATCATGTTAAGTGAAATGAGTCAAGCAGAGAAAGACAATTATCATATGGTTTCACTCATACTTGGAACATAAGGAATAGGAGGAGGACCACAGGGGAAGGGAAGGAAAACTGAATGCAAAGAAAATCAGAGAGGGAGACAAACCATGAAAGACTCTGGACTCCAGAAACAAAATGAGGGTTACAGAAGGGAGTGGGGTGGGGGGATGCAGTAACTGGGTGATGGGCATTAAGGAAGGGACATGTTGGGATGAGCACTGGGTGTCATATGCAACTAATTAATCATTGAACACACTACATCAAAAACTACTGATGTACTTATATGCTGGCTAACAGAACATAATAAAAATTAATTAATTAAAAACTTAATTTAAAAAAATTGTTAGGAGAACACAGAATTTTTTTAAAAGGTTGTACTGGAGCCATATGATGGAAAATCATGAACTGGGTTGTAAATGCCTTATAAGGATGTTCAAGTATAATAAGCAAAGGGAGAACAAAAAATAGCTTCAACCAATGTTTTTAAAAGTCAATACATGTATTGCAGAACATGAAAAATAATTACGATTTGCTTTACATGTAGGAGCTTATTCCCTTATTCAGAGAGTACAAAGCTGAGGACACTGCCATGATAATTGCTTATTTATTTCAACTCCATCCAAATCCTAATAATTAAAAACATAAAACAGTGAACACTCGGACAATTTTTCAAAGGCCTACTGCATGTGATTTTCAGTTTTTCTTCCAACTAGTAGCAGCTACTTAGAATATTAAATTCTTTGATGCTGTGCCGGAAGCTGAGTTTCTTGGCTAATAAGAATCGTTTTCTTTCTCTTTAATCCTGCTGCAGGCTTGGAACCAATTTCAGGTGTAACACCTCTTTCTGTCAATAATAATTCTTTTTAGAATACTAGTTTTCTGGAATTAAATTATCCAAATATTTGATCTACTCTCCAGGCTTTCTTGGACATTTCATAAAGGGTATATTTATCTTCCTGATTATTGTGAATTGAAGTTCTTCTAAAATTCTGAAAATTCAATAGACCACATTAATAATTTAGTCACTTACCTTCTTTCTTAAATAATGTAATGTGCTTCACTCAAGCCCCTAAAATATCCCCATTATCTCTACCTCACAGTGATCTCCCTTCCTGAACAGTCAACCTAAAACACATCCTGCTCTCTTTTTTTCAGCAAAGGCATTTTCTGTTTATTTTAATAAGAGGAAAAAAGACAACAGGGGTTAATAAATGGGGATGGAAATGTACTGTATATGATAAGTTATATGTAAGTTTATTGTGTAACAGCTTTATGTAGAAATGTAGGGGAAAATGAAAATCAGTAATCTCACCAAAGATAATCAACACTATTACAATTCTTATATTTCCCTCCAATCTTCTTATTTCTATTTTTTTTCAGGCTATACAGAACATGTGAAATTAAATAAGATAAGGTTAGAGAAATTAGCACAATGCCCAGCACACAGTGGATACTTGAAAAATGTTCGCTGAGTTTCTGAATGGACGTATGGGGCACTTAATTCCCACACACTAAAACATCAACTTCTCTGGCTGCTGGGCCAGGTGAACTGGTGGGAGACATGCAACAGGACCCCGTCCTAAGAAGCAGAGGCAGAGGCAGCATCTTTGGTCTCATTTAAGATACTGTCTCACTGGCCATGAACTTGGGGCTAACACCAACAACAATAAAGACCTTCCCTTGGCTTCTAACCAATCTACTTTGAGTATGTTATACTACTTATTTAAAATGATTGGGAGTCAACTAACATAGATTTTTGTATCTGGCTTTTTCTTTTAAAATTATACCACAAACGTTGAACATTTCACTATCTATTTTTTTATTTATTTATTTATTTGAGAGACAGAGAAAGTGAGAGTGAGTATGAGAGGAGAGAAGGTTAAAGGAAGCAGCAGACTCCCCGCAGAGCTGGGAGCCCGATGTGGGACTCGATCCTGGAACTCAAGGATCATGACCTGAGCTGAAGGCAGTTGCTCAACCAACTGAGCCACCCAGGCGCCCTCACTATCTCTTTAAATACTCCTCAAATACATGGTTTTTAATGTTGGTAATGTTTGGTCGCACGGATTAAAAATATTTTCGTTTTTCCCATTCCTGTAATCCATGCTATGACAAAAATCCCTGTTACATACATCTCTTTATCTTTGTTTTTCCCTTAGGATACGTTCCAAGAATTAAATTGATCAAAAAGGATGTCCTCCATAAGTATTAATCAGTTTACACTTAACCAGAGAGAACCCATCATCCCAAGCCATTAAAACACTCCTGGTCTGTTTCAGCTTTAAGTGAAGGTCTCTTGTTCGATCTTTCTTTAAAGATGGTAGGGTCCCGTTCTTTGAATGACTACTATGTACCAGACATTTTACTTTCATTACTTCATTCAAACTTCATAATAATCCTATGAAGTACTTTTTTATTCTCTTACAGAGGAGAAAACAAGACCTGGAGAGTCAAGGAGCCAATATCACGAAAAGCAGTCTAATAGAAGAGGCCCCGTGTGCTACCCCTGCTTCACGGATTCCCCAGTGTAACACTTGTTAAACGCGGTTCCAAGTTTAGCGGCCATTTGTCCGCTATTTCTTATTTTGTGAAAAGAGAAGATTCTTTACCTTGTTTTCTATTGGGAGATCCATTTTTTTTGTTTTTTAGTCATCTTAAGGCCTCTTAACATAGTAAACATATTAACCCCTTAGCATGTAAGTAACAATTGTCCCATTGTGTATTCTGACTTTGAATGTGGAAGAATTTTGCTGTACCAAAGTTTGCAGTTTTTATATCATCAAATTAATCTTTGGCGGTCTGACTTTGGAATCATGATGAGAAGACAGACGTCTCACCTTCTAAAACTGTCAATACTTTTATGATTTTTTTTAAAAAAGATTTATATCTTTATCTATATTTTTCCTATATTTTCCTATATTTCCTCTATTTTTCCTATAACTATTTTCCCCAAATAGTTATCTCCTAGCCTAACATCATTTACTGAAAACCAAGTCTTTCCCTATTGATAGGAAATGACATTTCTATCATATAACAAATACAGTCTTACATATATTCGTGATTGTCTGAATTTCTCTTTTCCTTCATTGACTATGCTGGTGGTGTAAATATAATGCTCTTTTAAATACAGCATTTTTATAATGTCTTACTATCCGGTACAAATCCCTTTTTAATACTTTTCTCACCAGATTTTTCCTGCCTATTCTGACACATTTATTGTCTATGACTTCAAAATCATTTTAAATTACAACAGAAAAATCTTCTTTATAGACTGGATAGCACTAAACTTACAAACCAGTAGAGACCACCCCTGAAGCTTTTTTCTTTCTTATGTTAGACTACAGTACGTTTCACCACTTAAATATCATCTTTCATGCTTCCTGATGTGTGTACGTGTGTGTGTGTGTGTGTGTGTGTGTGTGCGTGTGTGTTGAGGTTCTACAAGCTTTGCGTTCCTGAGTGTATTTCAAGGTATATTATAGCTTTTTTTGCTCTTGTGGCTGGGATTTTCCATCCATTATATTTTCTGAAGATGATGTGTTTGTTATATCCTTTGCATACAAGAAAGCTCTAAATGGTTTTGGAAAAACCCAAGTAAAACAGGTTTCTTTAGAGCTGGGCTTTGCAAAGACTATAATAAGCTAAAACTTACTACTATAATAGGCTAAAACTGTTTAATAGGGGACAGTACATTAATGTCAATTTCCAAACTTAATAATTTCCAAACTTAATAATTTTAATAATAAATTAATAAATAACTTCCAAACTTAACGAACCAATGGGAATTCTTTTGGGGAATACTTTGGGGAATACTTTTTCAATAGCTCATAGAACAAGTATTTCAAGGAATGTATCAAAGAATAAGATGATGATCTACTGAATTTAAATCATTTCTTTTATAACTTGTTATGACAAGATAATTGATTAAATCCACAATCTTCTGTTTTACACTTACACCTTGTAATTCATCATCTTGCACTTTACCACACACAAGATTGTCTCTGGGGGATAGCCAATACTCCTGATGATGCATAAGTTCCATGATATTTCAATTTTAGTACTTCAAATTCTTCTTCCTCCCACTTTCAAGTTACCTTTCCTTTCTAGAATACTGATAGTCTACCCAGCTCATTTTTCCCAATGTAGTTACTATTTTGTAACTACATTGGGAAGGATTTAAAAATCCTCTTGGCATTTTTAGTAACATCTAGAAATGAGGTATGTGTCCTGTTAGAACAAATCCTTTGCACCTAAAATAGTCTGCTAGTCCACTGCAATTTTTCTGTTAAATGTAGAAAAGTCAATCTTTAGCAAAGTCAGATTATGAATAACCTGCTGTCTCTATTCAAAGTCGTACCATTGAGTATAAATCCAGCACTATGAGCAGGCATTCAACTTTTACTTGTTTTGCTAATGAAGACAATATCATGCTTCAGTCGAAAAGTATAGTAAAGACAAATTATTATGATGGTACAGCTAGCTTTACTAGTATCCTGAGACTCAGGATCAATGAAGTGAAGTAAGATCAAACCACTATCTGCGTATTAGAAGTCAGGTGAAAATTACCCCCAAAGACAGCCTCATTGTACGGTCCATACAGCATGATACTCATATATCAGATTAATGACGAGATCCCAATACCAACTGATCCCTGCAGAACAGGGCTTCACATGGAGGTCATAAGCCACATATGGAGACGGAAAGGAGGGAAGGAAGCAGAAGGAGGGAGAATCAAGGAGTGAACAGAAGTAAGTGTCCCATAAATAAAAAGTAGATAAGTGGGACACCTGGGTGGCTCAGTCGATTAAGCGACTGCTTTCTGTTCATGTCATGAACTCAGGGTCCTGGATTGAGTCCCACATCAGGCTCCCTGCTGAGTGGGGAGCCTGCTTCTCCCTCTCCAGCTCCCCCTGCTAGTGGTGTACTCTGTCTCTCAAATGAATAAATAAAATCTTAAAAAAAAAAAAAGTAGAGAAGTACTAACAGGCAAGAAAAAAATACTAACCTCTGTGCTATGAGACAAGTAATATACAGATAAGTTAAAGACAAACTTCTAAAATCATCATAAATAAATACATTTGAGCAAAGAAATATGGTATCCAAAATCTATCAAATGTTTTCATGCACTGACTTAGAAATTCAGCTTTTTCAATTCAGAATAATAAAGGTAATCAAATGAACCCAAGAAAATCATTTCAAGGACCGTGACAACCAACCAGTCAATAAAATCAATTTGTTTCTATCTTCCAGTGGCATCGACTGTGGAACTTCAAGCAGGAAGCTAAGTGTAACTGCCAACTGTTCACAGGAAGTCATTCCTTTGTTAAATACCTACTGCAGGCCAGGAACTGCTGCCGGTGCTGAGACGCAGCCCTGAACAAAACAGACCAAGTCCCTGCCCTCCAGGAGCTTCCCATCTAGTCAGGCAGAGGGATGTAAACAAGTCAGCAAACAGAGCATGCTGGAAATGATTAGGACTGAAAACACAAGCAGGGTAAGAGGATGGAGCATGACCTGGTACCAAAGACGAGGAGACACCACTTGAATGAAGTCCTAAAGAAAGTGCCAGAGTCATGTAGATACTTGGGGACAAACATTACAGATAAACAGGGGCTGTGAATGCAGAGACGTGGCGGGGGGAATGGGTGATCTTCCCATCTTGCCTCTATAACCACAACCATAATGAATGCAAAGGAATGAGTACCTGGTTTCTGGATCAAGGGAATCCACAAGTTTTTTATCAGCTAGCAATTTTTGCAAACTTTGATATAATTCCACATTTGTGTTCAACCTAGAAAAATTACAAATGAAAAAAAAAATTAAATGATTTTTCTAATACCTTCTTTTTTACTTTAAGAGAGTGGTGTCGCATCCTAACATATATTTGCCCAGAGGCCAAAGGTTTGGGGTTTTGTTTTGTTTCTTCATTCGGAAAAGAAATAGCATAACCACAATTAGTACAGAAACAGGCAGTCCATTAGGCAAAATGTCAAAGTACTAAGTGTTCTGAAAGGTGAGTGGATAAATGTAAAGCCACAGTCAGCAGCAGGAGCCAGAAGAGCAGACAGGAGAGAGGGGAGTGGGAGGAACACAGTAGCTGGTGATCTGACTGGTCCGAGCCCACCACCATTGAGAACTCATTGCTAGCAATATGCCCAGGGCCATTTGTTTCTTCACTAAAAAACGAAAAGGAGTGATGATGGGAGGAAGGTTGGACACAAATTCTGCAGTTCCAAAGCGAAGAGCCTAGAGCCCAGGTAACCTTTGCCCATCGGGTCAGAGTGGCAGGCCCATATGGCGAGGAGAGCTCAACGACTCTCAACAGCAGGCTGGAGGGCCCCACACCAGATTTACGACACAGACCTTCTACCACTCTGTGACTCTGGGCAAGTGATGGAATTCCTCCAGCTTGTTAGACTTCAGGTCACCCTAAAGGTTAAATAAAATGTTCCCCCTATGAAGGAACAAATAGTAGTTATCGTTAGGTGGCCTTGCCGTCCTGCCCTTGGTCCCCCAACCTGAGTTCTGCCCTCAACCCAAGCCACAGTCTCATTACCAGGTCCTAAGTTCTTTCTTCTTCCCTGGATGCCACAAAGTCCTGGCACTCCCAGGGCTAAACAGTGAACTGGTTTTAGATCCACCCTGCTCCCCACCCGGTGGATCCTCAGGGAAGAACGAGGCTGTAAGAACCATCTGTCCATTCCTACTCTAGGATGGTCACGTTCCCTGGTCAGCGCATAATCAAACACCGGCAGCTTTGGAGAAATCCAAGAGTTTCTCTTGCTATGATTCTCATGGGCCGCCCCCAAGACCAAGGGAACTGAGGCAGTCACCGCCAGTGGGAAAACGGTCGGCAAGAAGGGCGGGCATACCACCTCTCCCGCTCCCAGGCAGCAATCCCAGGAAACCGGGAGAATATCGAGGTGGGCACCTACCTCCTCCAGGCCTGCTCCCCCTACGAGCTACGACATGTCAAAAGGACAGGCATTCAGAGACAGCCTGCACCGCAGCCTCTTCAGAAGTTTCAGCAAATCTCCCACATTACGTTTGATGTCATGAGATCCTAAGATAAAGTCTCTATTTTAGTCTAAAGCTGGCATCAACTCTAAACAAACACACCTAACTTTAGGCTTTTATTTCCACTACCGGAAAATAAATCAATTCTACACATGCACCTGAAATCCTCCTGTTTCGTGAAGATCCGCTGAAGTGGTAATGATACAGTTCAGCTAGACTAAAGGAGAAAAGGAGTCCTGGTGGTCCGCGGGGACTCAGAGCAATGCTCCAGCGAAGGCCCTGAGTTCAGTTCCCTGGCCCTTGGAGGGCCTTGGGGCAGCAGCTAGAGTGTGGCCAAGAAGGAAAGATTGAAATGCTCTCCAGGATAAAGTGAAGACCTTGCACAGATCCTCATGACCACACTTTGTTACCAGTTACGGTTCCCTTGTTGTCCTCCCGCAAAACTAAGAACCCACATCCATTATTCCAGAGCTGTATCTAGAGTCAGGCCCGACGCAGTGTTCAAGGTGCCCCAGGCAGGTACCCTGGCAGCTCCAACTCACTTCCTGGGGCTTTTCCCTGGGTGATGCTCTTTTTCCCAAGGAGCCCCCAATTCCAGTCCCTTCCTCATGCCCCGCGTCTGTAGTGCACAGGGACCAGTTTTATCTCAGTCAACGAGTCGGTTTTCCAGGCTGTAAGAGAAATCACATGCACTGTCCCAAAGAGAGCAAATGATGCTCCACGGGGGAGAAGCGGCAGCAGCATCTCCTGACGGGTCGGGTCCTGACAAGCAAGCCTTGTCAAACAAGAGAAGCCACCACGCTCGGCCACCACGCTCTTCCTCCAGCTTCTGCTTTGTCAGAAAGTCCTCTGCTGATGGTTTCCAGTTGTAAATTCCTGTCAGGCAAGCCCTGCTGCGCTCGCTGGCTTTCAACCCTTCCTGGCATGGCGTCTCCCACCTGAGTGCTTTTGAACATGGCACTGTCCACCTCGAAGTCATTTTCACGAGCACTTACGAGCTCTCATAAATGGCTTAAAATATTTCAATTTACCTCAAGATTGCTTGAAAAATAACTCACTTCATCAAGGCCCCAGCCTACCTCAGCCCTCCCTGAGAGTTTTATGATCCCCCTAGACTACCCCTCCCCACCCCAGATCCAAGGCACCGCAAAGCTACTTGTCTCTGGCCCACAGCCATCAGTGCAATAGCAGTTTAATCACAGAATCATCAAGAAACTCCAACTTGCCACTGAGGTACTAAAAAACTCTCACTTACTGTAAACAACAATAAGAGCGTGGATGTTAGCTACGTGCCTGATGCCTCTAGAAGCACTTTATTATCTCATTTTCCTCACAATAACTCTAAGAGGGAAATCATGTTATTACTTCACTTAACAGACAAGGAAGCCAAGTGACAGAACAGATGAGCAAAGAGATGAACAACTCATCACACCGCAGGAGCCCGGGAGGAGTTCGCAGGGGCCTGCCCCCAGGGCCCACCCTCTTCCCCACCACCTGCGGGGACAAGCGCTGGAGACCAAGTTCCTCAAGCACAAATCCACAAGACCACGGTCACCCGAGATTGTAACGAAGGGGAGCAAAACATACTTTTCTACCATGGTGCCAATACTTCTACAAGCTTCTTCCGCCGCCTCTCTGAATGCGCGCTCAGGGTGAGCAATTTTCACAAAATCGGCCTAATGAAGAAGAAAGACAAAACCAAGAGGGAATTTGATGGAAAGCTTTCTTCCAAGATCTGAGGGTAAAAATGAAAACCTGAGCTTTCAAGTGTGCCATTTGGCTGGCCCTATGCGTTTCCATTACTGACATTTTCCTAAACTAGTAGATTTCTTGCTGAACATTTATTAACTTTGTTATTCCTTGGAATCAAGTGGGTTTCATTCCAAATAAAATACGTTCACTAACCTTATTTTAGAAAAGCCTTTCTCCTCCAAATATAAACACCAAGTGAATTCTTCCTAATTCTACGGTTCAAAAAAGCAGAATCTTATTCCAAATATTCTAAAACTTCCTAACATTGTTTGCAATATGGCGCCCACGTGTTTGCCAGGCTCCAGAGAACAACTACAGAGGCATTTTTTTTTTTTTTTGAACAGACAACATAGTTTCAAGACTGATTTAACTACTTTCTAGCCTTTGTGCAAAAAACAAAGGCACATTCTCTTTATACGTCTTTTACTAAATATGAATTCCCAGTCTCGGCTGAAATGACTCCCAACTACGAGTAATACAGTGGCTTCAATACTGACTTTAGCATTAAACTGAGATAGAATTCTTTTTACTTTTTTAATGAAATCACATAAAATCAGACTTTAATTTTCATGTTAATTGCAGTATATTGCAAAAAATGCAAGGGAACTACAAAATACCATGTACATTCTTCATTCTGCAAGAAAACATGTGTGACTATAATATGAAATAAAATCACCACAAGGGAAAATTTCCTAATTTTATTATTAGTTTTCAATGTAAGAACACTTAAATCCACAGTTTTACACATTTGATGTAACAATAAGATAACAATAGTAGTAGAGCACCTGTAAAATGAGCTATGTAAAATTTACAATTTGTATAAACTACTAATCTATATGTTACAGAATTTACAATCAATATTTATTTCAAAATACTGCATACATTTTAAAATTCATTTGTGGGGCGTCTGGGTGGCTCAGTCGGTTGAGCGTGTGCCTTCACCTCAGGTCATAATCTCGGGGTCCTCGGATAGAGCCCTGAAAGGAAGCCTGCTTCTCCCTCTTCCTCTGCCCCTCCTCCCCACCGTCCTCTCACTCTCTGGATCTCTCTCTCTCAAATGAATAAATAAAATCTTTAAAAAAAAATCCATTTGTAACAGTGATGAGGAAAACAACACTGTTACATAGCAACTGTATGAAAAAAGAAAAAGAAAGCAAAACCAAATGACCATTTGGTGGGAAACAAAAGTTTATAAAACACTTGCCTTATTACAGTATTGATCTTACTGGCAGGTAGCCTTAAAAATTCAAAAGGAAGAAGGTTCTTTGAATTTTTTTACCCAAAGACTTCCACATGTAAATCACATTTAGAGCTTTTTAAATGAGATATTAATATACCTCATAAATACAAAAATCTTTAAAACTAGGACAAGCTATGAGGCAGAGTTAAAATCTCTTAGCGAGAAGAAGTAGCAATGTAAAAAAAAAAAAAAAAAAAATCCTAGAACACCACTTAATTAAAATGGAGACTAAGACAACAAACAAGCTACCAACAAATAAAGTCAATACTTGATGGCACGTAAGTGAATGACAAATGACCCTGACAAATATCTTCCTTTTCAGCTTTCAGTGACACAATTCAGTGGAGAACCTCACTGTGAGGTGCTTGAGGGCATCTCTGGGTCCTCCGTCATTCAAAGCACTTGCTACGCAGAACAAAACCAAGACACTACAAAACTAAAAAGTGACTACAATAAGCCTGCAACACACCTCACTTTACTCTTGGGAAAAATCCTTTAAGATACTTTATCAATTTCCTTAAAATGGGGAAACTCACGGTGACTGTATGACAATCTGAAGGGTGTTACTGCTCAATTGTGGTGTACGGGAGGGGGGGAAGTTCCAATCCGGGAACAGCAAAGATGGGGGAAATGTTATGCGAGGTGAGAGAGGTCATTCTCAAAGGGCAAATGATTCCGTTCACGACATTTTAGAAGAGACAAACTACAGGGATGGAGAACAGATAGTTGCCAGAGGTAAGTGGGGAGAGCTGGGTGTGACTATAATTCAGGGGCTTTTTTGGGGTGATGGAATAGTTATGTACCCTAATTGTGATGGTGGCTACATGAACGCATGAATTAAAGTTCATAGAACTGTACCATCCCCAAAAAGAAGTCCATTTTACTATATGATAACCTTAAAAAATAAATAAAGACTTTTTAAAAAGATGGGGAGGCTAACTGCCTTTCCAACCTCTCCGAGATAAGGAAGACCTATTCATCAGAACCTAAGCAGCCAGAGAGCATGTAGAAGGTACAGAACAGCAGGTGAGGGCATGAGTTCCGTGCCCATGATGCCTGGCCTCCACTACTTCCTGGCTAGGTGACCCTGGATGTATCACTTCACCTCTTACTGCCTTTCTTTCCTCATCTGAAAATGGGGGATATGCTGAGAAGGTTAAATCGGTTAATCCAGGCAAACCTCTTACCAGGGTCTGGTGCCTCATAAGATCTAAAAAAAAAGTTAACATCAGAATATAAACTCCATGAGGTCAGAAACTGTGTCTGTCACAATTTATGACATTCCCAGTGCCTAGAACAGCGCCTGACACATGGTGGTGACTCAGTGCTGAAAGGATGTGAAGAGAAAGCTATATACAGTCCAATACCAAGTCAACAAGACCCTGAGGGTTCACGATTTTGAATTATGTGCACTACTACCATCTCCTTCACGGACATGACTAATGAGGAGGTGGCTCTTTGGGACACATAAAAAAATCATGCCTTCTACCTCAGCAGTGGGATTCTTAGTGAAGAGACCTAGGTTTACCTGACTATATCCACCTCGAAATGTGAAAAAAATAAAGTCTTTAACACAGTTTCATATCCAAACCTTAGTTTTCATCGGAAAAGACACTCCTGAAAAGGTTTAAAAAAAACTGGCTTTTCATTACATTAATTTTATTATAAATGGACAGGTAAAGGTCCTACTAAAATTCTGACAGAAGTTTTCATGAGTGAAGAATCTTTGTCAAATGAAGACTCTTTGCCATATGAGTAATCATTCTTTTATTATACATCACATGTGTATTTTCTTAACTATACATATTAAAGTATCAGTTCCACATACCACTTTTTCCTATACGTTTTCTTCCTCCATTCCTAACGACCTACTCCCACTATAACACATTACATCCAACAGCTCTCGAATAGCTGCCAAACCAAGCACCAGACGCTCTGAACCCTAGAGTCTCTGACGTTAAACCTAATAAACTCAGCTTAAATTTTAATAGCTTGACAGAGAGTAGCTTCAAGGCTTACAGTAAGTATCTTACCAAGTCGGCCACCCTGCACAAGGAATCGGAAAGCTCGTCGAAAATGAACACGGTCTGGAGTCCAGGCGGCAGGGAACACACGCGCTCCACAAGCAAGTCTGCCTTTCTCAGGGCATTTTCTTGCGCGATCCGAAATCCTTCTGGGGCACTGAGCTCAGGAACTCCAAAAAGACCCTGAAATCCAGAGAATATTTCCAACATGAAACTAAAAATATGATTTTTTTGGCATTAAGTCTTTTCATAAAGGAAATCTTGGTTTTCGTTGGTATCCTATCAACCTATCAATGATGTATCCTATCATTACAACACCTGTAATCACAGATACCAGGTTCACATTTCCCACATCATTTCACATAAATTAAACTACGGATATTTTAAGGATGAAATTTTTCTTTAAATTTTAATTATTTCATAAAAAAAAACAAAAAAGAATGATAAAGGTTCAACATCCAGCTTAGCCACTTTATAGATTACTAACATATTGATTTTTAAAAACTGGAAGAGGTAAAACTTCCAGCACTGATAAGGCCTACTGTTTCTGCAAGAAGGAATGCATGAAATTAACCTGTTTTCAAAATGATTAAGAAGTTGAAGAAAAGACAGTTGCAGGCAGAGCAGAATTGGGACCAAAACCAAATTAGATTCT
This sequence comes from Nasua narica, assembly GCA_028533885.1. Lineage (NCBI taxonomy): Eukaryota > Metazoa > Chordata > Mammalia > Carnivora > Procyonidae > Nasua > Nasua narica. The sequence continues at coordinate 68,158,516 of CM052810.1, read as the reverse complement.
TTACATTGATTTAATTTGATTCAAGTACAGACTGTATTTCACTTCCCAGCATACTCTCCCATACTGGAGGATGGGAATTCTAAACGTCAGACTACCAGTTATGATAATGACAAAAAAATGACATAAACCTTTGGGGGTTTTATTGTTTTGTTGTTCTTGTTTAATCAAAAACCAATTCACACATATGAAAATCTGTTACCAGTTCTATAATCATGATATACAAAAGAAAAAAAAAAAACTAAAATTAGTTCTATTTCATCCACCCAAAACCAAGCTTACTCTTTTCATCTTTCTACTCAGTACCTAGAGGTAGTTGTTCTCCTCCTCACCCTGTTAAAATAGCATTATGTTATTTACCCATATAGAAGTTGGTATAGCCAATTTCATATAAAAATATTTTTAAGGGGTGCCAGGGTGGCTCAGTCCCTAAGTGTCTGCCTTCAGCTTGGGTCATGATCCCAGGGTCCTGGGATCAAGCCCCACATCAGGCTCCCCAATCCGTGGGAAGCCTGCTTCTCCCTCTCCCATTCCCTCTGCTTGTGTTGCCTCTCTCGCTGTGTCTCTGTCAAATAAATAAATAAAATTTTTAAAAATTTTTTTTAAAAAAAGCTAATAACAGAAATCAAATAAAAAAATACATCATTCGGTTCGGTGTAAACGTCCTAGACTCCCTATAACAAAGCAATATTAGAAATAATGAAATAAAAACCTATGTAACCATAGGTTCGGTGTAACCATGTCCTAGACTCTCTATAACAAAGGCAGTATTAGAAATAATGAAATAAAAAAAGACAAGGGACGCCTGGGTGGCTCAGTGGGGTGGGAGTCTGCCTTCGGCTGGGGTCATGATCTCGGGGTCATGATCTCGGGGTCATGATCTCGGGGTCCTAGGATCAAGCCCCGCATTGGGCTCCCTGCTCCGCGGGGAGCCTGCTTCCCCCTCTCTCTCTGCCTGGTTGTAATCTCTCTCTCTCTCTCTCTCTCTCTGTGTCAAATAAATAAATAAATAAATAAAACCTTTTTTAAAAAGACAAAAATAAAAGTAATAACCTGAAGTGCATTAAGTCCACAAATGTAAAGTAGAACTGGCATCAAGTAAGTCAAGCTCGCCTTCCGTTTACCTTTAATTCAGTCATTCAATAAGCATTGAGTGCCTAGGGATTGCCAGATACTCTACTGGGTATATGAAGATTGAAAATAAATAGAAATCAAAGAATTCAGTCAGTGAATTCCTGGGGGAAAAAAATCAACGTGATCAATGTCATCACATTATAGGAAATCA
>CM052810.1:68133236-68156734 GCA_028533885.1 Nasua narica | reverse complement strand
ACACCTCAGGGTTAATATGGGTTATGGTTCTAGTTTTCCTCTGTAATGGTGTCACTTTTTTATAAAAAAATTTATTTAAATTCAATTTATTAACACACAGTGTATTATTAGGTTCAGAGGTGGAGTTCAGTGATTCACGAGTTGCATATCACACCCAGTGCTCATTGTGTCACGTGCCCTCCTTAATGCCCATCACCCAGTTACCCCATCGCCCTCCACCCCCTCCCCTCCAGCAACCCTCAGTTTGTTTCCTGTGATTAAGAGTGTATTATGGTTTGTCTCCCTCTCTGATTTCGTCTTATTTTATTTTTTGCTCCCTTCCCCTATGTTCCTCTGTTTTTTTTCTTAAATTCCACATATGAGTGAAATCATATGACAATTGTCTTTTTCTGATTGACGTATTTCACCTATTTTGAATGTTTGTCATGTCTCTTCCTAAATCCAGGAATGGAAATTTCAGAAAATCAAAAGAAACTCGCCATGTTAAATGCTCAAAAGGCAGGACATGGAAAGTCAAAAGGTAAGTTTTGAAGAAGGCTTCGTCTCCTTATCTCCTTCACGTGTATCAGTAAGGAAATTAAAATCAGGGAGAGAGTCTGAAGTCGTTAGCACGCTGATGATCAGCTCTCAACAAAGGGGAGATGCACGGGTGAAACTCAGAATGATAGGACACCCCCTCCTCCCAGATAGGCAGTTTAGACTAGTCTGCATTTGGTTTTGAGTGTATGTTTCGGTATTTGCCGACATTTGAATGTGAGCCTGTAAGATGTGTTTTGAATTGGTACTGAAGAGTTTCTGCACCTCCCCACTCTGAGGTCATGCTGGCATTCTTCCTCTGGCCAACCAACTCGCCAGGCCAAGGCAAACCAGCAGCTCCTGTGTGTTTCAGGCACACGTGGAGGAAATCTCCAGCTCCAAACTGCTTATCAGTGCAGGCTGCGTTCTAGCATAGGTAAGAGAAAAGGGTCTCAAAGTCCAGGACATCAAGAAACTAGCTGGAAAGAAGACACACTAGCTTATTTAGAGCAAGGACTCCCTACCCTCTGTGCACATTAGAATTGCCTGAGCATTTACTGAAGGTGGCCAGCGCTCAGGTCACGCCCCCCATCGTCCTGATGTGCAAAAAAAGAATTTTTTTTTTTTACGGTACTGATAATACACATGATCTCGCCAAACAGGAATAAAATAATAAGGGTTTTTATTCCGAAAATATTTGTTATATTCTTAGAACCTTTTCTTCAGATTGACTTCCTACTCTTAAGACCAATTTATCCTCTGAAATGTGTCCCATTCAGGATTTTCGTAACTGAAAGTGCAAAAACAAGACCAGTTAAGCCAAGGGTGGTGATGTGCCATCAGCTGAGGGCCAAGAAGAATTCATGACCGAAACAACCCTCAGCATTCCCATTCCCCTGTTCCCTCTGCACAAAGGCAGAATTCCTCCCAACTAAGTGATAAATACCTTTGAGGAGAAAAAAAAAAAAAAAACCCAACCCATCTTGTTCTTTTTTGCTCTCCACATCAATGGCAAGTGACCAGTTAATATTCATTTGTGAGAGTGTATCAGTTTGTATCCGAACCTTCCAGGAGTCACTGGCTCAGCAGCTAGGCACCCGAATGGAGGGGACACGGACGGTGGTGGTCACCTGCCGGGCACCTCTCAGCAGGGAAGGCCGGGAGAGCCTTGTGGCAGGTCAGGGCCAGGATGCCTTCTGGACTGAGTCCTGGCTCCTTCCTCCTGTCACTCTGACTTTTACAGTTAGCTTGTGGTCCTGGAGCTCATCGTCCCAGGCCTTTCCCATTATCTCGGAGCAGATTTAAAATACCTATTCCAGTGAAACCATTTCGATTAAGTGATTCAGCTCGGGGACCCTGTTCTCAGCCCGTGACTTATATGAGCTCTTAATTCTCACAGCAACTGGGAGGTGCTGTTATGTTGGCTCTTCGGTGTACTTTGGGTTCATATGAATTAGGAATCAGCTAGAACTCGAGTCTTGGCGCTTTTTTCCTTTTCGGCTAACGAGTGACGCTGGGTCCGTGTTCCGCCCTTCTCCCCTCTCGAGTTAGGCTACAGCGGATGCCCCGTGGCCCCGCCGCACCAGAGCCTGCACCCCCTTCACCAGCGCCACGTCACCGTGCCCACCAGCGTGCCCCAGCAGCAGGTGTTTGCCCTGGCAGAGCCCAAGAGGAAGCCGTCGCTCTTCTGGCACACGTTCAACAAACTCACCCCTTTCAAGAAATGAAAACGGGAGGCCACACGTTGGCTGAGGTGTCTGTAAAGAGGAGAACCACTTCTGTTTCTCTGTGTTCGAGCCAGTGCTGAGAACTTCTTTTGGGGACCGGTGAAGAATAGAAGGTCTTGGATGCGACCGAGGTGCCTCTGAAGACCCAGCTTCTCCTTGGAAGGGAGACAGAGGTCATGACGCACGGCCCTGATGTCCACGAGACCCCTCTGGTACCTGCTCTGCGGTGACGCCGAGCAGCGACCCCAGTGGGCATCGGTGATGACGGGCACATGCCCTGCTGCCGTTCCTGAGGAGGGACTTGATGACGATGCCACTTTGGCACGTGGATTTGAAGGGGACTTGTGATGGGGTTGGTACGGTCGCATCAGCACGGGCAAGCTGTTCCTGTCTTCCACAGTATTAGGCGACCTAGCGCCTCAGTGCAGATGGCCGAGGTGTCCCCTGGTGTCCTTGGAGTTGTTACCAAGTGGTACTGTAGGCTTCCTCTGACGAGGTGTGTCCCCTGCAGGCTAGAGAGAGAAGCGTGATGAATCCTTCCCGTGGAGCACAGTCCAGGCGACTTCAGCATCCTGAAGATGCGGCTGCTTTCCAGGGAGAAAGTGCAAAATCCTGCCACAGGGTAGACTGTCCTCAAGGCAGGTCCCTTCCCGCCGGTGTGTGCAGCATGTGACTCCCCGGGCAGAAATCACACCTACTTGCACGTCGTGACCTAAGGAACTAATCAGACCTATCCATCTGCAATATAAAAACCCATTTACTTTAATTTTCTGATACAAACCAAACATGCACATGCACCCATGGAAAGACATTCCCAGAGCATCGGTGCGTTTCCCACCAGTTGTTTCTGGAGTCCCCGCAATTAAGTTATAGTGACGCGAACATTCCGCCGAGAAAACATGCAGTTCAGAGCAACCCACCTTCCTCAGGATTCGAAGCCAACTTGGTTGCATAAACCCCAAACGGTAGTGCTACCCCCGCCCTTATTAACCTGTCAGGAGGGTTCTGAAGGTTCATTCGTTATTAAGAGACCTTACCAACGATACATCTAGACTCAGACATAGTCTTTTCTAACGAAGGCCACGTGGGCTGATATCTGGCAATAGTAATCTGCTTCTCGTTGTCTATATCGTAAGTGCTGATGAAAATAACTTTTAAATATGTCTGGAGAAGACGAGTTCTGCAAAGGAGAGGCCATTTAAATGTACTTAGTGCCCTGGATGGGGATATTGTCGTCCACACTTTGGTTTTTTTGTGTGAGAATCCCCTTTTCGCACACTACCCAGAGTCCTGTTTTCCAATAGGCCCGTGCTGGAGAATAAACAAGCCTGTAACGTCCTAGACAAAGGTAGAAACTGTACCTCCAAGCGTCTGGTCCCTCCTCCCTCCACCCCCTACCTTCCCCCCAACCCAGGGCCGGTCCCGAAGGAGGTGACATCCCACATCAAGAAGACCTAATCCTAGACATCTGAGTGGGCCTTAGAGCATTATCTGGAAATGTTCTCGGGTTGCCCCCAAGATGGATGTAGGCGGTGCTGCCCCAGGCTCACTGATGCCGGGTGTCCCCGGATGGAGGCTTCTGGGGGGCATCTTCCAGGAGGTGCTGGGCTCTGAGTGAGCATGTGTGTGCGCACGTGCGGGTGCATATGCGTGCACATGTTGTTTCTTTTGTGAATAGACCTCTTGATTTTAGTTGCATTTATATAACTGACCTTTTTACTAAGAAGATATAATGACTTATTTTGAAAGCTATACTTAAAATGCTTTCTTGTGGACCCCTCAGCAATAACTAGGAGTCTCTGTGCTTAACAGAGTTGTTTGTATAGATAACAATTTTGAATATTTTTTTTTAATACAAGAAAATTAGGGAAGAAAAGAGAAGCGTTTGCCTATGTTTCATTTTCAGCGAGGAGTCAGTTCAATTGAAGAACCACTTAATGGGCTTCCATTTACTAATGTTTCCTAATGCACAATGAAGTGGTTTTTAAGGTCTGTGACCAGTCCCGTGCTGTATTTCCCATCTGAGCCCTAACTTCCGGTTGCCACCTGTCCCTCCAGGGACTCTCCAGAAATAGGAGGAAGCTCGGGCACCAGCGCTGCCCCCCGTGAGCTCAGTGCAGTGTGGGGGCCAGTTGACCCACCCTAAGTGGGTCCTGCTTGGCCTTTTCTGGTGATTTTGAAAAATGAGAAATTTTTTTTAAAGGGCAGAATGCCTTTTGCTTTTAAATCTGTTTATCTAGCTTGAGATTTATGACCAGATGAGTGAGTTTGATAAAGAATAGGTAGCTCAAATATTCTGATTTTAGGTTTGCCCCACATTCCTTCTTGTTGTAAGTCCTGTGTTCCACTTGGAAAGAACACGAGAGAAATAAACCAAGTGCCCCCAAATGGATTTTGTATGGATTTCATTGGGAGTCTTGCTTTCTCCCTTTTTCCTCATTTTAACCCCACATTGCATAATATGGATGCCCCCACAATACGCTCTCTCTCTCTCTTTCTCACAAAGATAGCAAAACACTTTGACAAATCTCAATTTATTATTTATGTTTCAGAACCTGTTAGAAGACAGTTGAAATGGCCTTGGCCTTGGGTCAAAAGCAACCTTCTCGATTTTCATCATACCTAAAGTGCACACTACCTTGCAGTAAATTGTAAACAGTCATGACATGGAATATTTGTAAAAATCTTAGAGAAATAGCATTCTTCGTCTTTGGCCTGCAAGTAAGCAAAAGACTGGCAGCAATGTGCCAGAGCTTTCCTGGGGTCCCTTCTTCCTACTTTCTTTTTTTTTCAGTAGATCTCCTCTTTTCCCCTCATAGATCTGATTTTGTCATTGAAAACATTTCACCCCTGTCTCCATACTATTTCTGAATATGTTGTGCCTTTTTATACTTAGTCCACATGAAGACCAACTCCATGCCTGTTCAGAAAGTCCCCTCAATCCTACACCACTGTTGTCTAGATACAAAGCAGAAGTGCATTTAATTCATATTTTGTTTCACAGAAGAAATCTTTTTTAAAAGCCATGATCCGGCATTTATCCGCTGGAAAATTCTCTGTGCCCAAATTGGTGATATTTCTCAGTACACATAAACTTAGTTACCTGCCAGAACAGCCTGATTACTTGGAGTTAAGGAGAAAATTGCTATCTTGTTATTTTATGGAAGACGGGAGAAACTGACGTGTCCCTCACAGGACAGCACTGACAAGTGTGGGGACATGTCCTTCCGATGGCTGACCAGCCAGGGACACTGGGCACGAATCCTCTGGATCCAACTGCTCAAAAACATTGGTCCCTATAAGCTTAGCTGACCCATGTTCTCATTCAGATTCCACTTGGCTGATGCTGTTATTCTCAGTAAAAGTAGAGCTCAGACACTTTTGAGAAGAGTAAATAGCAACTCTGATCTTACAAGAAAAAACCCAGAAGCTTACATATTTGATGCAAATGTTTTTAGCTACAACACACTTAACGTTATTGTCCTTAGTTAACTCCTAGACATCGACATTTGTATGTAGAGAATATTTTAACAGATTCTGTAATTTAATAATTGGTCTTTTTTGTAAATATTAGCATCAGCTGTGTTTGACTTACCTATTTTGCAGGCTTTTAGTAACCTTTTCCTTGAATTTAACTCAACATCAAGACAATGTTGTGAAGTCATGTGCCAGCTTCTAAACTGATGAATTCGCTGTTGACAGCTGAAGTATGTTGGACAAGACTGCTATAACTTGACATGTATTTCTGTTGAATGAAGTTTTTGTAAAAAAAAAAAATATTATTTACAATGTTATTTGAATGATTTCTTGTAAATGCTGTGAATCTATATTTGTTGTTTTGTATCTGTATATTAAAGTTAATTTGCCAAACTGGTTCCAGTTATGCATCTGAGTAGCAAAATAAGACATTATATATATATATTTTTTAAGTAGAGAGCGAGTGCTAGGTGGGTTTCTGGCATTTAGAGCTCGTTTCCTGTCTGGACATTGATAGACTTCTGTAAAAATTCATCCGTGGACGAGCAGGCTTAAGCCACTAGACGGGCAAAGTGCTAAGGCCCCCTCTGTTCTCTAGGAGCAGCTCTGCTACTGAAGGGGGGGGGGGGAGGCATGGTAGATGAACCGCACGTGCCTTTATATGCACTTCTCATTTCAGAGCTGCTGCCCCGGTGGAGATGAGGCCCCTTCGCCAGGAGATCGGCTCCTTACCCTCCGGGGGCAGGGAACATACGAATTTCCTTTCCATCTCTAATTAACAGCTCAGAGAAGTTAAGTAAATAGCCCATTGTTTGCTGTGACTATAATCAGAAAAGTATTGCTATGAAGGTTGCCAAGCAGCAGTCCCATGTTTGTTTACTCTCAATGTCCACCTACTTCCTAAACTGATCTGCTCCCCCTCCTTGGGCTGCCCTGGTACAGGGAGTTGGTTTAGTGGTGAGGAGTGGGAGGGGGAGCACTGGGAACCTGAAAGCCTGCTGCACAAGGGTGGCTGCCAGGGACCAAGCCGGTGCCCTATGTAGGAAGGGGTGCAAAGAGGGCAGTGGAAACTTTCTAGAAGAGCCGGGGGATGGGGGATGACCTCGCATGCTAGCCACCTGCCCTGTGCACTGGGGAGGCAAGCCGAAATGGGTAATCCTCCAAAGGAGCGTGTGGTCAGAGAGGGGAGACAGGCACATAAATGTGTAATTAAAATTCAGCATGAATTTTGCAACACTGGGGGTGTGTTCCAAGTTCGTGGAGCCGAGTCCTCTCATCTGGTGTCAGGGCAGGAAGGTGGCCCAGGTGGCCCAAGGTGGCCCCTTAAGCCGAAGCTGCTCGAGGCCCGAGCAGCATCCTGGAGGGCTAACCCAGCACGGCAGGGCCCCTGGGTGTGTTGCTTGAATCAACGTGCCACAGGTTGTGTGAGAAGCCTCAGTCAGTGGTGGAAGTTGGATCCCGAAGACTCTACCAGCCAGGATGAGATGCTGGGGTTTCATTTTCTGGGCAAAGAATTGAAGGCAAGGAAAGCCGTGCCCAGATTTGCCCCAGAGCTCATGCCAGTGGCAGAGGAAAGGGTGGATTTAAAACCAGAGGCAGGAGATGATTTGGGAGACGGTGTCCAGCAAAGAGACAGTGGGAAAGGAGGGGAGGCTAGATGCGAAGGCTGCTCAGCCATGGCCGCAGCCATTGGGAGGAGATGTGGTTCCCAAGTTCTGCCTCGGGGGTGATGGCAGGGTTGATGCTGCTGGCGCCATCCATGGCTTCACAAAAGAACAGCTGGGACGGCGGGTCTGGGCCCGTGTGAAAAGGGGCAGGGGAGAGTCAGCAAAAGCAGAAAGGAGGAACTGTCAGCAGGGCAAATGCTGGTGAGGCTCCTCCCTGCTGAGAAAGGACTGAAGGTGCCTGCGTGCCTTCAGGGATCAAGGGGCGAGCCTGCTACAGGCTGGTGGAAGAGAAACCGGCATAGGTCACCGAATTCAATCCTGCCACTTCCCTGTGACGCTGGGACTGCTTCTCCTGCGGTCCAGATGAGGACATTGAGGCATGGCAAGTAGAGAGATGTCGCCTCTGTTCACTGGGACTTGGCCTACCCCTGCATCCCCCATTCACTGTGTGGCCTCTGCAACCCGACTAGGTTCTCCGAGTTGGTTCTCAACACAGCCTTGAGTACGTTTGTCCTCCTGATGCTACTTTTTTAAGTCTGAGATCCATGTTCGTAGGTTATGATCAGGAAAAATTAAAAATTAATGATTACATGGCATCAAAAAAATCACCGCACCATGTTTCCATGTTTCTGTCAATGGCAGAATGGCAGATGGGGTGTGTGTGTGTGTGTGTGTGTGTGTGTGTGTGTAGACAAACAGGAAATTCTAATGTTACACAAGTGTCTAAAATCAAAGGACCGCCACAGAAGCGTGAGAGATCTAGTTAAATGACATCCTTCAATGGCCTGGAATTCAAATGACCTGTTCGTCTTTGGTTTTGTCCTGTTGGCCCATGATCGGCCCAAGGTCAGCAGGGAAGCTGCTCAAGCAAAGGCACAAACATCACTTTCCAGGAAGACACCTGCTGTGTGGATTCCTTCTTCCAGACTACTCGAAAGTGTACCGTGCTTTCCCTCCCTTTTTTGAAAAGGACAGAGAGGGAAAGGAGTTGAGTTTTCTGAACCGGTACTGGTAGAAGACGCTACCCGACTCAAGTGTGGCTGCAATTTTTGAAGTTCTTCCAAGACATCTTGTGCTTTACTCTGTTCCCTCCCCTTCCTGCTGTTTTGCAGATAGACCCGCTAGGGAATTGTATGGCAGGAAGGCATGATTTTATTTAGTGAGCCCTCGATTCCTGGTCTGTGCCACACCTGGGTTTAGCCTGCAGCCCCGGGGGTCAGGTAAGTGCACTAGGAAACAATTTCTTTAAAAATTCAGTTTCAGGCATCAGAATCCGAAAACAGCTCTTACGTTTTTGGTGTGTGATGATCCTGCTTGATTATTTGCAAAATAGGCATATTCTACAGAGCTTTGGGTAGGAAAAAGCAAGCTGGTTTCAAAATTCATTCTTGAGGAGAGTGGACCGGCGATAAAAGCAGATGTTGCAGGCTTTCCGCTGGAACACTGCAAACTGCCTGGGAGGAGGGATGATGCTATAGAAAAAGTGGTAAGAATAGCAGACTTTTCAAAGACTTTTCTCTTTCTAGAGAAGCTGGCAGAGTATTTGGCACAAACTACAGTGTGTGCATTTTTATATTTAGGACTATACTAATTTACAAGGCGCAGCTTAAAAACGAGCCCCTCCACGTGTGCTTAAGAAGAAATACATAGAGTGTACAATGTGTGGGGCGTGCGGAAGAAAATGTACGCGACGAGCAAACATCTTGTGATGTTTAGATCCTTAAGCCGACGAATCTGGGAGGGATGTTTGGGCTTGTTTCATCCCTTGAATTCGACGCAGAGACGCAGAGGCTCAGAGGCTGGGAGACCCACTACAGCTCAGCCGGCCTCTGGCAGGTCTTTTAGTGAAGGAAGTAACCTTTTATCAAGAAATTCAGTAGTGAGGGAGAAATCTAGGTCACGCATAGGAGAAACAACCCGGAAACCAGAAGTTAACTAAATAAGGACCTATGGGGGCGGGGGGGGGGGGGGTGAGGGTCTAACTCCAGAGCCCTTTGCGGTCTGCGTGCCTCTGCCCCGAACCCTGCCGGCGTGTCAGGTTTATTGAGCTCACATCAGAAGGCTGTCGCCCTGTGAACTTGACGTTCAGCAGAAGGATTGCATCTATTCTCACGATTTGTAGGCTTATAGGGATCTGTCTGAGGCTGGAACTGTTTTCAGTGTTGACCTGTTTGCCTGAAGGGCTGTGTAGGGAGGGAGTGCTCGGCTACTCTGACGACTGGGCTGCCTGCCCATGTCCACAAACCTCCCTCGCTTTGGATGAGTGTGCACACCTTTGGCAGCAGGAGCCTTGCGTTAGTCAAGACGTGGGCTTAGCTGTAGGGAAAAGAGACCCCAAATCACAGTGGCTCAGGCAAGTTTGTAGTGTATATATATATATATATATATATCTCCTTTTTTTTAAAGATTTTATTTATTTGACAGAGAGAAAGAGATCACAAGTAGGCAGAGGCAGGCAGAGAGAGAGGGGGAAGCAGGCTCCCCGCTGAGCAGAGAGCCCGATTCGGGGCTCGATCCCAGGACCCTGAGATCATGACCTGAGCCGAAGGCAGAGGCCTTAACCCACTGAGCGACCCAGGCGCCCCTCTCCTTTTTTTTTTTAAAGATTTTATTTATTTGAGAGAGAGCACAAGCAGGGGGAGCGGCAGAGGTAGCAGGCTCCCTGCTGACACGGGGCTCGATCCCAGGACCCCAAGATCATGACCTGAGCCAAAGGCAGACACTTAACTGACTGAGCCATCCAGGTGCCCCTATACTTCTCTCTTATGTCAGGGACGGGCTGGAAGGGCATCATCAGACATCAGAATTTTTCTATCCCTAAAGTATTGGCCTCCTTCAAGGAGTCCGCGATGTCTTACCCATGCCCACTCTAGCCACGGGAATGGGGAAGGCGCCCAGGGAGCAGACAGCCCTTCCCTTTAAGGCTGTGGTCCCTCTTGTTCACTTCCCACTGACCCAAATCTAGTTTCTTTCTCTTTCTTTCTTTCTTTCTTTCTTTCTTTCTTTCTTTCTTTCTTTCTCTTTCTTTCTTTTTCTTTCTTTTCTTTTCTTTCTTTTTCTTCCTTCCTTTCTTCCTTCCTTCTCTTTCTTTCTTTTCCTTCCTTCCTTCCTTCCTTCCTTTCTTTCTTGATTTTATTTATTTGAGAGAGAACAGAAACAGGGTTCAGGCAGATGTAGAAGGAGAAGCAGACTCCCTGCCGAATAGGGAACCCGGTTCAGGACTCGATCCCAGGACTCTGGGATCATTACCTGAGCCGAAGGCAGACACTTAACCCACAAAGCCACCCAGGTGCCCCCAAATCTAGTTTTATTGTATTATCTGGGCTGCTGCAAGAGAGGCTAGGAAATGTCCATTGTGGGCGGCCACATGCCACCTGAAATTTCCATTACCAGGAGCAAGGAGAGGAGTTGGAGAAACTAGCAATCTCCACTAAAGGCACTGACACGGATTAGAATTAATACCCAGTCACGTCCCCAAGTGATGCTTTGCACCCAGAGGTTGGTCTGTGACAGTTAGATTCGATTACTACCAGTCACTTCTGAGTTAAACAAAAGAGGATGGTGGAGATTATTTATGGAATTTGGCTCTAAGAAAACAACTCAATTTCCTGAGAGGGCGTAAGTTTGTGACTTCAAAGGGAAACATCTGTATTTCCTTTTCCAAAAGTACTTTATTTGCATCGAAGTGGACCCTGTGATATTTAGATGCTTCCATAAGATGGCAACATAATGCTTCAAATGACAGGTCTTGCTGGTTTTAAAAATATAGATCTAGAAATATCCTAATAGACATTTTTAAAAAAGGAAAAACTCTCATAACCCCACCATTCTAAAGCAACCATGTTCACTTGGGTATGCTTGCTTCTAGTTTTTGCCACTATGCATACATAATTAATTACACAGGTACACTCATCATGTGCATGGCATTTTATTTTTTTTTAAGATTTTATTTATATGTCAGAGAGAGAGAGAGAGAGAGCACAAGCAGGGTGAGGGAAGGCAGAGGGAAGAAGCAGGCTCCCTGCTGAGCAAGGAGCCCGAGGCGGGACTCGATCCTAGGACCCTGGAATCATGACCTGAGCCAAAGGCAGACGCTTAACCATAACCAAAACCAAACCCAGGCGCCCCATGCATGGCATTTTAGTCTACTTTTGGAAAATTCAACACAACATAGATCTTTTACGTATTTCTACATGAACTCCATAATTATTACAGTGGTTACATAATATTCTACTTAAGAACCACTTATGGTTACGCGTTATGCGGTATGTTACTTTTTCACTATTACAGATAACGCCGCCGCGAATATGTTTGGCACACAAATTTTGGATTATTAAGAAGAATTTTCGGGATGAGATCACTGGGCTTAAGATGTCTTTTCTCTTTAGCTTTCCGAAAGACTGTGCAGAGGTCCGTTGCCTTCAGCACTATGAGAGTCTGAGTTCTGTCCTGCTGCCCTAGCCTTGTGTTCATTATTTTTCTATGTTCCAAGATACCTGCCACCACACATTCATTTCATCTGACACATATTTATTCAACACACGGCTCCAGGCTTAATACTGAGTACTGGGAATACAATAAGGAGGAAAATACAGTCAGCTGGAGCGCCAGATTTTCAGTCCATGAACAGATGCAAGCCCCACTACAGTGCCAGGGAAGGGACGTGGTGCCCCCTCCTCGGGAGATTTGATGTCATTGAGAGGGTCCCCTGAGCCTCGTGTGCACACTAGCCTAGGACCTTGCCTGCATGCTCCCTCTGTCTAGGTCATTTGGTCTAATTAGATGACCCATCCCTTCAGATCTCACTGCAAACCTCACCACCCAGCGCTGCCTCTGCTCCTGACAGGGTTGGAAAGCAAATCAAGAACTTGCAAGAGGACGTGACAGTGTGCTTCACGAATGGGGTACCCTGCGGTGTGTGTGCTCTTTGCCACACGGTCTCCCGCAGCAACAAAACCTTAACTCGAAGAATATCCAATCATAGTAGGACTGCTCAGAATGCTTAACTATTTTTCATTCGTTTTATTATTTTTGTGTGTGGTAAAATAGACGTGACATACAATTTAGCACTTTGGCCGCTTTTAAGTGTCCGGTTCAGTGGCATTAAGGACATTCACACTGTTCAGCTGTCCCCACCCTCCACTTCGGAACTTTTCTATCTTCCCAAACTGAAACTGTCCCCATTGAACACTAGCTCCCACTCCCCCTCCCCCAGCCGCTGGCCCCCAGCATTCTATGTTCTGTCTCCGTGAATGTGATGGCTCTGGGGGCCTCATACGAGTGGAATCTGACAGTGCTGGTCCTTTTGCGTCTGGCTGATTTCCACTTAGCGTAAAGTCTTTGAGGTCCATCCATGTTGTAGGATGTGTCTGAATTTCCTTCCTTTTTCAGGCTGAGTAATATTCCACTGTATGTGTATATTACGTTTTGTTCAACCAGTCATGTGTCAGTGGACATGGGGGTTGTTTCCGCCTTCGGGCTATTGTGAATAAGCGGCTACGAACGCGGGTGTACAAGTATCTGCTGGAGTCTCTCCTTTCAGTTCTTTTGCACATCTACCCAGAAGTGGGGTTAGCTAATTGTTTGCTTTCCTATTGAAAATGTGCTTTCGGGGTGCCTGGGTGGCTCAGTCGGTTAAGCATCTGCCTTTGGCTCAGATCATGATCCCAGGGTCCTGGGATTGAGCCCCGAATTGGGCTCCCTACTTGGCAGGAAGCCTGCTTCTCCCTCTCCCACTCCTACTCCCCCTGCTTGTGTTTCCTCTCTCACCGTCTCTCTCTCTCTGTCAAATAAATAAAATCTCCTTAAAAAAAAAAGAAAAAGAAAATGTGCTTTTCATGCACATTGTGATCAAATTTGATTTTTATAGCAGCCCTGTGAGACAAGTGTTAATCTCTTCTCTGGCTCTTGAAGGCGGTTTACCCAGAGTGAAGTGACAAATGGAAGTATCTGACCTGGAACTTGGCTTTCTCCTTGATCACTCACCATTAAAAGTGGTCCCGGTCACATGTGTTCCTTCCAAGAACAATGGCCTTCATCTTGCTTTTTTTTTTTTTTTTTAAGATTTTATTTATTAGAAAGCACGAGCAGCGGGGAGAGGCAGAGGGAAAAGCAGACTCCCTGCTGAGCAGGGAGCCTGACACGGGGCTCAACCCCAGATCCCTGGGACCATGACCTGAGCCAAAGGCAAACGCTGAATCCGCTGAACCACCTAGGTGCCCCGAACAGTGGCCTTCTGATTGCAAGCATCTTTGTCTACTACCAGCTCCTGCTCTTATCTGCCCTGACCATTGTGTCCAAGGCTGACTGGGGCTGGGTCCAGGTCCCACAGCAAGGAACGGCGGGGGGGGGGGGCTGTGTCTGTGGCTCCAGCAACAAAGGCTTCTCCTTTTGGTCTTTGTTTCCCTCTTGCAGTTCAGCTCCGACATCTGAGCCATGAGGATCTGGTTGCTCCTGCTTGTCACCGGAATCTGCATGGGAAACGTGAACTCGCAGGACACGTGCAGGCAAGGTCACCCTGGCATCCCTGGGAATCCTGGTCACAATGGTTTGCCTGGGAGAGATGGACGAGATGGAGCAAAGGGCGACAAGGGCGAGGCAGGTACTCAGCACCTGGTGGCCGTCAGCCGCCCTTCCGTTTACCCTTCTGTTTCTCTTAGATCGTTTGTTCATTCGTCATGAGGGTAGCCATCACCTGGCTGCGCCCCTCCTTCATTCGTGCACCCCTTGCCCAGAAAGCAGTGGCCGAGAGCCTGCTCCAGGTCCGATTCTGGGCAACAGTGTGGGACCAGACCAACAGGGCCCCCCTCCATGGACGTTCTCCTCTAGAGGGGACAACTGTTAGCCATCACCTCTGATACTACGGGCCATTCTCAAAAATATATGATGTTGTAGATCTTTCTGCCTCAGATGGCAGTTATGGTGGGTCTTTGGCACATGGGGCCTGGAGAGAAATCTGATTGCTAAATATTTACCAGCGAGCACCCGGCTGCAGAGCAGGGGAGAGTTAATGCCACGAAGTGAGGCAGGTGACGCCGAGCACCAGTGAATACGAAAGGAGATCGTAACTGAAGCCACACAGCGGTAGCCAGTTGTGTATGTCCTGTGTTGGGGCCTGTTCCAGGGTTTGGGGATTTGGGGACAGGATCCAGCCTCTAGGGAGGACATTTGCAAAAGTCAGGCTATGTGCATGGCACATAGTACCAACTGATAGGCTTGGTTCTTGAGTGGGGTCCTTGAGCCTGGGTCTGACCATAGGGTTACATACCTGAGACATAAGTGGACTGATCTATCTGGGTGCAGGGAGAAAACATCAAAATTATTGACATTTTATTTATTTAGGAAAAGATTTATTTATTTATTTGTTTATTTATTTATTTATTTATTTATTTATTTGAGAGAGAATGCGAGAGAGAGCATGAGAGGGAAGAAGGTCAGAGGGAGAAGCAGACTCCCCGCAGAGCTGGGAGCCCGATGTGGGACTCGATCCCGGGACTCCAGGATCATGGCCTGAGCTGAAGGCAGTCACTTAACCAACCAAGCACCCTCATTTTATTTATTTTTTTAAAAAGATTTATTTATTTGAGAGAGAGAGAGCATGAGTTGGTGGGGGAGGGCTACAGGAGAGGGAGAGACAATCTCAAGCAGAGTTCCTCTTGAGCATGGGGCCCGACATAGGGCTCAATCCCAGGACCCTGAGATCATGACCTGAAGTAAAATCAAGAGTCAGACACTTAATTGACTGAGGTACCTAGGTGCCCCTACTATTGACATTTTAAAAGATAAATTTAGGTAAAGAAAAAAAATTTGAGCTTTAAAAATATTGGGGTGCCTGGGTGGCTCAACTGTTAAGCGTCTGCCTTTGGCTCAGGTCATGATCCTAGGGTCCTGGGATCGAGTCCCGATCAGGCTCCCTGCTCGGAGAGACGCCTGCTTCTCTTTCTCCCACTCCCCCTGCTTATGTTCCCTCCCTTGCTGTGTCTCTCTCTGTCAAATAAATAAAATCTTTAAAAAATATTTAAGATGTGAATTGGCTTGGGTGGCTTCACCTGGTCCTTTTGCAGATGGACCTGTGTCATTTGAGGCCTGAAATGTGTCCTGTAGGAGGAGGGTGGCCCTCACATGCTCATTGTCCAGAGTATACCGTGGTATATTGTGATCACGGCCCAGCCCAAGGGATTTTCCAATTGTCCTACCGAACTATCACAAACAGATGGGTGCCCGAAATACTTCTGCAGAGAAATTGAAGACTGAAGGTTGACTTGATAATGCAAACATTAACGAATCCCAAGAAAATAGGAGAGCTGTCATCTGTCTTCTCTGTGTGAACTTTTCAACTGTACATGAGTAGGAGAAAACAGTGATGAACTAATCAGATCTGACAAGAAGTCTGACAAAAACCTAGAAATCTGTAGGACTTTGGACATAGGAATTTACATTTACATTTATTAAAATGAACTTCATCTTCACTGTAAAATGTACCATGAGATGTCAGTTATTAATAGAAGCACCCTCAATTAATTAGACATTTCAGGACTCTATGTGGAACGTGAACACAAACCACTGTCATTTTTCCTCGGCAGTACATTATAGTATGAAAACTTCACTAAACTTAATGATGAGCATTTAGAAACCCTTTTGATATTTCATAATCATATCTATATTAATAGTGGTTGAAATACTATACAGACAGCAACTTCAGGGTGGACTAAAATTAATGCTTTGCCAGCAAATGCTGTTGGTATATGGATATTTAAAAAGTCTTTGTTAAGATCTGGAGAAATGAGTCTTAGAACCAATTACTCATGGGAAGTCCACTATACAGACGAATGAAAGGCTAGGTGTTTCTAGGCGCTTCCCTGTTTGTGGCGTCTAGTGCTCCAAGGGATTTGTTGGGGGGCCTGATGAAGCAGATGGTCACCAACCATCTCTTCAACCACTGCCCTTCAATCTGCTCCGTGGGGTCTCTGATGGGAAACACCTCCAGTGAGTCGACGCCACTTCTGGGCATTAGACCAGCCTCATTTCTGCGTAGTAAAAAGCCCAGTCCAAGTTAATGGCAAAACCTCCAGGTCACTGAAATCCATTCTTTCACCCTCCCACTGGGACCACAGTGTGCATGTGTGTGGATGTGGGTGCACACATGTGTGCATATGTGTGTGTACACACACAGGATACAACTCTGACTTCATGACTCCTTCATCTTTAGCTTCCACTCTCCTTCCTTACAGCAAGAACTGCCTTTGACTCTGGAGATGTTGACTTATAACATGGGAAGTCGGAACTCGGGGTTGCCTGCTCCGAGCTCAAAACTCATGTGTGGGAGGCAAAACCTCACCTGGTAGGTGAGGGGGGGAGAACCCGAGGTTCCCAATGGCGTCTGCCATGCCAACTTGATCAGTGGCGTTTACCACTACTCTAAGGTGCTAGGGAGATTCTTCCAGAATCCTCCCTTCCGTCCCAAATAGTGCCAGGTAACTGTAGTCATCTGTGTTTTCATAGGAGGGTAGTAAACCTTCCATTCCATTCTGTGCAAGAGTGATAGAAAAGGAGAAGTGAGAAGGCTACCTGGTGCCTCCAGTGGTCAGTTACTACCCGAGTTTCCCTCACAGGAGAGAGATGTAATTGTGATCATCTGTGCACATACTCCCTTCCTGTCCTACCTTCCTGGAGCTGAGGGTTTGGGAGGTCCACCCAGTGCATTTCATAGTTCAACTTTTGTACACAACTCCGTGCCCCTGGTGCTCGCTCACGTCTGCCTCTCTCCATCTGCACTTCTGAGAGGGGCAGTGTGTGTGTTGGGGCCGGGCACACACCCAGGACTTTCCGGTCTACATCCCTGACAGAGACCAATGTCTAGGAAATGCGAAATTAGAACTTGAACTCCTGTCTGTTTTCTTCTCTTCTACCTAGGAGAACCAGGACATCCTGGTGGCCCAGGGAAGGATGGAATGAATGGAGAGAAAGGAGAAAGAGGTCAGGAATTGTGTTCCATTTTACCATGCTCTAATTCTGAGCCATCAGTGACTTAGAACCATTTGGTGCTCACCAAGAACAAGTCCTTTGCTAGGCTCTGAAGGACAATCCAACAATAAGGGTGATATCACTCTTGCTCTCTACAAGCTCGTGATTCTTTTTCTGTAAGGGGCCAGATCGTAAGTAATCTCAGCTTTGCAGGCCATATGGTCTTGGTCACAACTGTTATGAAAAGCAGCCATGGATGCTACATAAGTAAGTGGGGCTGTGTTCCAGTGAAACTCTATAAAACTGAAATCTGAATTTTATATAATTTTCATGTATTACCAAATGTTATTTGTGACCATTTAAAAATGCAAACCAGTCTTAGCTTGTGGGCCATACAAACAGGTGGGAGCCTGGATTTGGCTCAATGGCCATAGTTCGCTAAAGCCCGGTTTAGTGGATGAACATTGAGAAGTGACATTAAATTCTGACTCAGTGCTTCTGGCAAGACTGCATGGAGAAGATGGCGCTGGAACTGGGTACTGAGGGGTAAGGAGGGCTCTGGTAGTTGTGACTGATGGGAAGAGAGAACTCACAACAGTAAACACAAATAATGTTCACTTTGTGCTAGGTTGTTCTAAGTGCTTTTCACGTATTGACTCAATATGCCTATACATGAGGTAGTATCATTATCCCAATTTTACAGAGGAGGAAACAGAGGGGTAGGTGGCTAAACAGCTTGCCTAATGTCCCATTGTGCCTACCTGTGGAGGAGACAGGACTGAATGCTGGCATTTAACTCCAGCCTCTGTGTTCATAACCACTGCTCTCCAGTCAGAGAGGAGGAGACAGGGAAGCACCAAGAATGTATGTATGCACAGTGAGGACCCATGTGATACCGTTGGCACAGTGGATGGGGTTGGCCTGGCCAGCAGAGAGCAATGATGGCCACATTCAAGGAAGACTTTATTCTTTGCTCACTCCCATGAGTTTTGTAGGGGACGTCACAGAACTAGGGGTGAATTCGGTTAACCAAAAGCAGCCTGAGTTCATCTGCCTTTGGACGTTCTTCCCTCTTCCAAAGACATATTCTCAAGGATTGACATTGCTTAGTGGTCTGAGTAGTAGACTGTGTTGGTAAAGAGCTGTGATTTCTAATGTGAACCCCAACACTAACATAGTAGACAGGAGTCAGAAGGTGTTTTACATACATGAGCGCACGTGCGCGTGTGTGCTATGCACTCGATTTAGGAGTAAATTAATGTTCAGACCCTGAGCAGCTACTAAACCTGGGCACTACTTTATTTCATTCATAGGCTCAACAATGGAAAAGCCAAAGTTGGTTTTATAAGTTGATGTTTCACAAATCATCTTTTCCTTTATTCTCTCTATTTCTACTTAGGAGCAGATGGAAAAGTTGAAGCCAAAGGTGTCAAAGGCGATCAAGGCTCACGAGGACCCCCAGGGAAACATGGGCCAAAGGGATTTGTCGGTC
The DNA here is from genome assembly GCA_028533885.1 of Nasua narica. Classification (NCBI taxonomy): domain Eukaryota; kingdom Metazoa; phylum Chordata; class Mammalia; order Carnivora; family Procyonidae; genus Nasua; species Nasua narica. Next base: position 68,137,892 of record CM052810.1, on the reverse strand, counting down.
CCATGGGAGAGAAAGGCCTCAGGGGAGAGGTTGGCCCTCAAGGGCAAAAGGGGGATAAAGGCAGTGTGGGGCCCACAGGTCCAGAAGGGCTAAAGGGCAGCACTGGGCCTTCAGGCCCAATGGGTCTACCTGGCCCCATGGGCCCCATTGGGAAGCCTGGCCCCAAGGGAGATGCTGGGCCCTTGGGACCCCCGGGAGATCCAGGAGTCCGGGGAATGAGAGGCTGGAAAGGGGACCGAGGTGAGAAAGGGAAAATTGGTGAGACTCCAGTCTTGCCCAAGAGTGCTTTCACGGTGGGGCTCACGGTACTAAGCAAGTTTCCTTCTTCAGATGTGCCCATTAAATTTGATAAGATCCTGTATAATGAGTTCAATCATTACGACGTAGCCACGGGGAAGTTCACTTGCCACATTGCCGGCGTCTATTACTTCACCTACCACATCACGGTTTTCTCCAGGAACGTCCAGGTATCTTTGGTCAAAAATGGAGTGAAGATACTGAACACCAAGGATGGCTACATGAGCTCTGAGGACCAGGCGTCCGGCGGCCTGGTGCTTCCGTTGAAGCTGGGGGATGAGGTGTGGCTGCAGGCCGCGGGAGGGGAGAGGTTTAATGGCTTGTTCGCTGATGAGGACGATGACACGACCTTCACCGGCTTCCTTCTGTTTGGCAGCCAGTGACGGGAGGCGTGTAGGGATCTGCCACTGCCCCCCTCTTGGAGCTGGCTCGGCGAACATGTTCTCAGATGGCTGTGCTCCGTGAATCACTCTCATTTTTGTAATCATCACAGAGAGGCAACAATAGGAAAGTTATCCCTAAAGCTGATTTTATGTGACTTATATTGTTGTTTATTTGTTAATTTATTCCAGGAGTAAATTTAAAAATGCTTGCACGGGGGGCGCCTGGCAGGCTCCGTCAGGGGAGCATGCGGTTCTTGATCTCAGGGTTGGGAGTTCCAGCCCCATGGTGGGTGTAGAGATTACTTAAAAATAAAATCTGGGGGTGCCTGGCTGGCTCAACTGGTAGAGCGTGCCACTCTTGATTTTGGGGTCATGAGTCGGAGCCCCACACTGGGCGTGGAGACTACTTTTAAAAAAATAAAATCACATACACAAATAGATAAAATCTTAAAGAATGCTTGCCTCATTTATTATAAGGTATTTATGATTTTCCATCGTTTCCCTCATCGGAAGAGTTCTTTGCATGACGTTTCTTGTGGGACTAGTGTTTGATGTCACTTCAGTGCTTGGAGGAGCCGTATCAGGACTTAGCACTCATCTGATTTTCTGAGGACACTGGGAGAAAGAAGAGGGAAGTGTTCGAATGTTCATTCCATTTAGTAACTAATAAGAATTGTAAGCTGGTGGCGAAGAGACACCCCAGAGAGCCGCGGAACACATTCCTCGTTTTGTAACCTAGGTTTTCATCACCGAATAGCTGTTTATGAAACCATTTGCCAGACTTGAACCTGTGCTCAGTTCCTGTGATGGCCGTAGCGAAGTACCACAAACTGGGGAGTTTAAAACAACAGCAGGTGATTGCATCACAGGGCTGGAGGCGAGAAGTCTAAAATCAAGGTGTCAGCAACACAGTCTCCCTCCGAAGCCTCTAGGATGGTTCTACCTTGCTGCTCCCAGCTTTGGTGGACCCAGGCTTCTCCTGGCTTGTGGAAGCCTCCAGCTCTCGCCCCAGCCTCACACAGCCATCTTCCCTCCATGTCTGCTTGTGTGCAAGTCGTCTTCTGATAAGGACTCTTGTCATTTGGAATAGGGGCCACCCTAATCTACTATGACCTTATCTTAACCTGATTACATCTATAAAGACCCTGAGTCCAAATAAAGTCACATTCATAGATACCAAGGGTCGGGACTTCAACAGATCTATTTGGGAGACACAGTTCAACCCGTAATAGACTGCTCTGGTTCCCCCAAATTCTTGATATTCCCCAGTGCCAAATACATTCTTAACCCACATCCTCCAAAGTCTTAACAATGTCAGCATCAATGCTAACTCTAAGAATGTCATCTAAAAATCACCAACTCAAAGTCCTCAATCTCATCATCTACATCTTTGATGACAGTTATAAGGAAGATCTATTGTGTGACACATCCTGGGGCAAAATCCCTCTCCCTCTGTGAACTTGCAAAACCAGGCACATTATTTGCTTCCAAAATACAATGGGGGTGGGGGGAGGAAGGCACAGGATAGACAGTCCCATTCCAAAAGGGAGAAAAAAGAAGGAGAAAAAGGGATCACAGTTTCCAAAGGAGACCAAAACCGAGCAAGGTGAATTCCATTAGCTATTTTTCACTATTTACCTTATGAAAAATTAAAAAAAAAATTTTGTTTATTTATTTGACAGAGAGACAGTGAGAGAGGGAACACAAGCAGATAGAGAGGGGAGGGAGAAGCAGACTTTCTGTTGAGCAGGGAACCCGAAGCGGGGCTCAATCCCAGGACCCTGGGATCATGACCTGAGCTGAAGCCAGACGCTTCAAGACTGAACCACCCAGGTGCCCCTAACTTATAAAAATTTTAAATGAGCTACATAAAAGGAAGAGGTTACTGGACAGAGATGCCAAACAGTTACAGAGACGCCAAAGCAGTGAATGGAGATGAATTTACTTGCCTTTTAGGCCATCGTGGATGTTTCTTGTTCAGACACATCCCATCCACTTCCCTCTCGTCTGGTCAAAGCATCCTGGTGTGCATTCTCAGGCAAGTCTTCCAAACGGTATAGATTCTACACTCGGCCTTGGACATGAGATTCAGCCTGGCTAGTAAGAACAGCACCTTCTTCTGGCCACAGTGACTGTTTCCAAAATGGAGCCTGATCCAATCAGAGCCAATAAGATGCAATCAGTGACTCTGGAAGGCCTACTGAGGGAAAAAAAAAAGACAAGCTCTTCAGGTGAAGCTAGAACTTCAGCTGGCCTGCATTTAGCTAATCTATAGAGCACCCCCCCCCTCCACAAAATCAAACAGGGCTAGAGATAACCCAGGGCTGATGACATTGTTTAGAATCCCCCCCACCCTCCCCACAGTCCCTGAAGGCAGAGATAACCTGTGGACTATTGTGTTGCAGGAGCCAGTCTGACAGCAGGGTTATTGTCATTGTTGCTATTGCTTTTGTCAAAAAGAATATTAAGTAGTCTAGGGCCCAAGGAGAGGGGCAGCATGACTGTAGTGGAATAAGCCCAAGACTAAGAGTTGAGATGTATGGGTTGTTGGTCCAGCCATGACAAAGGAATTTGAAGTGGGTACATAACTGTTCTGTGCTCCAGTCTCCTAGTGTACAGCAGTGCTGGAACAGAATAATTTCATATGGTCCCAAGCCTCTAAAATTCTGGAAGGATTACATAAGTTAACTCCATATACTTTCTATTAATTAAGAGCAACTAATAAAGAAGCTCAGTGCATATTCAAGCTACATGATTTTCCAAATCACAGCCTGGGGCCGGTTCGTCTGACAGGATGATCTTCTAGAAACCGGGACTTAAAGCCATTCTATCTGTTCTCCAACTGAGTCAACATAGTTCTGATGATATTTCCTGGGAAATATCAAATATCAAATATTATTTCCTGGGAAAAATGGGACTTTTGTAAATTATCATTATGAACAGGCAGCACTGCTGTAAATGAAATACTGAAAAATTACTTGATGGTTATGGAAAATTTTGGAATTATACAGAAATAATCTTTATATTTTATTGGCCTTTCTTAACTTGTTTCTTCTAGAACAGAGCCGGGACTGGGGGGAAGCAAGTGAGGCACCCCCCTTCAGGTGCTGACACAGCCTGGTCATGACCCTGACAGTGGGTGTCTCCTTCAGTTTTGCAGCCCAGCCCCCGCACCTGCCTTGCTGCCCTACTTCCGCTCAGCGATAGCATGACTGATCACTTCATTTATTGAATCTTATGTCCTTATTCTTTGGCTTCTGCGGCTTTCTTGAATTGTAATAATCTAAGCTATTTCTCCCCAGGGTGAAGCCTGGTTTTGTTATGAACTGAACAGGGAGGCTACTTGTGCTAATGCTTTTCTATTTAGGAACACAACTTTATGGGTGGAGGTAGATGTGAAAAGAAAAAATACATTTATGAGTATACATGGGATATCAGCTTTTATAAAATTCTTTTTCTTTTTAAGGTCAAACATAGAAGATGAGATGTGAAACATATCTTAAAGGATTTCAAAAAGATGAAGTTGACCGGCAAGGATGTGGGTGTGTCTAATCTGTCATTTGGGATGATTTTTCATTGGTTGTCCGTGACCTGGACTGCAGTTTTTTAAAAAAGTCTAACTATGCCAGGCTCTCAGACACCGGATACCTTGTCAACTTAGGACAAGTGAGGACACTTTTAGGCTTAAGTGTTGCATTACAATGGTTAGATATCCCTGTATGACAATCATTCTGGGCTAAAGGAAGGCTCTCAGATTTGAAACACCTTTGACAAAAATACGATAAAATAAGCATTTTTGTAAATATATTGATGAATTTGCCATACAATCAATTGGGCTTTTTCTCCCTGCCAGGCTAAACTGAGGCTAAACTGAAAACAAACACCCTTAGAATTTTTTTTTTTTTTTTTTGGGTGGAGGGAAGGAGAGAGAGAGGCGGACTAGAAACTATCTATAGGAAGCATGTGGCCTCAATTT
>CM052810.1:68104863-68132736 GCA_028533885.1 Nasua narica | reverse complement strand
ACTGATTTGGTTTTCAGGGAGTCAGTTTTGCTATACAAAGTATTTTAATAATCACTAACCATTCTCAAGAGAAATTATTCGCTCTGAGTCTTACCTTCTACGATGTTCAAGAAAGAGGACATAAGCCACAAAGGCTCAACATGGTGAGTTAGGTAAATGCTGACATCATATATACCTTTATTTCTGGTGCTTTCCTATGCTACAGTCAGATCAAACCAAAAGGTCATCTGGAGCAGGCTCTTGTTCCTTAGCCTCTAAAACTGCAGGTACCAGGAAAACAAACTACAGTTCTAATCGCCATACAGACTAGAACAGAGCCTGGCTTGTACTGCAAAGTATGACATTCAGGTTTTGCTCAGAATTAATAATCTGGGGACATGTAAACCAATCATCCAGCTAATGATCTGAATTCTTTGCTTTCCAGCACTTTCCTCTATCTTATGAGATAGAGTTTTTAGATCTCAGTAGCACCAAATTAGATCCTCCTGCACAGCAATGAAAGAAAGCTCTGGAAGCAAATTCTATTGTCTATTTACCAAACACAAATAGCTCAGCCCCTGGGAAGTCCCTGGGCATTTCCCCACAAGGCAGACCCTGCTGCCTCTAGACAGGCCTATTCATACTCGGCGGCAGCGGAGCACAAAGGAAAAAACAGACACAAGGGGGCTGCCAAAATAATGGAGCAACCACCCACCCCAGGCCTCCAGCAATGAAGAAAGTGTACAAAATAATTGTACATTTTTTTCCTACAAGATGTTCTGTCAATTCTAGAGAAGAGGCAGAGTATAACCGTTTTTTGGAAAAAAAAAAAAAAAAATTGTTTTGTTTTCCTGAAAACAAGGAAAGGGGTTTTCTGTCATTTCCTTTAAAAGAATTTTCCCCCCCCTGGGGAAAACGGCCAAACTATGCAAATGTCTCATACTGAAAAATGCCCTTCAAAGAGAAAAATTAACTACTGAAGGATGATGTATAGACCCCGGCCATACCTTGCCTATCTTGGAATGTATGAATCTGCTTGCTCACGTCTGTCAAGATGTCTCTGCTTCTTATTCTCTTATATTTTTCTCTAGTTCCTCATCATGGTGGGTTTTTATTCTTTAACATTTTTTGCAGATTTGTGGCTCTCTTGACTTTGCTATTTTCCTTGCACTCAAGTTTTCTTATTTTTCCATCAGAAAAAGAAAAATATATATAGCTCTCTTCCCTTTTATCTATTTCAATGCTGTCTCTTATTCCTTTCATCTTAATTCTTTATACCAGCATCCACATCTAGCGTCTACTGTTTGGTAACCTAGCTCTTTTTCTCCTTCCAGCTTCCAATCTAATTGCACAAAGACAGATGCCTTTCGCAAGCTCCGTGTCTCCACAGGAGTCCAGCAGCAGACAGGGTGAAAGAACGCTCCATTCTGCACACCCCACCAGGTCAGGAGCTGTCACGGATAATCTGACTACTCTCAGGGCCACACTTAGCTGGTAAAACCCACAACTGTTGTGGTTTGGCACAGCAAATTTCCTCTGGCTACAATTCAGTCCCCCTCTCTCTCATACTAGAACCTTCCAAAACCGTCCATTCAAGGGCTACGGATGCACTGAAAGCTTTGTACCAGTGACACGGGGGTCATGCGTGAGGTCTGATTCTTACCTAAAACAGTAAGCTCTATCCTAAAATCTTGCCCACTGGCATTCCAGTTCTGGCCTGGTAAGAACACAGCAATGCCCAACCAGTGCCCCCTAAGGGCACTACAGAGTTTGGACCTGCACATCTCGGGGAATGGCATAGAATGGCATGCCCATTCCAACGCTGAACGGATGAGCTTTTATAGAAAAAAATCACAGTCTGGTTATGCTTTATTCTGCACATGCAGGAAAACAAGGAGTTGTTATTAAGTAAGCATTGGATAACTTTTTGGCTCCCCTAGAAGAACTTAGTTAAGGACGAAGCAAGTCACAGAAGGAAATGGAGCTTTTGGGTAACCGTGATGAGAAGCCCGGTGCTCCAAGCACAAGGGGATGGGGCAGAACGGATCACAAAGACGGGCAAGCACCCAGGCTGGGCCAGGCACCTGGGTACCTGAATGGCACAGTCTGTTGAATGTCCAACTCTGGGTTTTGGCTCAGATCATGATGTCAGGGTTGTGAGATCATGCCCTGTGTCCAGCTCTACGCTCAGCCCAGAGTCGGTGTGGAGATTCTCCCTCTCTCTCCCTCTGCCCCTCCCCCTGTTCCACATGGTCAATCTCTTTCCTTAAATCTTTAAAAAAGAAAGGGCTTAGAGCTGGACAGGACCTCAGCAGGATGCTTCTCCAAGCTAACCCTACACATTACGCTGTATCCTTGATATTTCCACACTCTTTCACAAGTTTAAACTTTGCTAGTCCAACCCCTTCTGCAAAGTAACGTTTTAGTTGCAGTACATGATGCTGCTCTGAGAGTGAGTTGCTGTAGGACCCGAAGCAAAGTATTTCTGAAACTGTATTCACACTGGTGTCTTTTAAAAATTGTTCTCGTTAACTACTGAGTAGCTACCAAAGAGGATTTGTGAAACAGATATCGGTTTTAAGGACCAACAGTACAATATGAATCCCTGTATGCTCACGACACAGTTTAAGAATTATTCTTACATTTTTAGTGTCTCTAGGAATGGATATTCTGGAGCCTCTTCAACAACCTCGTTTCAAGACCTCATAATCTTAAACATTCTAAGCAAGGTGACAATTTCTTCCATGACGCTAACAGAGAGCGTCAAGAGGATCCCTAAGCCCGCGGGCCGCCGCCACTCTGCGAAGGCCTGAGTGCCGCCCCAGGGCCCCGGGTGCGGGGCTGCGCGCGCATCTACCGGCAGGCGCACCGCTCCCACCTGTGCTCCTGCGTGGTGTACTTGAGCAGCTCCGCCAGCTGCAGGGGGTACTTGCAGATCTTCTGCACTGGCGTGAGGAGGAAGCCGTCGATGGCGATGTCGATCATCTGCTGGAGCAGGCGGCAAGCTTCGAAGAAGTGTCGGTACCGGCCCTGCTTCATCAGGTTGGACAGCTCCGCGCAGGCGCCCGGGTGGTTGTTACAGTACTCGGAATAGATGGCGAAGCCCTCTTGCTGGGAGGCAGAAGCACAGCGGCGTCAGACTTAGGGGCCGGCTTTGGGCCACGACCTCTTCTCTGTAGACGCCGCCCCCCCCCAAGGCCGGGGAGGTGGGCGTGGCTGGAAGGTGAGGTGGGGGAGGGGTTTTCTTTGTGGGGTGGCAGCTCTAGGACTTGGCCCCCTGGTCCCACTGGAAAGCCCCCTTCCGTGTACCCCAAAAGTCGCACGGGTCTTCCGTGGGAGAGCAGCACCATCTGCCACCACCGTGTCTGCCCTAGCTCTGCTCTAAGGAAGAGACAGGAACTATTCACAAGTCCAACTCTCTCTCCCTTGTCCTCTTTACTTTCACTGATGAACATGGTGGTGACCATGACCAAGAAGGGAGGATTCGAAGCTACCACCTGCTCCCCTCACTGCAAGTCCTCTCCTTAACATCCTACCACCTGGCTTCCACACACACCTGTCCCCTCTGACCTCTGATCGAAAGCCCCTGGCTCACTTCCTTTCTCCTCCGCATCTCACCTCCAGGCTGCCAGTCCCGCTGTGCGTGTGTCGTGCGCTTCCCCGGCGGCCAGACTGCCGGCTCCCAGTCGTCTGCCCTGCCTGCAGCTGTGTGCCTTCAGCCAGCCCACAGTTTATCCCTGTCCCTGCTCAACACAACATGTCTCCCACCAGACTCCTACTGCCCTACAAGACAGGTCTTCCCAACCCACCCGTCAATTCTTTGAGCCCCAACAGCCTGCAGGCAGTTCCGACGGCTGCTTGTCGATATTCCCCAAGACCAGTTTTGTCGGCTGGTTCTCTTTCCTCATCCCCACTGCAGCCCAGCCTACCCCAGCTCCCAGCCCTCTCTGCCCAGAAGCAGCAACACCTCGCCCCTCAGCTAGACTCTCTGGTGGTCCAGGCCCCAGCAAGGCCCACACTACCCAGAGGCTCCACCTTCCCTGGACCCTGACCCCCTGCAGCCTGACCTTCCCTGACCTCTGAAGCCTCTCTCTCAGAACCTTCTGCTCTGGCCGAACAGGCCTGGTGCACTTGTGGGGCTGATCTTCCCACGTGTGCCGCCACCACAGCATTATTTTCAGCTGTTTAACCCTAACCCACCCTGCCTCTTTGTAGTCACTGGGAGTACCCAGCGAGTGCCACGTGAGGAGGCAGCTGCTGTCACTATTACAATGATTCCACCCATTTGGGTTGGAAATAAAGTCTCCTCTGAAATCTGTTAGTATTAAACACGGGCAGTCGATCCCCAGTTATAAGCCCGCCATCATCACAAGACTGTTCTGAGGCAGTTTTCGGCATCCTCGGTTTGAATCCGCACCTGCCCCTTACTCAGGTGTTACCTTGGGTCAGTTACTCTCTGGGCTACAGTTTCTGCGTGGGGAAAATGTAAAATAATCATACCTTCTCCATAGCAGTACAGGAGCTAACATAAGCAAACCCTGGAAACCGTGCTTAACATACAATAGTCACTTAATAGGGATTATGAGAAATTATTCCAAATACAACCTCCTAAAACCTCCGAAACTGCATACAAGTGGGGAGATTTTGAAATCTTGACATATTTAGGTAAAGAGTAACCATATAAGCGAAGCAACTTAATTCACAGCCGACATTCCCTAGGAGATTAATCCAGCAAACAAAGCAAGAAACAAAACAAAAAGGACTCCTTTCTAGAGTGGAGAAACATTTCAAAATTATTTAGGCGGATGTTATTAAGAAGAAGTAATAGGTGACATACATGTTGAAGAAAGCAGGATCCTATTTCACTTAAATGAGGTTCCTCTTTATTATACTGTTTCTCAAGGTCTTTCAGGAACTTTCTTTGGAATTTGTAAATATCTTCAATGTTTCCAAAAATGGTGGCTAGTTGTGCAACAGTGAACATTCCCGTGTGCTTGCGACACTGTCGAATATAGCCCTGCAAACAGCAAAGTAAACTTTTAAAAATTAATCTGGAGATTCACAGCAATTATTTATTTGAATAATATAGCTTTGGGGACCCAAAGCCATTATCGTGGAGGGGATTTTAATTCGAGAAAATTATTTTAACCCTACGGGTCCCTGTTGGGATAATCATACCTTGGAGACTCCAGGGTGCTAGGAATATTTTAAAAAACAAAGAAAGAGAACAGGTGCATGTGGCTGGCTGTGTAAAGCAAGAAACGATATGAAGTTTTCAGATTATGCTCCTGAAACAAAATTGCTTGGTTTCAAATATTAAAGCGTAAACATTGGGGCAGTCACACTTTTTCTAAACTCTTAAGATAATCATTCTCCCATCCCTAATTTCATTTCACAGCCGAGAAGACCTGTCAAATACAGAATGCCACAGCCTGATGAACAGCTCAGGCCGCCGGCTCCGTGTCACGGCAAAGAGCCAAGAACGTCTCACCCAAGGATTCCGCCATCATCTACTTTCTATAGAGAGCATAAAGCTGCAGATCTTTAATCCAAGGCCTGCACGGACTAAAGCCCTATTCATTCTCCACGTACAACACCCCAGTTGTACTATGGCTGGGGTAGGAGTTAGTGCGGTGGGAAGGAAAGGCCACAGATACGTGTAATTACACAGCCTAAGCAGACTGGCTGATAAAATACCCAGCACTATTTGGTATGAACTGTAACAGAAAGGCAATGTAAAGGTTCAAAATACAGGCTCTAGGGAGGACTGGTTTAAATCCCAGCCCCACCACAGTACCTGCTATGTGCCTCAGTTCCCTCATCTGTAAGGGGGGGAGGGGTGTGGTAATAGGACCAGCTGCCGAGAGCGTTTGTAGGAGTTAATCCAGGTCAAGGGAAGGCGCAGAGTCAAAGCCCAACAATCATTAGCCATGACTTCTTTTCCTAAAATGGCACGTTAAAGAAACTCCCTTAACTAGACACAGGGAACAAGATGGGTAGCATCAATAAGCTAAACATCACTCGATCTTTATGGGGCCCGTTAATCCGATTCCAAAATAGGCACGTCTCGCTTCAGCCTGTCTCCCGCGCTGAATGCTCACAGCCGAGCTGAGAGTGCAGAACTCAACATTCACAGCCAGGACAGCAGAATGAGGCGACGGGGCCAACACCAGTGCAGTGTCGGGCTCGTACAGAACCCACCCAGACAAAGACTGTCCCTGGAGGAGTAAGATTTATTGCCTAGTAGAATACCACGATACTGCCTTGGATATCACTAGGTAAAACTGATTTTCCTTTTTTTTTGGTCTGCATCTAAGTGGCTCAGAACCTCGTCTGGGAGCCTGTGATGCGATGTGGTGGGACTGTCAACAGTGACAGACCTTTGTAAAACCACGTGGGTTTCACTGAACGGATGTTGCCACCTCTGAAAGTCACTCACTCTGAATCATCTCGGGAGGTCAGTCCTCAGAGAGCTAGCTGCACAGAGCTCAGAAAAGAAAACTGACTGCAACAGAGAGCCACTGATGCTCACGGGGCGGACAAGCACCGAATGAGGGTGGAGTCCGTGCAGGGGCCACAGGGGCGAGGGGATGGGAGGGCTGCAGAAAAGCATATAAAATGAGGGTCTGACTGAGGACCACCTCGGGGAGGCCACAGGGTCTGGGGTTACCTCACAGATGTCCTTGAGGTGCTTGATGTACACGCGCTCAGTGTTCATGATCTCCTGGATGACATTAGTCCTCATCTGGTGCTTGCTCTCCAAGTGCTTGTGGCGGTTCTTGCCGGCATCCTCCTCCTGCTCCTCGCCCTGGGTGCTGCTGGAATTCTCCGACAGCTCCTCCTGATTGACACGCAACTGCGGGCCACACACAGGTGACAAGTGACTTGGGGGAAGGCGGTACCAGAAGCAGGCAGGAGGCCCCCCGGGTTTCTGCTTCTCTGCGGCGGAGAGGAAGGCAGCCTGGTCCGAGGCTAAGTCTTCGTGGACCCACAGAGCCACGGCGGGGCCAGTGGCTCCAACCATGGCAGCAATGCCAAACTAGTTGACCATGGTTGAAATGTTTCCTTCAATCCAGTCTAATTTCTGAAAGCCTTCACTAAAATGATGACAAAGAACTCAACCTGGATTGAGCGGGCTTGAGCCCAAAACCACAACTCTACCAGTCCCCCCCAGAGCGTCGTGAGAAGGGTTGGTGAGCGCCACACACTTACTCTGACAAAGCTTGCGGGGAACCAGGCCTCCTTGTCCTCGTTCCGGCCCCACCACCAGTCCTTGTTAGAGGCTTCCAGAACCTGGATGACATCTCCTGCCTTGAAGCCCAGCTCCTGGTCGTCCATGGTCACGTGGTCCCATAGGGCTTCTGCGCAGACCACACTGCCATCGCTGATCAGCTGCAATTGGGACGCGTGCTTAGTGCAAAACCAGGCGGGCAGACGAGCAAGGGGCATGCCGTGAGCTCTCCCAGGGGGACAAGGACATCTCCTACCTGTACATGCCCTTGACTTGTGGTCAATACTCAGCATTTGATTGTTACATAAAATGAGTTTCCATATCAGGAAAAACAACATTAGGTAGGCATCCCTCATATGCTCTTAAAGGAAACCACAAATCTACTTTTTTAAAAAGAAAGTATAAAAAATGGCTCCCTCTGCCATATGTCAGTTATTTATTGAATAAATATTTATTCATTGAATATTATCAATTTATTAATAATTAATTGATAATTAACTAATAATTATCAATATATAATATATTATAATATATTATATTATAATAAACAATAAATAATTAATTTTAACATTAATTATTAATTGATATTATTTAATATTTATTATGAATTAGTGATTGGTGAATCTGGAACATTCACCACCAAAATGGTTTTCTGAGCAAACAACACGAAGCCAGGCCTCTAACGATTGTGCGCATACGTGATTGCAAGACCCTCAGGACTCCACCTAGAACTGACTCTTCAGACTTCATTCCCAGTCTGAATAAATTTTTAACCTAACTTTATAGTCCATGACCATTAAAGAGAACACAGCTTCATCTCCAGGTATGTAGCAGCTACTTGAAAAAGGAAAGCACAGACGCAGCTCCTCTGTCAGCCAGCCGCAGTGGTGGGTGGTGGCAGGTCCCCTCAGCACCTGGGGACATCCTCACGTTCCACAGCAACAACGGGTATCACTAATGGAGATGCTAGCTCACTGACAACTGACACTCCACAGGCTCTACTCAAGAACGCCAAAAGCGGGGCGCCTGAGTGGCTCAGTGGGTTAAAGCGTCTGCCTTTGGTTCAGGTAATGATCTCAGGGTCCTGGGATCGAGCCCCGCATTGGGCTCTCTGGGAAGCGGGGAGCCCGCTTCCCCCTCTCTCTCTGCCTGCCTCTCTGCCTACTTGTGATCCCTCTCGCTCTCTGTCAAATAAATAAATAAAATCTTTAAAAAAAAAAAAAAGAACGTCAAAAGCTGGTAAGTGCCTTCTGGAAAGATTTCTGTAAAAAGGGCTGGAGACGCACAGTAGTGGAAAGAACAGCAGATTTGTAGTGAGAAATACATGGTTAATTTCAGCTCTGCCATTTACTAGCAAATGACGCGGCCTCCTAGCTTCAGAGTGTTTGTTAAAATATGGGTAGTAACTGTAACATCTACCTCTTAGATTGGCTGTGAGATCCTTCTGAGATAACATTAGGAAGAGCATTTCGTAAACTGAAAAGTGCTCCCCAAACACCAAGCAGCAGTCGCTGCTCTTTTACCTAGGGTGGTGAGCGTGCGTTAGCTATCTGGAAAACTTAGTCACATAAACTGTCCTCAAAAATGCTAGAATGGCAGAGTTTTAGGTTTTAGAACATGTTTGATAAGAAATAATCAAGAGGGGGTGCCTGGGTGGCTCAGTCAGCTAGGCGTCCAACTCTTGATTTCGGCTCCGGTCATGATCTCAGGGTTATGGAATGGAGCCCCATGTTGGACTCCACGCTCAGCGGGGAGTCTGCTTGAGATTCTTTCCCTCTGCCCCTCCCTCCACTCATGCTCGCTCGCTCTAATAAATAAATACTTTAAAAAGAGGAGAGAGAGAAAAAAAGAAAGAATCAAGAAGGCAAAGTCTGAAGTGATTCAGCACCCTGAAAACTGGGTATCCGAGATTCGCCCCTGTTGAGTGTCACTCTAGTACCTCGTTGATGGCCAGCTGCTCCCCGCCTGGCTGTAGGTATCTGGGGTTGGCCTGACACAGGTCTTCATAGCTATAGTCCTCCTCACTGCCGTTATCATCCACTAAGGCTGCGGACTCAGTACCTCCATCTGAAGAGACTAAAAAAGAAATGGCAAGGTTTATGGTTAAAAGGACACAGCTAAGAAAAAAAAATTTTTAATGACAAAATAAATGACCTTTGAGAACATACCCCTAAGGGGAAGCAATCACTCATGTCTTACCTAGAGTAAGAAATCATTAGAAAATTCCCAGCTCTATCAATTTAAAGGGAGCAGTTGTGCGAGGAGCCGGGATCGAGTTTACAGTGAGCAGGAAAGAGAGCATCTCAGAGAATACTGCCAAAGTTAACACACAGCATTATTTTGTCACTTAGGATACTGAGTAAGCTCGGTGTGTTCGGGCTGGCAATGTGTGCTCCACGGTGGACATACAATATATAAATGCGGGTCATATTTCTAAGTCCCGGGTTGGTAGCGTCCTAAGTGGAAGCCCGAAGTCATTCTCTCCAGGTGTCCATCATGTGAAAAGGTGGGAACTTACAACCCCAGGGTCACATTCCTTGTGAAGAAGACAGGGAGAGCTTTTGTGATAGTAGCTGGCTTAAGATACTCGAGATGATCCTTGAGTGAGAGCAAACGTGGCCAGATCGGAAGCACATAGTGTATGGACACCCGTCCATCCAGGACAAGATGAGACTTGAAGAGAAAGCGGTGGGGTGCGGGGGCCTCAAGGGTCTACAGAAGGTGGCGGGTGGCTCCTTCAGCATTCTGGGTAGGAAGAGACAGGGTTTGAAGACAGGTCCCCTACATTACAGAACAGGTTTTAGAGTCCCAGAGCTTGGTCTGCATTCTACCCCTGCCCCTCTACAGGCACAGGAATAAGCAACTTCCCCTCTTTCAAAGCTTCCGCCTTCTGTTGTAGAAACTCTTTTCTTTCTCTTTGGAGAATGAGGTGAGGTGGTGTGTCAAGTTCCTAGTATCCTTAATTCATGATTGGGACCCACTAAAAGAGGTTTTGTTTTTAAGATTTTATTTATTTATTTGACAGAGAGATCACAAGTAGACAGAGAGCCAGGCAGAGAGAGAGAGGGAAGCAGGGTCCCTGCTGAGCAGAGAGCCTGATGCGGGGCTTGATCTCAGGACCCTGAGATCATGACCTGAGCCGAAGGCAGAGGCTTTAACCCACTGAGCCACCCAAGTGCCTCTAAAAGAGGGTTATGTGATGACGGCAGCGCATGTGGTGGGAGCCGGGCTGGGGAAGAAGGACTGCACAGTAGCATGAGGGAGGGGCGGGGGGCCGACACCAGGCCCGGGAAACCCGCTGGGGAAACAGTGGGTTAGCTGGAGAGAGTGGTACCAAGGGGCCGCACCAGGGGAATGGCGAGGGGAGCTGCAAGTCAAGGATGCTGTTTGGGCAGGTCCAGCTGACGACAGAGCAACAGAGAGGGTGAAGTAAACGATGACTTGGAAAATCCCAAAGCAAAGTCACAGAAGCCAGTGTGGTGGGAAGGATGAAGGCCAGTTTGAGATCACAGTGGGAGAGTGCTGTTTGCAAGGACTTGCAGATCTGGATTTCTAGTTAACTACCGTCAGGGGACAGGTCTTCTTGTCTTCTTTCTCAACCAAGCACTTTTTTTTTTTAAATTAGATACTTCTTCATTTTGTACTAAGTCTTCAAAATTTGACTGCCTTTTACATTTGCAGCCCATGCCATCTGGACGAGCTGCGCTGCAGGTTCTCCACGGAGCCGTCCAGCCCCAGACCATGGCCCCGAGCTCTGCACACAGAGCCCCATAGCTTCCCTCCTGTCATTTCGGCCAGGCTGCTGTCGGGAACAATTTTTTAAAAGAAATACAGTCTGGGGACACCTGGGTGGCTCAGCTCCTTAAGCGTCTGACTCTGGATTTTGGCTCCGGTCATGAGATAGAGCCCCATTTCGGGCTCTGCGTTGAGCATGGAGCCCGCTTGGGATTCTCCGCCTCCCTTGCCCTCTGCCCCTCCCCCGACTCTACCTGAACACACGCTATCTCTCTAAAAAGAATAAAAAATTCTACTCTCTAAAAAGAATAAAAAAATTAAAGCAACACATTCTATAAACTGAGCCTAGAATTCTTACACTAAAATAATGATAACTATTGAAAAAGATTTGCAACAATGGGTGATGATCAACACCATGAAAATTAGCTCTACATGCATCAGATTCTCAAGTTTTCCTCATCGCGCACAGACAGGACTACGATTACAATGATGAATTCTTACAATGATGAATTCGAGCCAAGTAAAGGAAACTAGGGAGATGCAAGGAGACAGAGGGCGAGCGCCCCTTTCACAAGCTCCCCGCCCCCCCGAGGTGCGCCTGAGTGCCAGGCAGAGCACCTCTCAACGATGCCCGACAGGCCAGGTCTCCACAAGGGCCCAAGCTTTACACATGCTTTCCCATGGCTTGGATGCCCATCTATAGCCGGGAAACCCCCACAACCCAGCTGTAGCCTCCTCTTCTTCAAAGCCCCCCTTCTACGAGCCCAGGTGGGGCCAGCTGCTCCACAGGCCTTCCTCCAGCTTACTTTTATGACCCTAGGTATGTGGTGAGTCACAGCCATTGGTCTGAGTCTCTCTGTCCCAGTTAGAATACCAGGTGGCAGACAGTCCCCTCACGCCTGGGACAGTGCACTGGATGTCAGGGCAGTGAGCTTGGAATGAGAGGACGCCTCTGCAGTGAGTCAGAGCTCTCAGCGGACAGAATTCCTGGGCTCTGACCACCCTCTCCCACGTCACTTCCAATGCTGCTCCAATGCTCAGTCTCATTCAGGGATGATCAGGGCCTGTCTCTGCAAGCAGTACGTACAAATGAGTTGCCTCAGGGATGAACGGATGCAGGGATGGAATGTCCCTGGAGCTGACCACAAAGTCTAGAAGCAAATGGAAGCTCTCCAGACCCCTGGCACTACCTGGCAGACTGCTAGCTTGCTGGCTGATTCATCATGGAAGAGAGGCAGTGCCTGGCTCGTGTCGGTGCCGGTGGTCCAGGAGAGGGGAATGCAGAGAGGTGGGCGGCGAGCAGCCAGCTGTGGGCGTGTGTGTGCACATGGGTGCGCGTCTGTACCCAGTGGGAGGTGATGGCCACACAGCAGGGCCTTCCGTCTCAGGTGGCTTCCCTCTGGAGGGTGATGCTGGAGGTGTGTGTGTTGCCTACTGCTGGGGGCTTTGAGTGGAGCACTGAGAAAGGCCGCCTTGCCTGAGGAGTGTGTGCAAGCTGTGTAAGAGGCTGGACACCGTGCAGTACTTGGGCCCCCTACGCTGTGGTCAGAGTGCTTGCAGGCAGAAAACATGAGGTCACCCAGCCTAGGGCACTGACCTGGTGTATTTGGGGAAGAGGGGATGGAGGGAGAAAGTCTTGAGGAAGCAAATACAAGCTTTTTGTACATACATGAGTCTTTCTTATTAGACAAAACCCAAAACAAAAACCAAAGAAACCCTGTTAAAGCTCTAAGCCTTCTCTAACTGGAGACCCTGGAGCAGCTGCTAGACTACCACGCCCAACAGCTTCCTGGGCTAACAGCTGGAATGTTCTAACGCTCCTGCATAAGGAAGTTGCAGATGTCCGCCAACACGGACCTGGCACAGCCTGGCACCAATGAATGGCATTCCTCCCGTCATTTTTCGGCCGCGGCTACTGAGCCAAAAGAAGGGAAATGCAGGAAAAGAAAGGTACCTGGGCCTCCTGTCCACAGCAAAGCCCTGAAAATGACACTTTTTCTCTCAAAAACCCACTGAACATCGTTTTCCAGGGAGAAGTCTTTACCATTTGATCTGGCTGTTGCTATGAAAATCAGTAAGGGGGGGAAGGTGGGGGAAGCCAGCCGTGATAAAAGCACAAACCCACAATTTACAGGAGTCAAATGAGAAAGGGATTCCATTGAAAAGATGCCAAACCTCTGCAGGAAGTAGTGGCATAAAGTTGTCTGGAAATTAGGACCTTCATCTACTGAATGATCTGAGTTGCTTTCATAAATACTTAGAAAACTATCTCTGGTTGAGCTGCGCCCTGAGAAAATTTCCACAGTGACGGTTTCCACAGTGTGGATTAATGTTTACTAATCACTGCAGAAACAAGACGTTCTAGGGGCTGGGGGAGGGGGTCAACTGACTTAGTCTTCCAGTGGGTAAGGAGGCCTGCAGTGAAAGCTAAGGAATGTGGAATAAAAATACCGGGGCAAATACCCTAGCTTTACTGACTGTGTAGCTAAATGACCTTGGCGCCCTTCACTTTTATCCTCTCCCAACCTCAGTTTTCCAGTCAGTAAAATGGGAATACGTTTACACATTTTTCTCTACTCAGAAGTCCTTTTTCCTCTGCCTCACACATGCCACATCCGGCTCGTCATCAGCAAATCCTGACTCTCCCTTGAAAATGTGACCAGAATCTGGCCTGTTCTCACTGCTCTCCCCGCCTCCAGCCAGGTCACTGCAGCAGCCTGTCTGCTAGCTGTGATTCTCCCCAAAGTAGCCACAGCCATCCTGTCACTCCACTGCTCCAAACCATCCAGGGGAGAAAGGCCAAGACCCTGAGGACACACACACACACACACACACACACACACCCTGCAAACACACTCTGCACTTCCCAGCCCTGTCACTCAGCTCTGGCTCTGATGGCTGCTCGCTTCCTAGCCAGGCTCTCCCTCCTTGGGAGTCGCTGTTCGGCGTGCCTGATACCCTCCCCCAAGCAAATGAGACCCAGGCTAAGCCCTTCCCTGACCAGCCCATTCAAACCCACCCCTCCCTCCACCCCTGCTCTGCTTTCCTGATTCATTTTTCTCCATAGCATCTCTGACGATCTAATATAATTTGTGTGCTGTCTGTTTCTCCCACTAAAATGCAAACTACATAAGGACAGTGATTTTGTTTGCTTTGTTCTTAACTGTATTTCTAGTCCCCGGACCACCGCCTGGCACACACAGGCACTAAGTATTCGCTGGATGGATGGATGGATGGAAATAACAACCAACACACGGTCCAAGAGCAGGGCTTTGGGTCAGACAGACTTGACTTCAAATAACAGTGCTGCATAAAAATGGTTTTTTGTGTTCTGTTTGTTAGTAGTTTGAGTCCTTGGTCAAGTTTCTTTCTCAATTTTCACCTGCCAAACCGTCAAATATAGATAGTAAGAGTCACTTGCAAATCCTCAACAAGTAACTTATTGTTACATTACTGCAAACCTCCAGTGAAACGATACATAAAAGCACTCTGAATAAACTGAAAAACATTACAGAAGGGCAGGACGATTTCCCTCAGCATCCCAACGCGCCAGGCCTTGGGCTATATTGCTCATGGCAATGCTATGGGGTGGGGACTGCTGGTTTCCCCAACTTCCAGATGAGTAAAGTGACGCCCAGTGAGGACACGGCATATGCGGCAGGGGTCAAGCCCGGGTCATCAGCTCCTCCTCCCTGGGGCTGATGCCTCTGCCAGGTCTACCCTTGTTATCAGTAAAAAGACAAAAACCACTGGACACATATTAAAAATGGCTCACTACCCCAATCTTAGTACTTCTACAGCATTCTGGAGCATAGCAATGTTCACCCATCCCCTGCTCCTCTTGCATTCCTTTTCTTCCTACTCCTGATCCCAGCTCCCAACTGCATCTGCAATGATCTGACTTTCCATTTTATTCTTTTCCCTTCATGACTTTAAAGTCCCTGCTCAGTTGATGACTCCTTGTGTTTCTGTCCTATAATTTACATACATTTTATGGAGTTGGGGTTT
Source organism: Nasua narica (assembly GCA_028533885.1). Taxonomy (NCBI): domain Eukaryota; kingdom Metazoa; phylum Chordata; class Mammalia; order Carnivora; family Procyonidae; genus Nasua; species Nasua narica. Next base: position 68,117,783 of record CM052810.1, on the reverse strand, counting down.
TCAAGTCCGCTGTCTGGGTGGGAGGGATTTTAGTGCTGCAGTCTGAGGCTGCTCCGGGCATATGCACTGTCCTTATACATGTGTTTCCCTTCTGAGACCAGAAGGTCCTTTAAGGAAGGGACACGATCTGTTTTTGTATCCCTGACACCTCGCATAATACCTGGCAGAGAGAAGGCACTCAAAACATTGTTTTTTTTTTTTAAAAAAAAGATTATTTATTTATTTATTTATTTATTTATTTATTTATTTATTAGAGAGAAAGACTGAGAATGAGAGGAGAGAAGGTCAGAGGGAGAAGCAGACTTCCCGCAGAGCCGGGATTCCGATATGGGACTCGATCCCAGGACTCCGAGATCATGACCTGAGCCGAAGGCAGTCGCTCAACCAACTGAGCCACCCAGGCGCCTTCGAAACATTGTTTTTTAACTGAACTGCAGATTGCTGATGAGTAAACTAAGGTTCTGAGAACTTGAACTATTTAACAGGGCGACACGGTGCTGGGTCCGAGGTCAGATGCCACAGCACTCTTCCTGCTTGCCGTCCCCACCTGGCTCCCCGCCAGCGATCCTATGGCTTACTTCCAAGGTAAACTGGTTTTCTGTCTGTTCCTTCTCTTTCTTTCTCTTTACATGATATTACCGAAGTTGGAGGTGTGCCACAGAGTAACTCGCCGACACCGTGCTTTGCTCACAAGTGGAGTTCCCATTTGTTCCCACAGGACGCTATTACTATGTCATTGATTATTTTCTGTATGCTACGCCTTTTATTCCTGAGACTTAGCCAAGGTGAACTTCTTAAAACAACATCCGACCCCACTCTACCTAGGAGATCTTCTCTTCCACTGTGTGCCGAAGCCCATAGTCACCTCCGCCGGGCAGGCCTCTGCACAAAGAGCAGGTCTGAGCCACTGGCCATGTGGACACAGGCTTCTTCATGCCACCTGATCACTTCCTCACTAAGTAAGTGTGATCTCATTTAACTTAATGGCCTCAAAATCTTCAACTATAGACCGAGGTCAGTCATGACTTTTTCTCTGGGAGAATTTTGCATGATGTAAAGCTACAATAAATTTTCAAAATGTACTTCAGCAAAGTTAGGAGAAATGAATATATTCTAATAATAAAAAGACTACATTAAGGGGCACCTGGGTGGCTCAGTCGTTAAGCATCTGCCTTTGGCTCGGGTCATGATCCCAGGTTCCTGGGATCAAGCCCTACGTTGGGCTCCCCGCTCGGCAGAGAGCCTGCTTCCCCCTCTCTCTCTGCCTGCCGCTCTGCCTAATTGTGTTCTCAATCTGTCAAATAAATAAATAAAATATTTTTTTAAAAGAGAATAAATTTAATGTCTTCCTTCTTCCCTTTCTATTGCAGCTAAAAAAAAAGCCACATAAAATTAATTAACCATCTTAGCCATTTTTAAGTGTACATTCAACAGTGTTGTGTATTCACATGGCTGTGAACAGATCTCCAGAACTTTTTCACCTTGCAGAACAGAAACCTTATACCGATTTTCCCTCCTTCCTACCTTCCTACCCCCTTCCTTGGCAGCCACCTTCCTACTTTCTGTTTCTGTGATTTTAACAACTTGAGATACTTTAAGTGGGATCATACAGCATTTGTCCTTTTGTGACCGGCTTAGCTCACTTAGCATCACGTCCTCGGGGTTCCCCTGTGGCGCATGTTGTCGGAATTTCCTTCCTTTTAAAGGTGGAGTAATATTCCAGTGTCTGTAGCACTGTTTCCTATATCCATTCATCTGTGGATGTACCTGGGTTGCTCCCCACTCTTAGCTACCGTGAGTCCTGCTGCAGGGAACGTGGCTGTGCACAGATCCTGCTTTGAACTCTTTGGGACGTATACCCAGAGGTGGGACTGCCGGACTACATGGTAATTCTAGTTTGACTTTTTAAGGAACTTTCATCCTGTTTTCCACCATGGCTGCCCCACTGTATATGCTCACCAACAATGCACAGGGTGCCGATTTCCCCGCATCGTCACCAAATGTATTTCTTCTGTTGAACACGTAGGCGTGGAAAAGCCGTTTTTGAAAACGATCTTGGAAACATGCGGCAAAGACCGTTGTGGATTAAAATCACAGTTAAAATCCCCCAAAGCCCTAGATACAATAATATGGAAGCAGTTACAGTGTGTTCTCGTTCCACAGAACTTCTTAAAGGTGCACTCAAGCCCAGCGAGATATCCTTTACCATCTAACAGCTCCGCACACTGATTTTTAGAACATACCTCTGGCTCGGGCCAATTCTGAAACACACCTTTTTCCATAGAGTAAATATATAGGAATACTCTAAATCTGTACACAGTGAATTTTTAACGTGCTTGTTGAATTGTCACAGCGTCCTTCTAGAAAGGCTGTTGTTCCCTCACCCCAACCCCCCTCCCTCACCCAGGGCACTGCACTTGGGCCACCTTCTTTCTGTGGGACCCCCTACTGAGCCCTGTCCCTTCTATGGTTGTACCTTCAGATTCAGCTCTGAGTTCACCTCTCCCCCCAGATCCCTGCCTACTTCCTGAATGAATGGGTCACCTTTCCAGGCTGCAGCTGCCATCCGACAATGACTCCCCGGGCCATGGTCACAGCCTGGCCAGATGCGGCTTTAGGAAGAGCCACACATCCATAGAGCACAGACTATTTTTAAGTCAGTAGGACTGCTGCAAACACAATTAGACATAATACAACAAGAGATGACCTAAGTTGTTGTTGTTTTTTTTAAAGGCCAATGATAAACCGCTTCCACATTCCTAAGGGAAACATTCCTCAGGGAAGCAACAGACATTCTTCTGTCTGGAGTTAACATTTTGCATTGGTGAAGAGATGAAACCTATCCACAGACTCCAAAGGTGAATTTTTATGACAGGAAATATCAAACATCACCAACAATGGAAAGCTTTATAACATGTGCCAAAGGATAAGGACTTCCTACGGGAGTCTGATTTACACACACAGAAAACAGGCCATGTCCTGGTGGGAGTTTTTCAAATCAGGACACACAACATGTCTATTTCCCGTTTGGCTTATTTCTGCATGTTTAAGGGCTTTTGAGCAGAGTCATGGAATTTCAAAAGCACCGGCCTGGGAGTCTAGAGAGCTTGATGTGGGTCCCAACAAGGTCACGCAGAAAAAGATCCTGAGCTCGCTGAGTCTTCGCTTTCTCATTTGCAACCAAGAAAAATGGCGCCTCTCTTACGAGTCTCACGCATCTGTGGGGAGGGCTGGCTGGTGACAGGGTGCACATGGAAGTGTATTGTTAAATAAAAGGAAGGCAATGGGGCACCCGGGTGGCTCCGTAGGTAAGCGTCCTGGGATCGAGGCCTGTGTCAGGCTCCTTGCTCAGCGGTGAGCCTGCTTCTCCCTCTCCAGCTCCCCTTGCTTGTGTTCCCTCTCTTGGTCATAAATAAATAAAATCTTAAAAAAAAAAAAAGGAAGGTAAGAACAAACACAGTGGGCTTCACAGTCAGCCACTGGCCCTGAAGGTCAGCCGGATGTCAGCTGCTGTCATGACACTCCTCACCCCAGCACGGCCTACCTACCAAGCAGCCCTCCTCCGGCGGCCGGGGCAGCTCCTCCGAGGGGACTTCCCCTCAAAAACCTGGCTGATTGCAGGGGAATTCCTACACTTAGAATAATCTGTTCAAAACACGTATTTCAGAAAACCTCCTGCTGGTCACTCAGACTTCCTCAGGTTCGAGATAAGCCCATCTTGCTTCCCATCTTAAGAACGGAAACAGCAAACACAGCGGAGAGAGGCAGGCCGGCAGCTTGGGCTCAGGACCCTCAGGAGCTCTCATGGAGCCACTGCTGCAGGGCCCGAAACCCTGACCACCCAGAGCCACTCCGAGCCACAGAGATGCACACAGAGGGGACGAACCCGGTTCCAGGGGGCTGACTTCCGTGTCAAAACATGGGACGCTACTTCCTCTTCAGTGGCTCCCACGCATCAGCGAGGATGGCATCCAATTGCTTGGGGAATCTTGAGAATCAGGATTCCTGCCTTATGCTGGACCACGGAAGCAAGTGCTCAAGGAGAGTGGGGATGTTTGCTGAGAATCCATTTTCAAAAGCACGCCAAGTGATTCTGATGGGTGGCTAACTGTGGGAACTGCGGGACTTTAAGGTCAAACTTACTTACACTACCCGCATGGATCTGTTCTAGGATGGATGGGTTCCGCTGCCTGTCCACGCAGCAAGTCAGAATTTGGAGAGCAACGTAACCTGATCTCACTGGCGAAAACCTCTGCTGTAGCTACTTTGTACCACTGAATGTTCCCTATATTAACAAAAAGGACAGAATCCCTCCGTCCGTGCTAACCTCTCCACATGGAGCAACATTCTCATCCAAAGAGCCGATCAAATTCTGCCTCATCGACTGAGGCTGCTTGGCTCCCACTTCGTGGTGATGGGTTCCATGACTTTTTGGTTCCATGACTCTCCTCTGTTATACCTTGACCCCCTCCCCGCCCCCAGCAATAATCCTTGTCCCTGATGTTCTAGAAGCATGGTAGGGCTTACTACTTTTAAAATATTCATCACATTTATATTGTTATATTTCAGCTGTTTAACTACAATATCCTGGTTAGCTGTTTATGTACCTCTCTCTTTATATCTGCTCCCACCCCCTCCCAGGGAAAAGAACTTTCTTAGGGAAAAGAAACATGCTTATTAGTCAGTGTCACTTGATTGGGTGAAAGGCTTGGATGAACAGCTTTCATATCTAGAATTTAAAATGTTACTGTCAGGGCGCCTGGGTGGCTCACTGGGTTAAGGCCTCTGCCTTCTGCTCAGGTCATGATCTCAGGGTCCTGGGATTGAGCCCCATATCGGGCTCTCTGCTCGGCGGGGAGCCTGCTTCCTCTTCTCTCTCTGCCTGCCTCTCTGCCTACTTGTGGTCTCTCTCTCTGTGTCAAATAAATAAATAAAATCTTAAAAAAAAAAAAAAAGTTACCGCCACAAAAGTCACTATCATGCCTAATCTAGACTTGCAAACCATTTCCCAGAAATAGTATTTTTGAGCCTTTTAAACATAGGAACAGTAGGATCAAAAAGGGTCCTAGATATGGACATGCCAGTCTTCACTGATAACCTTTTATAGTGTTATGGGTCTTTTGAAAAGAATTCTCCCAGCATATAGCGTTCCATCTGGACTCAACTGAAGGCCACTGCTGACTTCTGCTGCCCGGAGTAGCTGGTGTCGGGAGTGAGTCACATCGTAACTGAGCTTCATTTACACCAAACCCCTGACAGCGGATTTTGTTTCTACAAATGGTTAAATGAATTTTGTTTTAAACTACCTAGGAATCATCTTCCCTCTTCTCAATTTAAGGCCAAAACTTGCCCTCGAGTTGGGTCATATATATATTCTCTGTATCATTAAGAAAAGAGTCTGCTATGCTCTCTGTCGAATGGGTATTCACGGCCCTCAGACACCAGGGTGTGGTAACCCCAAGACAATACCCCCGACATCCCCCTCCACTCTCTCCTGGGAGCACAGCGGCTGCAGAGACCTCAGCTTCCTCCTGCTTTGGAAGCTTGCGCTCCATCCCGTGTCCCATTCAGATGTGGGATTCAGGCTCTGGGTTTCTCCGTTCCCACCATGAACCCTCGGGTTGTCCTTTGGTGTCCTCTTAGCAAGCTGCTGCTCTTCCTTGGGTTTCCGGTTCTGACCCCGGCTCCCCTGTCCCCCGTGCTGCCCCCTGTGGGCCTGTCCTGGGCTCCTCCCCCGCACTTGGCTAGCAAATGGAGCAAGAACCTATCTGGTTTTACCAAATCCCCGGAATGAACTCTTAGTGTGTATCAGGCACTATGCTAAACACTTAATATAAATCATCCCGGTCAAGCCTCCTAAGCATCTTGGAATTATTACTGTCTGTTTATAGAGGAGGAAATTGTGGCTCAAAGAGGTTAAGTAACTGCTCCCAAGTGGTAGGGCTGGAATTCAAACCCAGGTCTGTCTGGCTCCAAAGCAAGCCTGCTACGCAGCGGCCTCAGTGCTGCCCTCACTTAGATCACAGGGACAGAACCAGAGCCGCCCGGAGCCCAGAGCCCGTTCCTGCCCAGGGCCCACCCTCCCCCTGCTGCCCCTAGCTGGAGCTTCCTCTGGACAGAAGGGCCATCAGGCTGTCCCTCAGGGTCCCCCAGCCCCTCCCCTGCTCCCCGCCCAATCAGGGTGCTCAAATAAAATGGAACCCACAATTTAGCTAACTCAGTATTTTTCCTTATGCTAGCATATCATTTCAAGTTGACTAAATACTGTGTTTGCTGTCACTTCCATTATATATATATATATATATATATATATATGCTTAGTATAGCTAGTGTATGAAAAAGTCTTAGGAACACACTGAACCAGAAAACATTCAGAGACAGAAAAGAGGAGATTCCTACAGAACCAGCCTTCCCAGTTAAAGAGAGTTCCTTCCTTTTCTTTCCACCCCAGGCTCATCAAAGGAACAGGGCCACCTGTGGGGGCAGGGCAGGAGCAGGGGAGCCCTCCTGGCACGCGGGGAGGGGAGGCGAGTGCAAAGCCTTGCGCACAAGATTCTGCCTTGCTGAGCCTCTTTAGCTACATCGAGAGCATTCCACTCACAGCCAGAGGCTGGGTCAGGCCTTCCCTCGGCCTTTGCAAGAGTGTGGGAAGAAAGACTGGGACTGCTGCCCAGGGAGCGGAGGAATGCTGAGAGGAGGAGCGGCAGGACAGTGGGGGGCTCCCAGCACTGCGCTCCCACGCGCCGGCGTGGCTGTAAGGAACACGCAGATCCGCCCAGTGGTGCCCAGGGTGAGTGGGGCAGCCAGCACCCCTCTGTTCTCCATCCCAGCCTCATCTGGTCGGCAACAGACAACCGGGTCATGGTACCAGCTACTGAAATGGACACTCACTGCCACTCGGGAGGCAGGGCTATGCTCTGAGGGCCTTTATCAGTGAGCACCTTTTTCGTGAAACAGGAGTGCACGCTGCTCTTGTTTTCTCAATCTGCCCCTCCCCGACTGCTCTCGGCCGGCGCAGAAAACCAATCAAGACAAGCAGCAGCACAAACTCTAACCTGCACTGACTGCCCCAGTGAGGCCCAAGGCAGCCTTCAAGCTGTCAACTGCGATTCTCATTCATTTCAGTCTGAGTTACGGGCACGGATTTAAAGTAAAAACAGAGACAAGACTTTTAAAAAGCATCTTATTATATCCACATTGTAGCAGTTGGCTAAAATTCTTCCTGTGAAGTACTTTTTTTCTTACTCCTTTTAAAGAAGATATGGACCACAATCTATATAACTTCTTAGGGTGAGAGCATCGCATTTTCTTCACGTTTAAATAGGAACTACCTTAGTGGAGAACCCTCACAAAAATACTGAAAAGTAAGAGGGGGAACGGTGCAGTAACCAAATACAGGGCAATATCACTTTTGAAAACAGTAAACAGTCTTTTTCAGAAACCAACTGAGAGCCGTACATACTCCAGATTAGCAAGGAACATTTTTATAGGCAGCCCAACAATAAACTCTTGTATACAAGAATTTCATGTAACAGAAGCAAACACCAGCCCAATAAAAACCCGATCCAGAACTCACACAGGATGCTTGCTTCTTATTTTCTATTTCACACTAACAGCTATACCATAATCAAAGCCAATTCCCTTGATTTACTATACCCACAACTAAAAGTACCCTCAGGACGCGCTGCCCTGGGATGAATGAGCTTTCACAGACGCACTTTAACTGACAAGCAGCAGCAAAGAGAAAGCACCGTAACTTGGAAGGAAACAGAGTAGAATCAGCAGCATTGCCCCGATATAATAATTCATTCTGTGCACACATACCCATGTGAAGGCTTTCCAGACTCCAAAATCTTGCTATCTCCCCTCTAGCTACCATCCTTCTCTTTGAGAAACAGCCACGTTCAGAGCAGGACTGGGGTGTGACTGAGCATCGCAGAGAATCACACAGGCTCTCAGCTACGGAAACTGCAGAAATCGCTTATTCACTGCTTGGACGCTGTGTGCACTCCCGGCCAGAGCGAGCTGAGAGGCTGACAGCTCGCCTGCTGCTCACAGCCGCTAGGGTTAGCGGCTCCAGACGTCCCCGGGACGGCAGGGAGGAAATTCTAAACTCAAGCAAAGCTTCCCCGCACCAAGCCCACGCACACTCACAAGCACATCAGGTGTGGTCAAGAGCCTTCTACGAAGGTGGGAGAAAGGCGCTTGCTGCTTTTAATTACAATCCCAAAGCCTGAGATTTTCAGAGAGCTTTCGAAAAGGTATTTATTTTATGGGGGAAAAATCAGAGAGGTTGCTAAGTTCAAAAGTGGAGTTCGGATTTCATGACAAAAATGTGAGTTACATTCATTGTAAATTTATGCAATCAGCTTAAAGGGAGGATTTTGTTCAAATCTATATATATGTATATATATTGCGTTCACTCTACTATGTGAAAGTAACAGGTCTATCTTTCAGTATATAAAGTGTGTATCATCTATAATGAAGGGAATTGCTGTTTTTTAAAGCCTCTCTTTAGCTGACATACAGGTCATTCATTTCCCCCATACTTCACTATTTTCCAAGTTATGTCGACGAGCAAGTCTTTCTTTTATGTTGTGAAACAACGATCTTTAACAAACTACACTTCCTTGAATGTCTTCATGACAGGAAGCCGTTTGCCTTTTTAACTTTATGAACCAGATATAATATATGCAAAGTAGCAATCACCTGGTCATCCCTCAATAAACAGTGGTTAAAACAGTTAACAGTACCAATTAGTAAATGCATGTTTTACACTGATGGGACCCAGTGAACCTGGGTACAAAATCTGCTGTACCCAGCTACATTAGGAAAAGTTTCTAAGTCTCTAGAGAATCTCAGTTTCTGGTCTGTAGAATGGGTATGACTGGGGCACCAATAATCCTGTGAGGGTTATTGAGAACATATTAAAAAGTATTTAGAACAACACTGGCACTTCGTTAGAGATTAATAAACATCACCAATCATGCTGCCTCAACTTCAAAAGACCCAAGGTCTGTAAAAAGGTGCTGGTTCCCATAAAACACATAGCATGCACTTATTAGGCAAAATTGCATAATTAATTATATTACCCATGTTGACGATGTGCTATCTTGTAGACTGTTCTTATCTTAAGTATTTGTGGCTATTTCTACTGACTTGATGCATCCCACCCTTCAAGAAACTTTCCTCTGAGGCAGTATTGTGAATGCTGGTGTGCCTTTTAAAAATCAACTCAGAAACTAATGAAGACCATGGAATGAATGGATAGATGTGGTTTTAGTTAAAGAGGTGAAATGCTAAATACTGAGATAAGGAGCAGTGAAAAGTTGGAATTAATTCTCATGGGTATCCCTTCTAAGTTTAAATTCCAGCAGGAGACAAATAAAATCCAGAGTGTTTTCATTTTCTTAAATTTGGGGTTCGTCTGTTTGCTTGATCGGTTGGATAAAATTGCAAGTTGTCAAAAAGAAAAAGAAAGCTTTGCCACATTCCCTTGGTGTTGTCCTAAGGGTTTGTTTGCTCACTTTCGCTTTCCCCTGGCAGCTGGTACACAGGACAGCTCTCATATCCCAAGGACTTTTTCCAAATCCAGAGATAGGGTCAAGGCATTACACTAAGATCCCTGGAAGTTTAGGATCTTAAATCAAAGGCATTTACTAAGTAAACCTACTTTACTGCACACCTAAAACAAAACAAAGATAAAAAGGAAAAAAGTAAACAAATAAAAACTGTGCTTAAATGAGGCATCTTATCAAAGGATACTGATGATACTGACCCAACAAGCCTTCTAAGATATTTTTGGAAGAAGTAATACAGAGGTTTGCTTACAGCTTAATTTTTTTTTTTTTTTTTAGTGATTAAAGCCTATATTTACAAGATCAATAAGAATACTTCAAGGAAGACCTTGAGCATAGTTGAAAAAGTCTTAAACTCCACCCCCCCCATTAATCCATTCTCCTTGGATAACGCACCACTACATTACATGGTCAGGACTGGGAATTACAAACATTGATTACTAGCAACCCTGAAAGAATTAAGTCAGGGATCAGTCCCACAGGGGAGGGACTGAGAGAAATTCAAATTGTTTCCTAATATCAAATATTGAGAATCAGTGAAAATAAAGTAAAAGTTGAAAACACACGGAATGTTATGATGATTTTTCTTATACAGATATAGAAAGGAAAATGATTTTTTGGCAAAGCGGTCCGAGGACCGATATATATTTACACACACACCTATATGAAAAGAAAATGCCATAAAACGAATGGGGTAAGTTAGTAGTGATACCTCAAACTCAAACCAGTGGTCATCTCTACTTATCCAGGACTGTTTCTTGAGCTTGACTAGGTGGTCATTAAGGTTCCATTCAACTCTGAATTTGAGATCTTCTTACAGTATGGCACAGATTTTCTTATATGACCACCTTCTGCTTTGTGCAGAAAGACTACCAGCACTGGTTTTCTGCTCAAAGTTTCCCAGCTGCTGTGGCTGCTTCACCAAAGCATCAACCTTTCCTGCACGGTGGAAAGGTGTCCTTAGTCTAGGAATATCCTAGCAACTTTATGTCCCTGCTAGGTTTAGATACAGCTCCAGTACCAAGGCAGGCACAAGACAGGAGAAGGCCCAGAGGATAGAGTAACACTATTTTTCAGCACAATATTGGCAGTTTTAGAAAATGGACTCAAGGAAGGGTACCACATCACCACGAACAGAGGAAGTCCCTACATGTGGCTGGACTGAGCTACAGTACAAAGTCCCATTTAAGCAACAACTAACCAGGATCCAGAGTAACACAGAATATATTCTTCCTTTTTTTTTTTAAGATTTTACTTATTTATTTGAAAGAGAGAGAAAGAGAGAGCACGAGCAGTGGGAGGGGCGCACTCCCTGCCGATGCGGGGCTTGATCCCAGGACCCTGGGCTTATGACCTGAGCCCACCCAGGCACGTGGTCTGTGCGCACTCACTCCATCTTCCCCATTGCTGATAACGGGGCCGCAGTTCCTAAGGCTGGAATGGGGGATTCCTTAACAGGAACTAATTTGCTACATTTGCTATCAGTTATTCAAACCAATGCTCCCTTGTCTACTAGCACAAATAACAGAGTATCCAGAGTGATCCCTTTATTCTGAAGGGATTAAAAACAAGCCGTATTACACATCTATAGACCAGTTATGCTCTTTTCCAGAGAAATATAAGAAAGTATAACCAATTTTTGAAACTTGTATATATTACGCCTTCATTCGACATAATATGTAACATTACATTTTCTAGAACATGCTGATGTCCAGCTGTGGACACTTTCAGTATGCTGCCTGCTCGTGTGTGGCTACGGCAGGCTCAGTTTAGGTCTTACTGACACATGCCTCGGCGGCCGGGCTCCTCACCACAGAAGGGGAGGACCCCGTCACAGAGCACACAGGAAATGGAGCCCGAGTTATAAGAAGCTGCTGGGTGAGAACCACCCAGCGCACACTTAAAGATACAGAGGATATAAATGTGCCTCTCTCTGTGCCTCTTCAAAGCTACTGCTTTCCAATCTGTGGTAATGCAGACTGAAACACACAAGACGATGGAAAACTTTCTCAGTGGCTTAAACAAACCCTCCCATTTACCCTTACTCCAATGTCCCAACCTCTCCAAAAAAGACACTGTTCCCAGGCACTGTTTATCACTGTTTATCACTGTTTATCTGAATTAGACTAATTCAGAAACAAATAAAAATTGCCCTTTAAAAGAAAAGGTAAGGTCTTCATTTTACGACCTCTACTTCTCCCATCTTCTGTCAACAGCATGTGTTTTTTTTTTTTCCCATCCTTCCGGACCTAGTACGTATTTCATATGGGCTCTGTATTTATATACTTGTCTTTGCATCCTTAAGATGGAGCAGGTTTCAAACGTAACAAGAACAAAATAGGTATTGGATGAATTTCCCTTTCTTCTTTTACTTAAAGGCAATTGTTAGGGCATGGTCTTAAAAGCCAACACACAGGTATACTTCTGTGCACATAAAAAAGAAATCATTTTGTGTTTTGTGATGGACAAGCACCTCGAAGATGGGGTGGAATGGAGCAATATGGGCTTCCAAGTCAGCCTGATCGGGTCTCAATGCCGGCTACACTACTTAGAACTGAAATCTTGCTTAACTGAGTGAGGAAAAAGGTCAGAGTAGTTGTAAGCTTTGCTGGAATTCATCTTTGAGAACAACAACATGGACAGAGTACAGGCACTGTGTGGTTGTTTGCTACATGTTTAGATCTCCTGGCTCTCCTTCAGGGACTTGTAAGATTCTTTTCTCTACTTTTTAAAATCCAATTTCTGAAACTTGTATTGGATACAGGAGATTTTAAAGACTTTTTACTCTTTTTTTAATTCTAGAAAGACTGAACAAATCCAAGTTTTAGAAGTGAGCATGTCTGAACTGTTAAGATTCTAACAATTTTAAGAGTTTGCTGGTAAAAGGTGAAAAACTTTGCTCTTTTTTGTAGACAGACCAAAAAACCTTATATTCCTTTTAACAAAAAAATCCTGCTTATAGGCAGTGATTAAGGCATGAAATACCGGCGCAGATAAAACTCCTATTGGAGCTAACAGCATCTCTAAAACTTGCAGGCACTACGGTTCAAGGCACTGATGTCTATGTTTGTAATACTTGTTCCTGTATACGGAAAAATTTCTAAATTCCTCTGACTGTGGAATCCACACTGTCTCACAGCATGGTCGGAAGTGATTTTAACATGTTCAATATTAGCAGGCAGGAAAACATTTTTCCTGCAAGTACGTGCCTAAAGACAAGTGAACTGAGTCATCCTGTCTCATAAGTAAATACAAGCACTGCCCAGTGTCCCTTGGTAATAGAGTATAAAACTGGGATGGGGAAGAGAGAAAAGAACTAGACCAGACTCATGATGTCCACAC
>CM052810.1:67910069-68104363 GCA_028533885.1 Nasua narica | reverse complement strand
GGAGACCCACTGAAGGGATCCTCCCACAGGTGCAGTCGGACTGCCTAAAAGCCCTAAGTCAAAAACTCACACCTGCACTTATGCCATAAATGTCTTAAAATATATAAAAGTGCAATGGGTTCATCTTTGTTATCGCAAAGGACCGGAGGTATTCATGTATGATCATCTGACTGGAATTCTGCATTCTTTCTTGCCTAGGTCACATGAGAATGTGTCAACTGTGATTTCCAGCTCCGGTTTCTTTCAAGTACAGTAATAACTAGAGACACTTGAGAAGTATTCTGAGTAAAAATTCCTGGATTGATCTTTCTCTCTCTCTCTTTCTTTCCTTCTTTCTTTTGTTTTTGTTTACAGCTATCAATTCTCATCTAACTAGACAGAAAACAATTTTTTGGCAATTCACCTTTATTGAATCTCTACAAAGTACTCAGTTCAGTTTTCACAGATGTGAGTCTCTTCAATCTTACATTTCATTTGTTTGTATATCTAAGTAAGATCTATAGTTATAATAATAGATACAGCTGCCATAAATGGGTTTGGAGGCATGCCCTTGACTCCCAGTAGGGATACAGTTCAATCAGTACCGAATGAGTAGCCTACTAGGGCAAGCCGTCAGCACGCTGCAGGCATCAGTCAGCACGTGTGGGACACCTTGAATCTGAGAGGCCTGTGGATAGGGTAAGAAAGTTTCTGTGGGCCAACCTTAACCTCAGTTTCCCACAGGTGCTCTCCTTTCTCTGGCTCCGCCCCTTGCATATGCTATCCCCTCTGCCTGGAATATACCTTCCCCTCACAACAATCCTAATGTAACTTCTATTCACCCTTCACATTGTCATCTTCGAGACTCCCTGAGCCCAGCAAACTCCTAGAAGCCTGTTCCTATCAATTCTCTCTTTTAGAAACTAGCTAACTAATTGCTGGAACAGGAAAAGAGACATTTGGAGGACAACCTTCCCCCAACCCCAAGCAGGACTACCTCTGTGCAGATAAAAGTGCCCCACAGTTACCTCGGCTTCCTTATGTTAAAATCCGTAAAAGGGTATAAACTTCATTAGCATGACATACAATATATGTATGGGCATGTTTTCTGAGTGCGCATGTGCAACTTTATGTCTGTCCATTACATGCGAGGATGAGGTCTCCCCTTTGAATATTCATCCCAAACCCTAAGATAAGGAGCCTGCTTATCTGTGTGGAGGGATGGCTTTGGAAATTATCCTGTGTTCTCCTTATTTACTATAAATAAAGATGACCTTGTGAAACCACTCTACTTGCTGTAGTCGGTCTATTTCTTACCAAAGAGCAGACCCACACTGGTTCAGTAACAAACTCTCAACATGGATGTCATTTTCTCCAGGAAGCCTTGGGACTCCCCAGATCTGATTTGCATGCTCTCCCTTCACCCTGAGCTCCTTTATCCTTGCAATGGCTTTAAAGTCCCCATACCACACAAGTCTCACAGGTTTGTGAGAACGGCCTGTAGGTACCTCAGGACTATCCACCCTCTAGCACTCATAATAGGGCGTCTCACTCATAATAGGGCGGAGATACCGACATATAGATACACAACATCACATATATTTATTAAGTGGTTCGATACGAATGAGGTATCTCCTAAACCAAGAGCACCTTGGGCATTTCCTGAAATACCACTTTTTGATTATATCCTAATAACACATCCTATATCACCTACCAATAATATTAATTGTATCAACTACGTAATAAGGCCGAATAAACTTGCTTTTACAACCAATACCAGTTCCCCAATGGGGAAAAGTAGATAAATACACCTAAGGAAATCTTTTCCATTTCTGCGCAAATACACTCAGTAAAAATCCAATTGAAAAAAACAGAAGTTGAAGACATGGAGAGGCTGTCACCCCTGAGTAATAATCCCCAACTGTACTTTAAAACCACTGGGCTGTCAAGGCAGCCATTGATGCCTTAGTACACTTTTTCTTTCCTTTAGACAAACCAACCTTAAATCTGTGTAGGAAACATGCCGCAGGTGCAAGCGAGCAAGGCCGGGGAGCCGTCCTGGGGGTGGCCGTTGGGGGCGGGATGTGGGGGCGGGATGCGGGGACAGCGCCCACGTGCATGCCCAGGCCAAGTGGGCGGAGGCGCCTCTCCAGCCCGCTGGGCTCGGGCTCCGGGATGGGTCCGCCCCAGTGCAGGCGCGGCTGCACACTGACCTCAGCTTCAGAAGTGCCCCCGTTGGCTCCCCCAAGAGGCAGCCACGCCCCATCGTTTCGGCTTGGGCCTTTCACATGATTAGCGACTCAGCAAGGAGCACTTCCGGTGTTGCCGCGGGGTTCACCCTGGCAGAACGCCTACTGGGCACCCTGAGCCTCCTGGGGCTACTCCCGGAGGCCCAGCACCCACCTCTGGGGAGAAGTCCCAGGGGTGGGTGAAGTCACAGAGCAGGATGAACCCAGCCTTACGGCCCTGGGCAGAAGCCAATGCCTATGGGCAGTTAGCAGATGTCTGACCACACTGTGATGGCCAGTGGAGTCTACCCCAAAAGACAGTAACTGAGCTTGTAATGCGCTAACTAGGATATGCTCTCCTTTCCATCTCCCGGCCTGACAGAAGGTCTCCATGAGCGTCTCCACATGGACTTGCACCGTGAAAGAACAGCAACGCTAATGGGGAAGCTGGGGCTTATTCAGTGGTAGATACCGGGGCCATCACCCTCTTCAACGTCCACTGTTTCTCTCAAAAAGTCCTCAGTTTATTCCACAGCAAAACAAAAAACACAGGAAGTGGGATTTTTTTTATCACTAAGTGACTTATTTTGGAAATTTCTACATTATCTTATTCCTCACTTATCTTTGTATTCTAGCAGTAGCCCCTGGTAAGACTCATGATCAATTTGAGTGTGGTCTGTACTATTTTTTACTTGCTTTCTTATTGACACCAGAACCAGGAGTTTTTAGTTCCTCAGAGCAGGTTTTCAAGACACGTCTGACTCTTGAGCAACATGCGTTTGAGCTGCGTAGCTCCACTAATACACGGATTTTTTTTTCAATAAATACAGTGCAGTATTTTAATTGTATTTTCTCTTTATGGTTTTCTTAAAAACACATTCTTTTCTCTAGTTTGTTGTACAAATACATATAATAATAGTAATAATAATATAATATATAATAATACATATAACATACCAAATAGGTATTAATCAACTGCTTATTATTAAGAAGGCTTCTGGTCAACAGTAGACTATTAGTAGTAAAGGTCTGGGGGAGCCAAAAGTTACACACAGATTTTGGATTGCACAACAAGGTGCGGGGGGGGGGGGGGGCATGACCCTAACCCCGCCTTATTCAAGGGTCAACTATACTTCCTCCCTCCATCAATCATTAGCTAGCTCTAATGTGCTCAGACAGGTTGGCCAGTGTATAATTTGGGTCATTCTGTCCTTTGTAGATCAAGATGGTTTTTATACACACGTATTGGCGAGGATGTGGAGAAAAAGGAATGCTCATGCACCACTTGTGGGAATGCAAAGAGGTGCAGCCACTATGGAAAACAGTATCGAGGTTCCTCAAAAAGTTAAAAGAACTACCCTATTATCCAGTAATTGCACTACTGGGTATTTATACAAAGAATCTGAAAACAGTAATTTGAAAGGATATGAGCACCCCTATGTTTATCGCAGCATTATTTATAAGAGCCAAATTATGGAAGCAGTGCAAGTGTCCATTGGTACCTGAACAGATAAAGAAGATGTGGTGTGTATATATATATATACACATAATGGAAAATCAGTCATGAAAAAGAATGAACTCTTGCCATTTGCAACAACAGGGATGGATCTAGAAGGTAAAATGCTAAGTGAAATAAGTCAGTCAGAGATAGACAAATACCACATGATGTCACTCATATGTGGAATTTAAGAAATAAAATGAACCAAGGAAAAAGAGACAAACCAAAAAACGACTCTGAAGTATGGAGAACAAACTGTCGGTTTCCAGAGAGATGGTGAGTAGGGGAATGGGTGAAATAGGTGAAGGGAATTAAATGTACACTTATGGTGATGAGCACTGAGCAAACAATGGAACTGCTGAATCACTATATTGTGCACCTGAAACTAACGTAACACTATATGTTAACTAGAATTTAAAAAAGAAAGATGTTCTCTGTATACATCACGCCTTTAAGGACTGTATTTTTTGGTCGTTTTCCTAATGAAAAATGTGGATGGGGGTTTTGATACAGAGTTTCACAATGCCATTGTTCACAACTTCAAGTATTACATCATTCTGCTAAAGACTGAGAAATTCTGGCCTAGGATATTAGAGGGCTACACTGGCTTAATTTGATTCTCTTTCCTAGCTTGCCAAAAGTGACATTATTCATAAGAAATTAAGATGTAGGGGTGCCTGGGTGGCTCAGTGGGTTAAAGCCTCTGCCTTCAGCTCAGCTTGGAATCTCAGGGGTCCTGGGATCGAGCCCCGCATCGGGCGCTCTGCTCAGCAGGGAGCCTGCTTCCTCTTCCCTTTCTGCCTGCCTCTCTGCCTGCTTGTGATCTCTCTCTCTCAAATAAATAAATAAAATCTTAACAAAAAGAAAGTAAGATGTAAAACTATTTAAAAATCAAATCAAGCAACAATTTGAGTAATTTAGAAATATTTTTAAAAGCCAGAAGAACTGTAATCAATCCAGGGTGCCTAGCTGGCTCAGTAGGAGGATGTGACTCTTGATATTGGGGTCATGAATTCGAGCCCCATGTGTAGTGCAGAGTTTACTTCAAAAAAAGTAATCGAGTCAACTTGTCAACTTCATGCCTCCTTAGAAAACCATTTTACTTTTCATATTTAATTATTACTGTAGCTAATTGTTTTCTCTCCTCTGTTGTATGGCATTATTAAAAATATTCTAGTATAGTACTTAATGCTTAAGGAGAAGGCTTTTAAAAATATAACAAACAGATATTTTTTTAAATGGCATCCCCAAATCTACTGATCTTCAATATCATGCTTTAGATCCTTGCTTGTAACTCATAAAGATTCCACAGAAATGTGATGGCTGAGGAAACTGAACGTGTTCCTTTCTGGGAAATGTTTCCTGTCGGGTTAAGATAATCATTGGGTTTATGTCACATGAGATGAGCAAGCTAATCTGAACTCCATGGGTGAGATGAGTAGAAAGACAAGGATGAGTAGACATGAGAAGAATAATTTTGGCAAGCGATCAAATTTGACTTCTGATCAGTACAGACTAGTAAGGGAGGATGTAAAGCTGGAACCCAAAGTAAATATGGACAAATCAGGAGCATGGGTAGGCTGTGATGTAGTAAGCTGCCCCGGATATAAGACAAAAAGCTTCAGAAGAGAAAGCAAAAGGCAGCCAAGATAATTCCCTAAGAGGAAGTTATCACAGCCCAGGCATGCTTGCTAAGACCCAGGGAGAAAGAAGGGCCACAAACACCATTACCAGTAAAGCAATAAGGTTTTATAGGCTGGCCGCCTCCCATTCATGAGCTTTGTAAGAGCACGTACAAGTGCCATTGTGATTCCTCATCTGGATTCTATTATTTCAATACCACACCCATTGATCAATAAACATTACTGAGGACTGCTCCTGGTGACCTTTCTTCGAAGACTGTCAGGGGCTAGTAAGGAGATAGGACAGTCCTCTAACAAAAGCAAGCAAGAAGGAAGTGCTAGAAAGGAGCACAGCAAGGTGCTGTGGAGAGAGTACTGAGAAGGGGCAGCTCATCTCCACCTGAATGTATGTCTTCATTTCTTAACAAAAATCAGTTTGCTAATACTCAAATTTCTCTATTTGGGAAAAATTTAGTTGTGGGCATTTCTTGATTTGCCAATTTGGGGAGCACCTGACCAGGAAGGAGGAAACAAACTTCCATTATTTTTTAAAACTTTCTGTGATAAATTTCAAACAAACGCAAAAGTAGAGAAATTAAATGATGAACCCACAATTATCAATACCAATTTTTTTCCAAACTTTCTCAAGCAGCTTTTTGGAGCATTTTAAAGCAAAACTCACATTTATTGTTTCATCCAAAAAACATTTTAGTAGGTATCCATAACAAATAAGGACTTAAAAATAACTACACTATCATTATCCCCACTAACAAAATGAACAATAATTCCTTCACTGACTTCTCGGTCCATGTGCAAATTTCCCTAATTGTCTCAAAAGGATCTTTTTATTTTTTGGTATCAGAATCCAAACAAGGTGCATACACTGCATTTACCAAATGTAATTTGGATTAAACTAAATTTATCCATGTGGGTGACATCTACCAGAGATCATGCATTTGACACATGGGCTCGTGGAACTGGCTGTCACCTCAGCACTTGGATGGGCTGTAGATCGGGACTCAGTACTATCCCACTCTGAAAGCACTGGAGAGGCCAGATCTTGGCACAGAGGAAGGAAGCAGCGCAAAAACCAGAAGACAGAAATGCTGGAGCTAGTCTGTCGTGAACTCATCATCCCCTGGGCTGTGTTTCCCAAATCAGATGATGGAAGTGGCAGTGACTTTTATAAGCGCCATATTGCTCATCTATCTAGGCAAGGGAGCAGGCAAGGGAAGTCAGTGGGGAAGTCAGTGAGAGACACTTGTGTTGCAATGAAGTCCAGGACCTCAATGGAGGTGGGATATCCGTATCACAGGAGAAGAGGGCATAGCTCTTGCACAGGCAGCAAGGCCAGCTCAGTCCCTGGAATGGTTGACCCACATGATCTCTGGCTATGCTTAACCTATCACACGGTCTGCAGGAACAAAAGTGATGAGTAACTGCACTATTACTTGACTCGCATAGTAGGAAATCTCCAAATCTGGTGACAGAGCCTCAGAGGCCCTCACACAGCTCCCAGATCTCAGCTGGTTTCCACACTTAGAGCGTCTTCATGAAGCGGAAGCCAAGTGACCTTGGGGTAGGTATCCCAGACTTAAAACTCTCCCTTCCAGCCCTCCCAAAAGGGATCTACCGCCATTTACCTGGTAGCTGTGCCCCTGGCAAGGGGAACCCCCTCCCCACCCCCGTAGTAAAATCTAAGCCATAATTCTTCCTAATCCTTTCCAACTGAGAGGAGAGAGGGCCTTAGCAGGGACTTAGCTTGTGTGGATAGAGGGCTAGGACAATGGCTTGGCTGAATGACTTGGAGGAATGTGGAAAGAACAAGACAGTTAACGGACTGGTTTGGGGAGCAGTACGAGTAGATATACCAGAAGACACTCAAAGCATGAGAAATCACCCATCCCATGTGAATGCCTTAGTTGTGTCTCACGTGAATCTGATTGCAAAATAGATTGTTTAATAATTGTGTGAACACTGTGTTCCACTCTGTAAACGCCAATCTTTGTTCCTAGCCATCTTGATGCTTACTCAGCATCTTCAGGGAGAAAAAAAAAAAGGCCATGGTGGCAGAAATGGATGCCAAGCCTGGGCTAAACCACAGGGTGTCCCTCTCAACCAAGTTAATGATATGGTTCCTTGAAGGAACCAGACAGTTCCTTGTGGAGAGTTGATTACAATGGACCCTTTTCATAATAGAGGGGTAGATGATCTGTCCTTAGTGGGAAAGACATTTATTCTAGATCTGGATTTGTTTTCCTTACCTGTCAGACCTCTGCTGGAATCTCATGGGAGGCCTGATACACTGTCACGGCACCTTGCAGGGCGATGGACTCCAGGGAGGGAAGTGTGGTGACAGGCCAGTGCCCGTGAGGCTCACGAGGGTTCTGTTCCGGCCCCGAAGCACACAATGATGCCCGAACAGAAACGAAGTTACCGAGATGGCTTGGGAACACACCTTGATGCTGTGATGCCGTCTAGGGTAGGCTATGTGCACTGAACCCGTGTCTGACAAGGTGATGTTCGCCCACAGCCAGAATACAAAGGGCAAACACAGGGGCCGCTTCCTATGATGACTTAATAATACATTTGCAAAAGATTTTCTTCCTATTCAGTAACTCTGCCCTGTCATTCTCCCAGGAGAGAAGGACTTCCACGGGAATCCACAGGCCTGGCCCCACTGGATTAGAACCAAGGCTGGCCACTTTCGCCTCCCCGTGCACTGGGAAAATGAGCACCCAAGACAGACATGGTTGTCTTTTGTGGTCAGTGCCACCACGGTTTCTCAACTGGACTTATGCAATAACGTCCAAGTCAGTCTCCCTTCCTCTGCCTTTTCTCCCCCAAACTGTCCTTCCTCTCTAAAGCTTCAATCAGTGCCTATCACTCCCTGGCTGCCAATGGCTTCCCGTTTCACTTAGAATAACTCCAAGTCCGACCCGAGACCTGCAATGCCCTTTCTATCTGGCCACAGCCTTCCCGCCGACTGCAACGCCCTCTTCTCCTGCCCTCGTTTCCTGAACTCCAGTCACCTTGGCCCTCTCGCTGAACCTCAGACACGTCGAGTACCAGCCTAACTCTGGGCACCTGATGTTCCTGCCATGGGGACCTCTCTTCCCTCAGATCATTGGCTCCTGCTCATCTTTCAAACCTCCAGTTCAGTGTCACCTCCTTAGGGACACCGGGTCCCTCTGCTGTGCCCTTCCCGACACTCTCTACCATGTGACCCACGTTCATTTTCCCCCAGAGCGATCACTACTGCCCAAGAGAAGGGTATTGACTGACTTACTGAGTTGGATGCAATGCTAGAATGTGAACTTGGCGAGGCTTTATCCTCTGCCCTATTGCACACGGTCAAACCTGTGCCCGGCAGGCTCCAGTTGGTACCCCACACATTTTTATAGATTGACTGATTTTTGATGGAGAGAGGGAAAGAAAAAAGACGACGGCAACTCTAAGGAAGCAGGGCCACACAGAGCTCCACAGCACGGGGCGAAGGTCTGGGCCACCTCGGTTGGCAGAGGACGCTACCAGGCAAGGTACTGGGCAGGTGCAGGGGGAGCGCGCGAAGGGCACAAGATAAGCAAAGTCAGCAAGAGCGTGTATGGCCTTGCAACCAGAAGCAGGAGAGACATTTCCTTTTGTGGCGTCATGTGTATGTACATAATATTTATCTTCTATTTCCTTTCCTCCCCTACCTCCTTCCACTATGACGATAAGGGCGTGCTGCTTCAATTTCCCTCTGGGTACACAGAGTGGAAAAGGCACTGCAACAGAACCGGAGAAGAAACGGCTACTAGTCCGGAGGGCCTAGACTCGGCGCTGTTTGCAGTAACTGATGAGTCTCTGGGTTGTCTCCCTTGAGGGAAGGGTGAGAGCGTTTTTAATTATACGTGGAGTAGAGTAGGTGCATCATGTCAGAATGACATTTAAGAAAAAAAAATGAATGCCCTCCACTCTGCTTCACTTTCCTTTATGGGACCGCCTGCCCTGTTAGATAGTCACTTGTTAATTCATTATCCCCACACTGGAGTGTAAGTGATTTAAGGGCTTTGTTCTGTTCCCTACTGTTACCCGGCACGTGGTAAGCACTCAGTAGTTACTGGATATATGAATGAATGGATGGATGGATGAATGAATGGAGAACTAATGAATGAATGAATGAATGGACAACTTGTCCAGAATCTATTTCTATTTCTAATACTACCTGGATTTCCTCTAGGGCAATGACCTCTTTTCCATTGTGTCCAGTCTCACGACCAGGGTCCCATGTACCTGCCTCCCAGTATGGAGGGCACAGGGTCTCTGGAGGCCCCCAGCCCTTCTGCCTGTGCCACCAGGCAGTAGGCACCTCACCTAAGCTTCAGGAGTTGATTTCCCCATCCCGGGACTTTGACTGTTGAGAGACAGAAGGAATGGTTGGCCCTTCATTCATTCCTATGCCTTCCTGCTATATGTGTCCCTCGCCTTCTTCCAAGTGGTTCCTTGGTTCCCAGGAACAACCCTGAAGGCCATCCATTTCCTAGACTGGTTCTCTAGCCATTCTTTTAACTCTGGGGCTATCAGACACCCTTCCAATAAATCCCCTTTTTGCTTAAGCTGGTCGGAGTTCGTTTTCACTGCTCCTCAACAAAAGAACATTGAAGTCAAAACAAAACACTATTACAGAAAGCACAGAAATCAGCTGTTTGTATCTATACAGCGTTGGAGGAGAAATCACCTACATTCCTTCCATCTTAACCACCCTGTTTTCATTTTTGTATATTTTTTTGCATCTTCCTGTTAAATCTTTGAACATTTGTGTTCACGTCGTATATTGTTGCAATCGTGGTATATGTTATAGGTTGAATACGTCCCCTGTATGTATGCTGAAAACCTAACCCCCAGTACCATCAAAGTAACCCTATTAGGAAATAAGGTTTTAGTAGATGATCGAGTTAAAAGGAGATGATTAAGGTGGGCCCTAACTCAAGGACAGGGAGAAAGCCACACGAAGCTGAAGGCAGGGATAAAGGCAGTAAGTCTACTTGCCAAGACGCAAGGCAGCCGACACAACCAGAAGCTAGGACGGGGCGGCAGAGACTCCGCGACCCTGCCCTCGAAAGGAACTACTCCTGCCAACGCCTTCCTCTCACTTCAGCCTCCAGTGCCGAGACACAAATCTCTCCTACATAAGCCACCTGGTTTGTGTTACTGTGTTACAGCAGCCTTAGCAAACTCATACACTACACATTTTATTGCCTGTTTTCTTCTCACTTTAAAATTGTGGCCATCCCTTTTCCTGTCGTTGCAGGGTTTTCCTATCTATGTTATAAACTGTTGTGAGGTAGTGACCCACGCAGCACCCCAACTCACTAATCTGCCGTGACTAAACATTTACTTTGCTTTGACTTTCGTGCCATTGCAATGTTGTGAAAAGTATCTTGTGCTTACAGCTTTTTCCTCCTTTTGGATGACTTTCTGAGAAACCATCACCAGAGGTGGATGACCAGATCAGATGGGATGGACATAAGACCCAGTGCTGGGCAGCTTTGCAGGAGGAAGACAGTGACTGCACGCTGTCTCCAAGGGCACACAAGGGAATGAGTTTTGAATTCTGAATGCGAAGAACATTGACATAACATAATGGGAAAGAAGGGAGCTCTAGGCAAAGGGGGCAATGTGAGAAGCACGGAGGGAGTGTGAAAGCCTAGAGAAGACGCAGGAACATTGGACAGCAAGCTCTGGAGAGAGAAAGGAGAGAAACAGACAGAAAGTGAGACTGTGGTTGCACAAAAGCCTACAAACTCATTTAAGGAACTGGGACTTGATTCTAATAATGGGAAAGAGTTGAACATGAACAGTGACTCTGACTAGAGAGCATATGAAAGCTTGGCCTGAGGAGGTAATGAGGTGGCTGTGAGGGGAAGGGTTAAGGAGCCTGAGAAGTGAGGTGACCCTGAGAGCCAAAGGCTGGGATTTAGTGACTTCCCGAGGAGGGGGGCAAGGACTCCTGGGTGTCTAGCCTCCTCGGTAGAGAGGCTGACAAAGGCACGCAATGTTCACAAATTTCCTCAACCTCCACCTGCAAGTCCCACCTTAAGTTCTCCCTGTATACGTGACACAAGTTAGAAACCATCGCAACACAAGTGGGGGTGATAGCATTTTCTCACCATTCACCAACACTCTGACTTCTCACCACCAAGTGTGACCCTCCTGGGACACGGTCCTCAACAATTCCTGTCAGAATCCATCGTGACCTTCTTGTCACTGTTTCTGGTCACTAGTCATCATGCTCATCTACCTGTCCTTAGAAATGCCTCCCTTGACCAGTCCATACCTCCTTGTTCTTTCCCCTCCTTGACCCATCCTGTTCCCTCTCCTTCTCTCCTCAGAATTTCAGTCCTTCAAGAGACACCTCTCACCTTCTTCAAGGCTATTGAAACCTCACCCCTTCCTCCTTTAGTCACCACCCTCACGTGCAGGACTTGTCCATACGGCGAGGTGGTGGCTGGCTGAGGCAGCAGCTGCGCTCCCTAATGCCCAGCTCTTACTCTTGTGCTCACCACGTGGTATTCATTTCTAAAAGTAAGACCGGAAACCCTGCTGTTGGAGCTATAATCATTCGAGTCTGCTGCACTTCTTTAAAGAGTCAATATAGTTCAGTGGTTAAAAATGAACCACTTGGTATGAAAAGTTCGATCTGTAGATTCAAATCCCATTTCTGCCCCCTCCTGGGTGAGTGACTTAGGGCAGTTTACCCCGTATACCTGGGCTTTTTCATCTGTAAAAACGAGGACAATAATAGCATCCAACATGGCAGGTAGTTACGAAGATCAAATGAGCTAATACATCAGAGCACATTCAATAAAGGTTAACTCATTACTCTTGTCCAGTGAACAAGTCACGGCACTCGTTATCTGACCGCTGACTGGCACCAATGTGGATATCAGTGTAAGGGAAGATTTTTCTCTTTAAGAATGTAAAGATCAGGGGCACCTGGGTGGCTCAGTAGGTTAAGCGTCTGCCTTTGGCTCAGGTCATGATCCCGGGGTCCTGGGATGGAGCCCCGTGTCGGGCTCCCTGCTCAGCAGGGTGTCTGCTTCTCCCTCTGCCTCTGCCTGCTGGTCCCTTCCTCCTGCTGCTTATGCTCACTCTCTCTCTCAAATAAAAATCTTTTTTAAAAATTAAAAAATAAAATGATTCCATTTATTTAAAAAAAAAAAGGAACATACACATCATTCCAAAAACATGTGGCATTAATACAAATCAACAAGTGTTTACCAGGTAAGTACTGTGATAGCATATTACCTATGGTGAATAGCTAATCTCAAACACCCAGTAATCTCAAACACCCAGAAAGAGTTTCAAAAATGTTCAAACGCCTGGGACTCCATAATTAGCTCTCCACCTACAAGAACTTAGGTACGTGGACATGAGGGGAGCAAACTTCTCAAATGTGATGACACAGAGCACCCACCCCAGAGGGCTGACGACGCCCCCACGTCTGCACGAGCAGCCCTGAGATGGGCCCTCCTCACTCCCAGGGGAACAACGCCCTAGCCCAGAGGCAGCGGAGAGGGGCCCAATCGAATGGGCACCTTGGTTTCGCAGGAAAGAGTCCAACGGAGGACTCCACACCAGTTTCTGGAAAGGGAGCCCCCGTACAGGGTGGGCCCGGGAGACTCACCATTGGAAGCTCGCATCTGCCGCCGGCGTCCCACGCGGTCCAGCCCAATGGGGGTGCTCTGGGAGAAGGTGAAGGGCCGGAAGCGGGCCGAAACCGCCTTGTAGGGCAGCACCTGGTGGGCTGGCACTGGAGGCCTGGCTGCCGGCTACAAAAGGAAAGCAAAACGCTATGAGGGGATGCCAGGAAGTGGCACCTCCCGCAGAGCTCTTCACAGGCACAGCTCTGAGCAGCCCGGCCCTGTCACCTCCAAACCACTCACACACGCAGGACGCTGTCTCCAAATCATGGCAAGGGCTTCAGGCTGCACCCAGGCGCAGTTGCAATGACTTATTCCAAGATTTTAAACAACCAGTATGGACTCAAGGGCTCTTACCTCACGGCAACACATTTCATGTCCTTTGTCAGCAATATATCAGGGGTAACGCTCAGTAAAAGCAAAGCGTCTCAGAAGAGGAGAAGCAGATTTAGGAAGTGGTGGCTTTCTCACAGGGGCGGGGCGGAAGGGTAAGAAGACGTGTTCCAGCAGCAGCCTCCCGGGGCAGCAGCCGGTCCTGGATGACGGACTCGCCTGCATCCCTGCCTGGCACGTCCACATGCAGGCACTAGGTATGTGTTCGTGGGAGACAAATGTCCCTTACTTCAACTATCATGACAACTGAGCTGTGTTAAAAAGAAGAGTTGGTTTTCCACTTTCCACAAATTTACCCAGGTCTCTTCAGAATCACCTGTGTGCCCTGTTGCTGTTTCCACGTGAACCATCTTTATAAATCGAAGGCTTATGCTTTCCTTAACTTTTCTTTGTATTTTCTCACCCAGTTCCCTAAATGGGCCTACAAGTGCATAAAGTGACCTTACCGCATTCCTTCCTAATGCTCTGAAGGGAAATAATTTCTAAGTGCTTTCAATTTTCCCCATACTGTGTTTCAAGTTAAAATAGATTACAGTTTGCTTTGGTTCAGAATTATTTCCTAGCATACAGCGCATCTTAGTACCACAGAAAGTTCCTGGGATTCTTCCACTTCATTTTTTTTTACCTTCAGAATGCAATTCAATTCGACTCAATTTAACAAGAGGAATTTGAGTGCTTGCTATAAACAAGGCATTGGGCTGGGCTTTACAGGGAGAATGTAAACATAAAATTCAATACTAACGGATTTTTTTTCCCCTTTTAAAAGAATTTTAGGAGTTACTGATGAGATCGGCTAGCAAGCTCAAAAAGTGGAACTCAGTGCTCATTCATACTGTTCTGGGAACTTCTGACCATGGCTGGGTCTCACCAAACAACATATGCTCCTCCTGAACAGGGCCTTTTATTTAAATGTTTCATAGCCTTCAAGTGCTCTTTGGGTAACTGATAAATACTTGTTGAAATACTAAGGGGAAAATATAAGGATTTTGATTTTTAGTCTATTTTGATAAAGCACTTGCAAAGCAGCAACTTGAATGTAAAGCAAAAAATGGTAGGAAACTGATTGCCTTAGCTCCTAAAAAAACCAATTTCTTATTTTCTTCTTATCTTTACTTCTTAACATCGGAGGACACTTTCTCTTTCAAGAACTTCTTTCAAGAGGCTCACCGAATATGCACTGTTACCTTCTCCTTAATAAGCACCCAGGTGATTTGGGACACACAGCACCCTAGTTTCACATACTGTTTGAGACTCCAGGAAAGACAGAAGATTAGTAAAAGGCATCCACGTGTCAGATGGGAGGTTAATTCATGAGTGTTTTCAGAGTCAGGAAGGAGGGCTGGGAGTCTGCAGTCCTTGAGGCAGAGAGAAGAAAGAAAAGCAGCAGCTTGTTTAGTTGACAGGGGAGAACAAAGGCCAGGAAGCTGGAGGGCTCTGTTAGTTTTGATAGAAGCAGCCAGGTCTTACTTGGGTTAGAAGACTCTCGATTTCCTCTGTCGGGCTGTTCCCGTAGAAGCTGACCCCACCTATCACGGAGATGGGGCGTCTTCTCCAGCTTCCTTTGGGGCAGCCCACGGCAGCGTTCTGGTCAGCAGAGTCCACGCAGGCCATGTTTGGCTGGTGGTCTCCCTCCACGGTGTCTTCTCTCTGGGGGTCTACAGCAACTGAGTCTTCAGGAATGGACAGACTCCGGTTGGCCAGCTGGCCATAGTCGGAGAGAGGTCGGGGCCTCGATCTTCTCCCAGAGCCCCATTTCCTCCTGGTGATCCTCTGAGACTCTGTCCTTTCTTCATCCCGGGATGAGTCCCGCCTCCAGGATTCCTCTGTCACAACCTTTTCAAATGCGAACAAGTTAAATGAGCACCCAAATCCAGGAAGGTATTGAGGAAGGACAAGCCATACACGCCCTCCCATCCTCTTCAGCCCTGCCTTAAGACCTTCTTGATTTACTTGTTTGTTTTTAAAAGTTATTTCTGTAACAGAAAGACATAACTGAAATGTGCATTTAAATAAGTAATTCATCCTTAACTGGAGGCTGAATTAAAACCGTAATTTAAATAGTGATGTGTGGTGACCGAGGATGAGCTATGATAAAAGATATTAGGAAAATCAGTACCCTTGTAAATTGCTAGAAAGAACTTTAACTATGGTTTCGCCCAAAATCTAAAACATACATAACAATGGTACGGGGGAAATGCAGAACTCCGGAGGGAGAAATGAATACTTTACAATGTAATACTTTACACTGCTGCTCTACGGTGTTTTCTTACATTAATCTTTAAAAATAGAAGGTGCTTTAATAAGATTAAGTCTGGGCTGTTAGGGCCGGCACTCAAGGAGTTGGGTCTGATGAGAAGAGCACTGAACTAGGATTCAGAGAACTAGATCAAGCTACTAACTAGCTGTGACCCAGGACAAGTTAACAACTAACCATTCAGGACTAGACGATCTCACAACGGGAGGTTCTCTGGTCCTAAACAGTGCAACACTTTTCGAATTGCTCAAATACCTTTTTTGGAGGCAACCCAACGTACCAGCAAAAAACCATGAGGTTGGAAATGGACAGTGTGCTGTGTAAGTCAGCCTGGGCCAAGAGCTGGCTTTGTAACCTCAGGCCAGTTACCTAAGGTCTGCGGATTTGGTTCTGCAGCTCTTTGCTGGGGAATAATGGGTCCTTGTGTGGATGAAATGCTATACCAATGATAAGTGAGATAGCCTTTATCAGCCACAGTTAATTATTGCTCTTAAAAAGCAGTGTGTAGAATAACCATGCCCAGGTTCAGCCCTGCCTGCAGATAACCCCTGTGTCAGCACACCCCTCAAAGTCTGGGTTCAGAGCAGGGCTGCTGCCTAGTTCTACAGGTTTCTCCCATCCCTGGTTATTATTTTTTTTAAATACATTTTTATTTTATTATTTTTTAAAGATTTTATTTACTTTTTTGGGAGAGAGAGAGAGAGCAAGCACAAGCTGGGGAGAGGCAGAGAAAAAGAGAAAGGGATAAGGAGACTCTCCACTGAGCAGGGAGCCCAATGCTGGGCTCAACCCTAGGATTATGAACTAAGTTGAAAGCAGATGCTTTACCAACTGAGCAACCCAGGTGCCCCCCGGTTATTATTTAAAAATAAACTAAAAACTGGGGCTCCTGGGTGGCTCAGTGGGTTAAAGCCTCTGCCTTCGGCTCAGGTCATGATCTCAGAGTCCTGGGATCGAGCCCCGCATCGAGCCCCGCATCGGGCTCTCTGCTCAGCGGGGAGCCTCCTTCCCCCCCACCCCCCGCCTGCCTCTCTGCCTGCTTGTGATCTCTCTCTCTCTCTGTCAAATAAATAAATAAAATATTAAAATAAAATAAAATAAATAAAAAATGAAAAATAGAAACACTGGCCCAGGGAAGAAAACGAGAACAAAGAGAGTTGTAGTGGAGGGCAGGGCAGGCGGAGCAGGCCACCCAGGCCTGGCGGCCAGCAGCAGAACTACCCCAGGTGGCCTAGCCCTGCCCCCAGGACTGGCCCAACAGGTCAAGCTACTTGCCAGTCAGTGGCAACCAAGAGCTCACACACAGTTCCTGTAATTTCCAATCCCGTGTGCCTCAACGGTCCCTAAGATCATACGCAGCTGACTTCTGAGCAACAAAAGGGTTCGAAGTGCCCACCCCTGGTGCAATCAAAAACCTGCAAGTTAACTTTTGGCTTCCCCCGAACTTAACTACTAATGGCCTACTGATGGATGGAAGTCTTACAGATAAGTCAATTAACACATGTTTGGTATGCTATACATTGTATATACTGTGTTTTTATAATAATATAAGCTAAAGAAAAAAGATGTTATCCAGAAAAGCACAAAGAGAAAATACATTTACAGTACTGAACTGTATTTATTAAAAAAAAAAAATCCACATGGAAGTGGACCCACACAGTTCAAACTTGCATTGTTCAAAGACCTACTGTACTATGAAAGATCTGATGACGAGCAAAGAATGCAGAAAGGGATTTACAGACACACTACTCACTGCCATCATTTTTCAAATTAGGAAAATGGAAACCCAGGGAAGCGAGGTGACTTGCCCAAGGCCACACAGCCCACATGCAGTTAAGAGTGACATGGAAATGTGGGTCTTGTAATATCTGTGCCCACTGTACCAACTCACCTCTGCTCAAAAGCTAGTAAGTTCTAGCAGTCACCGCTAACCTTGCTGTCTGCTGTTTCTGACTGCAAGAAACTTCATATTTAAATCAAGTCGCCACTGAGGGGTCTAAAATACACCACTGTGCCATCAAAACTCTTCTGAGCTCCAGGTATTCAAGAATAGACTTTTTCCCCCCCTGAACTCCCTTATCTGCCTGAAAGCAGAGCCTCCCCAAAGAACTCCATTGTCATAAATCCACTATCTTGGGATAGGATTTTTTTTTTCTTCCAACCAGGGAAGATTTGGCTCTAATCAGTTGAGAAGAGAAGCCTTGGCCTCAGCAGACAGTGGCCACAAAACTATCAGACCTCCCATTTATCTTTCCTAAATCACTGGGTTTCCCATAAGTGCCCTTCTCCACCTCCCCTTCCCCAAGAAAGTATAAATGCCCCCAATTCTAACCACTTCCTGGAATCACTTTTTCCTGTCAACTCCCACTTATTCACATGAAGAAAAACCTGTCTTTTCTAATCTGTCTTTTGTCAATTCAATTCCATACCCCCCCACTTAGTAAGCCTAAGAGGATAGAGAAAAGGGTTTTCCTCTCCGACACCATCATGGGAAAATATGAGAAAGCATGAAAAAGTTAGTATTTTTTACATTATGTATGAAAAATAGGATATTATGGAGAATTTAACTACATTACCAAACTCAGTGGCACAATTTAACCACACAAGAACAATCCATTTATGTTATCGCTCTGATAAAAAGGTTCAGAGACAAGGTGTTAGAAAAACAGAAGCAAGACAAAATTACAGGTCAGGAGTAGTCTAACTGATAACAAATCTACGTGTAGTTTTTTTATTTTTTCTTTTTTTGTTCTTTGGGTTTTTGCTTTTGTGTGGTTTTGTTTTGTTTTGTTTTTGCACTTACGCAACATGCAGCGTGCCTCCCCGAAGGATTGCTGATGCAGATAGGAAAATAAGGAAATGGGTGTCTGAAGAGAGGAGGCTGTCTTAGATGTTCAGGTAAGAAATCCTTCTGAGACCAAAACATACTCCAGGAAGTGAGGAGGCTGGATAAAGGTAGGTATGCTCAGAGCAGGAAATGAGAGGGCAGGAGACGTGCACAGAATGATTTCTTTAACACGTCATGCCTTAAGGGTCAACTCCTGTTCCGACAGGGGTGGGGGGGTAGGGGTACACGTCAAGAACCAACTGTCATTCTCTGAGAACTATTTACACAGTCCCACTGAAGCTACAAAAGGAGAAAACAGCATTTCCAAGTGGTACTGAATGTTTTAGGAACTGCAAGAATTGGTTAACATGGTAATATATACAAGCGAAAGGCCTGCTTTCCCAGCAAAAGAGGGGGGGAGAGACAGTGATCCTTAGCCAGAAGAGCCTTACATTCCTTGTAAAACAAATCTGAGCTTTGGTGCGTATTCTAAAACCGAATCTTCTTTTTGGCAAAGTCTGTGTAGTTCCGGAATACAACGGGGGCTCATTCCAGGGAACTGAGTTGGACCGGGATTATACCTGCAACTACAAATCCCCACCACCGCCACCACCACCACGCTCCAGAAGTTCTAACCTACCCCGGACTCCGCGGCCACCGGCAGTGGTGGCCCACAGACACACTGAAGGA
The DNA here is from genome assembly GCA_028533885.1 of Nasua narica. Classification (NCBI taxonomy): domain Eukaryota; kingdom Metazoa; phylum Chordata; class Mammalia; order Carnivora; family Procyonidae; genus Nasua; species Nasua narica. The sequence continues at coordinate 68,085,187 of CM052810.1, read as the reverse complement.
ACAAGCAGTTGACCACATCCATGCTCTCTGAGATTCCTTCTCGCCTTTACAGCAGGACCGTGAGGGCGTTAAGTGGCCATGCCGGAGCTGTGTCTACCAACGCTCCTCCTCACGATCCGGCAGCCTGGCCTTCGGATCAGTCCAGGGCTCTGAGCTTGATTGGCTGATTCACACCCAAGTCATCAAATTTTGTAAACAAACTTTGCCGTGAAGCTGCGGCCCTTTTAACTCATGCTTCTCTGTATCGTTTTAAAGTACTTTCCCTCCTCAGGAGTCCTGAAGTTCTTCTTCCTCTACAAGATTCCTTTCTTTGCTTCACAAAAGTAAAAAACCAAGACAGATCTTATTACCTCCAGGGAGACACTTCAAAACGTGTTTCTTTCGAAACCACAGTGAGAGTTGTTATTCACTGAGGAAAAAAGACTTACACACAAAGCCCTGATGTCACGTATATCCATTCAGAAGCTTCGTCGAAGGGAAGTTTCATTGATCAAATAGCAAGCGTTGCGGGTTGAATATGCCCCCCCAAAAGGTACATTGAGCCCTAACCCCCGGGACCTGTGAACATGATCTTATTTGGAAATAAAGTCTTTGTACATGCGACTGAGTTCAGATGAAGTCATGCTGGATTCGGAGAGCCCTAATCCAATGGCCGGTGTCCTGAGAAACAGAGGGAAATTTAGACACAAAGACGAAAGTAAAGACAGTCCTATGAGGACAGAGGCAGAGAGCAGAGTGATGCCATCTATAAGCCAAGAAATCCCAGGCAGAGGCCAGTATGATCCCCAGATTTCTGGCCTCTACAACAAGGATAAGTCCTCTTGCTTTGAGCCTCCTAGTTGGTGGAAATTTGTTACAGTACCCCTAGGAAACTCAAAGTAATTCAGAAGAAAATACTACAAACAGAGAAATTGAGATGCTTCGGGAAGATGGAAAAAAAGTTAACCAAGGCAGAGCTTTTCCAGCGTGTGAGCCAAAGGTGTATTCTCAAGCTGTGCACTAACCCAATAAGCAAGCCTCCCACATTGCCTCAGCATCCTGAGAAGTGTAGGGAATTCAGGGGCAGTCCCCGAACTGGAAATGAGACAAGGACACATCTCGACAGCTCACATGGCAGGAGGCCAGCCATAATGCCAGCAATGACTGCCGTGGCTTCTGAATGCCCCCGTGTGCAGAACCATGGCAGGCTTGGGCCACCTTCCCTAACCCTCACCACCGCCCCATGACGTATTCATGACATTTTACCATTTAGACACTGGGGCAATGACTCACTCTGGCCTAAGGGCTGAAGGAGGAGAGGCCATTTACAACTCAGTGTCTGCCTTCAAAATCTCTGTCCTTTCCGCTCTGTAGCCCTGCATCCTTGGCATACACTTTTATAGAAGCAAGACAGTACTTGGTAGGTCTTCCCGCCTTTAGCTGTAGCATTGCTTGGAAGGGGGTGGGGTGTGGGGATGGAAATGACAGGAAGAGAGGCTCTGAAGGTACTCCTGCAAGCTGGGGAAAACTGGAGACCCCTTCCCCAAATCACTGTTTTAAATGCATAAAATAAAATTTTATAAAATTTATAAACATTAAATAAAATTTAAATACATAAAAGATAAAATTATAATTCAGATTATCCTGAAATATACTTATCAAAATATTAAAAGAAATGATAGAATAATATATGTAAAACACATAAATAAAGAATACTAGCAATCAGTCTAAAAATAGCCATACTTTGGAAGTACTGATGAATAGAAGAGATTTTAAGATATCAATAAAAACTGTTGTATGATGTGAAAAAGATTTGTGATTTCTATGGGGGACAAAATCACAGGTGTTGATAAATTGCTCTAGCTTTCTGCCTACACTCCTAATTAAAGGGAATGCTACATTTTACCCACAAGGTAGTGAAAATAAAGCCCCACTCCTCAATTTCTGTTGACGGAACCATTGGATGAACCGAGGTTCAAAAGGCCCAGTTGACCTAATTTTGCTTAAGACATTATGGTACCAGCTCTGCATTCCAACTCCAGAAAACTGAAATTTTGGGCCTTGTACATTGTAAAATTTAAGAAGCGGCATCTCACTATTTAGAGCTATGTCACTAACTAATTTCCTTTAAATATTAATGTGCCATAAAAAATTAATGTGCCATAAGACTATGCATAGGCCTTTTTTTCTTTTCTTTTGGTGTAGATGTGTTATCTGGATTATAGAGTGGTTGGAATGGGATGGGTTTATAAACACATGTCCTGGGATTTTAAGTGAGGGAGAAAACTCACAAGATCCCAGATTAACTACAACGTTTTGAGGAGCTGAAAGTAAGAACAAGAAAATCTTCACATATTTAGAAAGATGAAAGTTTGAGTCCTAATGACATTTTTGTCTTTGTTACTTTAACACCAGAAAGACACTCCTAGTTACTTAGAAACCTTAAATTGTCGTCAACTTGCATTTATAATCTACCTAAAATCATATTTTCAGGTAAGTAAAGAAGGTATTAATATACCTATTTTGGAGATAAGAACCCAATCACAGAGAAGGCAAAGGACTTAAGGAAAGAGGATGCATGAGAGAGATCAGGCACTTAATTAAATTTCATCTTTGCAAGGCCAGCAGTAGACATGACCCTCCCCATTTGTAGATGTGCATAAGATAAATGCAATATGGTTTATTGCAAAAACCCTGAGCAGCAACTTCCACAAATACTAGACCTCCTAACGCTGCGCCACAAAAAGCCTCTGTGTGCTTATCCCTTTTACATCTCTCCACTTCCGGTTTAGGCTTCCCCTTTGATGAATTCTCTGGGCTGTTTGTGGCTCTTCACTATCAATGTTCGCATACATACATTTTCCCTGGCCCTTCCTCTCTACTGCTTCCTCCCTCCCCTCCAGCAGCATAGCTCACCTTTACTCCTGCTCTAGGCTTATTCCCTTTTCTCTCCTCAAAGAGCAGATCACACATGGAATGCAAATAAAGTTGGTTTTGTTGAACTTACTGAATCATGTTTGGTTTCTTATCTTTAATTTTTAGAACAAGTAGGTGGAATAATCTTTCCTTCTCCAAAGCTGCCTTTTCTTTTTTTCTCTTCTAATTTTTTTTTAAGATTTTATTTATTTATTTGAGATAGAGACAGTGAGAGAGAGCATGAGAGGGGAAAAGGTCAGCGGGAGAAGCAGCCTCCCCGTGGAGCTGGGAGCCCGATGCGGGACTCAATCCCAGGACTCCGGGATCATGACCTGAGCCAAAGGCAGTCACTTAACCAACAGAGCAACCCAGGCGTCCTGCCTTTTCTTTTATAGACCTTGATGGTGTGTGTCTGTGTGTTTGTGCGCACGCACGCACACACATACCCTTGTGCATACGCACGCGTGGTGGGAATTGTACTAGCATAAGGGGGGGCCCACCAGAAATGGACCACCTATCACCCAGGTGCACTAATTCTCCCTCCTCCTAACATTCCAGGAGTTCACACTTCTTTTCCTATCACACGTAGGCTAGTTAAGGAATAAACAGCAAAGTGGGGGTACTTCTGAAATTCCCCAAGCAAGGAATAGGGAGAGGTAGCCTCTGACTGGTCTGAAATAAGTAAATGGCCGACACCCATCACTGGGCGATGGACCACCATAAAAATCATGTATTTTAGCCTGGCTCTGTCCCATCTTTCAAGTTTCCTCTAGTTCAGGGACTGTCCTGTGAAGGGACAGGCACCATCATAAGCGTGTTGTTCCCCCTTCTCTGACCCCCGATTTGGACTGAGCCCAGGTCTGGATGGGGCCTGGGCAAGAAACAGAAGAGAAAGTAGAAACTCATTCATTTACTGAGTTTTTCTGTCCATGACTTAAAGGCAGAAGTAAATATTAATGCTGGGTGACTTTCTTACCAACATGCTGCTCTTTAAGATACAAGGTTTCAAGCTGTAAGAACCTTAGGGGCTGTTGGAATTCTGACAGCAAACCAAACGGGAATGACTAACCAGAAACGGTTCTGATTATTATCAAATGAGATCACACGCACATTGGGAATTTTGATGTAACTCTTAAAAAATTAAAGAAAAAGAGAGAAGAAAAGGAACTATTATAATCTGGAATGCTGTGGCCTTATCCTTTGTGTTCAGGGAACAGATAGGCCATTTGCTAAAAAGAAATAGGAGACCGTATTAAAAATATTTTTTAAAATATATTAATGATTCCTAAGGCCCTTGAAGTAAAGGAGGAGTGTACTAGATTTCAATTGCCCTTTCATGTGTAAAACTGATGATAAATATACTTAAAACACAGTTAGTAAATCTACAACTTGTTTTATAAGCAGAATAGGTAATTTATTAAAAATGTAAATATTTGAGGTTCATGGAGAACACAATTTAATATTCTTTCCCTAGTTCTAGAAGCATAAAAAGGCACTTAAACGACTATGAACATTATTATTTTAAACACCATCAAAGACTTAGAATACTAATAGAGTTGAGCTCATCCTCATTTTATTTAAAATAAGGAAATGAAGTCTGTCCTACTGTGATGAACCCCATTTTGGACCCCCTGACCACACCCCAAGTCCCTAACTCCTGGCTCCCTTACGTTGTTGGAGGGTGCTTACTACTGACCTGTGTAAACACAGGGCCGGTGGTTAGTTTTCTCCCCCCCCCCCCGCCCCGCCTCTGTAATAGTCACTTACGGAAATTCCATTTTCTGGACTTATCCAAAAATCCAGACCATCCTACCATTTTCAAATCAACAACACAATGCTGGGTTAGACATCCAAGCAGAGAAAATAATAGAACTGTAGTCTGCAATTTATGCCTAAACTCATTAAAGAGCAAAGACACATTTTAAATCCATCATATTATAAAATAAATGTACATAAAATTCCATCTTAACATCTTAAAATATATTTTATCTCTGGGGCACTTGGGTGGCTCAGTCAGTTAAATGTCCGCCTTTGGCTCACGTCATGATCTCAGGGTCCTGGGATCAAGCCCTGAGTTGGGCTCCTGCTTAGTGGGGAGTCCTCTTCTCCCTCACTCTTGTGCTCTCTCGTGTGCTCACAGACACACTCTCCCTAAATTAAATAAATTCCTTAAAAAATGTATTTTACCTCTGAAATACATGCTGAGGAATACAGAGGTCTATTTAACCTTTCTTTAACTTATAAAAAGTGTAATTTTATAAAAAGGAACTTACTTTCCTCTTTTCCAATTGACTTTGATTGAGGACAACTAAATACTCCAAAATCAAAAATGTTTCAGATTTGAATATATCAGAAATCCACTGTTTTTCTACACCCTTTTGAACATCAGAGGTTTTTTCTTAATGCTGTTTTGACTTTTGTTGTACAGAAAGTCTAGAAGGAAACAGGAGGAGAAGGGAAAGAAGAACTGGCAGCAGAGAAGAAGGTCCTGGCTGCTTCTCTAGTGAACAAAAAGGGAGAGAGGTGTCTGCTCACAGCATCGCGTGCGTTTCAGGTCACGGATGACAGCATACAAACATTCAAATCAATGGCCCCAAGTGCCTTTAGAATGAAGAAAACAAAAGTTTCTGGATTAGAATGCAGAATGGCACCATCATGAATCATCTCTCTCCCCAAACTGCTTTCTTATATTACTGAAGGACATCCAATATACCCCATACTAGGCATTCTTGATTCTTCCCTGATCGTCACAAGCCCCAGCTCCCCAGTCATCATGGTCTGTCAATTACTCAATCTGAGGAGGACTCTGTTCTGGTGTTTCCCACAGAACTATTCCAAGAGCTGCCCAGCTGGCTTCCCTGTCCCCAGTCTACTCAATGCTACTGAAACACACGTCGGATTCTAGCTGGCCATTACCTGGAACAAACCTGAGGCCATTCAAAATCTCGTCCAAGGTCTCTCCAGCTCTGTCTTCAGAAACAATTATTCTCCAGCCAATATCAAATGATTCACCACTTACCACATATTTACTTTATGCAATTGTAAATGACGTAAATGTTGCTTGCTCTCCCTCTTAGATTATCGTTTTGCCTTTGTCAACCTGTGAAATTTACCCTGCAAAACTCAGTTGAAATATTACTTGCTGTAGGAAAACTTCATAAACTCCCCGGGGCTCTGAGCTCTTTGCTCCTTTCTGGGCCTCTATTAAAACCACCGCAGTGTTTCATAGCATTTATTTATTCATCTCGGCATCACGCAAAAGCAGCTGCTCCTATTCTTTCCGAACTCCCCAATACTATCATAATGTCCTCACAGTCCAGATGAGAGCCCGAGAGATAGGGAATTAAAGATGTTTCAAGCTTGTGGGAAGGGATGAATGCTGAGTTGGTGGATAGATAAATGAGCAAATAAATGGACAGTTCTAGATGGCAAGGAAGCTGTTTCTTCCCTACATTCATGTATGATTTTATAAAAATGGCTTGATTTAAGTTTTTGCTTAGTTATTGTAACTAAATACTTCAAAATCAGTAACCGTGTTTGAGGTCAGGACACAAGCATCCATTCCTGTCTCTTCCATAACCCACGTGAACTGTCCCACCCTGGAAACAAACGACTATAAGTTTCCGTCCCTTACTATTGACGACCTTATTTTGACGGCCTCCTATTTTGTTTCAGAGATGTGAGTACATGATAATGGAATCTTTTCCAACAAAGAAGGGTCGACTTCTGGCAACAGGATGTAAAAAGAATGATTTAGGACTTGTAAAACATCTCTTTTCTATATTTTAGTTGAAGCTTGAAGCATTACTGTATTGGTATGAGAAATGGGTAAGATAAAGAGGAGGCAAGGAACAAAGACGGCACAGTGATGGAAATTGGAAAAAAGAATCCAGAAGAGTCAGAGAAAGTAATGACTTCATGAGGATTCTTTGTTCTTCCAACAACATTCACTGATGACAGATTGTGCCACTTTCCTTTAAACTTGCAAGGGTCCAGCAAATGAACCTAATCAAGAAAACACTGACCCAGTTGAGCATCCGACTCAATAAATCTTTAAAAAAAAAAAAAAGAGTGGCTCAGCCTCTCTGTATAGGGACTGTCACATAAGGCAAGACTTACAGACAGCACCAGTGGGGTTTCTTTTTTATTTCTATTGAGGGATACGAGAATGTGTACTAGTGCAAAGTATCTTGAAAATGTTGAATTTGAAACTTGGCAGTGAAAGAATTACAGATTAATAATTTATACCCCAAAAAGAGTAAAAACATAAAGTGAAATATACAATAGAACCTTGCTGTAAGTAAATATGTAAAAACTTACACCATACTTGAGAAATGGGGCTTTAGGGAGCCTGCTTCTCCCTCTCCCTGTTACTCTGCCTGCTTGTGCTCCCTCTCTCTCTGTCAAATAAATATATAAAATTTTTTTTAAAAGAAAGAAAGAAAGCAATGGGGCTGTAAGAATGTACTTCTTTTTTTTTAAAGGTTTTATTTATTTATTTGACAGAGAGAGATCACAAGTAGGCAGAGAGGCAGGCAGCGGGGGAGGGGGAAAGCAGGCCCCCCACTGAGCAGAGAGCCTGATGCGGGGCTCCATCCCAGGACCTGGGATCATGGCCTGAGCTGAAGGCAGAGGCCTAAACCACTGAGCCACCCAGGCGCCTCGGGGCTGTAATAATGGACCTTAGTCACAAACAGTACTGAAGGTTCCATGCCTCCTAGCCCCCACCTGTGCACTGATCTGTAAGAAATGCCATACTATGGACCTGGAGTCACACCAGCCAGCCCTACTGTCCGAGATACCTTTCTTCAATCCTGTGTCAGAAAGTAAACTACAAAAGAAGTTGTTAACAAAGGGACTAAAACCCCTTTGTTGAGATGCTGAGCCCATCCTACGTACTCACAAAACAAAACAAACAAAAAAACCAAAAACCTAAAAAATCTGGAGGAAAAGACTCTGATTTGGGCAAGACCAGCTGTGGCAGGAAGTGGCATAAGCTGAGTGGAAAGAACGCTAGTCATGGAGTCAAAAGAGAAAACAGAACGGAAATTCATCAAAGGCCTGTGATACCTGCATTTACTAAGCCCATCTCATTGAATTAAAACACCCTCTGCAGCAGCTACTTACACTTCTGTTTTACAGATAAGAAAGATTATGAGATTCCACCGAAGATCAGGAAACCAGCAAATGGTTAGAACTTAGGTCTACGTGCCAGCTGCGGAGCCGGTGATGTTTCTGGGCCTTCCTCCCCATTCTGAGACCTGGTTCTGGGCCCCTGCCACTCAACAGCTATGTGACTCTGACAGGAGGTCCTCTGTGACCTTTCCAAGCCTCAGTTTACCCATCTTTTAAAACAAATACAACAATGCTGGCCTACTTCACAGGGTGGCTGTGAGAATCAATGCAACGATGTTTTGTGAAGGACTTTCATAAGCTGCAAAAACATCACATCAATGCGAGAGGTTACTACTGATTGCATTTTTGTTTTTTATTTTATTTTAATATTTTTTTATTTTTTAATATTTTTTAATATTTATTTTTAATATTTTTATTTTATTTCTCTGATACATTTTTTTTTAAAGAGACCATTACATTTTTAGAGTTCCAAATGAGTTAGAAAAATTCCAGGTTCCAGCAGTGGTTGGAGCAATTGCTACATGGACACTCCTCAACATATTTTTTTTTTTTTAGATTTAAAAAAAAAATTAAGTAATCTCTACACCCAACATGGGACTTAAACTCACAACCCTGAGATCAAGAGTCACATGCTCCACTGAGTGAGCCAGCCAGGCACCCCTTCTCAACATATTTTGGACCAAATTCTTTATTCCATCATTTCCTGCCTAAAAAGCTTTAATTTCACTATTTTACTGAAGGGGATTTTTGTTTGAATTCTGTAAAAATGCATACCCAAATGATAATAGAGTTCAATGAGAAAAATAGGATTACAGGCTACCTTTAACTTTTTCAGAAATAACTCTTTCCCAAATCAAGAGTTAACTGGGGTAGATGTGGAAGAGAACCACACAAACCTAAAAACAGGATACTTAACACCTACAAGAGCCTAGATACTTAATACCTAGAGCCTCAGCCTGGAGAGATCTCAAACTTCAGGGTGGCAAAAATAATTTCCTGGGTAGCATGTCAAAAGTCTAAATCTGGACTCTAGTGTCTCCAATTCAGTAGAGCTCCAGGTGGGACTCAAGAATCTACACCATTACCTTGCATCCTGGATGTGACCTTCCTTCCAAACTTTGAGAAACTCTGGCTAGAAGATCAGAAGTAATTTGCAAGGTTTAACTGGTCTGTACTGAAGTATCTGACCCAAAGCAGCCATTTTAATAACAAAAATTATGACCATGATAAAACCAACATTATTGACTTTACTGAGCATTATTTCATCTAATCCCGGTAGATTATATTATCTCCATTTTTAAAGAAACTGAGGCTTAAGTAGGTCAAGGACATACAGCTGGTTAGTAGGGAAACTAGGACTTGAACTCAGGGGGCCCTACTACAAAGCTCACCTATTTTATACCACAGAGCTTCCCGACCACTCAGATATGTTGGCATTGGTGGCTAGCAACCGCATCAGCGCTTGTTTCCTAGAAACTAATCATCTGTGAGTGCTCTTTCCTTTCCAACCCACCGGAGCCCCCCACTCCCACTCCAACTTTACTACCAGCATTCTAAATGAAGGTAACATGCCAAATTGTCATTTTGCCCCTGGACTGGCAGAAACATAGATAACATTCAGTTTATATAGCAACCTGTGGCAATTTGTGGCTATGCCCTTCTGCCAATTAAACCTACAGTATTCCTTCCGTTTGCCATGGCAATGATGTATCACAGGAACATGTCACCAAGCCAAGTGAAAAGTGATTCCCAACCTTGGATGCTCTTCGATCTTAATTATTATAGGGAAGCTTAAAATGAGAAAAACAAACCAGGAGAAAAACAGATACACTGGCATATTAATCATCAGGCTAACATTTCCCCTTAAAAATACAAACACTACTTTTCTGCATTTTATGACTGCTGTTAGGTCTTATTATGCCTTCCTTTGTCATCCACAAATTAAGACAAAGCACCAAATAAGAGTAAATATTAAAACCCTGACAGATACACTATAATACTGGTATCATTTAAGTACTTCATGTACTTTAGAAAGTTTGACATGTAGCAGTAATGATATTTCCTATTATTATTAACATGATTAATCATTGATTATAAACTGATTATATAATTATGATACATTAACATCATTTATACCTAATTACATATTGTTATTATGGTAACGCTATAAAAACTAGGCTCCTGCTCAGATATATAGGTATGTAATTCTGTCTCTCTCTTCCCCCTTGTTTTTATTTTTTTAGTTTTTAAAAGATTTTTACTTATTTATTTGAGAGAGAGAGAGAGAGTACGAGCAGAGGGAGAGGCGGTGAGAGAGCAGTGGGAGAAGCAGATTCCCGCTGAGCACAAAGCATGACAGGGCTCCATCCCAGGACCCTGAGATCATGACCTGAGCCAAAATCAAGAGCCAGCTGCTTAACTGACTGAGCCATGCAAGCAGCAGCCCCCCCCCTCAGTCTTTTTTTAATGGGAAAATCCTATTTGATGATATTTCACTAGAGAAAAAAAACTGATCTAGAAATGAACCACTTTAAAGTTCAAGGATGACATATTACATGTATATTACACTATCTTTAGATTTTACATTTTTAGAAAATAATTTTAGAAGTGGCCTTTTAAATTTACAAAGTTCAGTAGACTATCAAATATTAAGGACCCATTTGGATATACTTTGAAACATACCACTGCAAAAGATATATACACCTGTTAATGTAATGACAAACATGAATCTTTTTTAGGGCAAGTGGAAACTTCTCTTAAAAGACAGAAAACGTGGGACGCCTGGGTGGCTCAGTTGGTTGGGCAACTGCCTTTGGCTCAGGTCATGATCCCAGCATCTTGGGATCGAGTCCCGCATCGGGCTCCTTGCTCCGCAGGGAGCCTGCTCCTCTCTCTGCCTCTGTCTGCGTCTCTGCCTGCTTGTGTTCTCTCTCTGTCAAATGAATAAATGAAAAAAATCTTTAAAAAAAAAAAAGACAGAAAATGTTGATTTGATTGTTAAAATAAAAAGCTACTTTAGGGGTGCCAGGGTGGCTCAGTCAATTAGGTGCCCCACTCTTTATTTTTTAAAAGATTCGACTTTTTTTTTTTTGACAAAATGAGAGAACACAAGCAGGGGAAATAGTGGAGGGAGAAGGAGAAGCAGGATCCCCTCCAAGCAGGGAGCCTAATGCAGGGCACAAACCCAGAACCCCAGGATCATGACCTGAGCTGAATGAAGGCAGACGCTTAACTATATGAGCCAACCAGGCGCCCCAAGTGCCCAATTCTTGATTTCCACTCAGGTCGTGATCTCAGGGTCATGGGATCAAGCCTCACATTAGGATCCCAGCTCAGCGCAGAGGTCTGCTTAAGATTCTCTCTCCCTCTGCCCCTTCCCCTGGCTCACATTCTTGCTCTCTAAATAAGAAAATCTTTTTTTTTTTACAGAAAGCTTTCACATTTTGACTTCTGACCTGAATTTTAGGACTCAATAATGTTGCGGAGGTTTTTTTCAGATATTTATTTGCGAGTACATGCATTGCATGCATGAGCTGGGGGGGGGGGGGGCACGGCACAGAGAGCGGAAGGAAAGGGAGAATCAGACACCCCTCACTAGGCAAGGAGCCTGTCTTGGGGCTCAATGCCAGGATCCAGAGATCATGACCTTAGCGGAAAGTAGACCCTTAACAGACTGAGCCACACAGGCCCCCCTGACTTAATATTTCTGCAAGAGATCTTTTTCTCTTTAGTTGTTCCCCTGTAAAAGGAAAACTAAACAAACAGAAAACACCTTGGGAGAAACTAAACATAAGTTAGCACAAGGATGACAAACAGAAAGCATATTAATTCTCTTTACGACATCCCGTGTGGGGTGCTGCTGAACAAATACCCACCCCAGGGCTGCTAATACTTGGGGAATAGACTGATGGTATAGCAGATGTCCTTGTAACAAAATGTTAACGTCATTAGAAAAATATTTTTAAAAGCACAATATTTCCAAACGATCTTTCCAACTATAATTGCAATTTCTGTGACTCAAGTTCTAGGGATTCTCTGTCATAGAAAATTGAGAACCCAATGGGATCTAGAAACGTATGCTCTCTGTAATGTAAAAATTGTGGACCGTTCAACAAATGAAGGTAGGATAATTGGATGTCCATATGCAAAAAGAAAGAAATTAGAACTTTATCTCACATTATACACAAAAATTAACTAAAAATGGAGCATATGCCATTTAAGAAACAAACCAAATGAGCAAAGGAAAAAGAGAGGCAGAACAAAAAACACACTCTTTTCATTTTATTTTTTTTATTTGACAGCGAGAGAGATTACAAGTAGGCAGAGAGGCAGGCAGAGAGAGAGGAGAAGCAGGCTCCCCGCTGAGCAGAGAGCCCTATGCGGGGCTCGATCCCAGGACAATGCAGGGCTCGATCCCAGGACATTGAGATCATGACCTGAGCTGAAGGCAGAGGCTTTAACCCAATGAGCCACCCAGGCACCCCCCAAGTTCTCTCTTAACTGTAGAGAACAAACTGATGGTTACCAGAGGGGAGGTAGATGAGGGATGGGGGAAATAGGTGAAGGGGACTAAGAGTAGACTTATCATGATGAGCAATGAGCAATGTATAGAATTGCTGAATCATTATACTGCACACCTGAAATTAATATAACACTATAAGGTAACTATACTGGAATTAAAATAAAAAACATAATAAAGAAAGGAGCACATACCTAAGTATGAGAGCTAAAACTAACATTTCCAGAAGACAGGAGAAAATCTTGGTGATTTTTGTCAATACAGAGATTTTTGCTCTTCAAAAGACCCAATTAAGAAAATAAAAAGACAACCCAGAGACTGTGAGAAAACAATTCCAAGTCATATATCTGGTAAAGGACTTATAACTAGAATGTATAAAGAAATCCTACTGCTCAATAAAACTAAAAATGAAGTGAAAGTACGAGCAGATCTGAACAGACACTTCACCAAATATGATAAACAAATGGCTAATAAACAAGACGAGCAACAGCATTAGTCATTAGGGAAATGCTAATTAAAATTAAAATTAAAATCAAAGTGAGATACCACTGCAAACCCACTTGAAGGGCTAGAATCTAGAATAGTGACAATACCAAATCCTGGCAAGGACACAGAGAAACTAGCACCCTAATACGTTGTTGGTGGGAATCTACAATGGGACAACTGTTTTAGAAAACAATGTGGCAATTCTTCAAATGGTTAAACATAGAATCACATATGACCCAGAAACTCACCTCCTACTTATCTACCCTAGAGAATGGAAACATATGTTCACACAAGACTTGTACATAAATACTCATAACAGCATTATTCATAACAGCCCCAGAGTGGGAACAACTCAAATGTCTAACAACTGATGAATGGATAAACACAATGTGGGATATCCATACAACTGATTATTACTCAGCCTTACAGAAGAAATTAAGTGAGGGATGCTTGGGTGGCTCAGTTGGTTAAGCATGTGCCTTCAGCTCAGGTCATGATCCCAGGTTCCTGTGGTCGAGCCCCAAGTCAGGCTCCTTGCTCTGTGGGGAGTCTGCTCCTCCCTCTTCCACTGCCCCTCCCCCTGCTGGTGGGTTCTCTCTCTCTCTCTCTCCCTCCCTCCCTCCCTCCCTCTTAAATAAAAAAATAAAATCTTAAAAAAAAAAAAAAAGAACAAAAGGAAGAAAATAAGTGCTGATATACCCTACGACATGAATCAACTCTGAGAACAATATGCTAGGGAAAAGAAGCCAAACACAAGGGACCACATATTATATGATTCTATCTCAATGACACATCCAGAAAAGTATAACCTATAGACACAAAATCCATCAGGTGCCAGGGATAAAACAGGGGGCAACCGCAAACGGACGTGAGGTCTCCTTTAGGAGTGATGGAAATGCTCTAAAACTAGACAGTGGGGATGGCCACACAACTGCATAAATTTACTACAAATCATTGAATTGCTCACTTAAAAAAAAAATTGAGACAGAATGCAGATCAGTAGCTGCCTAGGTCTTTACAGGAGCAGAGACTGACTGTACAGAAAAGAGCATGGAAGAACTTTTTGGCATAATGGAAGTGTTCCATAACTTGACTGTGGCGGGGGCTGCACATCTCTGTAAATTTCCTAAAAATCATCAAAATATATACTCACAATTGGTGAGTTTCATGGTATGCAAATCATAACTCAGTAAAACTCCTAAAAAGCCTTGGGCAGACTCTCTAGGGTCACCCCATTTTCTTCTGTAAATGCAACGTCCTATTTCTGGTTCCAGGGATGTGAAATAGCTGTGGACCATTTCCAACCTCCAGAAGAATTGTTGCAGTCTCCCAAATAGCTATTTCAGGAACCCAAAGATTCATTCATAAGTAATCTACAAAGAGTCAAAATTATGTACTGTATCTGTATCTCTGATTAAATCACACCAAAAACAGTGTTTTGGAGTTATCGTTATGTGTTAAGTACTCATCAGCCTCATAAAACGCCACAATTTGTAACTCACGTTGAAAACAGGCCTGACGTTAGCCCTTGCCCACCTACTGGATTGCTCAGGTACTGAACTTGGAGGGAAGTTTTACTTTCGTGACACTGTACCTTTTGATGCCACAAAATACTCTCCTTTTTGTGAGTCGGGAACAAAAACCAAATAGGGGTTCTTGCTGGCGGCGGGGATGGGGGGGGCACCCAGTGAGTGGTGGGCAAGCTAAAATCAGCACTGGTAGAGCCTGGAGGACACCATGAGTCGTGGGTCAGGGCAAGACGAAACCCAGAGTAGTAACGACAATTTGTATTCTACAAGATCTCCCAGTCAAGCACTCAAATCACTTTAACTTTATAAGATTGGGTTGTACAGTGGCTTCCAAAAATTTTTTTTTTTTTTAAGATTTTTATTTATTTATTTGACAGAGAGAGACACAGCAAGAGAGGGTATTCAAGCAGGGGGAGTGGGAGAGGGAGAAGCAGGTTCCCTGCTGAGCAGCAAGCCAGATTCAAGGCTTGATCCCAGAATCTCGGGATCATGACCTGAGCCAAAGGCAGATGCCTAACCGACTGAGCCACCCAGGGGCCTCGGCTTCCAACAATTTTGAAGCTACAAGTCCCTGAAGAAGAAAATGATAAAATCCTAAAACACTGGAGTATTCAAGTAAACTGAGGCTCAGAAAAGGTAAGGGATTTCCCATCAGGAGCCAGCATGTTAGTGGAAGGGCTAGGATAATAACCTGAATTCAGCTCTGGCCCGTTGTTTTCATGGCTTGTTTGATCACTGATTCCAACACAAGAGTATCCTCCCGACAGCCCCATCATCTTTGACTTCTCTCTCCCCCAAGATATTCAAATGCTAACTAAAACTATAAACTGTGAAATCATTTTGAAGTATAACCTGTCCTCTCCATGGTTTTAGAACAGACTGAATCATGTCTGGACTAGACTACTGAGGAATGCTCTCTCCCAGGACTGCCCCATCCCAATCCTCTCTATGTAGCGGGTCCTCTTCTGTGGTCCCTGGTAAACACCTCTCCGGCTTTCTCCCGCCTGCAGGGTAAAGTCCAAGCTCCAAGCAAGGCCCTTTTAACTATGTATAGACCTATCTTTCCAATCTTATCTCCCACTTCTCCACCCAACCACCCTGTACAAAAGTTAAGGTGAGCAACGTGCAGTTCCCTTAGCGCCACAGATTAGCATCTTTGTGGACACTTACTACAAGCAAAGCTCAGTGCTGAGTTCTCCACCCCATCACCTCATTTTATCTTCACAATAACCCCATGTGATAGGCAGGTATTCTAGCTACTCCCAGTTTACAGGGGAGGAAAATAAGGCTTAGGTAACTCCTCTGGCTGACTCCCTCTGTCTACAGCACCTCCTCCCTCTCCCATGCTTTTCCAGTTGGCCTGGAAGGCCCTGCGGCTCCTCCTCAACCTCCGCCCCCCTGCATCCCCCATCCTGATCTTCTCCAAGACCCCACACACTCATCATTCCCCAATTATGCAATTCTTTACCAGGGTTAATAATTCGGTCTTTGATGCTCTCATGGTACTTTGTACATTCCTCAATGGATACACCACACTATGTTATAATTATTTATACACATTCCAATCTACCAATTAGAATGTGAATCTGTAGGAACAAGAACAGCTTTTTTTCTTCAATTCTTTCTCTTCCTCATATCTGGCATCTGTATCGGGTAGGTAAATACTGAATGACAAGATACATTAGTCGGTATAATGAGTTGTTTCATTCACTCCTTTTCCTCCCTTCCTTATATACTCTATTTCCATCCCCACATGTTAGAGCCTTGTTACCTCTGAGCTCTCTCTGGTAATAAATTCCTGATAGCTTTCCCCTGGTCACCTTTATTTCCAATTCTCTTCTTTACCAGTGGTGGATTAACTTCCCCAAAACACAGTTCTGAGCCTACCTCTTCCCTATTCAAAAATATCCCTGACTC
Source organism: Nasua narica (assembly GCA_028533885.1). NCBI lineage: Eukaryota > Metazoa > Chordata > Mammalia > Carnivora > Procyonidae > Nasua > Nasua narica. The sequence continues at coordinate 68,068,705 of CM052810.1, read as the reverse complement.
CATGGTATTTACCAAGTAACATATAGATTCTTTACTCTAAATTCAAAGAGTGTCCAGAAAACCCAAAAGACTCCACTCCAAAACTGCTAGAACTCATACAGGAATTCAGGAAAGTGTCAGGATATAAAATCAATACACAGAAATCAGTTGCATTTCTATACACCAACAACAAGACAGAAGAAAGAGAAATTAAGGAGTCGATCCCATTTACAATTGCACCCAAAACCATAAGATACCTAGAAATAAATCTAACCAAAGAGGCAAAGAATCTGTACTCAGAAAACTATAGAATACTCATGAAAGAAATTGAGGAAGACACAAAGAAATGGAAAAACATTCCATGCTCATGGACTGGAAGAACAAATATTGTGAAAATGTCTATGCTACCTAGAGCAATCTATACATATAATACAATCCCTATCAACATACCATCAACTTTTTTTTTCAAAGAAATGGAACAAGTAATCCTAAAATTTATATGGAACCAGAAAAGACCCCCAATAACCAGAGGAATGTTGAAAAAGAAAACCAAAGCTGGCAGCATTACAATTCCAGACTTCAAGCACTATTACAAAGCTATAATCATCAAAACAGTATGGTACTGGCACAAAAACAGACACAAAGATCAATGGAACAGAAAAGAGAGAACCCAGTAATGGACCCTAAGCTCTATGGTCAACTAATCTTTAGCAAAGCAGGAATGAATGAATGTCCAATGGAAAAAAGACAATCTCTTCAACAAATGGTGTTGGGAAAATTGGACAGCCAATGCAGAAGAATGAAGCTGGACCATTTCCTTATACCACACACAAAAATAGACTCAAAAAACGGATGAAAGAACTAAATGTGAAACAGGAATCCAACAAAATCCTTGAGAACACAGGATTCCATGTGTTCTCTTCAACCTCAGCCGCAGCAACTTCAACCTCAGCCGCAGCAACTTCTTCCTACAAACATCGCCAAAGGCAAGGGAAGCAAGGGCAAAAATGAACTATTGGGACTTCATCAAGATCAAAAGCTTTTGCACAGCAAAGGAAACAGTCAACAAAACCAAAAGACAACCGACAAAATGGGAGAAGATATTTGCAAATGACATATCATATAAAGGGCTAATATCCAAAATCTATAAAGAACCTATCAAACTTAACACCCAAAGAACAAATAATCCAATCAAGGTATGGGGAGAAGACATGAACATTTCTCCAAAGAAGACATCCAAATGGCCAACAGACACATGAAAAAGTGCTCAATGTCACTGGGCATTAGGGAAATCCAAATCAAAACCACAGTGAGATACCACCTCACACCAGTCAGAATGGCTGAAATTAACAAGTCTGGATACGGGAGGTGTTGGTGAGCATGCGGAGAAAGGGAAACCCTCCTACACTGTTGGTGGGAATGCAAGCTGGTGCAGCCACTCTGGAAAACTGTATGGAGGTTCCTCAAAAAGTTGAAAATAGAGCTACCCTACAATCAAGCAATTCCACTACTGTGTATTTACCCTCAAGATACAAATGTAGTGATCCGAAGGGGCATGTGCACCCACCCCAATGTTTATAGAAGCAAAGTCCAAAATACCCAAACTATGGAAAGAGCCTTGATGTCCATCAACAGAAGAATGGTTAAAGAAGATGTGGTAAATATATACGATGGAATATTATGCAGCCATCAAAAATTGAAATGTTGCCCTTTTTTTTAAGATTTTATTTATTTGACAGACAGATCACAAGTAGGCAGAGAGGCAGACAGAGAGAGAGAGGGGGAAGCAGGCTCCCTGCTGAGCAGAGAGCCCGATTTGGGGCTTGATCCCAGGAGGTTGAGATCATGACCTGAGCTAAAGGTAGAGGCTTAACCCACTGAGTCACCCAGGCGCCCCATGAAATGTTGCCATTTTCAACGATAGGATGTAACTAGAGGGTATTATGCTAAGCAAAATAAGTCAATCAGAGAAGGAATTATCATCTGATCTCACTGATATAAGGAATTTGAGAAACAAGACAGAGGATCATAGGGGAAGGGAGGGAAAAAATTAAACAAGATGAAAACAGAGAAGGAGACAAACCATAAGAGACTCTTAATCCCAGGAAACAAACAAATCCCAGGAAACAAATCCCAGGGGAGGGGGTGGAGGGATGGGGCAGCTGGGTGGTGAACACTGGGTGGTGAACATTGCAGGGGGAGGGTATGTGCTATGGTGAGTGCTGTGAATTGTGTTAAGACCGGTACCCCTGAAATAAATATATGTTAACAACAACAACAAAAGAAATCAAGAGTGTCCATGATCTGGCCTTAATGATTTCATCTTAACTTGGATCATTCCCCTACACCAAATCAAATTATGTTATTTCCTGTTCTCTCAAATCACATAAAATCTCTGTATATCTGAGCACTGAAAACTATATGTAGATATCTCACCTTCTTTAAATCAGATTCTTTCCTTGATTTGATACATGGGTAAAAAGTACAACTCTTCCAAAACCCCACAGCATAGGGCTTTACCTCTTTTGGGGGATTTAATCTATTCTGCACAGTTCTAATATGGTTTAGACACATCTTAGTTCATTTATAATGTCCTTGACATCCTTATAGAGCTACACCGAATCTGAGTGTCATATATGTGGTAGGCGCTCAACAAATTGGCTTTGGTGCAATACTGAATGAACATATAAATTTTAGGTCATGCTGGAACCTAACTCTCATGCTTTAAAAAAAAAAAAGGTGAAGACAAACTGTTTGAAGATCTTCACAATCCTCCCTAAGACTATAACACAGTCAAAAAACACTTTTGGAAAAACCTGATCTCAATTGGCCCACGTTTCAAGAAGTCAGGTCAATCTAGGATGGAAAAATTATCTAAGTGGATAGTAATCATCACACAGTGACAGTCAGTGTTAAACACTGGGCTAAGTGCTTAATGGGCCTAAATCCCCTTGTTCCTACAAATATCCAAGGCAAGAAGAAGCTATCCCACATTCTACCCTTGAGAGGACTGAGGCCAAAAGAAACTCAGTTCACTCAATGGTGGGCATCTTTGGAATGGCAGAGCCAGGATTCCAACCAACCAAAAAATAAACAAATAAAATAAAATAAAAATCTACTAAAAGACTAAAGTTCCTTCTCAGGCAGTTACAATGGATTTTCATCATTTAAGAGTTCTGGGGAACCTGGTGTCTCAGTTAAATGTCCGACTCTGGATTTCAGCTCAGGTCATGACCTCAGGATGATGGAATTGAGCCCCGAGTGGGGCTCCATGCTCAGCTTGGGAGTCGGCTTGAGATTTTCTCTCTCCCTCTACTCCTCCACCAACAGGTATGTGGATGTGCACACCTGCGTGCTCTTGCTCTTTAAAAAAATAAATACAATCTTTAAAAAGAAATAAGTAAGGGCGCCTGGATGGCTCAGTCACTTAAGTGCCTGCTTTGGCTCAGGTCATGATCTCAGGGTCCTGGGATCGAGCCCTGAGTTGGGCTCCCTGCTCAGCAGGGACCCTGCTTCTCCCTCTCTCTCTGCCACTCCCACTGCTTGTGCTCTGTCTCTCAATAAATAAAATCTTTAAAAATAAACAAACAAATAAATATAAATAAATAATATAATAAAAATTATATATATAAAAGAGCTTCATCTGTGGCATATTTCAACACTACCACACATTTTTTAATCTATACTGTATGACTGAGGACAAGGTCCCTTTCCTAGTGATCTAATTCAGCCAATGGAGCAATTCTGTGACTTGGTGGGAAAACCAGCAAAGAATACTCTAAATTTGTGTGCCTATCTCTTTATCAGGAGACAGGAAGCACTGCCCACAGTATAAATAGTAAATCGCATTTTTTTAAAGACTTTATTTATTTATTATTTGACAGAGAGAGAGAGAGATCACAAGTAGGCAGAGAGGCAGGCATAGAGAGAGGGGAAAGCAGGCTTGATCCCAGGACCCTGAGATCATGACCTGAGCCGAAGGCAGAGGCTTTAACCCACTGAGCCACCCAGGCGCCCCTAAATCGCATTTTTAAAGTAAGACAATTTTGGAGTCCCTCAACTGATCCTTATTCTTACAAAAAAACTTACCACTAGGTGGCAGAAGTATAAAGTTAATGAGGTAATTTTTCTCTGGTGTTTCATAAAGGAAGAGTAGCCAGACATTTTCCCACCCTTTTTCTGAAGTAATACAAAATTGGTTTTAAATTTAAAAATTATTCTCTCTTACTGAAAACTGCATTATAATATTTATTTTAATATCATAATATATACAGATTTCAACTTTTATTCAACACTAACTATAACTTCAACTAGCTATAAACATAGAAATAGAACCATACTACCAATGAATTAAGTAAAAAATAACACTGTTCATTAAAATATACTGAGACTGAAATTTAATTTTGTGTAATGCTTTAGAAGATAGTCAAAAACTGCTTTTTATTATTTTTTTAAGATTTTATTTATTTATTTGACAGAGACACAGTAAGAGAGAGAACATAAGCAGAAGGAAGAGGGAGAGGGAAAAGAAGCAGGCTTCCCACTGAGCAAGGAGCCCGACATGTGTGACTCAATCCCAGGACCCCGGGGATCATGACCTCAGCCAAAGGCAGACACTTAATGACCAAGCCACCCAGGTGCCAAAAAAACTGCATTTTAAATCATAAAGGCTAGAGTTCCTGCATTTTGTAAGGTGTTTTTCTGTTTGTTTCATTATGCTTGTATTTTGTTTCTAAATGTCAAAATAAAAAAAGGTTTCAGATTCTATTTTACTATATATGTGATATATATATAATCTATATATTTTATTTCTCTACAAGTAACACTGAAGATTACCAATATGTAAAATGCAAATTGGGCAAAATCATCATTATAATTTTCTTTATGATATTTACTTTAAAAGCACAAGAGGAAGCCTGATATGCTTGATAAAAATTTTGAAGAAATAAATGCAAATTCAAAATGTGATAAACATCTTGAGGCAAATTTATAGAATCACCTATATACATGTGTGCACTCCTGATGACCTGTGTCCTGCTTTCTAACTTTGGTGATCCCTTGTGGGTAGAAATTAAATTATATGATTAAATTATACATGACTATATATAATTAAAGTATACTTTTCTAATATATGGGTAAAACTATATAATGATCAAAGTAATTCTGAAAAGTAGAAACTATTTCTTGCATACGTTCATTTAATACACACTCAGGAAGAAAATATTTCAATGATGATTTTTTTACTAATTTTATTAAGCAGAAAATAAAATCTCCATGTTTCATATAAGGAACCTCTAGACCTATACAAATCTTTTATTTTGGAGCAGGGGGCTGGGGATGGGGGTGGAGCGGTTCTAAACCATCAATGGGGCAGGTCAGATGTTTGGTGGAAGGAATTATGCTTCATCTTATTATCCAGGAAAGGAGTGAAGCCCAACCTGGTTCAGGCTTTGGCCAATTACATAGAGCATAGCTAACAGAACTGGAACTCCTCCTAAAGGCTGGCAATGAGTCTAGTGTCCTGACAACTGCTCCATAAGGCTTCTTTTGGAAATACACAAATGAGCAAATGGTCATCAATATACACACCTCTAGAAGACATGCAGGCCCTGAGGTCTCCATACAAACTTACATCCACAAAACAGTGAGGCAGCCTCACTCTTTTGGCTGCTCAGGGACACTGCAGAATCATTTAGATCTCCTGAGAGTCATCTGCAACAGGCTTTCTACTTTCGAAGACTCTCTGTAAAGCAAAGGTCAAAACAGACAGTCCACAGGCTATCCTGGCTTCCCAGTTTGCAAAAGCTGCTGTGTAATCATTCATCTACATGCATTAAAATAAAACCAAGGTCCTCTCCAGGGATCAGTGGGAAGAAAGAGTTGCTAGGGGATTATTTTCTATGGCAACCACCAATTTATACCTGTAAAATAGTCTAGAAATGTACGTGAAGAACAATTTGCAATATATACACATGAATGCATTTCCTCATCTTTCAGCTTTGTAATGTACTGAATGCATTTAGAAATAAGTGAAAATTATACAGTAAGGTAAAGTTGTCTGGATGCTTGACATGAAATGAAAAGAACATTGCTCCTGGAGCCTTGACAGTTATTAGTTGATCTGATTCATGAGATGCTTATGTTCTACTCTAAAAATAAGTACAATAACCATCATAAAAATTTCTTTGAACCATCATCACTCAGAGGTTGACAGGTATCAAACTGCATGTTTCTAATTCATTCCTTGAAAATAAAAGATTTAAAACCTATAATGGTGTCTTAACATAAGGAATTTCATTTATATGTAGTCTGCTGAAAGGATACAGAAACAATCTAAAATACAGAGAAGAAAGCTATGGGTAATTAAAAAAAAGTTTCAAAAAACAAAATTTTGAGAGCCACTATTAGCTGCATAGAGTGAAAGAGAGGTCTCTATCAACTCCCCCCCATTCAATCTAGCATGTGGTTGGTCCTCCATAAACACCTTTTGAATGAATGGTGTGGCAAGTGCCATCTCAAGGAATCTGGTATACTAGCAATTCATTTCAAAAGAGATAAAGATAAAAACGACAGAAAACTTGACCAGAATAACCGTGACGGCAGTCCAATTAGCACAGGGCCGCTGCCTCTCTGGCAGGTGAAAGAAAGAGGATAAATGCAAGGGGACACCCCCCCCCCCACAGTGTACACACAGTGCAACCTTCAGGAGAGATAAAAGGTTAGCACTGTGACAGGTGACTCTCCGCAGCAGGTTACCTACAGGAGGTCCCTGCTCTGCCCTTACCTCCTCCCTCCTTTCTTCTGGACCCGACGCCAGGTGGGGGCTCAGCTGAGGGTGGCTGCTGGCGCTGTCCTCACGGTCTTTGTCATATGCGGCTTGCACAGGATCCCGGGAGGTCACAGGGCCCTCTGCCCTTTCTTCACTGTCCACTGAACTGAGGGACAGCGCGCTGAGGCTGTTGGGACACGTGGCATTTCCTGCGCCTGGGCTCGGGGGGGTGGGGGGCTTGGGAGTGGTAGGCCTTGGGGGGATGGGCGGCTGCTCGGGTTCGAACGTAAACTGGCTGCTCACTCGGCATTCCTCGGACTCCTGGGCAACCGGACTCGATGAGGCACTGCCCGCACAAGGATGGGCACTTTCTGCTGCCCAGGCGCCTGGGGCTTCCAGAGGAAAGACCGCCGTGTCCACATCCACCCGGGGGCTCGGTGCCCCGGACGAGCCACAGCCCGAGCCGGCGGGCGCGCCTGCGCACCTCCTCCACTCGCGCTCAGCGCTGGTGGACACGCGACGGGAGTAGGCGTCGTGCAGCCGGCTGTGTCCCTGCAGCCTCTGGCTCGCGTCGCCGGCCGAGGGCGCCCCGCTCCTGGGGCTCTCTCTCCGCCAGGCCGCATCGGCGGCGCTGCTCACAAACCTCAGGACTCGGTCGAAGTCCTTGGCCCGCAGGGGGCTCTTCCAGCGTTTTGTCCGCCTCTCAGACCCACCGAACTTTTCCGAGTCGGCCGATGAACTGCTTAGCGTCCGTCGGGGCTCTGGCTTCTCCTGCGCCCCCTTGAGGTCCATGAGATTTGAGGTGGACTTCCGCTTGAAGGAGCTCTTCTTCAGAAAGTTCAAGTTATCTGTGCTTTTGCTTTTCCTGTAGATGATGCTATTGTTCTCGGAGTCTTTCACGAGGATCTCACACACGGGGGGCTCCTGGGTGACAGGGGCCAGTGACCGAACGTGGTTCTGGAACGCTGGATGTTTGTCGCCGTCTAGGAGGCTGATGCGGCCCAGGCCATAGGCGCGGCGGATGCTTCGGGACCTGTGGGTGCTCCTCTGGAAGGCGTCGTCAGCCTCCTCGGGGTCGGAGCAGTCCGACGCGCCCCCTGGCCCTGTCTTCGAGGTGTCACTTGCTGGTCCCGAGTTGGGGCACCTGCTGGTTTGCATTCCGACTGCAGCACCGTTTGGAATGGGTTTCCCTGGGTCATATTCGGGAGGGTCTTCCTTTGCCATATCTGACCCCTCTCGGTTCTGAATTCCTTGAAGAACAGAGGACTTCAATTTTTTGAAAGATCCCATTTTCCGAAAGGAGGCAAGGGCATTCCAGGTGGAGGAATTTCCCATCAAGACCATAGAGCGGGGCCTCTCCGGGTTGATGCCAGTCCTCTTCCTGCTCACGGAGAAGAGGCGCATGAGCTTGGCAGGGCTGAGTCTGGCCTCCTGCGCTTCCGCCTCCCCGCAGTAGCTGTTGCCGCATCCTCCATTCTGACAGGTGGGGTAAGTCACCATTTTGGGGTCTTTGGGATCAGAGACAGAACATGGGATTGCAGCAAGTCGCCCGTGGCCATTTTGAGCTGTTGTCATGTTCTCAGGATTGGGAGCCCGTGGCCACAGGGCAGCGGGGTTCAAACCCACATGCACATCCGTGTCCACAGGCCCCAGATGCAGACCTTCATCTCCCAGGCTCCTGCCAGCTTGGCTTTCACACCTGCTGTGCACATCAGGCTCCTCACTTGTGGCCACTGCCTGCAACAGAAAATAAAACAGGGATTTAGTTAGTTCCCCCACAGCAGAACCTCTGGGAACAGCGGCTTGTTATTTGGTTTAAGAATTCCGAATACAAAAAAAAAAAAAAGAATTCCAAATACAAAAGAAGCATGCCTCACAACAGGGCTGATCAGTTCAAAACTATTTTAAATTAAAATTTACCTTTCCTAATTCATTTCACAATGAATTATAAGGAAGAATGCAAATATACATGCCTTAAAAAAAGATAATTACGGGTTGTGCATTCAACATAAAGGTAAATTATTTAAGTAAAACTTTTGAAAAATTGCTGGAATGCAAAGGCCAAGGCATCATCAACACTGGGTTTCTCTTTATTTGAAGTAGAAGACATTTTTAATTATCACATTAAAAAAGACAACTACTTCAAAATGTGTCACAGTGAAATATCAAAGTATATTTAATTTAACACAGCTAATAAGCACACTGAGTACTTAAGTATATGCAAGAACCAATGCAAGGAGCTATAGTAGAAACCAAGATGCTCTTAGTTGCCTACTGTCTACAAAATACCCGAACCTCTACTGACAAAGGGACTGACAGGGACATGTGAGTGGAAGGGACAAGCATGAGGTCTGGCTTTGTGAAGGAAACTGCATTAGTGAGGGGCCTCTATCAACAGGATTCTTACTGGCTGGGGAATGGAGAGAGATAAGGATAATACTTAAATATTAGAAATTCAGACACAAAAATTCAAATTAAACAAATGATGCACCTTCTTTTCTCCTCCCCCATGCCCTGTAGCCCACTGTACACCTACGGTCCATGCTCTCTCCCCCAAATGAAGATGTAGTTCTCTTTACCTTTTGCCCTTCGGGCCAAGACCTGTTCAGCCTGCGTGGGCCAGTTTAAATGTCAGCCATCCTGTTCTCAATGAAGGATTAGTCAACAAAGGAAGGTAGGAAGGAGTATGATAATTACCAAAAAGGACTACCACTCACTAAGTGTTTATTACTACGTGTCAGGCCCCTGTGCTAAGTGTTTTAAAAATGACGTGCCACTGAGTACTCATACAAACCTGCAAGATCAATAATTTTCATTTTACAGATAATCAGATGGATACTTGGCCAGTGGGTGCTGGGCATTCCTGCAGCTCTCCCTTTCAAAGCTTATGCTCCCCTCCACTATGTCAAACTAATGAACAAAGAGAGAGGCAGAGCTGGGATATGAACCCCAGGTGTGTGACACCAAGTTCAGTGCCTTATGACAGAACCCTAACTCAAGTCAAATCCCAGATGCCCTTATGCCAGTCAAGGCCACTATCCCAAAGGCAGTATTAAAGGCAAAGAGGAAAAGAAGAAGAATGTTGTATAAAAATCTTAAGGTTAGGTTCCAATTTAGCATAGTCCTCTCAAGTGCTGGAGAAAATGTGATCTCATGCAAAGAGGTCTCATCTGATTCTACTCTCCAAATTGTCTGGTGGTTCATTTTTATTTTCTATTACATCGAATTAAGGAATTCCCAGGGAGTCACAGTCAAAGGGCTGATTCCACCTGGGACCAAGGAAGCTACATAGACTTAGACCCTTGGAGCTTTTCTGATGTCCATTTACCCAATTCCATTACTCAGAAGCCTAATGGGGCTACCACAGACCCTCTGCAGTTTAACGTTCTCATGGAGAAATTAGGGAACCCAAAGAGCTGTGGGTTGCATCTGAATGAGCCACAGAAGCAGAAACTTGAATCATCCTGGCACTGAGACTGAAAATAAATCTCTAACCAGTTGCAAAATGAGTCTAACACTGAGTACCTGTCTACCCTCAGCTACTCTGGGAGGGACACGGACTGTGATTGTTTCAACTCCTCACAATCTTGAAATGAAGCAGACAGTTTATGCAAATATCAATCCCAGTCACAGGCACTGACTGATGGCATATTACCTAATAACAATGGCCTTGTTATGACTTGCACTGGATACAGAAGAGCAGACATGACCCTTCTCGTCATCTGGTTGGACGGAGACAACTTACACACACCACAGCTAGAGGGCGCTATGAGACTTTTTATAACCAAGAATGACAGTGTGTTGGGGGCCCCTGAGGTCTCAAGGGGTCCTGGCAGTACTCGATTTTAATGTTGGGTAGTTTGAGAATGTTCTATGACAGGCATGGGGGCAGGAGTAGGTTTTAAACTCAGTACTGTCACATGAATCTTGAGTAAAGTCATTTCAGTAATATGTGTTTCAGTGCCATCTATAAAAGAATAGGTACCAACATTTATGTATATGGTATATCAACCAATCAATTAATTCATGAGCATCTTAGATAAGGATCTGTGTAGGGCCCATGATAAATTCAAGAGTGTGACAAGGTGATAAACTATTCTAGATGGGAACTTGGTTAAACTATTCTAGATGAAAACTTGGCATGAGCAAAGGAAGATCCAGGAACCTAATTTGATTAGGAGGCAGTAAACTTGGGTGACCAGCTGTCCCAATTGGCCCGGGGGTGAGGTATGAGACTCTCAGAGCTGAAACCCGAGAAGTTCTTGGCAGACTGGGATGGCTGGTCACCCTACATTAAGTAGAACAATATAGTTGGAAGGATGGCACAGTGTCATGTGGTAGTAGAAATTAAGATGAAAACAGGTTTAGAAAAGAGGATATCCCTTTAGTCTAACACTTTGAGACTGCCCACAGGTGTCATCCTCTTTGGGAATCCCTTCCTGATTCTCCTAAAATTAATTAAGACCCCTTACTCTGTAGGTTACAGGCATCTCACCAAATTGCTTCACCAAGACATATTTATGATAGGTTTATATGGTTGCCTTCAGAACGAGACTGTGAACTCTTTGAGAGTAAGAATGCTGTGCAACACTTAAACATTATTTATCTTGATGTAAAATTGTATCAATTATCCTGCCTTGTCAATGTCTGTCCCAACATAACAATTCATCAACATCACCATATTTATCCAATTTGAAGATGCTTAATTTTATAACACTAAAAAGTCCAAGTATTTACTAAAAGTTAAGTTTTAAGATACAGATCTAGTACAACACACACAGACCTGATTTCTGATTGGGGCAACATGTTTTTTTTAAAAGTCCAGTGACTTATATTTGGTTCATGCAGCTAAACAACGTGATTGTTGTGTGCTGCTTGGAATGAAACTGAAAATCACGGAAAAGGGCTTTTCCTGGAATTTCCGAGAAACATACCAAGTAGCATTATTTAGAACTAATACTTTGACCTCTATTAACTAACAAGGGTTGCGATTCAATCAGTGGTTTTGTAGCAAGTCTTGTAAATTGTGGGAGCTCTGCCAGAGAGATTTATGAACAGAACTACAAGGAAGATTTTTAGATGGGAATATTGTGAAATCCATTGTCTACAAGCTGGATTCTGGGGTGTATGAACTTTAGAATAGAACATTTCTTTTCACTCATAATGAGAATTCTTTGAAAACAATGATGACCAGTAATTTTTTTTTTTTTTTTTTTTAAGATTTTATTTATTTATTTATTAGGAAAGAGAGAGAGTGAGAGAGAGCAGGTCAGAGTGAGAAGCGGACTCCGCATGGAGCTGAGAGCCCGATGTGGGACTCGATCCCAGGACTCCGGGACCATGACCTGAGCTGAAGGCAGTCGCTCAACCAACTGCGCCACCCAGGGGCCCTGACCAGTAATTTTTAAATAAGAATTTATAATACTTGAATTTGAAATTCAGAAATACATATCAGGTTAAATGCACACACAAGGGGGTTTTTGTAATCTGCTCGTGAATTATAGAAAATGTGACATTAGAGGAAAATATATTGAAATATATTGCAAAATATATTGAAATCTGAAAGTATGAATCTTTGAATCACAGCGCTACAGAATATTGCCTTAGGGCAATATTGCCTGGGACCCAATGGGTCTGAGGGACATACTCATTGTCAAGCCACCACAGGTGAAAGCGCAGTGGGCCTGGGAATCAGAGGGACCTGGTTTGGGCCCCAGCACCGCCACATATTGGCCGAAACCTGTTGGTCACCCTTGACCTCTTCCTTTCCTTCCAGATCTCATTGGTCACCAAGTCCAAGAGGTTCTCCTCCAGATCTCACAAACCATGCTCAGTGTGGCTGCCATGGCCTTATTTCCAGTCTCTAGTACTTTCCACCTGCCTTAGCCTCCTGAAAAATATCCTTTCACCTCCAAGCCAGCCAGTGTCACTCCCAAAAATTGCCAATGGAGTTGTGCCACTTCATCTAGTGTCACTGGCTGCCATCTCTGAACCTTGAGATGTCAGATCTCAGCCTAGCACACAATACCTCTTACTCAAGCCATACAGAATTATTTACAGAGAGGCTTTCTCATACTGCTGTGCTTTGGATTATTTCCTTGTTTGCTCTCAGAGACTTCCTCCAGCCATTTTTGTCTCTCTATATTGTAGGGAAGCACATTCCGGGGCTCCTCTGACAAAGGGCTTCTGGCCAAGTTGGTCAGTGGGAAGCACTGGTGGGAGATGAGGCATGTGGGGTATTTCTGTGTGCACTAACGAAGGGGTGTCTTCCCCTCTCTCTCCAGCCTATGGTGGGAGCATCTTCCCATTATTGTTCATCTGAGTTCCTCACTCTCTCGTCTTCTGCTTTGTGGCTGTGTAAACACAATCCCTATTTTAGATTCTCTTTGTTTGAAATACCTAGAGATGTTTCTCATTTCCTGACTGATAAATATGTGCTTTGCCTAATTAACTTTCATTAATTCACATCAACTTCTCCCCAAGAGGAACTCTTTGCTTCCTATCCAGTTCAGATGCCCTTTCTCTGTGGGCTGTCTTATACATTGCTCCATCTTCGCATTTATCATACTGCTCGGTAATGCTGGTTTCACAGTTTCCTTTCTCTGCTAAACTCTGAATAGGCTGACAAGTTCTTTTCAGTCCCAAACCAGGTCTCATTTCTCAGCATTCGGTCAGTTACTGAATGAATGACTACCATTTCTTTGGCATGGTGTGTCAAATATGTATGTGGGGCTGGGTCATTCTTACCCATAAGGGCTGTCCTATGCATCGCAGAAAGCTAGCAGCATTCCCCCTTCAAATGATACTATTAGGACAAAGAAATAGAATGTGAGAGAAAGCTCTGAAAAACAGGAAGTGCTATTTATCAGTTTCAGAATGGTTTCTTGGCAACTCCTGGAATTTATCATTTTCAATCATAAAACCATGTTCTATGTACGTATGTACTGTTTGATGGTACTGATAAAACAATCTTTATTTTTTTAAAAGATTTTATTTATTTATTTGACAGAGAGAGAGGAACCACAAATAGGCAGAGAGGCAGGCAGAGAGAAAGCGGGAAGCAGGCTCCCTGCTTAGCAGAGAGCCTGATGCGGACCTCGATCCCAGGACCCTGAGATCATGACCTGAGCCGAAGGCAGAGGCTTTAACCCAATGAGCCACCCAGGTGCCCCTGATAAAACAATCTTTAAAATGGTAGTATTGTTAGCAGCTATAGTTTCCTGTGGTAGAAAGCTTAACTTAATGTCTATGTTCTATTACTTTAATGGTATCTAATTTTATAGGTGTTTTTTATACATTCAGTGAAAAAGAAAATTTAATATAATAGGAATGTAAATCCTGACTTGTTAATCATTTCATTCACTTTTTAACTGTCAATACAGCTATTTCATTTTAATAGGTAATCAAATTTATCTGGTTTATGAATGTTCACATTACATAAATTATATATGAGTTAATAGGACAATGAAGAATTTTATAAACATTTCATAAGACACTTAAAATGTTTTCTAATATTAATGTTGAAATGTATGTATGGGTAACATATACTTCAATCTGTCTCAATGTTAATCAGCAAACTTTAAATAAAACTGTCCAAAGAGTGTCCTAAAGTAACTGTGATTATTAGGAAAGTGATTTTCTTCTGTAAAATTACATTTTCTGTTTAAAATATAAAATGGTTCTTCTATAAAATATGTCTTTGAAATATGTAAGGCAACCCATACTTTAATATGTTCCCCACTCTTTGTTCAAAGAAACTATTTTAACTTATTAAATGTAAAACAAAAGTGAGTTGGCATAAATATTAAGCCGGTACAGCTCTTTATAAATCTCTTTACCCAGGAAATTAAAGTTAAATGCATTCATACTTGGGTAGCGAGTAAGATTCTCTACTTCACACCATATATTATCTTATTAACATAAATCAGATACATACATTTGTGTAATCTGGGTACCCAAATTATTAACTTCTATAATTTAAACCAAGATGGGTGTGGAAAAAGAAAAATCACAGATGTGTAGCTAAAACATCCCGATAAATATTGATGTCAAAATATTTGACAATAATAAATGCTTAACTTTATTGCAATTATATAGAATTCTATTGTTACAGTTTAGGGATTCACAAAAAGAAAGCACTAAGTCTTTCTCATATGCTGAACCTGCCCATTTGATTCTCCCTCTTTCTCTTCCTGTCAGGTCTTTTCCTTCTATGATTCGTTCCAATATCTTTCCCACAGACTTATTGAAATCAAGAATCTGAGCAGAAGCTGGAAATTCTAGCACCACACATTTTATGAACAGGTTGTACTCTAAAGGTACAAAAGACAATCTGGTTCCCTCACACTCTGTCCATCAAACTTTTTAACTAATAATATAGCTACTAGTGAATTTAACCATAATTTATAACATTTCCATAGGAAAATGTATCTAAGATTCAACTGTGGGCTCTAGATCCAGGGAGGAATCTGCTTCCCACCCCCCAGCTGCCACAGTCCTTAGTATGAGACACTCTCTCTCTCCTGTCCAACCCCCATGTATGCCTGTCTTTCAATGGACGAATGTCCCTTGCCTGCGTCATCTGGTATCCCTCGGTATCTTCTGTTGAAGAACTGGGGAAAGATGCCTCAAAAAAGTTAAGAGCTCCAGCTTCATTTAAATATCCAATCACTTAAGTGTTTAAAAATGGAAAGTGTATATAAAAAGGAAACTGTGGATGAGATTGAATCACTGTATCTTTGGGAAAGGTGTCAATTTCATACAAGCATGCGATTGTCTTGGCTTGCTTTATCTGGGTTACTAGGCTAAACCACATTCCTGTGGGTGAGATGGGGTTTCCCAATGGGGACAGGTGTTTGCTGTCAGTTCTGTAGGGCGGAAGGGGTGGAGAAAATGAGGATTTGCCAAGGCAGGTCTTAGCCCAAAGAGAGGAACACCTTCCTTTGATTTCTGAAACTGGGGGTCAGGCAGGTCTAGCGAGACATGCTCGGGGTAGGTCTGGATCTGTGGAAGAACAGACGTGATTTCCTGCATTATTATACTGCCGTGCTGTTACCCCAACACTCAGCAGAGTCCCAGCCTCTGAACCTCCCTTCCCCCACTCCCACTTTAAACCTCAGAGCTGAAAGAGCTTTGGAACACTTCAGGAGAATCCCCGCTAAATTAAAGGTCCGAAGACAGCTTGCCCTGATTTCCTACACCTCGTCCGCTGTCCACCATCTTTCTCCTAGTGGAAGCAGCAGTAACCACCAAAGTTCATGGTTAGGACTACCTACGTCTGCAACCGACGCCAAAACTGATGTCAGCACAGAAACTGGACTTCCTTGCACTTACTCTTCAGAGCAAGAAAGTTTTCCAGATGGATGGCCCTGATCTTGAAGGCACTTTGAAGGTCACTGGAGCAAAAACAATGTTTCTGCTTGCTTGAGGCAGCTTGAGCCGAATCTGGAGCCATGCGTCATCAGACTCATGGTCTACAACGCTTGCGCAGGCTGCAGAGAAAACCCTCTGTCCAAGGCTCAACGCAGCTTGTAAATACAGTGTTTGGGAAAACATACTAACTGCGTACAAGAGTATATCTTTGCATTGTACTTTGCCTGCATTTTCTTTTCTGCTCGAGTTTTTTGTTTTTGTGTTTTGTGTGAAATGTGTTTCTAGGCGTAGAACCACAATTTGTAACACTGCATGTTGGGGAAACAAGATGAAACTTTCGACTCCGTTTCTCTCCAGCAGCCAAACAGGTTTTAACTTGGGGGTTGCCATAGCAGCCCACTCTGCCATCACTAAGGATGGAGGTCCAGGAAACACTTTTTCCCTGCTCTGTTCAAGCAGGTATCCCATCTTCTCATATTTGCTTTCTGCATTAAAGCAGTTGCCAAAGTGCCTTATACTGTCTAATTTAAACTGTCCTCTTCTAATTGAACTGACGTTTGGATATGGTTTCCCCGTCAGCCCTTCCCACCTCTCGGCAGACATCCTCCTTGCTCCATGCTGGGTAGCAATGTGGGATGACCCCACCGATGAACAAAGCCAGTGGTGACTGGGTGACTGTTCCTGAGCAGAGGCCCCCTGACTTACACCTCTGCCCGTGGGACAGCACGGCCCAGCCCGGCCCGGTCCGGAGCTGATCTGTGGCCACATTGTTCAGGGAAGAGGCTATTCTAGTGAGCCCATCCTCCCAGGACCTCATTCATACCTCTGGGGCATGAAGAAATAATGCTGAGGACTTCAGACATTGTGCTGGAACCGAAAGAAAACTTCTTGCTGCCGATGGTGGAACCCTTTTCTCACACTCTCCCCGTGGCTTGGAAAAGCAAACTGGCCGCAACTGCAAGGAAAACATGACAGAGGGACGGAGGCGCAAAACCCTGGCGAGGAAGAGTCACAGTGGAGAAAAACGGCGTGTATTTCAGAGGCTTTCACTCTTGCTGCCAATTTCTCTGCACGTATTTGTCCTCCAAGGGAACTCACTGGCAACTCCGAGGGCTCCTAGTGGCTTCTTTAGAGTTTGCCACTCCTTCCCCACACAAAGACTTGCGGCCAGAAGCTTCCATGGGATCACATGACCTGCTCCCTCATCACTTGATTTATCTGTTTAGGGCACCTGCTGTGGGAAAAGGCACAGTTCTGGGCGCTCACCCATAGCAATCCTATGCATACGGCCTCTAGTGGCAACTGTGCTTACCATCTATTCTCCCCAATGATCCACTCTTTAGCTATGGTTAAACAGCCTTATTGCTTAGAATCTTGACCCCTCAAAGCACCACCTGCCCCCCACCCCCGGGGGATTTCCCTTTCTTTCCATTTGTAGTTCTGTCTTCCCAGTCAGGGCTGTCCTGTCAGCCTGCAGGGTCTTACAACCCATCAACTTGACCTACGCCTCTGACACTGTGCCCATGAGGAAACGGGGCCGTGGCCGTGGCCGTGGCCATACCACTGTTTCCTCAGCGTCATTCACCAGACATGATGTTCCAGCTCTCACAAGCCCGACACCTGGATGCCTAACGGAACACTAACCGGAGCAGGTATCCGACTCAGGAATACCCCGGCCTCACATCCCACGGACATGGCTCCTCCAACACAGCGTTTAATCATGTTCTAAACTATGTCAGATGCTCGGCAGGGCCTGAAAGAAATGAATACTATAGCCTGACTTTTGTGCAAAGTTTAAAACCAGTTTAGCGAGGTGCTGAAATGACGACGACGACGACAACAAACAAAAAACTAAAGAATAAGAAAGACCTAAGTATCTAGAAGCTAAAACGAGGAAAGTGAAGTAGAGGTTACCCTCTGAGTCCAGGCAATTAGGAAGGGAAACAGATGTGCCTTCTGAGAGGAGTTGCAAAGAACCCAGGGCCAACCAGCCAAGACCCAGGGAGCAGCCATCTCAGTAAGTCGAATCTCAAAGGGTTACAGCTGAAAGCAGGGGAGGTGAGAAAGTGCATCAAACTGAGGCCTGGAATTCCAGGACTTGGGTTCTTTGCCTTTCACTACCTTTGGGAGCCTCACCTCCCATCCCGTCCTCAGATTTCCCGATGTGATCTTAACATTTCTTTCAGAGTATTTCATGAGGTTGTTATAAGAAACAAATGCATTATAAGCAGAATATTCCCGCTGAAATTTAACTATGCTCATAGCATGACACCTTTCTTTGTAAAGCATATATTTTATAGTTATAGGTTAGTATAAAAATGGCTAATAGGAAATGAAATTCCAGCTCAAAATTTCTAGATGAGGAAATGAAATACTCTGTTAGGAATTCAATGGACTTAGGTCTTATACGCCTGTTATATCTGGACTTAGGCAAAAGTAAGGGATCCCATGCAGTCCCTGGCGGGTACAGAAAAGGTACCACATGTGTAAGTCACTGCTTCGTGACCCACAAATGGAAACCCATTCTGCTCCCTATAGCCATCCTGCCAATTCAAAGGCCACTGCCAGATGGACATGTAAGGACCAACCAAGGAATACCTAAATGTGGATATTTCCCAAAGGATGGATCTGGAACCAAAAGACACATTAAATTCCATTATTTCATTTTAAAATCAACTCTAACTTTTCTCCATACACATGCAAAATATATGCCTTAGGACTCTCCCTTACACTGACAGTGAGATATAAATAACAAGATGTCTCAAAATTTTGACAGGTAGTATTCTAAATGTCAATTTAGGAGCCAAGTCTTCAGAATTTAAAACACACTTTCCTGTAAGATTTGCCTATTATCTGCCCAATCTCCCTTAATTCATAATGTAAACAATGTTTCCAATAATAATAAGATTGCTATATTAGTACCTGAGTTATTAGTATATTAAACTAATTTAATAATAGCAATTAACAAAAAGAGGAACCTCATTTCTTTGGCTTAGGGGCTCAGATGGTAGAAGTGGAAAAAAGGAGAGGAAGAAAAGTTTTGCCCCCTACATGAGAAAGGCCCTTGTGATATTTGGAAATAGGAATGTCTGTCTTTGGCATCCTCTGACCTCCCTCTCTTCCTCTGTGAGCTACTCCCACCTCCGCCCCCCAACCCAGGGCATGTGCCATTACGTAAGAGCTTACTTCTGCCTCTTGGCCACCTTCCTCTGACTTCCCAGGCCAGGAATGTCCTTGATGCCGTGGAGACGAGGGCAAAGCCACGTAGCCCAGCACACAGAATAAAACCCGCTGTCATGTCCCGGGCTGTAACTCGCCTGCTGTGAAGCCAGCAGCCCTACACCAGCCTGCCGCTCACAACGCTTGTATCCATGGCATCTGGACCTCCTGAGCTTGTCTTGGTTGAATGCTGCTTCCCCAGGGACAGAGCTTTCAGGGCTCAGGGACAAGGAGTGGGACAGCCCAGCAGTTACTTCTTAGAGAGAAGGTTTGTCAGGCAAAGCCTGCCTTTCATTTTTTCAAGATCCACCAAGGTAGCTGTGCAAATGCATGCTTCAATGTGACCAATTTAACCACATTTGAATTTCATTTCAAAACAACCCTGCTTCATGTCTCCTCCGCAAAAAAACAACCTGCCAAAGCCTGCTGGTTCGCTTCTTTTCTAATTCTAATTTCAGCACTGTAATGATAGAGCAGTCAACTCTATAGAGCCCAGCAGTCTTACCTAGACCAACAGCTCTGATGCGAGGGTCTGGCATTCTGGCGATAGTCGGTCGCCTCTGGGGTCGTCACGTACGCCGCACAGGGCCACGTGCGGGAAAGAACACCTGCAAAGTCAACTAAGTCTGTCCTCACTGGAGTGAATGTAAATTAGAAAGCAACACTGATGGACACAATGTAAATGAAGTTCCTGTGGCTTGTTTCAGAACTTTGTCTCAACAAGAAAGAACCTCCTATGAGGCTTCGTTGTTGTTCGTTTGTTCATTCGTTCATTCGTTCATTCGTTTGTTCGTTCATTCATTCATTCAGTAAATGCTTCCTTGGTTCCTCCTGTCTGGCTGGTTTTGGGGGAGATGCCAGGAGTAGAGTGGTGAAGAGCACACATCGTCTCGGGCACCACAGACCTTTCTCCAGCTGAGGAAAGACACACATTGGACCCTTAAACAGCACATGGCTAAACGGCGCAGATCCACGGACATGTGGACGTTTTTTAATAAAGACAGTACAATATGGTAAATGTATCTTCTTTTTCTTGTGATTTGCTTAATCATATGTTCTTTTCTCTAGCTTACTCTAGCGTATGAATGCAATATGTAATACATCTAACATACCGCATATATGTGAGCATATGTTTATGTGCTCAGTAAGTAAGGCTTCTGGTCAAGAGTAGGCTATTAGTAGTTAAGTCTGTGGGGGATCCAAGGTTATATGCAGATTTCTAACTATGTTAGGGGTTGGTTGCCCCTAAGCCCCATGCTGTTCAAGGGTCAACTGTATAGTTAGCAACTCTGATGAACTCTGCATTGTTACAACAACTGAACTAGCCTCCTTCCGGAGGTGACATGGCACTAGGACCTGACAGATGATCGAAGGTGGAGGGGACCGAGCTGGCCGGAGGACGGTGAGCAGGGAGAGGCTAGAGCCTTGTAAGCCAGGTTAAGGACCTGAAGGGTTTCTCCTGAGCATCAGGGGACCCGTGAGCAGCAAATGACCCACAAGGATCCAGAGGCAGCAGGACTAGAGACCGAAGAGGCATTACATGGCCGCCAGAGCCGTCAGACTGAGACAGTGGTGGCCTGGACTCACACAGGGGTTATGAGATGGGGACGGTGATGGAGATGGAATGCCGTGGCCTGGTGACCAGGTGGGTGAGGGAGAGGAAGTCAGTGTGACTCCAGGTGACAGGCTGGCACAAACAAACAGTGGTGCCATTTACCGAACTACCCAGACCTGCGGGGGAGCAGATCTGGAGAGAAGACGAGGACTTCCAATCCAAATATGCTGCCTTTGCATCGTGCGAGTGGACATGTCCAGGCAGCAGCTGCAAATCACCCTGGGCCGGGAGTGGGCAGCAGGGCTGGCCTCGAGTCACAGATCCAAGGTTATCCTGTCACTGTGGAGGAGGACTAACATGAGAGGGGGTGGGAGAAGCAACACTAAGTGACAGCTAGAGATGAGTGGCCTAGAGGAGGGACTTGAAAAGGAAATAGCATAAAGTCTAGAGATTCAAGGTCAGATTCTAGAGATTCAAGGTCACATTCTAGAGCTCCAGGAACGTGAATGCGAATGCCGATACTGCCAATGAAAGGATGAAGGTTGTCACTTCATTTGACTGACAATCCCTTTTGGCAAGAACTATCTTTTCGCCTTCAGTTCGCTCACCCCACAATCTAATTTCAATAAAAACACTGATTTTTTTTTTAAGATTTTATTTATTTATTTGACAGAGAGAGAGAGATCACAAGTAGGCAGAGAGGCAGGCAAAGAGAGAGGGGGAAGCAGGCTCTCCACTGAGCAGAGAGCCCTATCCGCGGCTCGATCCCAGGACCCTGAGATCATGACCTGAGGTGAAGGCTGAGGTTTTTTTGTTTGTTTGTTTGTTTTTATATTTTATTTATTTGACAGAGAGAGATCACAAGTAAGCGGAGAGGCAGGCAGAGAGAGAGGGAGAAGCGGGCTTCCGGCTGAGCAGAGAGCCCGATACGGGGCTCGATCCCAGGACCCTGAGATCATGACCTGAGCCAAAGGCAGAGGCTTTAACCCACTGAGCCACCCAGGTGCCCCAAAGGCTGAGGTTTTAACCCACTGAGCCACCCAGGCGCCCCCAAAACACTAATCTTTTGAAAATAAAAGTTGAGTGAAGTTAAGGTCTCAGATCTCTCTCCACCTGAGACGATCCGGCTGTCTGCAGGTCTGACTGAAAGCATCACTGGGGCTTAAGAGAAAAACCCTTAAAATACCTACTGTTGATACTGCTGCAATCACTGTGCATTTCCAAGTTGAATTCCTAAAATCTGCTTGATCGTAAGCATAGTTCTTGTTCCCTTAAGCTGGGAATTAGCAACATTTCTCCCTGCATCACTGTGACAATGGATCCCCACATGGCAACTGGGACCTCACCAATACTGGGCAAGGCCCAAGAAGCCACACTCAATGTGGGCCTGCTCCGCAGAATTATAATCTTGTCCAGGAAATGACACAAACATAATTAGAGAGTCCTATTTTCTAGGAATTTTGTTATCCTTTGGTTAAACAAAACACCTATATCCAATCTTTAACAATGGAGTTTAAATGGTTCTTCTCTTTTTTTTTTTTTTTTAAGATTTTATTTATTTATTTGACAGAGAGAGAGATCACAAGTAGGCAGAGAGGCAAGCAGAGAGAAAGCGGGAAGCAGGCTCCCTGCTGAGCAGAGAGCCCGATGCGGGGCTTGATCGCGGGGCTTGATCCCAGGACCCTGAGATCATGACCTGAGCTGATGGCAGAGGCTTTAACCCACTGAGCCACCCAGGCGCCCCAAATGGTTCCTCTCTTAAGACTGCCATGTGACTTCTAATTACACCAAGCACACTAATTTCTGAAGAAACCGAAGTTTTTCTCTCTACACTTGGAAATATCCTTTTTCAGACAGCTAATTAAAACTATTTAGGTGGGTGCCTCGGTGGCTCAGTGGGTTAAAACCTCTGCCTTCAGCTCAGGTCATGATCTCAGGGTCCTGGAATCAAGTCCTGCATCGGGCTCTCTGCTCAGCATGGAGCCTGCTTCCTCCTCTCTCTCTGCCTACTTGAAATCTCTCTCTCTGTCAAATAAATAAAATCTTTAAAAAAATAAAAGTATTTAGGTAAATGGAATTGGTATGTATTTCTTTTGGCCTCCAGGTTCTGTAAAAGACTTAAGACACCAGGGCTCATGGACTGAGAAAGTTTGGGGACCTTCTGAACCAGCGAGTGAAACCTATTTGCAGCTAAAGATCAGTCTGGAAAGTGCTCCACCCCCACCAGGCCTTTCAGACCTGAGTCAGTGGGAGCAGCTCATTCGGAAGCCAGTGTGAACGCCATCCTGATGGGAAGGCAAAATGGCTCTCTGAGAACGGAGGCTCTACTGATACTCCCCATCTGGAATTCTGTAGCACGGAGCGATTATGAAATTATGCTCTAACTCCTATAACTCTAGTCTTCCTCAGGCACATTCTCTCTTATTCCACAACAGAACAATCCGGAACTGGACCCACCAGGCATCTAACCAACAGGAATATGGAGCATGTGTCATTCCTCCTGACTGGCAACTGAGCCTATTACAAGCAATCACTGGAACACAGTTGCTTCCTCCCCATTCTGAGAAGCCATTAGGTCCTTGGGTCTAAACACAATCAGCAACTCGGAGCCTCCCTTGACATTAACTGCCTTCCTCCAGCTCGCTGACAAAGGAATTCCAGTCTCAAAATTATTGGCAGACACAATAGGAATGAGGCTTCCCACTTCTCAGCTGAAAGCTTTTCACCAACTCCCCATCAGGCAGTGCTGCTCAAACTTTTCCTCTAAATTACTCCAGATAATATCAATCAGTGAGAGAGAAAGTCTGTATGCCAGCTATTCACAATGCTCATAACCTTCCTCTACAAACCTACCCATTTCACAGATGCAAATCTGAGGCTGGGCCCTAAGATCACAGAGGAGAAAGAGGCGGAGCCAGCATCTCTATCAGGTAATCTGCACATCACACGAGAGCCTTAACTCACAGCAACTGCCTCTTCCTGGGTGCCGGGGAGGGCCAGTTCACACCCTGGGGAAGGCTGAGGGAAGGAGGTCATTGAATGCAGCAAATTTAAAGTTCCACGATTTACCTCTACAAGACATGCAAATTTTTCGTTCCTTTCAGACAGTTTATTTTTATGAAAAAACAATGCTTTCCGCCTTTATAGTCATTAAGGACGGTTTTTATCCAAAATACAGAAAAAGAGCAAGTATTGGTGAGGATGTGGAGAAATCAGAACTACTGTTCCCTGTTGGAGTGGAAAATGGTATAGCTGCTTTGGAAAACAGTCTGGAGGTTCCTCAAAAGGTTAAACATAGAATTACCACAGGATCCAGGAATTCCACTCCTAGGGTTACACCCAGAACTGAAAGCAGGGTCTTCAAGAGGTATCCGTACACCCATGTACATAGTATCACTATTCGCAGCAGCCAAAAGGTGTAAGGAGCCCCAAGACCATCTACAGATGAATGGATACACGAAATGCGGTATATTCGTACAACATTCAGCCTTAAAAAAGATGGAGATTCTGCGCGATGCTGCAACATGGATGAACCTTGAGTTCACTATGCGAAGTGAAAAGGGCCAGGCAGGAAAGGTCAAACACTTCATGATTCCAGTCACACCGGGGTACTGAGAGGAGCCAGTTCATAGAGACAAAACATAGAATGGTGGTTGCCAGGCAGATCGGGGTGTAGGGGAGAACAGGGAGTTGGTGTTTACAGAGTAGAGAGTCTGAATTTGGGAAGACGGAATGGTTTCAGGGATGGATGATGGTGATGACTGCACAACAATGTGAATATTGTGCATTTAGGGCCACTGAACGGTACAGCGAAAAATGGCTAAAATGCTAAGTTTAATTAACACATGCATTTTGCTACATTTAAAAAAAAATGCCCTGGCTTTAAAAAACAAACAAAAAAGTGAAAAACCAGTTTCAAATTTACCCGTTAAATGAATTTAAAATTTTCCAAAATGTATTGATTCAGGAAAATTCACAATGATCCCATAGTTTCAAATATCCCTGTACATGACGCTTCCCCAGACTTTCCATCCATACAGTGGGGATAACAGGATCAGAGACCTTGGAGGGTCGTAGCAAGAATTAAATATTATTCGTGCAACACTGTCTGATACACGACAGGAACTCCGATCAGCCCCTGGCTGTTGTTATCCCATACAAGGCCCTCTGTGACCTGCCTCCTACCACTGTCACCTATGAGATTCAGCTCAGAAGTGAAATTTCCCCGATGGCTTCTCGAAAGTGACATGTCCAGTGCTAAACCACAATGCTACGGCACACCGCCTCTAACACACACCATTAGATAAAGTTAGGTTTGTGTATGACTGACGCACCCCCAGCACACACAAGCTCCCCGAAGACGGGGCCTGTCTTAGTCACCCACAGCATGTACATTGCACGGTATCTGGCATCTGATAGCAGCTCAACAAATATTTGAGGAAACATTCAGAGTCTCTTTATAAACATTAGGTCTGGATGCCTACAAGGTGAACCCATCCATCTGTGAGAGAGACTACCAAATTCTTCCCATGAGTTACCTGTACATTGTAATAACAAAAAAGGGGGGGGGGACTTTCCAGCTTCTTTTCCTATAGATCTACCAAGAGAAAGAGAAATAAGTCTGAGAATTGGAGGGTCCATTCAATTGAGGCCACAGAAATTATCCTATCCCAATTCTTGCCTTCAGGAATCAGCCATGAAATGAAATAAAATGAAGGAACAGTCCTATGTGACTGGAGCCCTCCCAACACACACGTGTGACTATCCATCTACATGTGACATCCACAGACCCTCGTACCACATTGAATCCTCAACAGAGATATTTCAGGAAACATGTGTCGGGGCACAGGAGTTCCGTCCCTTTTCTTGAGTTGACACCTGACTCACTAGACAGGTACCAAAACAGACTTTATGAAATGAAAGCTTCTTTGTGTGGAATTTAGAGAAGAGACATGGAAAAAGCTCAAGGGCTATATTAGCAGTATTTTTTCCTTTTCTGTTAAGTGAAGATGGTGCTTGGGAAAGTGGCAACTCCAAATGTCTGTTCCCCAGAAACCTTGACATAATAAAAATCACCACATAATTCTTGGAGCTATTTATTACTTCCCGAGTTAGGGTTCACTATTTCCTTATCAACCACCACCACATTGGGCAAACACGTGGAATGCTTCAACAGTATGCCATACTTCAGTTCACAAAATAAGTGATTGTTCATAACATTATTCTGGTCTCTCGTGAGCGCCTTGCAACCTTTGCTGAAATTTTCTTATCCTAGATAATAGGAAATGTAAAAAAGAAAAGAACAAAAGAAAAAAAAAAACCTGTCTAATGAGAGAGTTGTCACTGTCTTCTACCTACATCTTCTGAATAGGAATATTGGACCTATTAGCTATTATTTTCCAAGATTCTTCCTCCTACTCCCTTCAGGTATTAAATCTCAATTTTAATTTTCTTCTCCAATCTGCACACACACAAAAAGTCACAAGAATGTTCCAATACTGTACCCCAAAGAAAGGTAAAGTTAAGAAATAGAAACTTAGGTCTTTGACTGGGGCCAGTACCGGGTTCCGGGGACTGTGAAGACGGGATGCCCTGCCTTGCTCTGGTGCAGATGAGAAAGCGCTCAAGCAGACATTTGTCCCCAGGCTAGTCCCAAGAATGTGCTGTTCTCTGTGGGACCAAATGCCCTATATGGTCACGGGCAAAATATTTACAGCCGCCCATTTAGTGTAGCTGTACAGCTTTATGATCAAAAGAGGGCTTGGGGGCCCAGTCCCAGGAAGATCAGACTCTTCTGCACAATGAGATTATTAATGTCCTTCTGATTTAATCCTAGAGGAATTAACAAACAAGCTCACCACCCCACAACAAAATGATACCCTTACTCGTTATCTTTTAAAAGCAAGAATAAACTCAGATGTATGGAAGACGTGAGTCACATATTGCAAAGTCACTTATTTTAGTTGTATAAAAATAAATGCTGCTACAACGTGGATAAACCTCAAAAGCGAAGTAAAACAGGGCTAAGAAGAAGACAGCCACGAAGCCCATGTACTCTTTGGTTCTAGTGACAAACTGAGATGCCCAGAGAGCAAATCTATAGAGACAGAAAGCAGATCAGTGGTTGCCAGGGGCCAGAGGAGGAAAGAAGCGTTGCCTACAAATAGCCATGAGGTTTCTTTGGGGATGGTCGAAACATTTCAAAATTAGATTGTTGTGATGGCCATTCACAGCTCTGTAAGTTTACTAAAAATTACTGAATCATACAATTAAAATGAGTTAACTAAAAATATCAATAAAGCTGTTAAACATACAAAATAAAAAATATTAATTGTAATTGCCTTATGATCAATCTAATAAACGCTCGAGGAGGATTTAGACAACAGTTCACAAAATTCATGGTAAAGCATGTATTTATGAATTTCAGTCAAGAGCCACAATATATCTCCCAAATCTCCACCTCAGAAAAGTCGGTAACATGCCTCCCTATTTTTCCATCCTCCTCACCTACGACTTTCTTGATGGCTTTTTTGTCACTCTTTTTAAGGGGCTTTCAAACAAGCATCTTGATTTCTTAATATTTGTGCATTGGACTTGAGCTTTTCTCCAGGGCACAGCCCTCGATTACACAGGAGAGGAAACCTGGTTCCATTAGAGCCACAGAGAGAAGGCTTCACAACAGAACCAACAGGAGCTCTCTAAAAAAATTATCTTCTGGGATATACCCCGGCTGCGATCCAAAAGGTAGAGAAGTCACACTCTGAGGGCCGGCGAGTTCGCCATGCACAAGCCGCTGGGTCAGATTCAGAATAGAGCCTAAGTTAGCTCCGTGTGAGGAACTGGCCGGTATGAGGTACCAACAGAGCTCCGGGGCCATGACGGGCGATGTGTGGTGATCTCGGCTGTTCCTACTGATTCACGTAGAGGTTGCTGTCCAGCCAGCTAAGCAGATCCATCTGTGCATGTTTGCCTGCTGTCTGTCCTTCCTTCATAGCTCCACGGGCAAACTGGTTATACCCTGTCAAACTAGTCCCATAAACTGAGCAGCAGGTGCCCTGGCTCCCACCATCAGCCCCTCTGGAAAATTCCTCCGTTCTCTCAGCCGCACCTACAGCTACGCTTTTTGCTGCTCCTGGTTTTGCCTGCACTTTTTAATCAATTAATTAAAATAATACACAGACCCGCAGCTCTATTCAGTCTTTCTCATTCGAAGCCTCTCTCTCACCTCATGGCCACCCTTCTCTTTCCTCCTTGCGTGTGTCTTCCCCTCGGGGGACCGCTTATGTCTGACTTTAAAATGTCGCCCAAATTAATTTTCCTGTTGCTGGCAGTCAGGTTTCTTCACAGATGGGATTTCTGACTGTTAGAAATGATAAAGGCTTTTGTTCAATGTCTCATTTTACACACGAGGACCTGAGAGACCAAAACTAAATAGCTAAGATGTTTTTAGGCGCTTTATTCATGATTGCCCATACTTGGAAACAACCACGATGTCCTTCAAGAGGTGAACGGATAAATAACTGTACCACAGCCAGACAATGGGATATCGCTATAGTCAGTGGTTTTTATCGCTATAAAAAGGAGGGAGCTATTAAGCCATGAAAAACAGAGAGAAGCCTTAAAAGCAGCCAATCTGAAAAGGCTCCGTTCTGTATAATTACAACTATATGACATTTTGCAAAAAGCGAAACTATGGAGACAGTAAAAAGATCAGTGGGTGCCAGGGGTTAAGGGGGTAGACGTATGACTAGGAGGAGCACAGAGAATGTTTTGGGCAGTGAACCTACTCTATGATACTATAGTGATGAATACACATCATTATACATTAGTCAAAACCCACAGACTGCATAACACCAAGGTGAACCTTAACATAAACTATGGCCTTTAGTTAATAATAATAGATTTAATAACATCGGCTCATATAAAATGTTAATAACAGGAAACTGCATGCAGGGGATAGGGGTATTTGGAAACACTGTACTTCCCAATCAATATTTCTGTAAACTTAAAACATAAAGATCTAAAAAATAAAGTATATTAATTCAAAACATAAAGAGCTGCTGACGGAGTGGGATGGTCAAGCAAGTGATGCGAACCTTCTACAACTTGAGAGCTTTGTAAATAGCATAGAGGGTCCTTGCTCACCTAGTGAAGTACCCAGAAACCACCCCTTATGTTAATAATTATGCCAACCTGACTAAGGTAAAGGGAGAACCACAACTATTACAACATCATGATTCAAAAATACCTCCAATCAAAATCCAGACTCTGTATATGCATAACCTTGACCAGCTGACTTTAAAATCCACATAGAAGAACAAGGGCTTTGGATGGCCTACAATACTCCTGGAGGGCTGGGGGCAGGGGACAAGAAGGTGAGCCATGCCCTTCCAATGTCAGGAGCCTTGATTTTTTTTTTTTAAAGATTTATTTATTTATTTATTTATTTATTTGACAAACAGAGATCACAAGCAGGCAGAGAGGTAGGCAGAGAGAGAGAGGAGGAAGCAGGCTCCCTGTTGAGCAGAGAGCCTGATGCGGGGCTCGATCCCAGGACCCCGAGATCACGACCTGAGCCAAAGGCAGAGGCTTTAACTCACTGAGCCACTCAGGCGCCCCAAGCCTCGATTTTAAAGCAAGAAAGATTCAAGTTTGAGTATTACATGGAGCTGAGCATTTCAATTGCAGGCTTTTTTTTCCAACTTGAAATGAGATTCTTATGAGCCAAAAATGATCAGGAAACTCATGGGAACTGCCTGAGTCTTCACGGAGGGCATGGCAAGAACTAATCACAGAGCTAATTTAAGGGGACAACAGGGAACAAGAAAAATAAAGTTCCTTCATGGCCACATCTCATATGTTACGCTTATTCAACTAGACAGCTATATGAAAATACATTGTTTAGGAATATATTTATATGTGGAAAACCAATAAGAAAAAGCTAACAAGTGATAATCCCCAAATTCAGAATCTTGGTAGGGGGTCGGCAGGGTTTGAGGACAAGGAGGAAATATTTACAGATGTTGGTGGCATTTTATATTTCAGGTTGGGTAATGCATACCTGTTATTTGTTAATCTTTGAATTCACACATATGCTACAAATATTCTTTGTATAATAATAAAAGTTTTTAAAAAGATAGACAAGGGCTGGGATGCCTGGGTGGCTCAGTTGGTTAAGCGGCTGCCTTCGGCTCAGGTCATGATCCCAAGGTCCTGGGATCGAGTCCCACATCAGGCTCCTTGCTGGGCAGGGAGTCTGCTTCTCCCTCTGCCTCTGCCTGCCACTCTGCCTGCTTGTGCTCTCTCTCTCTCTGACAAATAAATAAAATCCTTAAAAAAAAAAAAAAGATAGACAAGGGCTAAAAAAAACAGGTCAAAAAAACACTAACACAAATAACATCTAATATAATACCGCTAAGTAGGTTTTACAATGACTTGGCATCAGCGAGGCCTACGTTCAAATTCCTAAAACACCACTCAGCCACATAACCCTGAACAAGTTACATAACTATTTTGAGCTTCAGTTGCTGCATCTGAAAAAAAGGAATAAGAGTATTCTGCAAGTTGTAGTTGGATTAAATAGGATAATACCTGTTGAGCTCAGTGGAATTCTGGCAAAGAGGATAAAAACAGCTCTCATTTGTTGATCACTGACCACGTGCCAAGAGCCATGGGACATATCTTACAGCCACAACCACAATGAATCACTCAAGGTCAGAAAGCAATAGAGATAGGATTTGAACCTGTAGGGACTCTGATTCCAAAGCTAGGTTCTTAACCATCACTAACTCTGATGGAAGTTATATATCATTATTAATGGTGCTATTTATTTTGAGTATTCATACCCAAGGTTTTAAAAATCAGGTTAAAAATTACTTACACATGTTAATGTGCACAAGGTGAAGATGGGACTTGCACAGGGTGAAGATGGGACTACTTGACACAAAAGCAATTTATTTCAAAAAGAACCCAAAGATGCAACGAACCAGATAGCTGATGTGACTGGACAATGTCACACAGCTATCATAAATTCCAATACACTCTTGGTCTACACAGAGGATAGATCCTTTGATCTGAGCAGCCTTTTCATCCTTCCCCTTAGCCCATACACTGGCCTGTTAATTTAGAGTAACATATGCAGTTCTGAGCACCACATCTTAAAAGAAACAGACAAACTTCAAATTGGTTTGGACAGCTGTCTGTCACCCACATCCTTCCATGAACAGTAGAAGGATTCTGTGAGTCTGAGCTTTAAAATGACAACTATTAGGGAAGATATCACAGTGATTTTCCTATGGAAGAGGGAACAGAAATTTATTTGGATGTGCACTCTTGGGTAGACTCAGTGCACCTATGAGGTTGCTTTCACTCTGGGACACAGAATTTATGATCAAGGAAACAGAACATGCCATCTAGAGAGGTTCATGCTTTCCACCAAAGGTGGGCTCAGTAGCTAGAGCCACAGACCACAAATGGTGCGTGGGCTAGATTCATGACCTCTAAGGTTTCCTCTGCCTTTACAGTTTTCTGATCCTGCACTATGTAATACAAACCCTAAAAATCCAATCCTTACATAAACAGAGGACAAATCCTATAGGAAAGGATGCCCTCTGGTTCTCACCTGGGAACCTGCCTTTGCTGGAACTCTTCTAACTTTGCTGAGCTAGTTTCCAGGTCCTAAAGATCATATGTGAGACAAGCTCACACAGTATCTGGGCTTTGTAAAACAAGCGCAAAGAGAAGAAACTATAAAACAAACCCCACCTATTTACCTGCATAAGCATCTGTCCAGTTTTAAGTCCAAACAGTTATTTAGGAAACTGATATAGACTGCCACAAGAATGAGAAAGAGTGGTACCCTACAGTAATCCCAAACCAAACTTAGGAACTCAGCGAGAGAATCCTGTGGGTTTTGTTACCGGAGTCTATAGGATTTAGTGGCAAAGCATTTCAGAGACCTCTAGACTTTTTTTCCTTGTTTCTGGAATATACAGCAAAGCAATTTGATTCCGAAATAGGCTTGCTGCTTTATTACAAAGTGACTTTCCATGAGTCTATATGGCCAGGGGAGAGAGACTGTGAGGACCTGACATTTTAGTACCATCAGTTTAGAAACAAAATGAGAAAACAAGAGAGGAAAAATGGGAAGGCTAGTTGTTGGAAGAGCAATGGTTCCGCTTTAGAGAAACCAAACATATAGGGGCTCCTGGGTGGTTCAGTCGCTTGAGTGTCCAACTCTTGTTTTCAGCTCAGGTCACAATCTCAGGGTCAAGGGGTTGAGCCCGGTGTCAGGCTCCACGGAGCTTACCAGGGAATCTGTTTGAGATTCTCTTTCCCTCTTCCTCTGCCCCTCCCCCGGCTCGTGCTCACTCGCCCTCTCTCAAATAAATAAAATCTTCCAAAAGAAAAAGAAACCAAACGTGTTATTGCAGGATTTGAGCCCAGGACAAAAATACTGCCTCCAGGAGACCCTGTGCACATTGAGAGACACAGGGAACTCGATCGATGGACAGTCCCACCAATTGGGACACCCATTTGGGTGGTATTAATGGCCCACTCTAATCCTTACACACATTTTTAAAAATTCCCCAGAAATGAAAATAAGGTAAAGGATGGCCACCTGTTAGTATCCCCCCAGAGCAGGTCTAACTGGCCCGCCCAAGATTCTTCCATTCTCTCGGAGAACAGACCTTATTCTGACTTGCTGTTTACCACTGACTAGGTAAGTTACAGGTTAATTTGTAGATTATTTTTGTCCAGCAGCAATGCAAATAATTTCTGCCTTGCAGA
Organism: Nasua narica; assembly: GCA_028533885.1. Taxonomy (NCBI): domain Eukaryota; kingdom Metazoa; phylum Chordata; class Mammalia; order Carnivora; family Procyonidae; genus Nasua; species Nasua narica. The sequence continues at coordinate 68,036,021 of CM052810.1, read as the reverse complement.
GAACATACTGCAAAGGTTACTGCCCCGTAGGATTTTAACTAGCTTTGTCTCTAACTTCGCAAACATTTCAGCCGGGCTTTCCTGATGGATGATATAAATCTCTGCTCCTCTTGAAAACTGTTTGATATACTTAATCTATATTTAATCATCATTTTGCCATTTACTGTTTCCATCTTTATCATTTCTACTTTGTCTACGTCACAATTTTTGTCACAATCATTGTACATTTAACTACTTTATCATATGAATGTTAGTTAATGTAGCTGTTATGGGGGTTTCACAGACTAGAATGAAAGACTTGTCTTCCTTGAAACAGAAGTCTTTATTCTAAAAACCGAAAAATTAACAAAAATTAAAACAAAAGAAGTTCTGTCACAAAGTCAAGATTTCCAAATAACTTGGTCCTACTTTTCCAAGATATATGATCACTACTCACCCATGACCGGCAGCTGATGCTCATTTCACACTCAACTCCTTCTTCTGCTCAAGCCAACAATCTAGTCTAATTTAGAAAGCATGCCTATTATTGACTCTTGAAATATACTACTCCCTACTAACCTGCCAATTTCTTCAGAAAGTAAATGATATTTAATTAACATTAAGTACCAGACATTGTAATAGATCATTCACGTGTATGACCAAACAGGCAAAGAAGAAACCAGAATTATCCCTAAAATGAACTGCAGTCTTTACTTGACTTTCTACAAACATCATAACCCACAGTGATGATTCTTAAAAGTTTCATCTTCTCTTCTCTATTTTTCTATCATCTGAGTGCTTTCTATCTTTTCTACCTCTCTTCTTTTTCTATAGGTTATTAGTATAGATATTATATTACATTACATAGGCCTGCTTAGCTTACATGGTTCTTAGTCATGTTCTCTTCATTCTACTCATTCTCCAGATACTGTATCAAATGCCCAGACATGTAAAAAGATCTGAACAGTTTCATTATTTCTATCTCTGCTGTACCTGCAATTCGTTACTTCATTTCACATAGGAGGATGGTGAGTCCTAGAGACTTACAGAGAAGTCCAAGGCCACACAGTAGAAGGCCTGAGGTGATGAACCCTGATGCAATAACAGAGTCTCGCCTCTTCTCTACCACACTCCACTGTCTCTCAAACTGATCTAGGGGAGCCTGGGTGGCTCAGTCGTTAAGCACCTGCCTTCGGTTCAGGTCATGGTCCCAGGGTCCTGGGATGGAGCCCCGCATCGGGCTCCCTACTTGGCGGGAAGCCTGCTTCTCTCTCTCGCTGTGTCTCTCTCTGCTGTCAAATAAATAAATAAAATCTAAAAAAAAAAAAAAAAAACAACTGATCTAGAAATTTCCAAGAAGAACTTAACTATGCATGATACCTTGGGGGAAACAAAGTGATGCTTATCAAGGGTAAGTCACTAGACCAAAGTCGTAAGGCAAGTTTAAGCACTGGGATGTGAACTCAGGTCCTTCCAGCTGTAATTTATTCACATATATTTATATGTGTAATATAAATATATAAATATATTTATATTTATATAAATATCAAAATACACAAATATATATGTATATACCATATTTACATATATAAATTCAACAATTTATTCACATATATTTAAGCATCCTGCCCAAAAATCTGTTTCCACAGCATCCTTGCCTCTTTTTCATTTTACGTTGCCTTTTTCATTTTATGTCGACTTGCACTTGATTTCTTGTAAGACATCTTGGTGGTGTTTCCTCAAGTACCTTGCAGGATCTTAAAGCAAATGGGTAACATCTCTTATACTTTTTTATGGCTTTAGTGCAGAAACCAATCAACATTTATGAAATGAATGGATAACACGAAAAGGACAACAAAAAATCTGTTCTACATAAACTGGAACTTTTTTTTAGCCTGCTGGAGAAAGATGCATCTATTTTCATTTGATTTTATAGACTTTAAGACTGTATATTACAATATTAGTTATCAATTCTGTAAATATTATGAAATAATATAAATTCACATAAAGGTTAAAGATTGTAGCTTCAAAGTAATGTTTGCTTGCAACAGGCTTCTTTGTGCAAAACCTTCGACCCTTTGGGAATGTGCTTTTATTCTCACCGTCATTATAAGGGCTTTGAAAACACCAGAGGAGTACTGACTGTGACATTCCTCGCCCCATCTGAGTAATATAGGAAACCCTTAGAATTTACCCTGGCCCCCCCGAAAGGTTTGAAAAACTCTGCATTAAATGCCATCACTTCTGTGAATTTCTTGGCACCAAACAAACTCAAACACAAAGACACTAAAATTAAGTTTCAGTTTTCCCTATATGGCAGTCATCCAGATAATATGGAACATGCTTAGTTTTCACTATTTTCATTAAGGAAAACCTCAAATTTACAAATTAGCATAGTACCCAAGAATATATCCCCAGTCCTACGGAGACCACTTGTCACTAATCCGAAACCTCACTCAAGTGGATACATTCAGGCTTTTCCCCCCTAAGCCTTTCTAGCCAACTTGTTAACAGGGGTTAATATGTACCTACATTAACCAGTGAAACTCTCCCCCGTTCTCTTCACTTGCCTATCCCCAGGAAAGTGAAACTGGCTATTCTTAGAGTGAAACTGACAAATCGGGTACTTGGGACACAGAGAAACCAAAAACTTAGAAAACCCACCTTCTAGATAAGCAGCACCTGAATGATTAGTAGGCGTTTGCTCTAATATTGTACTGTTCCGGACATGTGTTGATGAGGATGTGAAGAAATCAGAACCGCTCTTCCATGGCTAGTGAGGATGTAAATGGTGCAGCTACCTTAAAGATTTTTATTTATTTATTTTTGGGAGAGAGGGAGAGAGACCACGAGTTGGGAGGAGGGGCAGAGGGAGAGGGAAAAGCAGACTCCCTGCTGAGCAAGGAGCACGACGTGGGGCTCGATCCCAGGACCCCGGGATCAGGACCTGAGCCGAAAGCAGAGGCTTAACCCACTGAGTCACCCAGGCGCCCTGGTGCAGCTACTTTAGGAAACAGTTAGGCAGCTCCGCAAAATATTAAATATAGAGTTATCGTATGACTCTGCGAGTGATTCCACACCGAGGTAGGTATATTCCCAAGAAACTTGAAAATGTATGTCCACACAGAAACTTGTATATGAACATTTACAGCAACATTAGACCTAATGGTTAAAATGTGGAAATAAACCAAATATCTATCAAGTGTGGCAGGGAGCAACCAAATAGGACATACCCACAGATTTGAATATTATTTGGCCAAAAAAATGAAGTACTAACGCATGCTACCCGTGGATGAGCCTTGGAAATATTATCCTAAGTGAAACAAGCCAGTCACAACACAGGACACATGTTACATTTATATGAAATTCCACATAAATTCCATTTATACACAATGTCAAGAACAGGCCAATCCATGGAGATCAGGAGACTAGTGACTGGCAACGGCTAAGAGGGGGAGAAATGGGAAAAGTGTTTTTAAAAGCTGTAGCTAAGGCACCTGGGTGACTCAGTCAGTTAAACGTCTGCCTTTGGCTCAGGCCATGATCCCAGCGTCCGGGGCTCGAGCCCCACAGCGGGATCCCTGCTCAGCAGGGAAGTCTGCTTCTCCCTCTCCCACACTCCCCGCTCTCTTTCTCTCTCTCTCTCTCTCTCTCTCTCACGCATGCTCATTCTCTCTCTCTCAAATAAATAAATTCTTTAAAAAAATAAATATATAAATGAATGAATGAATGAATGGCTGTGCTGTCCACTTCCTATGAATTTAGACATAATTCACCCTTACAAGATGTATTGTTTTTACCTCCTGTTCCAAGAAACAAATATTTTGCAACTGTTTTTCAGATAAGAAGACGATTGTGATCAATCAACATAATACATTAATAAAAGAAAGAACAAGAACCATATGATACTCTCAATTGATGCTGAAAAAGCATTTGACAAAGAAGACCATTGTGAGCTCCTTGCATAGGTACAAATGAAATCTCTGATCTATTTCCTGCAGGTGAAGGCAAGATACCTTTAAGCAGATAGTGCACAAGTGCTTCGGCCACAGAATAAACAGCAGTGTTAGAGGAAGAAATCCTTGTCCTTCCAACCTAATAGAAGACCAAATCAGTTGGTGGTGAGATATTGACTATGTGATTGCTAGGACCATAATCCTAACACTATTGTATCTGAGACGTAAACTCATCATATTTTGGGGCGCCTGGGTGGCTCAGTCGGCTAAGCCTCTGCCTTGGGTCCAGGTCATCATCTCCCAGTCCTGTGATCGAGCATCCTGAGTCAGGCTCCCTGCTCAGTGGGGAGTCTGCTTTTCTCTCTCTCTCTCTCTCTCTCTCTCTTTCTCTCTCCCTATGCCCCTCCCCACTGCTCATTCTCTCTAAATAAATGAAATCTTAAAAAATAAAATAAAATAATCATCCTTAAAAAGGTCACTTGAGAAGTAGACGGTGAAGTTAGTAACCCATTTCCATGGTCCGTGAATGACTCAAAAGTCCACAGGGACCAACTACACCAAGTATCTAAGGCACCACCTCCCCATCTACATCCGTCATATTTCATTGGCTGGTTCTGCCAGTGGTTCTGCAATATTCCAACAACACGTACCTTCCCCTGCAGAGAGCCTGGGAACTCTCCTTTCCAGCTCCTGCCCTGCCCTTGCAGGCCATCAAAGAAAGGGAAGTCCCAAGGTGATCTTAGCTGCATGGACTTTTCTTCCTTTTGGTAAAAAAAAAACCCTATGTTTTGAAGGATCTTAAGTTCAGGGCACCTGTCAGCCCGTTTGAATCGTTTCCTGGCTCAGCACTCATCTGACATCATCACTGGCATCTCAAACCCCGCCATGTCCAGCTGCAGTGTCACTGTCTGAGAATCCCTGCCCCTCCCTCAGTGCGTGTGGCGAAGCCGCTGGAGCTCCTGCGGTAGGTGGCAAAGACCAATGAGGCAACATCAAGGACTCTGCTGCTGAAACATGGATGCAGAGATGGGAACGTGGGCCTGGAACTTGAACGCTGACAGTGTAAGTCTCCTCTATAAACTATTCTTGAATTTCTATAACCCTCTATATACCTCACGCCTCTATAACCCTCAGCGCTTCCTCCCTTCTAGACTCGCCTCAAAGTACCATGATTGCTTATCCGACGGTGTCCGACCTAGAAACCCTATGAGGGATGAGACCTCCTCCATCTTCGACATCACCCAGCACAACTTCTATGCAGGTAAACAGCTAGGTTTTTCATCCGCCTGCTGCCTCCCTACACTCTTGGGACCACTCCTGCTCTAACACTCAGCGAGCCCCTTCACCAGGATTCACCTCTCGCGCTCAGACGCAACCAAGTTCAAGTGCTCTTCTCAGCAGTCCCCCAGTGCCAACTAAACCTCCCTTCTCCCAGATGCCCACACCCACAGCCTTGAGAACCCTGCCCTTCTTCATTTCCCTATCCCCACCCCCACTCCCCACATCTCTGGGGTCATTCCCTCGAGTCACTTCCTCTGCGGGTTTCCCACCTCACAGCTTTCTTACCTCCCACCAAGATGTTATTAATTTTCCATTTCTCCACTCTCCAGTCCATTCAGTGCCCAAATGCCAGATTTTCCTGAAGTTTCCTTCAGGAGGAAGTTTCGTGGACTTCCTGAAGTTCAGGAATGAAGTTTGCTGAAGCACAGCCCCAGTCCCACTCAAAATTCGGCTCAAGTGGCTCCCTGGATTAAAATGTAATCTCCTCAGTGTAGCCTTCAGGGCTTCCGTCATTCATTCCCACTCTTACTTTCACCTATTTTCAAAAACTTTAAGGAGCTCCTATGAGGTGCAAGGCACAGTGCATGGTGTTTTAAGAACAGCAGCAGAAGAAAAACTTGTTTCATCTCATGCTATTCCCATACGAAGATGCTCTTGGTCTCAGTCGCCCCGGACCACCTGCTGGGCTCCGCGAGTGCCTTCTGCTCCCTTGCCTGTTGACATTGTTCTACCATCTTCCCCACGTCAGCCTCTCAAAATCCTATGAGCTCTTCAGGATTTCTCTCACACGACACTTCCTCCTACAAACAAATCTTCCCTGTGCTTCACCACCGCCCTAACCCCAGTCCCACAATCACACCCTGGGAGACAAACTCAGACCAGCTGTGTCCCTCGGAGCCCGTATGGAGTACATATGCCATTGCTAGGCGACTCGGTCCTAGGACAGAACGCTAGCTGTGCTGTCACTCACACCCGAGTGTCCACCACATTAAACACATACGAATGCCAGAACTTTGGGTCTTGACTCAAAAAAAAAAAAAAACCTGTTAATGAGACATGTGGAGTAAGTGGGGACGAGGCCAGAGGGAGGGCCACGAGGATGGCTGGAGTTGAGAACAAAGAGGGTGCTGGAAACCAGCATCCTGGAAAACCCCTCCAAGTCAGTACAAGGAGGAGGAAGGGCTGGCACAGAGACGTACAGGAAAGAAGCAGAATGAGGAGAGCAGGCGGCACGGGTACCAAGCACAGTTTCAAGGAGGAGGCAGAGATTCAGAAGGGTCGGGGTTGCAGAGAAATCAAGAGGTACCACGAAAAGGCCATGCATTTGAAAATTATGAAATTACTGTTTAACTGGGAAAGTACTTCCGTTACTTGAAGTACATCAAGTGCAAGGGCCTTAGAAATAAACTCACAGTGAAGAAGAGGGGCAAGTGTCACCCATGCTCCTGCCAAGCTTCTGGAAGAGGAAGGTGGAGAGACAGGGGGCAGGGTCTGTGCATTCACAAAGCCAGCTGGGTGCCATAGCTAGCGAGAGCTGCTCAGGAAACCTGTCATTTGAGAGCTGGAATGACTTCACCCAAGCCTAGGAGTGACTCTCGCACAGTTGAGGCAGGGATGATGCTGCAATAGGAAAAGAGGTCTGGTTTTGTCTATTACTTGCCCCTTTCTGTGGACAGTAAAGGAAGGAATGGGCTCTGAAAGCTTGGGGGTTCCTGACCAGTGATAGCGCAGGTACCACTGCTTTGAAAAGAGGAGTTCTCTGCCAAAGTGTCAGAACGCAGAACTCGTTTGCTGGACCAGATTCCTAAAGGAAAGGGATTCATAAAAGGCTCCTTGTTGATTCTGCTTCGTTTGCGTAAACCCACACCTACACATCTGACCCATACTAAGGCTCTTTCAACTCAGCAGCATATTAAGTGTGACTTTGCAGAAATGAAATCACTTTCTTGATAAATTTGCCAATTAGAATTTCTTGAGGCTATACAAAAGCTGAATGCACCGCTCGTTCCTATCCTAGTTCTCGGTATACTGCTTTCTTTTTCTCCCAATTTGATTGATTTTTTCTTTTCCCCAATCGTTCTGGTGCCCATGTCAAACAAGCCACTTTGTGGAGGACTTCTCTCCAAATCCTGGATTTTCCATGCAGTAAATTAATGTGCCTGCTACACGACTGTACTTTCCCTTTGCTTTCTGAAACTTAAGGTTGAGAAATTCTGGAAGGTGACCTCTCTCTAGCTATCGGGCCTGGCACAGTGGCATGATTTAGAACTTGAGGATAACCTAACATCATTTCTGCTGCAATCTTTTATCAGAGGGTACCCCTGAAGTTCTATTTGTGTACAGTTCTGGGACTTTGGGGTAATCTGTCACTGGTTTCACTGAGTTGTTGTCATTGTTCCGTCTCCCACACCTGTTTCTATCTGAAGACTATTCTCAGCCCCTGAAACCACAGGAAATGGGGCTCAGCATATCCTTGTCATACCTTGAATTTTATCCTTAATCACACTACTAATTTCTAACTGCTGGTGTGGCATCCAATTTTCCTGCGATTACGCTCCCAACTTTCTAATGTCCATGCTTAGCTTGCAGTTAATTCTGTATTGTGGAAGCAGGTAGGTAAAGGAAGATGACTTCCTGATGCCCACAGGTAAACTGTAACATGAACATTTCCCCATGTGGTAATGTTGATAGTTACTCTTATGTGTCAGCTTGGCTGGGTCACGGTGTCCAGTTTTTTGATCAAACACTAGTCTAGTCTAGGTGTTGCTGTGAGGTATTTTTTAGATGTAATTAACAGTTAAATCAGTAGACTTTAAATAAAGCCGATTATCTTCCATAATGTGGGTGGGCCTCCCCCAATCAGTAGACGGCCTTAAAAGACCAACGTCCCTGCAAAGGCAGGCACTTGGCCTCAAGATTGCATTCTGATTCAAGACTGCAACATCAACTCCTGCTGGAATTCCCAGCCTGCTGAGCTGCCCTACAGATTTTGGACCTGCCAGCCCCCACAACTATTTGAACTAAATCCTTAAAACCAATCATTCATTCATTCATTTTCTCTCTCTCTCTCTCTCTCTCTCCAAACACACACACACACACACACACACACACACACACACACACACAAAATTGGTTCTATTTCTCTGACAAGGTTTGATAAAATCCAGGTTATTAGATACCTTCAATAAAATTCATCACACTATCTTCTAAATACCATACCTACTATGTTATAACCAAGGATCTGCTTAAGGTTTCTGAAATGAGACTGTATTAAAAGACTAGATATACAGAACTGCCGATCATTATGAAGCCAAAAATTATAGAAGGCTGCTAATAGATTTTAAATTAAAGGAGCAATTATTTCCTTTAACAAAAAAAGTCATAACTTAATTCGGCCCTTTCAAATCTCAGTGCTTAATTCTCTACATTGGCTTATTTCTTTCTGAACAGATCTCCAGGTAGCTTCAGAAGAAATTACAGCGTTGAATCAGGAAAATCTAAATTATAGGCCCCTAAAAATCATGCTCATGGCAGAACGCTGCCAGTAAATAAAGTCCCTGTGGAAAAAAAATCTTTGATAAAGTAACAGAATTTTACTGAGTGCCTATCGCACGTGTTGGGAACTATTACAAACAAAAGCATTTATTGTACAGTCTTTTGTAACACAAACTAGCATCCACTCAGTGCCACAAACACATGTCACAGTGAGGTACATTGGGCTCTGTTATTAGGAAAGGCTTATATTAAGTTACATAAAAGGGGTAAATGCCCACATTGGTAATGAATACAATTATAGAGTAGGTCCCCTGGAGAAGCAAAACATAATGCTCCATGAATGCACTTTGCAGAAGACTGGTTCCCAGGGCCTTCCCTGAAAGGCGTTAGCTATTTCCTAAGATAACAACTAACAAACACATTTTCAAGTCCTGTAAGAGTAAAGCACTGGTTGATTTCTGGAGACGCCACCACTTGACCTTAAACTCAAACAATAACCAAACAATGGATTTTCCTTTAACTCTGATCTTTATTAAGATAACTAAAGAAAGAATTATTTCATTTAAAAACAATAGACTGGACCCATTCCACCTTTCCAAGTCTTCGAAGGGCCACTAAACAGGTCACACCACAGTAGGTACGATTTTATTTTAGGTCCAGTTGCTCCGTAAGAGAGCCCAGACCATGAAGTTATCAGAGCTTTGAACTTTGTCCTACACAAAACACAAAAACCCACCGGTGTGACTTGTAAGTTCGTGCTGTTGCCTGGCACTAAGTTAATATATAACAACAATTACACACCAGAGAGAAAAAACCCAACAAGTTAAATATACACTCTAGGAAAACCAAAACTGGCAACAGCAAGAAAGCGATCATCTGTGCAATTTGGTTGGCGCTATGTGTATGCTTTCCCCCCCACACTTTCCCATAAATGTGAAAACATTTGCTCATGGCTAAGTGTCTCCAACTGATGATTGCTAGGCTTACCCCTGATCCACTCAACGGGCACAGGGTTTGGGTGCCGAGTGGTTTTCCTTTCAAGAGATAATGCAATCTGATCACTTGGGCTCAGGTGGAACCAAAAATTCTTCCCAGAGAATACTGTATGAATTTCAACATCCAGAAGAGTTTAACCTTGATTTCTCAAAAGAAGTCATTCTCAGTAAGCACTGATACCAGACAGCTACTCGAAATCCATCATTCAAACATGGCAGTCAACACATCCACAGATAAAGAAACCCACAGAGCCCAAGCCATTCTCTACTTAGCACTCAATTCTATGTTACTTTTCAAAACAATCCTATGAAAAAATTTAGCTTTTCCAGGGGCACCTGGGTGGCTCAGTCGGTTAAGCACCCAACTCTTGATTTCAGCTCAGATCATGATCTCAGGGCCATGAGATTGAGCCCCACATCAGGCTCCACACTGGGCATGGAGCTGCTTAAGACTCTCGCTCTCTCTTCCGTGGCCCCTCCCCCGTGCTGGGTCTCCCCCAACACCCCAAAATTAGCTTTTCTGGGTGACTTTTAGCAAATTCTCTTATCTCGCTGAGCTTTAGTCTCATTTGTACACTGGGAGGAATAATGCCTGCTTCACAGGAAGCTTACAGGATGTAAAAAAAAAAAAAAAATCACAGAGCAAAATCAGGATTACAATGAATTCTCCAAAATTGCAACCCCAGTGTAGAGAGGCATGCAGTCACCTCACCTGCTCTCTCAGTCCAGGCGTGCTCACAGGTAAAGCCACTGTTATTAGCCAGTGGTGAACATTATAAAATAACAAAAGCCTCACACTGGAGCTTTTTGATAACTTTCCACACAGAAAGAGTTTCAACTTTTGAACTTTTATGCTTTTTTGCATACAAAACTAAGCTTAAGGAGTGATGATAATCTAGTCAAGTGTTTCTAGTTCTACCATTAATCTTGGTTTGGTTTGATGGCAGTTTTTCACGGGGGAATAGTGAAGAATTACGTCTATCCTAAAGGAAATTTGTAGTCGTTATATTAGACAAATTTGTATCTCAAACATTTAGCCCTCTGCTCAAACAACCTCCACATCCAAACGAAACAAAACTAGATGAAAAGATTTAGACTCAGAGTACCTGGGAGAATACTAAAATAGTATCTTGAAAAAAACGCTTTACAACTTTGAAGTCATGGTTGTACGTAGCAATCTTTTCTACTTTTTCTGGCGAGTTGTCATAAATAAGGAATATGGGGTACCTGGGTGGCTCAGTGGGTTAAAGCCTCTGCCTTCGGCTCAGGTCATGATCCCAGGGTCCTGGGATCAAGCCCCGCATCGGGCTCTCTGCTCAGTGGGGAGCCTGCTTTCCCCTCCTCTCTCTGCCTGCCTCTCTGCCTACTTGTGATCTCTCTGTCAAATAAATAAATAAAATATTTAATAATAATAATAAATAAATAAATAAATAAGGAATATATGAGAAAGACACTTTTCTTCAGAAGCTTCACATACTCTGATCTCAAATGTGGCAATAAAAATAGGGGTGCGTGCTGTGTGCCACTAACCCGCTATATGTACCAACACTGCCACAGGGATCACAATCAAGATGGTCACCGTAGCAGTTCCTCTGGGTTTCACTGGGTGTGGTTTAATGGACTAGACTGTTTAACAGGCCTGATTAATGAAGTAGAACGACACAGTGAGTTTTCTGATGCTGATCAAATCTGCACAGCTAACTATTTAACCCTATTAGAAACACATAGATTTACCAGACAGGAAGGTTTAAAAAAAATTAAGAGATATAGCTAAGGCAGGATAAATACCTAACCATTAGCACTGCAGCCTTGCTAATCTTGTCTTTAAACTCGAGGTGACAGAAAGGACCCTTCCCAACTGAGACTCTCAGTCTATCTAGAAATAGCTTTGCATCTCACCTAGCCAGGCCTCCTTCCCAGTAGGATTCTTCCTGCAGAGAAACAAAAACCCCAAAGAGTTTTCCACAGGGTAGGTTACTAATTTCAACAAAACTGTCCACTCAAACATTTATTGAATGCTAGACACTATACAAGGTGCTGACGACACAATAAATACGAAGAACACAATTCCTTAACACTCAGCACTTACCAAATGTTAAGTCCTGTGCTAAGTATTTCTCATTGAGTATCTCTGTATCCCCAAAGGGCCCTAAGAAGCAGGTACTCATTCCCATGAGACAGAGGAGGAAGTGGGGAAACTAACCTGGCTAGGGAGCACCTTGAATCCAGTCTTTCTGGCTTTTGAGTCCATGCTTTTAGGCACTTCCTCAAGCACACACGTCAAGGAAAAGATAGAGCAACAGCGTCCAGAGACATTCCAAAGAAATAACAGAGACAAGAAGGGTGCCTGGGTGGCTCAGTGGGTTAAAGCCTCTGCCTTTGGCTCAGGTCATGATCTCAGGGTCCTGGGATCGAGCCCCTCATCAGGCTCTCCGCCCAGCGGGGAGCCTGCTTCCCCCTCTCTCTCTGCTTGCCTCTCTGCCTACTTGTGATCTCTCTTTCTCTCTGTCAAATAAATAAATAAAAATCTTCAAACAGCCAGAACCAGGACCCAAGAGTGCTGCCTCCCAAATCCTCTTTTAACTACACTTAGGTCTGTGTTTGAAATAATGCACACAGTCATGTGAAAACGTGTATACAAATGCATAATACATACACACTTATAAATACCAAGAAATCTTGAAAAAGATTATATTTCAGAGCCTTTAAATCTAAGTAATAGGATAGGATGTTCCACTTTTACTCACTGCAGTGTGCTGGGTGCTCCGGGACAATGTGTGAAGCTGAGAACCCAGTCACAGCCCTCAAGAAGCTCACCATCAGTACGGTAGACAAAAGGAGCCGGTGTGAAAAACAGGAGACAGCAACAACCTAGTACATAGTTAAGTATGCTAAAAGGCCTTATGCATTAATGACTGAAGTCCAGCAATGAAACCAGATTCACAGGCAAGAGTAATCAGAGAATGCGCCACAGAGAAGTTTGGATCCAATTACACAGGCCATGAGAGATGAAAGAGAGAGACTGGGGGGAAGGAGAATGTGAAGGGGGTAACTTCTTTTAGGAATTAAAAAAGTGGTAAGGTAAGGAGAATTACTTCTCCACAAAGTCTTCCCAAAACAACAACAAAAAAAAAAAAGAAAAGGAGAGAACATCACCAAACTCATTCTATGAAGCCAGTATTACCCTCATAACAAAAACGGGAAAAGAAATTACAAGAGTAGAAAAACACAAACTAATATCTCTTATGAATACAGATGCAAAAAATCCTAAACAAAGTACCAGCGAACCAAATCCAGCAACAGATAAAAATGATTATATACCAGGACCAAGTGAAATTTCTCCTAGAAATTCAAGTTTGGCTTAACATTCAAAAATCAGTTAATGTAGTACACCATATCAATAAAGGACAAAAAAAAAAATCACATGATTATCTCAACAGAAAAAGCATTTGAAAAATTAAACTTGGGGCACCTGGGTAGCTCAGTCAGTTAAACACCTGACTCTTGATTTCATCTCAGGTCGTGATCTCAGGACCGTGGGAGCGAGCCCATCAGTGCAGAGAGTCTGCTTGAAATTCTCTCTCTCCCTCTCCTTCTGCCCCTCCCCCTGCTCATGCTCAATAAATGAATGAATGAATGAATGAATGAATGAATAAATAAAATCTTTTTAAAAATTAAACTTCCCTTCATGAAAATAGTACTCAGCAAATGAGTAGAAGGGAACTTCTGCAAACTGATAAAGTGTATCAACATAAAACCCACAATCTAACCATCATACTTAATGGTGACAGACTGGATGCTTTCCCCCCAAGACCAGCAATTGGGCAAGATGTCTGCTGTCACCATTTCTACCCAACACTGTTCTGCAGGTTCTAGCCAGGGCAGTTAGGCAAGAAAGTGAAATAAAAGCCACCCAGTTTGGCAAGGAAGAGGTAAAACAATCTCTTTTAGCAAAAGAAAAAAAAAATGATCTTATAGGTACAAAGTCCTAAGGATGACACTAAAAAACTACTGGACTAATAAACAATTTCAGGAAGGTTATAAAAGATAAATATTAAAAAGATCAATTGCATACCCATACATTTGCAATGAACAATCCAAAAGGAAATTAAGAAAGCAATTTTAGGGGCACTGGGTGGCTCAGTCGGTTGGACATCTGACTCTTGATTTTGGCTCAGGTCTTCATCTTAGGGTGGTGAGATCAAGCCCCATGTTGGGCTTCATGTTCAGTGCAGAATCTGCTTAAGATTCTCTCTTCCCCTCTGCAATCACCCCCCAAACTAGCACTCTCTTTCTAAAAAAGAAAAAAAAGAAATTCTATTTGTAGTAGCATCAAAATAAATAAATAAAATGCTTAAGAATTAATTTAACAAAAGAAGTATACAACGTATACTCTGAAAACTATAAGATATTATTAAAAGAAATTAAAGATCTCCTAAGTGATTCATGGAATGGAAACTTAGTATTGTTAAAAGAGCAATATTATCCAAATTAATCTACAGATTCAATGCAATTCCTATCAAAACTCAGTTGACAGGGCACCTGGGGTGGCTCAGTCAGCTAAATATCTGACTCCTGGTTTCCACTCAGGTCATGATCTCAGAATAGTAAGACTGGGCTCCATGCTGGACATAGAGCCTGCTTAAGATTCTCTCCCTCTCAGGCGCCTGGGTGGCTCAGTTGGTTGAGCAACTGCCTTCGGCTCGGGTCATGATCCCGGAGTCCCAGGATCAAGTCCCATATCGGACTCCCGGCTCTGCGGGAAGTCTGCTTCTCCCGCTGACCTTCTCCCCTCTCATTCTCAGTCTCTCGCTCTCTAATAAATAAATAAATTAAAAAAAAAAAAAAAAGATTCTCTCCCTCTCTCTCTCCCTCTGCCCCTCCCCCACACTCGTGTGTACCTATACACATGGGTTCTCTCAAAAACAAACAAACAAAAAAACAAAACTCGGGGCATCGGGGTGACTCAGTCAGTTAAGTGTCTGCCTTTGGCTCAGGTCATGATCTTAGAGTCCACGGATCAAGTCCTGCATTGGGCTCTCTGCTCAGCAGGGACTCTACTTCTCCCTCTGCCCCTCACTCTGTTCGTGCTCTCTCCCACCCTCTGTCTCTCTCTCAAATAAATAAATAAAATCTTAAAAAAAACAAACAAACAACTCAATTGACTACTTTGCATAAATCAGCAAGGAGATCCCAAAATTCATATTAAAAACAAAGGACAAAGAATAGTCAATATAATTTTAATAAAGAACAAAGTTAGTGAGCTTACACTTTACAGTTTCAAAACTTACTATAAAACTATACTAATCACTGCATAAGGGCAGATGTACAAATCAACAGAAACAGAACTACGAGTTCAGAAATAAACTTTCATATTCATGGTCAATTCATTTTCAACAAGGGTGCCAAGAACACTTAATGGGGAAAGAATGGTCTTTTCAATAATTGGTGTTGGGAAAAATGCACAGCCACATGCAAAAAATACAACTGGATCCTTCTTTCACACATATAAAAATTTAAGTAAAAATGAAGCATAGATCTAAATTTAAGAGCTAAAGCCATAAAACTCTAAGATGAGGATATATGAATAAATCCCCATGGCCTTGGATTAGGCAATGGTTTTTGAGGTATGACACTTAAAGCACAAACAAGAAAAAAAATAGGTAAATTGGATTTTGTCAAAATGAAAAACTTTGATACAAAGGATGCTACTAAATATGTGAAAACACAACCTATGGGAAAAAGGATTTATAAATCATGTGTCTGATAAGGGTCTAGTATCCAGAATATATTTAAAAAACTCTTATAACTCAACAACAAAATAGCAAATAATCCAATTAAAAAATGGGGAAAGAGAGGCACCCGGGTGGCTCAGTCAGGTAAGTAACCAACTCCTGGTTTCGGATCAGGTCCTAACCTAGCTGGTCCTGAGATCCAGCCTGGGGTTGGGCTCCACCTTCAAAGGGAGTCTGCTTGAAGATTCTCACCCTCTGCCCCACCCTCACTCTCCCACAGGCACTAGCTCTCTCTCTCTCAAATAAATAAATCTTTAAAAAAAATTGGGCAAAGAGCTCGAATAGATTTTTCTCCCAAGTTATACAAACAGCCAATAGCCATACAAAAAGATGTTCAACATCATTATATATCAAAAAATGCAAATGAAAACCAAGCGAGGAAGAGGATTCTGGGAATATGGTGGAGTAGAAAGCAGCAGAAATCCGTCTCCCCACATAGGTAACAACTGCATTGGTAGAATCTGTCTAATTTAACCATTTTGGAATTCTGGATACCACTGAAAGCTTGCAACTTCCAGGGGAAGACTTGGATGGTAAATTGCCATTAATATTGGTCAATTTCAGGTCTTAGCACAGCTAGATATTTACCCAAAGAACATGAAACCATTAATTCAAAAAGATAACGTGCACCTCTATGTTTACTGCAGCATTATTTACAACAGCCAAATCATGGAAGCAGCCCAAATGTCAGACAGATGAATGGATAACAAAGAAGTGATATATATACACACAATGGACTATTACTCAGCCATAGAAAAGAATGAAATCTTACCATTTGCAACATAGATGGATCTAGAGAGTATAATGCTAAGAGAAGTAAGTCAGAGAAAAGACAAAGCCCGTATGATTATAGTCATGTAGAATTTAAGGAACCAAACAAAGAAAAAAAGACAAATAAAAAACCAGGCTTTTAAATACAGAGAACAAAGAGATGGTTATCTGAGGAGAGGTGGAGAAGATGGGTGAAATAGGTGAAGGGGGTGAAGAGTACACTTATCATGATGAGCACAGAGTAATGTACAGAATTGTGGGATCACTATATTGTACACCTGAAACTAAATTAAGGGAACACTGTATGTTAACTATAGTGGACTTAAAAAAAATAACATTGGTAATTTCAGATCACAAAAACATATATATGAAGGAAAAACTGACAGAATTGAAGGAAGAAAAATACAGTTCCACAATGATACTTGGGAAACTCCGATACCCCAGTCGACATTAATGCAGAGAACAAGCAGCAAAGAAACAAGAATTTACACAACATAACAAACTACTAGATCTGACAGACGCAAAACACTTCCTTCAACCACAGCACACACATTCTTCTCAAGGACACACAGGACATTTTCCAGGCTAGACCAAATGTTAGATCACCAATTAAGTCTTAAAACTTAAAAAGATAGCTACCATACAAAATATCTTCTCTGAACACAGCCAGATGAAGTTAGAAATTATTTAGCAATTCCACTTATACAAACCCAAAAGAACTGAAAGCAAGATTTCAAAGAGACATTTGTAACCCTGCTCACAGCAGCATTATTCACCACAGCCAAAAGGTGGAGGTAACCCAAATGTCCATCCATAGAAGAATGGATAAAGAAAATGTGTCATATACATACAATGGCATATTATTCAGCCTTAAAAAGGAAGGAAATTTTGACATATGATACAGCATGGATGACCTTTGAGGACATTCTACTAAGTGAAATAAGCCAGTCACAAAAATACGAATACTTTATGATTCAACTGACACAAGGTATTTATAGTAGTCAAAATCCTAAAGAAATTTTGGTATAAGGTACTAATGGCTGCCAGGGGCTGGGCGGAAGGGATAATGGGGAGTTACTGTTAATGGGTACACAGTTTCAGCTCTACAAGATGGAAAGGGTGAGGGGGATGGACGGCAGTGATGGCTGTACAACAGTGTGAATGTACTTACTACTACTGAACTACACGCTTTCAAATGGCTACGATGGAAAATTTTGATGCGAGAATTTTATCACAATCTTTTAAAAATACATACAAGTGTTGGTGAGGACGTGGAGAAATTGGAATCCGCATATATTGCTGGTAGGAACGTAAAATAGTGCAGACTCTGTGCAAGAGTCTGACGGTTCCTCAAAAGGTCAAGCACTGAGTTACCATGTATCCAAGCAATGTCAGTTTTGCCCCAGGGAAATAAAAATATATGTCTACAGGGATACATGGACACAAGTGTTCATAGCAGCACTGTCCGTAATAGCCAAGAACTATAAACAACCCAAATGGCCATAAACTGGTGAACAAATGCAATGTGATATATACATGCAATGGAATGGTATTCACTACTCAAGAGACATGAAGGACTGATAATGCTTACATGCACAAATCTTGAAATGCCATGCTGAGCGAAAAAAAAAAAAACACAAAAGGCCACATAGTATATGACTCCTTGTATACGAAATGTCAAGAAAAGGCAGATCTGGGTGCCTGGGTGGCTCAGTTGGTTGGGCAACTGCCTTCGGCTCGGGTCATGATCCCGGAGTCCCGAGATCGAGTCCTACATCGGGCTCCCAGCTCCATGGGGAGTCCGCTTCTCACTCTGACCTTCTCCTTTCTCATGCTCTCTCTCAATCTCTCTCTTTCCTAATAAATAAATAAATAAAATCTTTAAAAAAAAAAAAAAAGAAAAGGCAGATCTATAATGACAGAATGTAGATTAAGTCATTGCCTAGGCCTAGGGGTTTGGGGGAAATGGGGAGTAACTACTAATAGGGACAGGGCTCCCTTCTGGGGTGATAAAAATATTCTAAAATTGATGGTGGTGATGACTGGCAAGACTTTATACCAAAAACACCTCAATTTTACACTTTAAATGAATGAACTAGATAGTATGTCAATTATATTTCCATAAAGCAGTTTAAAAAAAATAAGGTTAGTTGTTTGCTGTGGTGTCAACTCATTCTTAAACTGGACAAAAGGTGTTAACGACCAGGAATGGTACGGTATGAACTGCTGGGTTATAATCTCAGTTCAGCCACAGGCAGAATGTAGCTGCTTGGGTCATTATTTAAACTCTCTGATCTTTAATTTGTGCATCTTTTTTTATACGGATTAATAATACCTTATTAGCAATGCATGGCACATAGTAAGCTCATTTACAGTACTTGTTATTAGCAGGGCTTTTAATAATTCTGTATAAGTAACATCACAATTGTCTAGGAGAAAAGCTCTTACCGTAAGAAGACAGATGTAGGGGGCACCTGGGTGGCTCAGTGGGTTAAGGCCTCTGCCTTTGGCTCAAGTCATGATCTCAGGGTCCTGGGATCGAGCCCCACATCGGGCTCTCTGCTCAGCGGGGAGACTGCTTCCCCACCCCACCCTCCCCCCGCCTGCCTCTCTGCCTACTTGTGATCTCTCTGTCAAATAAATAAATAAAATCTTAAAAAAAAAAAGACAGATGTATGTTCTTCAGAAGTATCAAAACGATCTCTGTTCATGGCAGCCATAACATAAAGGAGCTCAATAATTCAATGAACATTATTGTTCATTGCTGTTAATTCAATGAACATTTTTTAAGAGCATGCTCAGGTGGCAAAGCATTGGCTTTGGGTCGAATTTCCCAGTCCCCACGCCTTGTTTGGCCTACACAAGGGATTTTTTAAAAACCGAATTAACTTGCATTATTTAAGGAGGGAGAGATTTCACTTATAATGCAGGCTTCTGGATTCTCTTGGAAAATTTGCTAACACTGGGCCACAATCCCTGTGGACCCTATCGGTGGGACTTACAAAGTCTTCATGTGAGACCACATAGCTCTTCTGTTACCTGCCTGGCCCCAAATGCCATAAGCATTTGCAGTATCCGGGCTGTCACAGATACAGATATAATAAATCAGCCATAGCTATCAATCGTCTGGAGCTCACAGACTAGCATGTCATAAGAAAAGAGTCGTAATAAATAGCTGGGTCGCTTATTATCAGCCAGACCCATTTTACAGACAGGGAAACAATTAGGCTCAAAGAAGTTACGTGATTTACAGAAGGCAAACCATATTGGCCACATTAACTGATACATGCCCAAATTATTATGAAAGTATCTGACCACTTTTTCCTGAATATCTCTAAGAACTTAGCGTAACAGTTAAAAGTAATGGTGAATCAGAAAAGTAATGTTCAGGACCACCATGCTTGATTCACTAATAATAAAAAAGTTGAACAGACAGTAGTGTCTTTCACATTCAACTTTTTATACAAGGAAGAAAGGAGGGGAGACTTGTTAATAAAGTGATACTAAATGAAGCATGAGCTTGTTATTCGTTAACAATTAATAGCTTATCAACCAAACATCTCTCATTTATTGTGATATATGGAGCTTCTTCAGAAAATTACCAGACTCTTTTTTCACAGAAAACACAGTAATTGAAGAGCTCCAAGGTGAGAAAAGGAAGATTGAGGATCATTTCTAGGAATCACGCCAGGTTCCTGTGTGTTTAATCTGTCCTTGGACTGACCTGGCCCCATTAATCAAAGCAAGTGGTTGTCTGGGAAAATAACATGTTTTCATGATCTGAAAAACAGTTATTAAAGGGAAACTATGATGTCATGGAGAAAAAGAAAGCAAAGACTACAACAAATTTAGCTGTATTTCCTCACTTTTTGTGGTGTTACATGAAAAGTAATGGACCAAGGTCTTTATTGCCCTTCTGTAACTGTACCTGGTTAAACAGGTTAAACTAACAGGTGTGTTTACAAAACGATGTGAAATAATTTCAGTATTGATACCGATACTAGATCTGTTTACATTTAAGTTCAACACGACTTACACAGATAAAGCTGTGTTCTTAAAAAAAAATGTAAATAAATAATTTTCCATTATACGTGGAAGCTTCTATTTCTTAAGAAATAAAACACAAAGATGAATATAAGTTCAAGAAATTTATATCTGGCCTCTACCTTTAGATCAGGCTTAAGATAAGGGGCTGAGCAAACCCAGACCCTCTGTACCCATTTCAGTACCTGGCACACAGAAAACATGCAAGAAATACATACCAGGCCTTAATGGAAAGCCACTACGTAACCATGTAATAAAACAATCTTCTCTTGCAAAAACATTTTTAATATTATTTTTCTAATTTAAGTTGTGGCATTTGAACTAAAGTAATCTTCAAAGTTGAATTTATTCTTATGTTTCATAGATGTCAGTCTTAGCCAGTGGGATTTCTAGGTTTTCCTTCTGTTGGAGAATAAAGGATACTTAAGCGCACTTAAGCAGACTTATTTTTATAACCTCAGGAACTAGTGCCACGTCGGGAATAGAGGAGTTACACAACAAATGTTTTAGAATAAATTAGTCTAGCTTTTATATTAATAATCTACTTCACTGCTCTGGATCTAATTAAAGTAATGATTAAGTAAGTACTTAGTAAACAATAAGTTAGTTAATTCATAAATACTATTCAACAACAAGTAACCCAAACAAACTTAATCAAAAACATATCCTTTTCTCCCTATCCTGGTTAGCAACTTTAGCTGTCTGACTCTGGTTTTCAGATCAACCTTGGTTTTATTCACACTTTCTAACTAAAACAATGGTTTGATGAAATGGCCCTCTAGTACTTACATTTTCAGTGGAGAATACAAACTCTACTCTCTCCTTGGATGGTTGTCAAAGTTACCTTAAATTGGCAATATACACTTTTGGTCTCCTTATTTTTGCTAGACAATGTGACTTCAAATTCTGCCATCTAATCTTCATTCCCCCTCCATTACCAGAAAAAAGAAAAAGAAAACAAAAACAAAAACAGCTACTACCAATGTCACTACAACACTCCATTTCAGGAGTATCAACATCAAACAAAAGGATAAGACATTTATAGCACACTCCATTCTACAACAGTGGAATATATATTCTGTTCAAGAGTATACAGAAGACATATGAAGACAGACAATATCCTAGGCTACAAAACAATCCTCAAAAAGATTTTAAAAACTGAAATCATATAGAATGTATTCTCCAACCAAAATGGAATAAAGTAGAATCAGTAAGAGAAAGATAACAAGAAAATCTCCAAATATTTGGAAAGTAAACAAGATGCATGTAAACAATCCACAGGTCAAAAAAGAAGTCAAAGCAAAATCTTATTTTTTCTTAATTTTTTTTATTAACATATAATGTATTATTTGCCCCCAGGGTACAGGTCTGTGAATCATGAAGCATACACATTTCACAGCACTCACCATAGCACATACCCTCCCCAATTTCCATAACCCAGCCACCCTATCCCTACCCACCACGCCCAAGCCACCCTCAGCTTGTTTTGTGAGTTTAGGAGTCTCCTATGGTTAATCTCCTTCCTAATCCCATCTTGGTTCATTTCCCTCCCCCCACCCCCCACGACCCCCTGCCTTACCTCTCAAATTCTTCACAGAGAGATCATATGATCATTGTCTTTCTCTGATTGACTTATTTTGCTTAGCATAATACCCTCTAGTTCCCTCCATGTCATTCCAAATGGCAAGATTTTGTTTCTTTTGATGGCTGCATAGTATTCCAGTGCGTGTGTGTGTGTGTGTGTGTGAGAGTGTGTGTGTGTGTGTATACATCACTTCTTTATCCATTCATCTGTTGATAGACATTTAGGTTCTTTCCATAGTTTGGTTATTGTGGACATTGCTGCTATAAACATTTGGGTGCACATGCCCCTTCGGATCACTACTTTTGTATCTTTAGGGTAAATACCCAGGAGTGCAATCGCTGGGTCATAGGGTAGCTCTATTTTCAACTTTTTGAGGAACCTCCATACTGTTTTCCAGAGTGGCTGTACCAGCTTACATTCCCACCAACAGTGTAGGAGGGTTCCCCTTTCTCAAAGCGAAATTTTAAAAAAACACATTTAACTGAATGAAGATGAAAATGAAATACATCATTATAGGATATACCTAAAGCAGTACTCTGAAGGAAATTTATAGCATGAAATGCATACATAAAAGAAGAAACATCTCAAATCAGTAATCTCCCACATCAAGAACCTAAAAAAAGGGCAAAATAAACCCAAAGAAAGAAAAAGGAAGGGAATAACAAAGGTAAGAGCAGATAAAAAGAAACTGAAAATAGAAAAATAGAGAAAATCAATTAAACCAAGAGCTGGATTTTTTAGATTAATAAAGCTCACAAAATTCTAACAAGACTGACAAAGAAAAAAGACACAATATACCAACATTAGTAATGAACAAGATACCGCTACAGACCCCCCCAGACACAAAAAGGCCAATAAGGGAATACAACAAACTCTTTATACATAAATTTGACAATTAATACAAAATGGGCCATTTGTTTAAAAAAACACAGACTACCAAAAATTCACACAATATGAAATAAGTAACTTCAACAGTCCTTAACCATTAAGGAACTTGAATTTGCAATTTCGAAACTACCAAAAGAGAAATCTCCAGGGCTCAGAGAATCTCACTGAAGTAGTCTACCAAATGTTTAAAAAAGAATTAACACCAATTCTACATAACCCTTCCAGGAAATTAAAGAGGAGGAAATACTTCTCTACTCTTAATTTCATGAAGTTATTATTTCCCTGATACCAAAACCAGATAAAGATAATACTCCTCCCTCCAAAAAACCACAACTTACAGATATAATATTGCTCATGAATACAGACACAAGAACAATTAACAAACTAGAACTCAGCAATATATAAAAATAATTATGAGGCACCTGGGTGGCTCAGTTGGTTAAGCGACTGCCTTTGGCTCGGGTCATGATCCCAGAGTCCTGCGATCGAGTCCCGCATCAGGCTCCCTGCTCAGCTGGGGGTCTCCTTCTCCCTCTGACCCTCTACTTCTCGTACTTTCTCTCTCTCTCAAATAAATAAAAAAAAATTCAACACCCATTCATCATTTAAAAAAAACAACAACAACAGAATACATGGGAGCCTTTTCAACTTGCTAAAGAGCATCAAGAAAGCCTGTGAATGATTTTCCCCTAAGATCAGAAACAAGAGACTAGGATGTTTGCTCTCACCACTCTCTTATCCAACATAATGCTAGAACTTCTAACCAGTGCAATAAGGCGAGAAAAGGAAATAAAAGGCATACGGATTGGAAAGTCAGAAATTAAACCATCCCTATTTGCAGAGGACATGACTGTCCACATAGAAAATCCCAGGGAATCTACCAAAAAATTCCTAGAGCTAATGAATGAGCTCTGCTAGGTTGCAGGATACAAGCTAAACATACGAAAAAACCTACTGCATTTCTATATACAGCAATGAACACAGGGACATCAAAAATTAAAAATATAATATCATTATGGACCTTGAAGGTATTGAGCTAAGTAAAATAAGTCAGAGAAAGACAAACACCATGATTTCACTCATATGTGAAATCTAAACAAACAAGCAAAACAAAAACCATCTCACAGATACAGAGAACAGATTGGTGGTTACCAGAGGGGAAGGGGGATAGGAGTGCAAAAATGGGTGAAGGAGATCAATTGTATGGTGATGGATGGTAACTAGACTTTTAGCAGTGATCACTTCACAGTGCATACAGATGTCAAACTATAATGTTGCACACTTGAAACTTATGTAATATTACATACTAATTTTATCTCAATAAAAAATACAATACTATTTATAATCAAAAAATGAAATACTTAGGTATAAATCTAAATAGTGAACAGGAATTATATGCCAAAGACTACACAATGATGATGAAATCAATGGAAAGATACACTGAGTTTATTGATTGAAAGACTCAACACTAAAAAAAAAAAAAAAAGAAAGACTCAACACTAAAGATGCTGATTCCCCCAAAATTCCAGCAAGATTTTTTGTAGATAAGAGATTATTCTAAAATTTATATGGAAAAGGAAAGAAGTAGGATTGCAAAAACAATTTTGAAAAAGAAAAATAAAATGAGAGGAATCAGTCCATCTAATTTCAAGACTAATTATAGGAATCAAGACTGTGATACTGGCTGAGGTATAACATAGCCCAATGGGACAGAAAAGAGAACCCAAAGAAATACCTACAGAAATATGCCCAGTGATCTTTTATAAAGGTGCAAAGCAACTAAATGGAAGACGGATAGCCTTGTCAACAAAAAATGCTGGAGCAACTAGACATCCACAGCCAAAAAAAACACACACACACACAAAAAAAAAAAAAACCAAATAAACAAAACCACCAAGATCATAACCTAAAGCTCGCACCTCATACAAAAACTCAAAAGGTTCATAAATTTAAAGATTTTATTTATTTATTTATCTCAGAGAAAGAGAGAGCACAAGCTGGGGGAGCAGCAGGCAGAGGAAGAAGCAGCCTCCCCACTAAGCAAGGAGCCCAATGTGGGACTTGATCCCAGGACTCTGGGATTATGACCCCAGCTGGCCAAAGGCAGAGGTTTAACTGACTGGGCCACCCAGGTGTTCCACAGGAATCATAAATTTAAATTTAAATTGTAAAACTATAAGACTTAAAAAAATAGAAGAAAATCTTCAAAAAGTTCTTATTCTTAGACTTGACATGAAAAACATGATCCATAAAAGGGAAAACAATCAATAAATTGGACCTCATCAAAATTAAAAATTTCTGTCCTGCAAAAAACCTGGTTAAGCGCTAAAAGGGAAAAGTAGTCAGAACATAGATTTGCAAACCACATGTCTAAAGAAGGACTAGTCTCTTCAGAAAATTATGCTGAGTGAGAAAAGCAACCCCAAACATACTATGTTCCAATTTTATAAAAAAATTTTTTAAAGATTTTATTTATTTATTTGACAGAGATCACAGGTAGGCAGAAGACAGAGAGAGAGAGAAGGGTAAGCAGGCTCCCTGCTTAGCAGAGAACCCGATGAGGGGCTCAACCCCAGGACCCCAAGATCATGACCCAAGCCGAAGGCAGAGGCTTTAACCCACTGAGCCACCCAGTGGGTGGCCACTCAGCCACTTTTACCAACCTTACGCTAGTTAAGGAAAACAACCTCTGTACCGTTGTCTTACATACAACCAATTACTGGGATCTGGGTGTGCCTTTTTGCTGAATATCCCCACAATGGATGTAGCTGGGGTCAGGAGGAGAGCCTAGGACCAACACCAGAAGTCTATGAATTCCTGCACAGATTACCCAGTCATGCACCAGCAAGCAGGTGTGGCCACCTGCCTATTAGGCTGTCGGTAATTATCAGCCCTCTCTATACCGCTTCCTTTGAAACCATTCCACTAACCCTTGAAACATTTCCACTGTTATCTGCATCACACTGTGGGAGAAGCCAGGGGCATTGCAGTCACAATGCCATACAGGAGACACGTCGGAGAGAGAGAGCCTTCCTAGCACCAATTCTCCTTGTCCGTCCTCCACATGAAAGCAGCAGATGCCATCAGATCTTCCCTGTGGGTTCCAAGATGAGAATCACTACTTCATCATCTTCCTTCCCCTCTTGCCAAATGGTGGCCCTGAAAACATGAGGCAGCCAACGGGCAATGCTTCCAAGTCCCTTGCCCCTCAGGTGACACAACAGTCCCTTCCTCGGGAATCTGAAACCATCCAGATCTCTGGGTGAGCAGTCAGGGAGTGGGGGGGTCCCGCCAGGACTCTGAATTTCTCCTTCGTCTGAAAAGGGAGCTGAAGGATTCTCCCAATGGGCACCTCTCTTTCCAACTAACAATCCCTGAGAAGAGTGTTCCAAGCTCATTCTTTCTGAGTCCTGCAGTGATGAGTTTACACAAGGCAGAGGAAGAATTTATAACCAGGCATGGGTCATAACTGGTCACTGGGGCATCCAGTTCTCTTTAATCGATCACATAAAAGAACCCGCCTCCGTTTGGAAGACACAGTGACAAAAACACATGCTTGCAAGAGTTTTGTGGGGTTTTTTAAAATCTTCTCTTGCTGATGATTGAGGTGCTTCCCAGGTCTTCCCAAGTGACCTGGCCATACACAGAGAAGGTGGCTGTCCCAGCTCGGTATGACGATGGCCTGGGAACCTTCCTGCCAAGCCAGGTCTCCTTTCACAATGTTCTTTATCCCAGACTGATCTGCATAGATACCCGCTATCTGCATCTCTGAAGAAAAGTGTTCCAAGTGACACAAAGGGCTCTTAAAAATCCCCAACCTGCACTGTATACAGAGTAAGACCTGGCTGGCCTCTACGGAGATGGCTTTCCAGGAAAGCCAAGAAAACAGCACTGTCCTACTGACAATAGGTCATTTCCTTCTTCCTTTAGAGATTCTTCATCCCAGCGGGAAAGAAAACCTAAGAGATTGGCAGTATCTGCCCATCAAAATGAAAAAAGGGTATTAAAAAAAAAAGGGTACTAAACTCCTATAGCATGAAATCAACAAAACTGTAATCATCTACTTGAATAATTTCAATTCAGTAATCCAGCATGCATCAAAATTTAATAAGCCACTTTGTTTTAGAATAATTGTCAAATGGGGCTTGATTTAATTAATCTCAGCAGGCTTGAAAAGAGCCCCCAGGAAGTCAACGCGATCGACTTCCTTCGGTTGTGCTAGAATGAAAATGTAAGTTAACTATGCTACCAAAACAAGACATTCAGGCAGTGGTGGCAATTTTCTATGCTCTGACCTACCTACCTGTAAGCACTGACCTTGTAATGCTAGATCTTTCTCACTTCTATGTACCACTGGAAGGCTTCGAGCTCAGCACCCTTTCAGGGTGAACACCTTGGATGAGGGGTTAGATTAGAAATAAAGAGGGGCGCCTGGGTGGCTCAGTGGGTTAAGCCTCTGCCTTTGGCTCAGGTTATGATCTCAGGGTCCTAGGATCGAGCCCTGCATCCGGCTCTCTGCTCAGTGGGGAGCCTGCTTCCCCCTCTCTCTCTGCCTGCCTCTCTGCCTACTTGAGATCTCTCTGTCAAATAAATAAATAATAAATAAAATCTTTTTTAAAAACTTAGAAATAAAGATTAGGAAAAGCAGAAAGAGTTCTTGCTTCCTCCTCCGAGTTTCTTCAATGTTAGAAGGAAAGCAGACTCCATTCTCAGAGCCCTGGGTATTTTTCCTAATTTTGAGTGGAGTTACAAGAAGACCAGATGATCTTCCGGCAGGACCGCTGACAGGCAGAAGCAAGCATATCTACCCTCTCCCTTCTCCCGAATCCCGCTGCCCTGGAAGAAGATTCTAGCCCAGAAAGCAAAGTCGAGAGGAAGTGAACCTTCATTGCTCTCCTCCCATCCCAGAGTGAGATCTAATGAGAAAAGGTGAGACTCGCAGGGGGCAGGAGGGCAAAGCCCCGCCAGTTACCACTCAGACTTGCCCTTGTCCATGTGCACTCAGCACAGTGCCTCACCCTGGCCCGAACTGCATCTGCGTTTATGAATGAATGGTCCCTCCATCTCAAGGAGCAGAGCAGCGTCATTATCTAGGAGCCATCCTGACACGCAGAAGCATCGGACGCTGGGCCAGGTGCGTGTGGCATTTCCACATTGGAGACAAGCACCTGCCTCCCGACGGCTCAACACTGTGTGCAGAACTGTTTATACCGCCGCCGGGTGGTCAGGACCACACTTTGAGATACGAACACAACCCAGACAGCTTGATTCCACAAGCTGCACGTTTATAGATCACTCTTCCTACCCACACCTTGCCATGACTCGTCATTAAAAAACTAAGGGTTCAAGAGAAGCTGCCACTTCCCTTATTCACAATTCCACAACTCAGGATTCATTCATTTACTCAGTGAGGCCAGGAGTCTAAGACTCGAGACTCGAGTTAGAAGGGGACTTTCTGTAATGAGGAGCTCACTCCATGCCACACTGTTAGAACACAGTACATCGTTTTGCCTCCAGCATAGACGCTCCCTTCTCTCTCTCTCTCTCTCTCACACACACACACACACACACACACGTACACATGCACAAGCACACCACAGATGATGGCCAGGAACTGGAGCTGGCACGTAAGGCACCCAATCCTTTTGTAGCCAGTATAGGACACAATCGTTCTGGAAAAGTGGCCTAAGGACACAGAGAGAGACGCCTTTAACTCTAGAGCTGAAACTGGATTTGGTAAAACAAGTAGACTCGTCGGTAAGATGAGCCAAGCAATCGCTGGGGAGTTTAGATTTGTTTCAGAAAAGTCAAAGGTAGAGAAAACAGGTCTAGCAGATTTTAAAACATACCATTTTAAAGAACATTTTGCTTATTTTTCCTAGCACATTTCGGATTGTTAATCTTTAAAACCTAAATGTATTTCAAACTGTTCTCATTTTAAATATATAATCCTTCTGAATATAACTAAAGCTTGTAGATATTAATATAGCCCCGCCTTCTTTACTGTTTTCAGTGAGGGTTTGGGGGATGTTATTTCAGAAGGATCCATGGAACATTTAAGCAAGGGCAAGTCCTTTGAAGGCCTGTATTTCTAAAGCCTATTCAGTCGGAGAGTAACTGGAGTGATAATGGTAAGACCACACAATGGAGGCTAGTCTTTACCATAATACTGAACCACTTGTGTGCTGACTCTACAAAAGTTTCCCCAGTGGTAGATTTTCACTTAGTAATCGGGCAGCAGAACAAATATAGTGAATCAATTATTTCCATTTGCAGCACACACTTAAATGTCTCAGGGCCGATCTCACAGTAAACACCAATTACTTGCATGCCCAACACAGAAAACAAAGCCAAACACATACTCTAACTTTTTCACAGAAAGAGAACAAATCAGAAACCTGAGATATGAATTCACCTATTTCTCATTTCTTTGTTTAGTTTGGCCACACTACGAGGACTGATTCTAGACTGAAAGATAGGACAAATCCACAGAACTTAAATTGTATTACCTATTTCCTTCTGAGGGTACTAACTGTGGCTCACTCACTTGAGGCTCTTGGTTCCAGGCAACCTACATTTAATAACTTGCCAGGATAAATTAGAATAATTGTTGCATGGGGTTTGCCTTAATTAATCTCAGCAGGCTTCAAGGAAGGCCCATGAAGTCAAGAGGAAAAATGTCCTTCAGATGTTCCATTATTAAAAGTTGAGGAATTATGTCACCAAAAAAGACAGGTATAGAAAAGGCTGCAGTTATAAACCAAAACCAAAATATTATATTGGCTGATTGAGAGAGAGACATAGTTTGTCCTTCCACAGGAGGAAAAGAAGGAATAAACTTGCTAGCTTGGCTGTTTTGGTACAAAGCAGGTGCTCACCAATAGTTGTCTAATTAATAAAACAATGAATGAAGGTTGATTTAACGTATGTGACAAAAAGGGCATGCAAAGGGGCGCCTGGGTGGCTCAGTCGTTAAGCGTTTGCCTTCGGCTCAGGGCATGAACCCAGGGTCCTGGGATCGAGACCCAGAGTCGGGCTCCCTATTCAGCGGGAAACCTGCTTCTCCCTCTCTCACTCCTCCTGCTTGTGTTCCCTTTCTCACTGTGTCTCTCTCTGTCAAATAAACAAATAAAATCTTAAAAAAAAAAAAAAAAGAAGGGCATGCGAAAAGATTATATATCCTTTCAAGTAATGGTTAGAAATACATAATTTAGGACATAGTGACATTTAGAGCGTAGAAAATAGATCCATGCCAAAGAGAGGCCAAGTCTAAAGATTTATTCCAGGTTTGGGGCGCCTGGGTGGCTCAGAGGGTTAAAGCCTCTGTCTTCGGCTCAGGTCATGATCTCCGGTCCTGGGATCGAGTCCCGCATAGGGCTGTCTGCTCGGTGGGGAGCCTGCTTCCCCCCCTCTCTCTGCCTGACTCTCTGCCTACTTGTGATCTATCTCTCTCTGTCAAATAAATAAAATAAAATATTTTAAAAAAAGATTTATTCCAGGTTTGAAAGCTGGCATTTAGGTACAAATGACAGATTAGAGCAGGTACAAAATAAGCTAGGTTCAGATCCCAACTCTGCTGCTTGCTGACTATGTGACCTTGGAAAGGCATTTACCTCTCTGGGTTTCAATTGCCTTATCTGAAAAATGTAGACAGTAATGGTCCCGGACTATTAAGTAATCCCCATCCGTGTTTTAAAGCATTGCTACTTCATGATTTTAGAATGGTTATATTCCAAAAATTCAAGTTTTTCCACACAGAAGTGGGAAAATGGTGCCCAGGGCTGGGAAGGCTGTGGGGAAGGACACACTCTATTTACAGCATGACCCTCGTATCCTTGCAAAGAGAGGGCTTAGAGAATTAGATGCAGAGATCCAGGGCACTGAGCTATTTCACCTCTCAACTCTCAGAACAAAAGATGGACCACCAGAGATTTCCAAACCAACAAGTGTTTGACAATCAACAAGTATTCATCAAACAATTGAAATGGCTCACTTTCCCCTCCTGCTGCCATAAAATCATCAGAACCTCTGCCAGTACTTGTATATAAGAAGCAATTACTATGCACCAGGCCCTCTGCTAAGCAAGAATGGACTCATTTCATCCTCCCAACAGCTGATCAGTGACTCCTGAACTTCTCTGCACATGGGAAGCTGATAAAAATTCCAATGCTTAGGTCACACCCAAAACCAATCACAGTATTTGGGGAGGGAGCAGGCATCAACTTAAAAAAAAACAAAAAGCCTGGGATGCCTAAGTGGCTCAGTAAGTTAAGCCTCTGCCTTCAGCTCAGGTCATGATCTCAGGGTCCTGGGATCGAGCCCCGCATCCGACTCTCTGCTCAGCAGGGAGCCTGCTTCCCCCTCTCCCCCTGTTTGCCTCTCTGCCCACTTGTAATCTCTTTTTCTCTGTCAAATAAATAAATAAAATCTTTAAAAAAAAAAAACCTGGCTAATTCCAATGTGCAGTGTAGTTTGAAATGCTTACCTAAGTTTAAGGGCTGGGTACTGTTACTACGCACATTTTTCAGATAAGGCAACTGAGGCACAGACAGGGTAATGCCTTCCCAAGATCACATAGCAGAGTTGGGATCTGAACTCAGTTTGACTATGCCAAACACTAAGAAATCATGAAAGGTGGAGGTGTTACAGAAATAATATAAAACACTAATTTGCAATGAAATGAAGTGGGGAGGGGCTGACGAAATTGGGAGAAAGTACATACACTTGGCAAAGAAATGCAGGATATGTGGACAGCTGTGCACTTGAGGAAAATCCTACCCAATCCAACCAGGTAGGAACAGAGTCTTCACTTTCTGAAAACCTTATCGTGTAGCCACAAAGACTAACTGTTTAGGGCCTCTTGAAAGTACATGTTCTGGAACAGTGCTTCTCAAACTTTGGACTTCTGAAGCTCTCCATAGGTCTAAGCGAAAGCCCTAGAATTTGCTCTTCTAACAAATCCCCAAGTGTCACTCAGGCCAAATCAGTGCTCTAGACACACAATAGTCATAAATGATACGCTGGGAGCTACAGCCACACAGAAGCGTTCAGAGTCCCTAGGGTGCCCGAGCTGAAGTCTGTCTCCCCACCTCTGCTTCCTCAATCTGGCTGAATCCATCTGCCTTATGCCTCCCTCTGTTCCTTCCCCAACCTGCTCATCCCATTCAGCCCAGGCTGTAGTTAACTCCTCCTCCAGGAAGGCTTCCTGGATCCTAGATCTCTCATGTGGTCCCTAAACCCCCTCCCCACAAACTGATCACCATACCTGCTACATGTTTCAAGACTTTCCTTTCACACATCTACCTCTCCCACCAGACAGGAATGTGAGCCTCCTTAAGGACCATGGCTGTTTCTGAGGGCTCTTTCCGTCTTCCCCATCCAGCACAGGCCTAGTACCTTTTATGGTGCACAATACGCGTGCACATGTGAGCACGCGACTCTACCAGGAAGAGTAGGAATGGAGCAAGTTTCTGAAGTAGGAGCTGGTTTTCTCACAGCTCTAGCTGATTCCAATATATAAACTGGCTGTGTTTCAACGTACATGTGCAAGTTGTTTCAGGACTCAGGACTCCTTCATCTCCGTGTGTATCATACATGGTGGTTAAGTACCAGGGCCTAACCTCAGAAGTGTGTTTAATGTGACTGAATTGTAATTTTAACACTCAAGTACAAGACTGCTCACTGTTTAGATTATACAGAACGATAATTTCTACAAAAGACTGTGATCAAAGTTCCAGTAGCAGGAACACATCTCATTCCTGGCCTCCTGCCCTCTGTTTTAAGACAATAAAATCTTGGACTTGCCCTCCTCTTGCACCTGCCTTAGACCACGAGCAAAGATCCCAGTTTCCCACTTTCCTGCAGGCTGCCTCCTTCTAAAACAACACTTTCCAGTCTGTCTGGTCATTTCAGACCTGGGTTCTATTTTTCTCCAATACAGTTTGCCAATCTTAGGGAACAAACTCTATCATGGTGTTAATGGGGGCTGGGTCAAGACTGGCTGCCCTCTTCTTCCAAGTTAGCCATACAGAGTCCTCTCAGAGCTCCCCAACCTTGCTGACTCCAGAAAGTGAGGATGGGAGGCAGGAGAAGGTTCCAGTCCAGATCTGGCAGGCAAGAGCGCTCAAAGATATTTTGAGTCAGGCACATGGTCCCTGAAATTACAATGTTGAGTTCTCATTTCTTCCACAATGACACAGAGTGGTCCTACTGCAGGGAAATGGGCAGAGGTTATGTCTGACCAAGAAATTGGGTCCTTTAAGGTCCTGTTGAGGGTGAGGTAACAGTTCTGTGTCCAGGACATTTGAATATTAGGTCGACAGGATGGGATATTACCTGCATCCACAAATGTGGACATTCTGACCACAGTCACTGCCGTGTATTAGAAACCTATACCATTCTCTTTCCATTCCTGGGATGGCGGCAGCTCCCAGTGCCCTCTCAGCCAGTGACAAAGCTCCATGTGCACCCCAAGTGAGACAGACACGGATGGGCCCTGGAACTGTTATGAGCCCTGCCCCCTCTACCCCCATATTGCATCTGCAGCTCAGTAAACAGGAACCATCTAGTTCGGAAAAGCCTCCGCAAAAGAGTGCAGCTGAAGGGAGTTACAAGGGACAGAGGAGACGGACACATGGCAGCATACACCCAGATCTCCTGAGCCAGGCAGCCCAGTGCTCCAGTCTCATCCTTGTCACTTACTTTGGGGCTTTGGCCATGACAACGTCCCTCACCTCCACTTTCTCAACTATGAAAGGGGAGCAAGGAAATCTAACTTGTTTTTCAGTTAGAACTCTCCTCATCTCAACCACAGAACACAGATCACTGTTTGAGCAACTGTTCCCTCAATTCTCCAAGGATGGAACCTAACTGCCCTTCTCATTCTAGAAGCATCAGAGAAGTTAATTACATACGACGTGTACCTTAGGGCATTAGGGTTTAATTCTGTCAAGAAAGACTGATACAGAATGAGTTGAGCGGCATGGGTAAATACTACCCTCCAGGTTCCCTGAGGGTTTCTAGGGGGAAGGGATTAAATAGACAGGCAGGAGCTGGGAATCAGGAAGGCTCGGGTGGAAGGCCCAGTCCAAGAGAAAGGGGAGAGCATGGCAGAGCCAACACGGAAACAAAAACTAACCTGACATGCTCTCCTCCTTCACTTGTTTCATTTGAGAAGCAAGGATGAAGGAAATCATGTGAGCACTTTGTGCCTAATGCCTGTGTGCAAATGGAAAATACAATTAAACATTACAGTTACTGATCTTCAAACTGCCATGTATTATATGATTTGCCTCTAGAAAGCAATGTACGTTAGTGTTCCTTCCTGATGTTTTAGAAATAACAAAATTACTTCTTTCTAAAACCTCTGAATTTATACTTCCGTTGATTTTATGGTCCCATTTATGCCATTACATATCTCAAAAGCAAACATTTTTAAGTGTCTAGCTTTCAGACCAAAAAAAAAAAAAACCCAGAAAATCACTGACAATTTCTATTTTAAATGAATCCTTCCAGAGCCTCTTAGCTCAGGAAAGGAAGAGGAAAGAAGGCTCATTGTTTTCAGCAGCAAGCAGAGAGGTCAACCCACCAAGCTGTACAGACAGGCATGAAGAGCCCTGGACCAGAGATCAACAGATCTGGGATCTAAGCCCAGGTCTCCTGTCCTTTGGAGACTGCTGCTTTCCCTTGGACACATCATTTTACTTCTCTGGATCACAGTATCCTCATCTGTGGAGTGTAAGATCTCTTGCAGCTATCAAAGTATAAAACTTCACCTACATTCTGCTTCGGTATCTGTCTCCAACTTTCAGGAAGGTGAAGACCAACAAGGAAATATTTTGACAAGGTTTTAAGATTATATAATGAAATATGTAATATTTCAATATAATGAAATAGAAATAAACAAGACTCATAAAATCGCAGGGCTATCGGGGGGACCCTAGAGGTCTGGCCAACTAGCTAAAGTTGAGAATCTTTAGCTAGTTGGCCAGCTAGTAAAGATTGAGAATCTCAAACTCTCAAGGCACAGGAGATTGTTGGCGACATCATCCAGCTTTTCTGTAGCTAAGGGGACTAGTGTATTCTCTTCAGGAAGCTGACTGAAAGCAAGCTTGAATTGACAGTCAGGCCAGACAGTGTCCCCAATCTTTCCAAAGGACATTGGTTTCCCCCCTGCACTATTCTATAGGTATAGATAATATGCCCTCAACTGGTGTAAACTGAAGACTAAATAAAACATGTAGTTAATGACCTCATTTCCAAAGCCAAACCCCAGCCCAGGTCTGAGTTCAGAAGTTCCTATACCACAGAACCTCCACACCTGGCAAGAAGAGCTCTACCAACTAGAGAGCCATGAGAAATTGGGCCTGTTACTTCTCTCAGCCCCTGTTGTCTCATCTGTAAAATGGGGAGAGTAACAGTATCTACATTTCAGGGATGTGAGGAGGATTAATGAGGTATTATCGCGTGTAAATCCCTCAGAAGAGTGCCTGGCCCCAACCAAGTGTTTGATAAGTACATTCGTATTGATATCAACACTAACATAATCCAATAACTATGTATATGATACTAGAGCAGATGGGAAGGTCCTGAAACCCAGGGTACTCCTGGGGAAAGGCAGTGGCTCCCTCCCTCCACCTCAGGACCCTTTTCAGGCAGTCTGAAATTAAGATGTCTGCATTATAATGGAGGACTGTTTGGAAAAGAGGAAAAGGAACGTAGGGATGGTGGTGGCGTAGAAAAATCACAACCGAAGGAACCGAAACAAGGTGTGCTGTGAAGGCAGCAGGAGGGAAAGCACTTGTCAAGGAGAAATAGGTAAAAGGCAAGAAAGCACCATGTGGGAGAAACTGGGGAGAGAATCAAGACACGCGCACATGCATAACACAAATAAAAAACCAGATAATCATCCTGGTTGGAAGATGGCAAATTTGGGGGCAGAAGGAGGTAATTGAAAATTACAATATGGGATAAAACTCTATAAAGGATGTGGGGGCAGAGAACAAGGTTCAGCAGCACAGGGAGGAATACATAATTAACAGGCGCCAGGAGAACAATGAAATGAGGAGGTTTGCAAGTTGGGGGACATGAAGAGAAAAGATGCGTTTGTTATGAAAGGTAGAAAAATAAAATGGAGTGAGACTTCTGTGCCTGTTAGCAAAGGAAAGCAAAGAACTCGGAGATCTGAAGGGGGGTTGTGGGGATGAAAACACCAGGCAACACAGAAAATGAGATGAGGTGCAGAGAAAACCTTGGGGGGGGGGTGATTTTGGATAGCCTTGGTAATAAGTGTTCACTAAATTCAAATTATTGTTCTATTATTAACATTATCATCCAGTGCGGGAAAGCAACTAACCAGAGTTTGTTTGCTTGCTTTAGTTTGGTTTTTGCACTTGGAGGGAGGGGAAATTTGCTCAGGCTTTGCACAGTCAGATGGGTGGCCCGCCAGCATAGGTCACCTGAGTTCCCCCTGACGCGGGCAGCAGTGCTGGTTTCTACCTTCCGGCGGCTAGTATGCAAATTCCCGCACCATGTCAACCACAATTGGAACCGAGCCGACTCCACCAACACCTTCCAATTCAGAGGCGACAGACACCGGGTCCCACCGGTCTTTCTCGTGAAATGAGACCCAGCTGGGACCTGTGGAGAATCTTGCTTTCAAAACTAAGTTCTCGGACCGCATTCGCTCTAGGGCCGCCAGCTACAGCAGACCGGGGCCGGTGCCGGTCGCACGGGTCACGCCAACCGAGAGAGCGGAGCTGTGAAGGGAATACCGGCCGCACCAGGTTCCCCGAACCTTTGTCCGCCCTCCGCGCGCAACCTCGAAGGCCAGGACCCGCGAGTCGGGAGCCCGGGGTAAAGTTTCAGGGTAAGCCCCGAACGGGTCGAGCCAGAGACGACCTCTTCCAGGAGCACCGGCTGCACGCGCTCCCCGGGGGCAACGCCGCTGGCCGAACCCGGGGGGGGGGGGAGGGGGGACGGGGAGGGTCACCGAGCAACCACCGCAGGGCACCAACAGGTGGGCAGCCAGGGAGGCCTCCAGAAGCAGCCACAAGACGGAGGAGGGCGTCCTCGGGCTGTGAAAGCCGTCGCTTGGAGCTAATTCCTCTCCCCTGGCTCCCTGCTAACAGCCCCAGACGCCTGCCCCGCGCCCCGCGCGCGCCCCGCACAGACGCACGCCGGGGTGCAGCCTCACCTCGTGCGGCTCCCACTCGGCGGAGCCTCCAAAGCCAGTGTATCCAAGACGTCCCTGCGACACAGGGCCGGTCCCGGTCCCACGGAGCTCGGAGCACGCCGGGCTCTCGCAGGAGGATCTGCTCCGGTGCGCTGTCTCTGGGCTGGCGACGGGCGGGGCGGTCGCTAGAGAAAGCGCGCGGCTGAATCCCGCCCTCGCCGCTGCCGCCCGGCTCCCCAGGCCACGCCCCCACTCCGCCTCGGGTCACGCCTCCAGCCCCATTTTAGAGCTACGCCCAAGCCACGCCCCCAAACCGGCTCTCTCTAAGCTTTTGGCCCGGGGCTCGCTCCATTCCCAGGCCACGCACCCGGCCCGCCTTGGCAACGCCTCCAGCCCCAGGTCTCTGTCCACTTAGGCCACGCCCCCGACCACACTCTCCCGCTACACCCCGGCCCTGCCACGCCCCGCGCCCGGCGACCCCGCCAAGCCAGTCCCTGCCAACAGCCCGGCTGCCCCCACCATCTTCCCAGCCAGTCCCAACCCCTAAGGCATCCCTCATCTCCCATAAGGATATCCCCCCCAGCCACGCCCCTGGCCCTGCTACCCTTCCCCCAACTCTGGCTCCTCTTGCCCTCAGCTACACCCCGAGCCCTGCTCCTTTCCAACCATCCCCAGCGACTACCCCATATCACCACCCCAGGCCCGGCCCCCCAAGACAGGCTCTCCCCCTACCCCATCAACCCCCTGGCCTCACAAGCCCAGGGCAAGAGGAGCCACCTCATCGCCCAAGCAACCCACCCCACCCCAGTCCACTCGCCCCATCTCTGCCTGAGCTTGGAGTTCCCTTTACTCATAGGACCATAGAGGCGAAGCAAAGCCCTTCTGTGCTAGGATGTGGACCCCAAATACTCTGTTGATTGTTTACATGTAAATAATGAAACTTGTAAAGTAAACATATTCTTTTAAAAAGTGCCAGGTTTTACGTGATTCATTTGAATGGTTATTATGCACCAACACTACTTTAAACATGGATTATTTTATAATCAAAGAACCATAACTATTTTTTAAGATTTTATCTACTTATTTGAGAGAGAGAGAGAGCGCGCGCAAGCAGGGCGAAGGGTAGAAGGAGAAGCAGACTCCCTGCTGAGCAGGGAGCCGGATATGGGACTCAATTCCAGGACTCTGGGATCATGACCCGAGCTGAAGGCAGACGCTTAACCAACTGAGCCACACAGGCGCCCCCATAACAACTATTTTAAAACTAAAGAATATAAAATGATTAAATTACCTAATCAAGAGTCAAAATTAACTTTATATATGCTTTTTTAAATAGTGGAAAAACTATTCTGTACAATATCAAATGGTGGATACAAGTGGTTATGCATTTGTCAAAATCTACACAAAGAGTGAACTGAAATGTGAACTTGCTCATCATAATGTATCAATATTGATTCATCAGTTGTAACAAATGTACCACACTGATGTAAGACGTCAAGAAACTTGGGAGGGATAGTATATGGGAGCTCTCCTTTACAGAAAAAAAAAAAAAAACTTCTGTAAGCCTAAAACTGCTCTAAAAAAAAGTCTATTAATTAAAGCACACACCAGGGCGCCTGGATGGCTCAGTGGGTTAAAGCCTCTGCCCTCCGCTCAGGTCATGATCTCAGGGTCCTGGGATCCAGCCCTGCGTGCGGCTCTGCTCATCTGGGAGCCTGTTTCCCCCTTCTCTGCCTGCCTCTCTGCCTACTTATGATCTTTCTGTCAAATAAATAAAATCTTTTAAAAATAAAAAATAAAGCACACACACCAAAATATTAATGGTTATTAACTCTCAGTGGGGGAAATTTGAACAATTTTTTGTTGTTATTTGAATTTTTATTGAAATCGCCACAGTTTTGGCAAGGAACACATATATTTTTTAAAGCAGAAAAAAATATTATACAAACTGTGGAAAATTTCAGAGGCATAGCATGAAAGGCTATTATCAAATATTCCATTTTATTGTTATTTTATATAACTTTTAAAACATCTGCCCAAAGCTCTTATAAATGTTAAAAATTAAATCTTTTTTTACCATTGTTTAAAAAAAAAAATCTCAAGGGGCCACACTGAGTTTTTTAATGCTCTCTTTAGAATTAGCACCCATCTGGGTAGACAATTTCAATTTTTCTTTTTAAAAAATCTGAGTTTCAAAGGATCATTTCTGCCTTCTTAGAAATCATTATTAATATTTATATGCAACACTTTTTCCAGTGAAGAAAAACACTCTACTCGAAACCAAGTTTCTGGGGGGTAGGGGTTAAAGAGTCCTTGCCCTCAGATACTTGGATCTCTGTAAAGTTAGAAGCATCTGCCTCTGTGATGCCTGTTGACCCTGGGCAAGCCTTTTTGCCTGAGTTTCCGTGTCCTCTGGGAAAAGGGAAACCTCCCTCTCTGCATTGGTCGGAAAATACCAGACTTGGGCCATATAAGAATCCTGGCATCTTAGCACACACAGGGGCTTAATAATTATTAGTTCCTGTCCTTTAAAAAAAAATACATTTTTTAGTGTTTTAGGGAGGATCTTGAACTCCTGAGGCAAAAGATAGTAAGTTGTTGGAGCAAGGCAGGGTGGTTCAAGAAAAAAACTCACTGATGTGACCTGGAGGGATTGGAGGCTTAACACTCAACACCATCCCTAGCCACAAGCATGAAGGGGTTAAATCACCAAACTTCTCCGCATCTCATTTTTCTAATCAATTAAAATGAGAGATCTGGACCAGTGATCTCTAAGCTTCCTTCAGCTTCCATCACTGCGAGGGGAACGTCAGTGTGGCTTCTGAGTAAAAAGGCCTAAGTCTCCTGTAGTGACCTCCCTCTTTGCCCACAGGACCAGCCATCAGTCACCTGCAAACAAAGCTGACGTCTGCTTTCTACCCTCCCTACAAAAGAGAACCTCCCAAGGTTTCTTTGAACTTTTTTTCCTCTCCGCGATCTGCTGCTACCAGACACCGACCAGGAGCTGAAATTCTCCCAGTAGCCAATTCACAGCTTCTCCCCAAAGATTCATTGTAACACCACTGGTACTTTCTGCGGGAAAGTGTCCAGGGATAGAAGCTACCATTTCTCACCCAAGTGTGAGGTGCACTTTTTTCCCCTCATAATTACATCTCCAAACTTTTAATGCTTTACTATTTATTGAGCACTTAACATGCTGTGTCACTGACATTTCTTATCTCCTTAGAGCCTCAAAGCAGCCCCCGAGATACTGTTATGTTCTTGTTTTATAGATGGGGAAAACAAAGTTCAGAGAAGGTGAATGAATTGTCTAAGGTCACCCAGCTGGTAGGTGCTGGAGCCAGGATTTAATTTCATGCTCCTGCATTTGAACACTATGAACACTGGGACTTCCCTCGAGGTTCTGAGGATGCTTATGGTGCTCCCTCTGCTGAAAGGCCCCACTCTTTAGGGGTTTTCCAGGAGCAGGGACAAGGGAGGAAAGCATTCTGGACTGAATGTTTGTTCCCAGCCTCTTAGTCTCATATGTTGAAGCCCTACCCCACAGAGAGATAGTTTTAGGAGGCAGGTAGGTAAGCAGGTTTAGATGAAGTCATGATGGGACCCTTTGATGGGCTCAGAGCCCTAATAAGAAGAGAATTCTGGTTCTCTCCCTCTCCTTCTTCCTCACCCTTGGGAGGACACGGCGAGAAGGTGATCAGCTGCAAGTCAGAAAGTGGGTCATCACCAGACAACAAATCTGGTGACTTGGTCTTGGACCTCTCAGCCTCCAGAAATGTAAAAACTAAAATTCCTGTTGTTCAAGGCACCCAGGGTGGTCTTTTGTCGTGGCAGCTAAGGTGACTAATCCAGAAAGCAAACTCCTTCCTCCTTGTTTTAGATTTTCTTCAAGGACCTTCCAAAGTGTAACCCTTCTGGCCTCGGGCCCTACCCTCTTCTGCATAGAGTTACTTCTACCAATGGAGAAATCCATTGGTCCACCTAACTTAATAATTTATTAAAGCTTTTCACTCTGCAAACCTCTCAACCCAGACTACTTCAGGGAGCAATCTGAGGCCAATGTCTCTTCCTCAAAGTCAGACTGTCACTTGGTTGGGGTACCTGATGGTCCACATCTAGCTGGGGGAGTGGGAGGGCCATGCAGAGAATATTAGCAAGAACTTGTCACACAGACCCAAAGTCACAGTCTCTCATTGGCTTTATCTCAGGGACAGTCTCATTGACATTTTTATCTTCATCTGTCAGTCTCCAGTGTCCTGTTTCTTAATTGGTTGTGAAGGTGGGAAGGGGAGAAAAGGCAGCTTAGCTGGCCCACAGTTGCCCCTGAGGGGGAAGGTAAAATCTGAACGGGCATAAGCCAGCCCTGTGGCTCCAGGAAAATTGTTTAACCCCTCTGTGAATTTCTCCTTCTCTGTCACATACTGTGGCAAAGATTAAGAGTGATAATGTATATAAAATCCTAGCTCACTCTCTGGCACGTGGTAAATGCTCCAGAAATGGTGACTGTCATTATTGATCAGAATGGTTAAGAAGGATTTGGGGTCTTTTATTCCATAGTTTACCAGAGCAGACATCTCTCTAAATCTAAGCTTGCTAGGATGGAAGAATAATGTTTGGTATTCGTCAAATTGTTTGGGCACATAAATACCTATTTGGCGGAGGGTAAGGAGCGTCCAATTAATCTGGGCAGAGAGAGAAAAGGTTTTCCCTGTTGTTTTTTTTTTTTTTAAGATTTCATTTTATTTATTTATTGTACAGAGGAGGATGGCAAAAGAAAATACAAGCAGGGGAGTGGGAAAGGGAAAAACAGGCCTCCCGCTGATCAGGGAGCTCGATGCTGGGCCCGATCACAAGACTCTGGTATCACGACCTAAGCCGAAGACAGACGCTTAACCGACTGAGCCAGCCACGTGCCCATTTTCCTTGTTCTTTGCCCAGGAGCCAGCTCCAGCATCCTTCTACAGTGCCTTCCCTGTGGGCTCAGCTCAAAGGATGCTGGGGGGAATCTGATGGCTCTGGAGGGAATAAGATGGGCAAGGCAGCCATAAGGAAGAGAGGAGAATGAGCAGTAAAACCATGTCCCCAGCTTTCTTACCGGCCATCCAGAATCTGCCCAAAGCCACGAGTATGAGGTGGAGGGAGCTCTCTGCAGAAGCCCAATTCCCAAGTGGTTCTGAAAGCTCTGCAAGGACTCTCTGCCCCGCTCTGAAGTTCACTCTAAGTTTCAAGGGCGTACCTTGGTTAGGCTGAGGAGGAGACTTTTTGAGAGCAGTTCTCCAGTCTTTCTCTTTGCCTCAACCAAGCAACTCCTGAAAGCCTGTCTTCTTTATTAAATTGCCATGAAGGGTACCCTACTCTAAGTTTTGCTTTATCTCTCTACCCCTTCACTGCGCCACACCACGCCTTTAATCCTGTACAGGATGTAATTTCTATGTTAGTGATGAGGCAATGGCTTCGGAAGCAGGCAGAGCTGCTGTTGGTCCCCCTTTCACCTCTCACTAGCTGGGTGGCCTTGAATGAGCTCTTTTGAACCTTAGTTTCTTCATCTGTAATAGAGAAATAATAAAATGCACCCTGTTGTGGTGGGAACTTTTTTTTGAGAGAGAGAGAGAGAGAGCAAGAACAGGGAGAGAGGCAGAGGGAGAGGGAGAAGCAGACCCCCCACTGAGCAGGGAGCCTGACTTGGGCTTTAATCCTAGGACCTTGAGATCCTGACCTGAGTCAAAGGCAGACGCTTAACTGACTGAACCTTTCAGGTGCCCCTGAGGTGGGGAATTAAATGAAATAATCTCTGTGAAGACTTTAGAATCGCCAGACCTATCAGAGTATGTAATACGAATGTCTGCTAAGAGCACACACACAGGCA
Organism: Nasua narica; assembly: GCA_028533885.1. Lineage (NCBI taxonomy): Eukaryota > Metazoa > Chordata > Mammalia > Carnivora > Procyonidae > Nasua > Nasua narica. Next base: position 67,993,193 of record CM052810.1, on the reverse strand, counting down.
AACCCAGATCTGCCCGGTGAACACCCACTCTTTCTCAAGGCTCCCCTCAAGTTCACTTCTTTGAAGCCTTCCCTAACTTCCCTAGGTTTATTACTTTGTATTCTATGAGACCCTAAACCTTAGATACACTTTTATTTTAGGACTAACCAAAGAGATTATGAGCCCCCCAATGCAGTAAAATATATATATATAGATATATTTATATTTGATATATATTTTAATATATATCTATAGACTAATATATAATATAAATATATTTTATATTTTTATAAATATATTTATAGTATATAAATTATGTAGTATAAATATATTATTTATATATTAACAATGTCTAAATATGATTAAAAAATATACAATAAATAATATTTATATATTGATAATAAAATAATAAATGAATTATATCATAAATATATTTATAAAATATATAATATATGCAATAAATATTATATATGACTATATAATATGTACATGTATACATATAACATATTTATATATTTATATATACATATGACATTTATATATACATAACACATATATAATATACACATATTTATATTTTTTAAGATTTTATTTATTTGTCAGAGAGAAAGAGAGAGCACAAGCAAGGGAAACGGCAGACAGAGGGAGAAACAGGCTCCCCGCTGAGCAAGGATCCTGATGTAGGGCTCCATCCCAGGACTCTGGGATCATGACCTGAGCTGAAGGCAGATACTCAACTGACTGAGTCATCCAGGAGTCACTATAGACATAGATATTTTTTTTTAATTAGTAGACTTTATTTTTTTAGAGCAAGTTTTAGTTTACAGAAGAATTAATCAGAAAGTTCAGAGTCCCCACATAACTCCTTATTATCACCCTCAACAGTTTCCCTCCTTATTTTTTTTTTTTTTTAAAGAGAGTGGGAGAGAGCACGAGAAGGGAGAAGGTCAGAGTGAGAAGCGGACTCCCCTTGGAGCTGGGAGCCCGATGTGGGACTCGATCCCAGGTCTCCAGGATCATGACCTGAGCTGAAGGCAGTCGCCCAACCAACTGAGCCACCCAGGCACCCTCCCTCCTTATTAACATATAGCATCTGTGTGGTACCTTTGTTACAATTGATGAGCCCATAGTGATACATAATATTAGCTCAAGTTCATAGGTTATGGCAGGGTTTACTCTTCCTATTATACAGTTCTATGGGTTTTGACAAAAGCAGGATGTCATGTATCCACCATCACAGTATCACACAGATAGTCTCACTGCCCTAAAAATCTTCTGTGCTCCACCTGCTCCTCCCTCCCTCCTGGCTAACCCTGGCAACTACTAATCTCTCTACCATCCCATAGTTTCACCTTTTCCAGAATGTCATATAGTTGGAATCACACAATATGCAACTTTAGCTAACATTAATTATTCCTTAAAAAAAAAAAAGATTTATTGGGGCGCCTGAGGGGCCGACTCAGTTAAGTGTCTGCCTTCGGCTCAGGTCATGGTCCCAGGGTCCTGGGATCAAGTTCCAAGTCAGGCTCCCTGCTCAGCAGGGAGTCCTCTTCTCCCTCTCCCACTGCCCCTCCCCCGACTCACAATCTGTTCCCCCCCAAATAAATTTTTAAAAACCTTAAAAAAAAAGATTTATTTATTTACTTGAGAGAGCGAGAGCACAAAAGGGGTAGAAGGAGAGGGAGGGAAAATCTCAAGCAGACTCCACACTGAGAGTGGAACTTGACCCCAGGGCCCTGAAATCACCATCTAAGCTGAAACCAAGAGTCAGACACTTAACCAACTGCGCCACGAAGGCGCCCCTAATTGTTTCTTTTATCATGCCACCCGAAGACTTCAGACACTAACTTTTTGTTATCACTGTGCAAAGATCTAACCTCCTTAAAGGCAGAAATTTTTTTTCTTTTGCTTTATTTATTTACTTTGGGATCTCCCATAACACTAGGTATATTGTGGGTGCTAGGTCTTCAATAAAATAATAATAACACTACAGTATTAGATGTTATTATATCCTTTAAGGTATATTACAAACTTGAAGAATGAAATTTTTTTGAAAAAAACCAGTTCCTAAATTCAGGGTTCTGACAGTCTAGGCAGGCTGCCAGCTCTTTTTGGCTGATTTTTATAAGTCCTATTAAAACAATAATTCTTTTCAACTCCAAAATTCTAAGCAAACTCCTAATAACCCCAGAGCCCACAACTATAATTTGAGATGAATCATGTGACCAGTTTTGAATTTCAGCTCTGACCAAACTTCCATTTTAAAACCCAAGTTAATTCTTTTTTTTCCCCCCACTGACTTCAAAAGTAAAGAAGAACAAATGGGAGAGGACAAGATGATTCACTGTTCACTTATAAGCAGCCTTTGAATAATGAGGAACAAGTTAAGGAGCCAGTTAGAGTAAATCTTAAAACAGAGGGTTACTTCACAGATCAGAATATTAACTAAGGAATATTCACAGTAAATCTCTAGACCTGGGTAGCAAGGGAATGTAATTAATGGATGTGCCAGGAAAAGGAGCTATAATAATAGAATCATATTTGTAGAGGTTTAAGAAAATAGTGGGAAAGCCACATACTGATCAAAGTCAATTAGACTTAAGCATTCTGGCACCTTCTTGGACTTACTGCATTGCGTGAGACATACAAAATGCCCCCTGAACATTTTTCAGAATTAAACTGGTAATGTTTACAAGTAATAAAACTGAAATGTCTCCCTACCATTATGATAGCTGCCGTTCTCTGAGCCAAAGTATACTTCAGGCTTAATTCCATCTTTTCTATCTTTTTTTAAGTTTATTTATTTATTTTTAGTAATCTCTGCACCCACTGGTGGAGCTCAAATTCACAACCCCGAGATCAAGGATCACATGCTCTTCCAATTGAGCCAGCCCCTACATCTTTTCATTCAATCTGCAGAGTGAGAGCACAGGTTTGGTGTTAAGACACAATTGAATTTGAATCCCACTCCTGCCACTTAGTAGCTAAGTGACATAGAGGAATTCCTTTATATCTCTTGCCTCAAATATTTAAAAAATTGAGGTGTAACTTAGATACTAGGCAGTACATAAATCTTACATGTGTCGTTGGATGAGTGTTCTCTGTGTGTATGTGTGTGTGTGTTGGACAGACCCGAAGATGACCCACTATGATGCCTGCCTCTTGATGTTTGTGTCTCTACGTAAGCCACTCTCCCACTGTAGACAGAATCTGCAATTTTTACCCAACCAATAGAAAATGGCAAAAGTGATAAGACATTATGTTATATAAAGACCCTCTCCTGGTGGACTGGAGGGAAATACTCACTGCTGGCTTGGTGAAAGTAAATGGCTCAGCTGGAGAGGCCCAAGTGGTAAGGAACTGTGAGCAGCCTCTAGGACCTGGGCAGTGGGGGGTGGGGATGGGGGGTTGCCCTTCAGCCAATAGCCATAAAAAATTTGATCATAAGCTTCCTTGCTTCTGCAAGGAAGTGAGTTCTGCCAGCAACCTGAATGAGCTTGGGAGCACGCAAGCTTCTAGATCAGAACACAGCCCAGCCCACATCTTGATTGCAACTCAGACCCCCGGACCCAGCTAAGCTGTAATCATACTTCTGATCTATGGAAACTGAGAGAAAATACCCATGTGTTGTTTTAACCCCACTACATTTGTGGTAGTTTGTTTTCATGTCACAGATAATTAATCCAATATCAACGTAACCACAAGGTTGATCAAAAGATAGAACATCTCCAACACCTCATGTGCCCTCCCACTCAGCAATGCCCATATCCAAAGGATAAAGATTATACTAACCACCATCACCATAAATTAGTTCTGTTTGTTTCTGAACTTCATATAAATGGAATCATGCAGTAAGTATTCTTTTGTGCCTGATTTCTTATACTTAACATTGTGTATCTGAGCTTCTCCATGTTCCATGTAACAGTAGTTCATTCTTTTCCATTGCTGGGTAGTATTCCATTGTTTGAATATACCACGTCCCATTCAACTGGTGATGGACAATTAGGTTGTTTCTACTGTTGGTTATTATGCTTCTATGAACATTCTTGAGCATGCCTGTACTAGAAAAAAATTATACTTTTTTGGGTAAATACCTAAGAGTAGTACTGCTAGGTCATAGAGTTTGCATATGTTCACCTTTATTTGGTACCACCAAACATTTTTTCAAAATGGTTATTATCACTTTACATTTCCACAAGTGATATAATAGACTTCCGGGTGCGCCACCCTCATTAACATTCGGTATTGTCTTAGCCTGAAAAAATAGGGATAACAACAATATATACCACCTAGAGTTTTTGTGAACATCAGGTGAGAACATGTGCAAATTTCCTCATAAAATAGAACTTGTTTGATAAATAGTATTTATTTCCATTTTGCTTTTCAAATCACACAGGTGGAAGTGGCTGGGCTGGAATTCAAACTCCCAGGGAAAAATTCCAAACCTCATCCTTTTCCCACCATACTTCCATTAGGTCACTTCCAAGACATTTTTTAATGGGCATCAATCTCTACAAATATTTCAAAATTGTCTCTTTTTTTCAACTCCGTTCTCCTACATAGATCCCCAGGAAGTATATGTTCTTTCTACGTGACATAAAAGACAAATAGAATTGCAGCCCCACAATGTAAGGGTATTTGCAAATTCTTTTACAGAAAATTCTCACACTCTTTATCGCCATTTACTGTGGCACATTTCTGCTACCAAATATCTTCTGTTGAAAGTGGCCTTGGTTGCCTTTGCTGATTTCTTCATCTAAAGAGCCTACTTTATAGTTAGTCCCTAAACTGTCAACTTCTTCACTTTCCTGCCATATACTAATAGACCACTTGCTCTGTTACTTCTTCCTCCTCTACATGACAAGAACAAGTTCTATTGACAAATAAAGTCAGTGAAATGGAACATAAGGATTTTGTTGATGGCAGCAAGAGAGAAGATGGCGAGGTAGACCATGTACCCCAAAGACAGGACAGCAGATGGACAATGTGGTTCCCACATCAGAGGTCCCGAGACCACACAAGGATCTACTTGAAAAAATCCCAATGACACTTGGGCTCATCTAGCATCAAGGCTCATTTGCCAAAGCGCTAATGTGTTTGTAATGCACTGGAATGCTATAATGTTGACTTAATGTTTGTGGAGGAAAAAACACAGATAAAAAAAATCAGATTGAGGACACTGTCTAAGAAGGATGCCCTACTCTCCACTCAGGGAATATAATTAGATGTGAGAACAGATGTAATACAGATTTTTTTTCTCAGACACATATTCAGGATTGCTTTTTGTTTTGCACATTGCTTTTATCATATTCAACTACCCTTGTGTATGGAAATTCAGAAACGTTAGTGATGAAAAAAGTATTATAATTTAAAATGTAAATGTGAGAAAGAACACAGAGAGTCAATATTCAGGCCTGAACACTGGGGTAAGAGAAACAAAACTGTTTCAAGACCTGTAAATTCCTACAGTATGGCTGAATTCTGCCAAACATTTATTTAAAAAAAAAATTATTTATTTACTAGAGAGAGAGAGAATGCACAAGAAAGAGAGAGCAGGGGCGTAGGGAGAGGGAGAAGCAGACTCCCCTCACTGAGCAGGGATCCTGACATGGGGCTTGATCCCAGGACCCTGGGATCATGATCCTAACCTAAGGGAGATGCTTAACCCACTCAGCCATCTAGTCACCTCTGTCAAACACTTAAAGAAGAGTTAACACCTATTCTTCTCAAACTATTCCCCCAAAAAAGAAGCGGATGGAAAGCTTCCAAACTCATTCTACAAAGCCAGTATTTCCCTGACACCAAAACCAGACAAAGACACTACAAAAGACAAAGACTACAGGCCAATATCTCCGGTGAACATGGAGGCATAAATCTTCAACAAAACATTAGCAAACCAAATCCAACAATACATTTAAAAAAAACCACTCACCACAATCAAGTGGGATTTATTCCCGGGATGCAAGGCTGGTTCAATATTTGCAAATCAATCAACATGATACATCACATTAATAAGAGAAAGGATTAAAAAACCATATGATTTTTTCAATAGAATCAGAAAAAAAGTATTTGACAAAGTAAAAGTACAGCATCTATTCATGATAAAAACCCTCAACGAAGCAAGTTTAGAGGGAACACGCCTCGACATAATAAAGACCATATATGAGAAACCTGCAGCTAACATCATACTCAATGGTGAAAAATGGAGAGATTTTCCTTTAAAGTCTGGAACAAGACAAGGATGTCCACTCTCACTACTTTATTTAACATTGTGATGGAAGTCCTAGACACAGCAATCAGAAAAGAAAAATGAATAAAAGGTATTGAGATTGGTAAGAAAGAAGTAAAACTTTCACTATCTGCAGATGATACTATTAATAGAAAACCCTAAAGACTCTACCAAGAAACTATTGGAACTGATAAATGAATTCAATGAGGTTGCAGAATACAAAAGTCTATTTCTATACACTAATAATGAAAAGTCTATTTCTATACACTAATAATGAAACAACAGAAAGAGAAATTAAAACAATCCTATTTACAACTGCACCCAAAATAATAAAATACCTAGGAATAAACTTAACCAAGAAGTGAAAGTTTTCTACTCTGAAAACTATAAAGCACTAGTGAAAGAAATTCAAGCCAACACAAACAAATGGAAAGATGTCCCATGCTCATGGACTCGAAGAACAAATATTATAAAAATGTCCATTTTACCCAAAGCAAGCTACAGATTTAATGCAATCCCTATCAAACTACCAATAGCATTTGTCACAGAACTAGAACAAGCAATGCTAAAATATATTCAGAACTATAAAAGACCCTGATTAGCCAAAGGTACATTGAGAAACAATAAATTTCTACTCCTTATTCTCTCTTCTCGTTCTGGGATCCCTGTAATGGGAATGTTATTGTGCTTGATGGTGTCGCTGAGTTCCTGAAGTCTACTTCCATTTTGCATAAGTTTTTTTCTCTCTTACATGCTCGGCTTGATTACTTTCCATTACTCTGTCCTCCAGGTCACTGATTTGTCCTTCTGCTGCTTCTAGGCTATTTAGTCCATTTAGTGTATTTTTAATTTCATTTAATATATTTTTCATCTCCGTTTGTTTCTTTGTTTATCTCCTTGGTCTCACCGATGTCCTCCACTCTTTTCTCAAGTCCAGTGAGTATCTTTATGACAATTACTTTAAATTCTCTAGCAGGCATATTACTCATCTCTGTCATACTTAGATCTCTTGCTGTGGTTTTGCCCTGATCTTTCCTTTGGGTTTTGCCCTGATCTTTCCTCTCTCTCCTCAGTTTGTCTAGCTCTCTGTGTCTGTTTCTGTGTGTAAGGAAAGTCAGCTACATCTTCTGCTCTTCCGAGTACTGGCCTCATGAAGAGGTCCTGTAGTTCCCTGCAGTGCAGTGTCCCCTATTTATCAGAATCTGCAACGTCAGGGATGTCTGCTGGGTATATTGGGTGCATGCTGGTATTGCGGCTGAGCCACTCTTTCCTTTAGTCCAGTCATCTGCAGTGGCTCTCTTTGCCTGTTGTGGGCAGTGTTTGGTCCCTGTGGTGTTAGTGGACCGGTCTGGGGCCACCTTGGGCTTGAGCTGAATCAGACCAGGCATTTGCCAGAGATGCAGGATGACTAAACCTGCAGGGTGCTTTCCCTATGTTGTCCTTTGAATGCTTCCACTGGTGGGCAGGACCTATAATCAGACCAGCTGTCTATCCCTAGCCCACTGCTGGGCCTCCATCTGACGTGTGTGTGTGTGTGTGTGTGTGTGTGTGTGTGTGTGTTTATCTTCCCCCCTCTCTGTTAGGGCTGCTTGCATATGGCCAGGCTTTGCACATGGCCCTGGTTTGGATGGGCTCTGGCCGTCAGCATATTGGAGGTAGCAGATTCACGACACGGAGGGTTAGCAGCACAGGGACTGAGGCCGGCCTGGCTGGAGGGGACAAATACAGGAAGTGTGGTAGGGGTGAGGGCAGGGTGTAAGCAAAGCCTTGTTGGTTTCAGCAAGTGGCCAGAGCATATTTACCCTGGGGGGCAGGGGAAGGAAATGGCAGCGACTTTGCTCCTGGAGAAATCCCTCAGTAGCTCTGAAATTAGTAAATAACCCTCCCTCCCCTCTACCCCATGCAGTTTTCAAACTGTTGCTTCTACACTATGTCTCTGGGGGCTGTTCAGTGTTATCTATTTAAGGATGGGGACTCTGTTTCCTGTTGGTCTCCCAGGTCACCCAGAGCCTAGCCCGCTGATTTTTTTAAATTCCAGGTTTTAAGTCCCATTGAGTCTAAGGAGTCACAAAATTTGGTCCCTCTGGTTTTCAAAGCCAAATGCTATGGGGATTCATTTTCCTTATGCAGGCTCCCCAGTGTGAGGGTCTGTTTCTTTCCCCTCTCTACACCCGCTGCTCCATCTATAGTGAATGGTCCCACTATTCCGTTTTCCTCCCTGCTATGTCTCTGCTCTTCCTACCCTCTTCGATGTGGCCTCTTGTCTACTTTTAGTTTGGAAGTCTGTTCTGCCAGGCTTCAGATCGTTTTCTGGGTTACTTACACTGAAATGAGTGTTAGCCAGTTGTACCCATGGGATGAGGTGAGCTTAAGGTCCTTCTATTCCACCAGCTTTCCACAACTTGAAATGTTTTTTATGAAACCCTGGTAGAGACAACTTTCAGGTATATAGATGGATATTTACCTTCTTTCCAAATAAATTGATTGTGAATGATTACATTTTCTTGTTATTCCTTCTTGTTATTCCTTTATTCCTCTGCATGATTACTTCATGCCAGGCACTGTGATGCATAGTTCATCATTAAAACCACACTAGGGAAAGCTCATTATTATCTTCATTTTTTTAAGTGGGAAAACTAAGGCACGGAGAGGTTAAATAAATGGCCCCAGGCCCTCAGCTGCATGTATTTAGAGGAGCAAGGATTCGAGTCAAGGTGTGTTTGACTTCAAAGCCCCAGTATCCCCGGTATGAACATCTAGCGACTCCTCTCTGCTGGAGGACCAATCAGCACATTCCCAGCACATAGACTGTAGTGCCACAGTGGGAGGCATCCAGAATCTGGAGGCCATGACCTGGCTTCCATTTCCAGAACTGTATGACTTGGGGCAAATCTCTTAACCCGTGTGAATCGCAATGTCGCCATCTCTAAAATGGTGGAAATTATCCTTCTCCCCAGGACTACTGACAGAATGGATTAAAGTATGTGAAGTCCCAGATAAGAACTTGTCAATTCTTTAGTGTTCATGTGGGGGCGGGGGTGAGACCAAGATGGTTAATTCTATGTGCCACTTTGGCTGGGCCATGGTGTACAGCTGTTTGGTTAAACACCTGTCTAGATGTTGCCTTGAAGGTCTTTCTTAGATATGATTAACATTTAAATCAGTAAATTTTGAGTAAAGCAGATTATTCTCCCTAGTGGGGGTGGGCCCTTTCCAATCAAAAAGTATTAAAAGCAAAGATTAAAGGTTCCCAAGGAAGAAGGGATTTGGTCCCAAGACTGCAACACAGAAACCCTGCCTTAGTTTCCAGCCAGCAGCCTGCCCTACGGATTTTGGACTTGCCAGTACCCACAATTACATGAACCTCTCTCTCTCTCTCTCTCTGTCTGTCTATATCTCTATTTCTGTGTATATATTCTGTGCTGTTTCTCTAGAGAATCCCAACTAATACACGGGTACTAGGCAAGTCTGGAAAGTCTTCAAAAAGGAAATCCTGCCTGAACCAAATTCTCTAGAAGAGTATACATGTACCAGTCAGAGACACCTGATAGGATTTGAATGCTCCAGATACTGAAGATAACTAAAATGGAACTAAGGCTCTCATCTGCTCTCTAGCTGACAGGCAGGAAGTAAGTTCTGTAGCGTGCCAACCCGGGGATCTGTGGGAGCCGTGGGAAGGTGGGCAGGTACCTGGGGCAGGGGCCGGGGAGGGGAGGGAATGTGGATTGTTTTTGGAGAGGCCAAAACTGTGATAGGGGAGGAAGGAAGAGACAGAAGATATTTTAGAGCAGAGGCACTCAGTGAAGGCAGGGCCTAGTCCTTCTCACAGCCTACGCTTCTACTCACCGCCATTTTCTGACATGACCATCTGGCCATTCATCTGCCTGAAATCTCAGCATTACCTGGGGCCATGCTCCCCTTCAGAACCCATGCCAGGAGCTTCCCTCATGCCTGTGACCTACTTCTGGGGGTCCCTCCACCTGGAAAGCCCGCTCTACAGTTCTCCACTTGGCGATTCAACGCTGTTCTTTCTTCATAGCTCAGTTCACACAGCACACGCCACCCTTCCTACATGTAGAATTAAGTATCTACTCACCTCTCTTCCCAGAGTTCTCTTAGAATTATGTGCTTATCGTCATCATTGGCCTGCGGCTTCAGTTCCCTCTGCCTAATATCATACGCAGCTTTTAGTAAGCATTCAATAAGCATTCACTGAATGAAACTGGGCTGGAAAAGACTGACTTGGAATGGGGAGATTTTGAAGCAACAAGATCGATGATCATATGACTGACAAATGGCTGAAGTGAGATTCAGATTCAAGTTTTCAGCCTTAATTTCAGGAGGCTTTCCGCCATAGCACAGCTGATAGACATGCCAGCAGTGTGGGGGTGCCCTCGGGGCAATCCCCACTCCCTGAGTAGGTGATGATGGTGGACCTGAAACAAACACCTGAGGCAAACAGGGACCATCTATGTCAAGTCTAACAGCAGCTAAATCTAGACGCAAAATTTTCATTGACCGAGAAGGAAGGTCCAGGAGCAGAAGACAGGCAAAATGTCAGAAGGTTCCTCAAACTTCCACCACAGCCCACAGTAAGAAAAGTAGTTTACACTATAATCCAGTGAACACCTTCATGAATATAGACACGCAGAGGAAATATTCAAAAGCAATGCTGACCTTCAGCGCATGTGATGCGTTCTGATACTCTCTATTCTGTCCGTTACCATCTATTCCTTCTGTTACTGTTTTCTTAGGTTCTGGTAGACTCACTAAGGGGTGACTCCCATAGTTGGATGTACTCTAGTGCTGGGGAATATGAACACTCCCACAGTGTGACCACAGTGTGACGGTAAACAGGGCACAGACGTGACATCCCCTCCCTCTGCTCCTTTTCTTCCTTCTTCCTTTTCAGCCCACTCCCTTCCTCCTCTGGTGCAAAGACGGTTTCAGCCAGCAATCCTCTTACATCTTGCCTTTCTAACAAATAGGTATTGTTTCCTTTTCTCTGGCAAGTTCTACTTGTAACTTTAAGCTACCAGAAATGTGATTTATACAATAACACTGACATTGTATGTTCTCTGTTGTCTCACTGAAAAACCCAAAAAAGGGGCTCTTTTTTGATTCTGTCTTAGAATTTCCATAGACCAGAAAGCCCAATAACTCAATTTTGGTGATTGTTCAGGCCTAACTGTCTGAGGACTAGACTGATTATCTTTACTAGGCCCTTAGGATGATAAAGGTTAACCTAACTCCTGGAGTCAAATTTGGGTCTCTGGGCCCCTTACTCCCTCAGTCACAAATAATTGTACTAAGCCATCAAATATAACATTCGAATCCTCATTCTACTTCTTTGTAGACTGAGTTTCCATTCCAGCCAGGCTAGCCAGCCCCACTGAATCACTGGGCTCCTTTCTGCAGCACGCTGACAAGAGCTTTCCTTTATGATTGAAACACTCATGGAAACCATGACTAATAAACAAGCGGCTCTACCCAAATTGACAGCAACTCCTGTGACCCTCCTTCCTTCCATCCCACCCTCCCTGGCCTCCTTGAGCTTTCCAAGTCTCTGGAGCACCCTCAGGTTAGAACAGAATGTCGTATTTTTTTGTATATCTAAGCTGGTCAATCGAGCCTGTGTCTGACGGAAACAGGTGTAGGCACAAGAGAAGGGCTGAGCCGGTTGCCCACAGAGCTCAACTCTGCAACCAAGTTCCCTCTCTGGCTGTCAGCCCCCTCCCTGCTCAATCCTGGGACAGAGGATGGTGCTTGACCACCCGTGATGTGGGGACCAGGTGCTCAGATTTGCGGCCTCCAGTCATCAGGTGCTCTTCCAGGAGCCCCACAGGCAGCGCTACTGAGGAGAAAGCTGGGCTTGGTGACATCTCTAAGGTTGCCGGGGAGTTAGGGAGCATGGTACCCAGGGCACCCCAGCTTATTCTCTTTCAACTCAATGGGCATTTCTGGAGGACGTGATACACATGCACATTTCCAAACAAACACCTCCCCCACCTTGTTCTCTTCAATTGTGCACAAAAGGTAGCAGGTTCACAGGAGAGGCAGGGCTGAGGCAGACCACTCAAACCCTCACAACCTTCTAACCAGAGCCCGAACGAATTAGTAATAACTCTAATAAAAAGACTTACACAATGATAAAGGCCAGGTAGATTCTGAGTAAAGAAATACAACAGGGGCACCTGGGTGGCTCAGTGGGTTAAAGCCTCTGCCTTCTGCCCAGGTCATGATCTCAGGGTCCTGGGATCGAGCCCAGCGTTGTATCTGGCTCTAGGCTCAGCAGGGAGCCTGCTTCCCCCTCTCTCTCTGCCTGCTTCTCTGCCTACTTGTGTGAGGTGAACGTGATAACCACTACACTATGGAAACTTCTCTGCCTACTTGTCATCTCTCTCTCTCTCTGTCAAATAAATAAATTTAAAAAAAAAAAGAAATACAACAGAAAAAAAGAGGACTTCACCTTTAAAAATGGGGGACAATGAGAGGTGGGGGCTCAAACAGACATCTGTACCCCCATGTTCACAGCAGCATTACTCATGGTAGCCAAGAGGTGGGGGCAAGCCATGTGTCCACTGACAGATCACTGGATAAACCATCACTCAGCCTATAAGAATATCCTTTCTTTTTTTTAAGATTTTATTTATTTATTTGACAGAGAGAGACAGATCACAAGTAGACAGAGAGGCAGACAGAGAGAGGGGGGAAGCAGGCGCCTTGCTGAGCAGAGAGCCCGATGCAATGGCGGCCCTATAAGAACTTTCTGACACAGGCTACAACGTGGGTGAACACTGAGGAAATTATACTAAATGAAATAAACCCAGAAGGACAAATACTGTATGATTCCCCTTATACAAGCCACCGCAGTCAAACTCACGGGGGCACAAAGTAGCACAGTGTTTGCCAGGGACTAGAGAGAGGAGTGATGGGGAGGGAGTTATTGTTTAATGAACACGGAATTTCAGTTTCACAAGATGAAAGCCTTCTGGAGGCGGGTGGTGGTCATGGTTGTGCAACAATGTGAATGTACGTGATGCCACTGAACTGTTCACTTGAAAATGATTAAAATGGTAAATTTTGTCTTCTGGGTATTTTACTATGATTAAAAAAATAAGAAAGGAGTAGCCTCACAGACGGGGTGTAAGGGTTCATCACCGATGAGTTGCGGGGACCTGGGCAAAATGCACACAGATTGAAAGAACAGAGCAGGGACGCCTGGGTGGCTCAGTCGGTTGAATGTCTGCCTTTGGATCAGGTCACGATACCAGGGTCCTAAGATCAAGTCCCGTAACAGGCTCCTTGCACAGCGAGGAACCTGCTTCTCCCTCTGTCTGCCGCTCCCCCTGCTAGGGTTGTCTCTCTCGCATGCTCTCTCTCTCTGACAAACGAATAAATAAAATCTTAAGAAAGAGAGAGAGAGGAGAGAGAGGAAAGAAAGAAAGAAAGAAAGGAAGGAAGGAAGGAAGGAAGGAAGGAAGGAAGGAAGGAAGGAAGGAAGGAAGAAAGAAAGAAAGAAAGAAAGAAAGAAAGAAAGAAAGAAAGAAAGACAGGCAGAAGAAGGGGCGCCTGGGTGGCTCAGTGGGTTAAAGCCTCTGCCTTCTGCTCAGGTCATGATCTCAGGGTCCTGGGATCGAGCCCTGCATCGGGCTCTCTGCTCAGCGGGGAGCCTGCTTCCCCCTCTCTCTCTCTGCCTGCCTCTGTGCCTACTTGTGATCTCTCTCCTCTCTGTCAAATAAATAAATAAAATCTTTAAAAAAAAAAAAAAGAAAGGCAGAAGAAGTGGATGAAGGAGGCTGGGGAACAGGCTGCTGCTCTCAGAAGCACCAAGCACTACCCATCAGGAATCTCCATGAACCGGGCAACTTCTGCATTATATTGACATCCTTTCCCTGTTTGCCAGTTGCAGTGAGCTGAATCATTTAATGGAAACTCAACCCATAGCAAAGTGGTCTACACTATGCTGTCACGACCAAGTTACTCAATAGGGTCATCCTTACACCTGGCCTGCCTTGGGTTCAGCCGAAATTACTAGAAAAGCCCCATGTCAAGGCATCAACCCCCATGCCCATTAAGCAGACTAGTCTTCTTGAAACACAGTTTCTATCTTATGGAGAAACCATTCCATTCTTCGTGGTAAAAACATCATTACCTAGCAGGTACCATCTTGCACCGGACACATGCTTGGTGTTACAGACTCTGGAAGATAACACACTCACCTCAAGGCCTGTAGGGAAAAGAAGTATCGAGAGAGATTGAGAATCACCAAAGTGCTTCTGTCCCTTTATTTCCATGTGGGACGCATAGTTTTTCTAGGAAGAAAGCATTTTTTATGTCTGAACAAGGTCTCTTAATGGAGGAACTAGCACAAACGGTCAACATTCGGGGGATGTGAAACAGATGTCCGTCCATCGGTGGGACGGGCAATCCATGAGCTACAGTGTGGCTCATGGATGGTCCACACATTGCCAACCATAGCGGGAAGGGGCTCCAGGTTCAAGGGGATATGCTAACTGATTGTATCACATAATCGTCATGTTTTAAAAATCCCTATAGGCAAGTAGGAAAATTATGGGCAATTAATTTTTTTAAGATTTTATTTGTTTGAGAGAGAGAGAGATTGAGCAGGGGGAGGGAGAGATAGAAGCAGGCTCCCCACTGAGCACGGAGCCTGATGTGGGGCTCAATCCCAGGACCCTGGGATCATGACCTGGAGCCGAAGGCAGGCGCTTAATCAACTGAGCCACCCAGGTGCCCCAATTATTGGCAATTTTAAGAATTTCTGTACACTTATAGAATGACATCTAAAAGAACATTTTATAGCCTGCATTCCTCTATGTTAAACAGTCATGCCGGTTTACAGGTTATTTCTTATCTTATTAAGGCTAGGTAGATAAAACTATAGACTGCTTAGTTATGTATCTCCTTGGCAATTAGAGTTATCGGTTCCTATCTGTGAATTAGAATGGACACATTTCCTTTCGACCCATGCACACGGAGGTCAACATTCACAGGAACACTTGGCCAGCAGAGAGACAAGGGGAGTTGGTGGAATTAGATGATTCACTGTGTGGGGTTTAAAGAGTCAGACACGACACTCCATAATAAAGAATGGCCTTGGTGCTGGGGCCGGAATGCTTACACTTAATTGGCTGGAATCCCTAGCGATCATTTTTTAATTAGGACAGGCTTGGTCACTGAGATCAGGGAATCTAATCTGTTGCCTGAGGCTCCCTCTACCCTAAGCCAACTGTGAATAGGTACTGCCTAAAATACCATGAACCCACAAGCCACCCTCCTGCCTAGTCCGCCAAGGTTCCCAAATCTAGTTTCTTCTTCCTAGCCTCCAGGGCTCTCCAGAAAGCGACCCCACACCACCTGTCCAGTCTTCTTCCTTGCATCTGGGATAGCCTCTTCCTCTGCTCTGCCAACAGAAAACCTTCTCTCCTCCAAGACCAGGTAGTGTTCTGTCTTCCATGAGGTCTTGGTCAATGCCATCTACAGGGATTTTCCCTTCTTAGTCTTTCTCATGCCCTCCTGGCCAGCACCATCAATTTGGCATTTAGTGGTTCTCTATTTTTTGTTCATGCATGTTTTTCTCCACCTGGATTATGAGTGGAGCCTTCCCGCTCTGGATAAGAACCTTCCGGAAATAGGGGTTAGGTCATCTGTACCTATTCTCATTGTGTTAACTTTTTTCTTTTTCTTTTTTTATTCTTGTGGGTGTCTCATAAAAGACGAAGCCACATTCTGTTAGTCTTTAAGAGCACACAGTACTTCAATGCCCTTTTCCTCAGAGAGCACTGGCTTTCTTTCCACTTTCTAGGCAGCTCCTCCCCAGTCGAACAAATCCCATCTTGGCTGTTAACACCTTTCTTCTCCTATCCCGAAAATTAAGGATTATAGGAAGTACTTCTTAGTCTTTCTCTGAGCACAAATCTAGCTACACAAATGCTATTGTTCTGGTGCTGGCCTCCGCCCTCTGACTCTCCTTCTGGGAGCCTGTGTTTATTTTCCTTCAGTTTGCTAACAGTTTACTGGGTTTATGTCCTCTGTGTCCTTAAATTAACCTAGAACCCTCTAGAAACACACTAAGGAATGCGACAGTCAGCTTCTTCCAAGATAAGTCTTTTCTTCTTTTTTTTTTTTAAAGATTTTATTTATTTATTCCATACAGAGAGAGAGATCACAAGTAGGCAGAGAGGCAGGAGGAAGAGAGAGGGGGAAGCAGGCTCCCCGCTGAGCAGAGAGCCCGATGCAGGGCTCAATCCCAGAACGCCGAGATCATGACCCGAGCCGAAGGCAGCGGCCCAACCAACTGAGCCACCCAGGCGCCCCATAAGTCTTTTCTTCTAAAAGGATATACATTTTTTTTTTAAGATTTTACTTATTTATTTGACAGAGAGTGAGTGCACAAGCTGGGTGAGCGGCAGGCGGAGGGAGAAAAACAGGCTCCTTGCTGAGCAAGGAGCCCGATATGGGACTCAATCCCAGGACGCTGGTCTCATGTGCTGAGCTGAAGGCAGACACTTAACCCACTGAGCCACCCAGGTGTCCCAGACTTAATCAAGTAACCTTTCCATGTGTTTCCTCACTCTCTTTGTGGGTAGCACCAACATCGAAATTCTAAGTGATGTCAGCATGGCCGGGAATTGAGAAGAAGGTGGTAGGCACAGGTTTCCTTTGACTTGCCTGGTTCCAAATAATGGCTCCTCTTGGGGAGTTGCTATGCCTTCGATGCTGTCTCTCTTCCAACGCCCCTTTCCACTCTGCTTTCTGTTACCTCCTCCCTTCCCAGAGAACATCCATTTCCTCACCGTCCATGAGGTCACAGGTCTACCAAAATCTTAGTCCAAATCTGGGAAGGAATGAAGGATCTCAGGAGAGGGATCAGCACCTTAAATCTGAAAGCAAGCTCTGGGAAAGAACTGGAAGACAAGGGCACCAGAGGTCAAGAGCCAGAAGTCAGCTTGTCATCCGTGTTCTAAACCCTGCCACCCCTGGAAGCTGGACCCTCAGGCTCCGTGCCTCCTGCCCTGGGCTAGCCTGGGAATGGGGAATGGAACCTTAGCGGCTGCTGCACAAAGGGGTGGCAGGGAGGGGCAGGGCTGCAGGGACCAAAGGACCTCCTCGAGCTACGAGGCCGACTGTGCTCAGCAAAGCCTTCCCGGACCAGCCTGATAGCCGACGCCGTGCAGCAACCAGAAGGGAGAGCTTGTCTTGCCGTGCTCCTGTCCTTCTTTAACAAGCTACCTTGTGCGGGGGAACCCCCCCCCCCCCCGCCTCATTCCTGGGACACAGTGCTGAGTGTCGCAGTTCACTTTCTATCCTCTTGTCCTCTGGGCTTAGGGTCCAGAGCTTACAGGCATTCTTTATTCGTCCATTTCCATGTGGGAGGATGAGATTGGAGAAGCTGAATCCCAGCTCTCTTCAGGTTGGTATGATCCTCCTAATGTATGGGAAATACGTGGTAAAGGGATCTCGGAACCACACAGATCTGGGTTCAGATCCTAATTTGCCCACTGACCGTTGTGTGACCAGAAGCCGGGTGGGGGGCTCAACCTGTCTGGGCACTGAACTATTCTGTGAAGTGAGGACAATACTAATGGCCTCGCAAGGCTAGTACGAGGGTCACCTGGGCTTGAGCACGCGAGGCTCATGGATGACAGGTCTGAGACTCAGGGAGGAGTGCCCCCCACCCCCGCACTCCCACCTGCTAAGAGCCTACTCTGGCCAAGCCCAGACCAGGCACTTCTCACTGACATGACCGCATCTAATTTCAGGGCCACCACGTGAAACAGGTATGATTATTGCCATCTTACGGGTGAGGGATCGGATAAATGACTCACTGAAAGACATCTGACCAGAGAGAAAAGTATTCAAGTGCCATGTTTCCGACCTCCATTTTAAGCCCTTCTTCTGGTTTGGGAGGCCATTTCAGAACTTCTTGGACTATCCCACTGCAAGAGGTAGCATCAAGTAGCCAGAAAGCTTCTGGAAAGAGTAAAACCCCAGTGTTGGGTGTTCCAGGCTTTCATTTGTAGGGTGTTTTGAGTGAAGCGCAGGCGGTACCATGACATCCCCAAGATCGGGTAACGCATCTCCCTTTATAACTGATCTCACAGTTCTAAAACCTGGCAGGAAAGACCACGACTTGGAAAACAATGGGTTTTTTTTTTTAAGTTTAGAAGACACACATTTTTTTCTGCCTTGGGTCATTCATCTTTTAAAAATAGAACTCAGCATCGACAGATCCAAAAATGTAAGAGTAAATTAATGATATAGTAGCACTGCCTGTCCCTGAGGATTTTTACCTACACAACACTTCTATTCTGATGCCCTCCCCTTCTATCCCCACTCCATCCAGCACATAGGAATTTTTGTTTTAATATTGGAGAATGGGGAGAGAAAAAAAAAAGAGAGAGAGAGAAAGAAAGAAGGGGAAGGCAGAAAGTGCATCAGGGTCCCGGATCTCTAGACACTTGCAATCACCTTAAACACTAAGGGCTTTCTAGACATTCTACTGCAGGCCGCAGTGACTCTCTACCTGGAGGTATTCTCTGGTTTGGAATGGGTCAGAGTGTCAGGAAAAGAGTGCCCTGGAGCAGCTCTCCGCGGATGACGGCTGGGGGCTGCAGATTAAACTCTCCAGCCTTCTTCCCTCTCTTGCCTGCTCTCCCACCAGAAAACTGACCTAGATTTAAATCATCATCTCAGGGTTGGCTTCTGGACGAGCCCAAACTAGGAAGCAGTTTATAATCAGCCGTCGAATGGAAAGAGACTGCCAGCTTTTGAGCGGCAGAAGGCCCCTGCTTGACCATGAGTCTCTGCTAGCGTGATAAAGGGGAGGACCGCCAGCTCCAGCTCTTCTCAGATTCCCCAGACGTCAGGCAACAAATAGTCTCCTAAGGGAATCTTTCCGTAAGTCAGGCTCCCAAACTCGAAGTCATTGAGGGATCTGTCCGAATCCTGAGAAATACCGAGAATATATGATTTTTTAAAAGATGCATTTATTTATTTGAAGGAGGGGAGAGAGTGCAAGAGTGGGGAGTAGCAGAGGGAAAGGGAGAGGGAGAGAATCTCAAGCAGACTTCCTGTTGAGCATGGAGACTGACATGGGGCTTGATCTCTTGACCCTGAGATCATGACCCCAGCTGAAATCAGGGGTCAGATGCTTAACTGACTGAGCCACCCAGGCACTCCTAGATAGGGTTTTTGTTTGTTTGTTTGTTTGTTTGTTTTTAAGTAATCATCGGGGCACCTGGGTGGCTGGGTCACTTGAGTGTCCAACTCTTGGTTTTGGCTCAGGTGGTGGTCTCGGGATGATGGAGTGTGGCCCCGAGTGGGACTCCACAGTCAGTTCAGAGTCTGCTTCAGATTCTCTCTCTCTTTTTGCCCCTCTCCAAAAGGCATGTATGTGCTCTCTCGCTCTCTCTCAAATTAGATAAATAAAATCTTTTTTTTTTTAATGAAGTAATTGGGATGCCTGGGTGGCTCAGTCCTTAAGCATCTGCCTTCAGCTCAGGCCATGATCCCAGAGTCCTGGGATCAAGTCCCACATCAGGCTCCTTGTTCAGCGGGGAGCCTGCTTCTCCCTCTGCCTCTGTTGCTCCCCCTGCTTGTGTGCTCTCTCTCTCTCTGACAAATAAAATAAAATCTTTAAAAGAATGAAGTAGTTATTTTTTAAGGAGTAAATTCTGACAGTCACACAAAATGTGAATGTGAAAATTTTTTACATATACAGAGAAAGGCATGGTATGTATCATGGGTATTTCTGCCCAAAATACATAACATTACCCTAACATGAGAAAATATCAGAGAAACCCAAATGGAGGGAGTAAGTGGCTGGTGCTCTTTGAAAATGTCAAGGTCATGAAAGACAAAGAAAGACTGAAGAACTGTAACAGTTTGGAGAAAACGGTTTAGTTTGACAAGGAAATGTAACTTATGGTACTGGATTGGATCCTGAACCAGAAAAACATGAGTGAGAAAAATGGTGAATTCTGAATAAATCCTGTAGATGAATCAATGTTAATATCCTGGTTTGGGTCATTGCACTGTGGTTATGCTAAATGTTAACATGACGGAAGCTGGCTCAAGGATATACAGGAACTGTCCTATTTTTACCACATTTTTGTAAGTATAAAATTATTTTAACATAAAAGCTAAAAAATCTTTCTCTACAAATAATTAACACTGTCCATAATTGCTCTAACAGAGTACTGTGAATCATAATAAGGAAAAGCTTGCCGGATTATTTCTGGTAAAAAGTGAAAAAAATAGGGAAAAAACACTGCCTGGTCTACCTTTTATAACCACACAAGCTGGAACATCCATAGCCGTATTTCTAAGTCATATTTAGCTCATTCTCGGAAACAGTGTTTTTAAGCGGTTGTTTCTACAAGGTTCACCCGAGATGCTTGAGCCAGGTGGGTAAATAGCTACATGAACACTGAACGCCCCTTTAGCCAGCCCAAGTTAAATGGCAGTTTTGAAGAAAAGGAAAATACCAGACTTTCCCAAAGTGGTGGTTAGTCTGCTCTGAAACAGCACATTATTGCCCTTGAAGTGATACAAGAATTAGAAAAAAAAAAAACAAAAAAAAATTGACAATGTTCACTTAATGATATATCTGAGTCTCTTTTTCTATCCAACTAAGGCTCTTCAGTTGGTGAGATAAAAGGCAACAACTTTTAAAGGTTGCCCTATTTCTTATCTGCTTAACAAACATCCATTAAATACTACCTGTATACGAGGCACCAAGGCTGCAAAAATTAAAGCTCATACTACTCACTCATTAAGTATTACGGGGGTTTTATTTATTTATTTATTTATTTATTTATTTTTAAAGTAAGCTCTATACCCAACATGGGGCTCGAACTCATGACACCAAGACCAAGAGACACGTGGTCTACCAACTAAGCCAGCCAGGCACCTCTGAAGCACTCATGTTCTAACAGAGACTACCTTATTTATGTTATATAGATAAGCTCTTTAACAGAGGAACACCTAAGGTTTTTTTGGAACGTAGGAGAGAGAAGGATTAGTTCAGTTAGAGGGGTCAAGTAGGGCTTTGAGGAATAAGGAGGAGTTTGCTGGGTACAGAAGGGAGTGTGGACTCGTGATATGTTCAAGAATCAAGGATGACTAGAATGTACAGGCGAGCAGGAGGTGGTGGAAGATTCAGAAGTGTTACCATGGGGGCGTCTGGTGGCTCAGTCAGTTAAGCACTGGACTCTTGGTTCAGGCTCAGGTCATGATCTCAGGGTCCTGGGAGTGCGCCCCACGTGCCTCAGGCTCTGTGCTCCGTCTAGAGTCTGCTTCTCTCTTTCCCTCCCCACCCCCTTCTCGCTTGCATGCACTCCCTCTCAAGTGAATAAATAAAATCTTTAAAAAAGCACATTACCATGGCCCAAAGTAACACGGTGACCTTCTTAGAGTTCCTTGGAACAATAAATGAATTCATTTTGTTTATTTTTAAAAATTTATTTATTTATTTGAGAGAGAGAGAGAGAGAGCACAAGCAGGGGGAGCAGCAGAGGGAGAGGGAGAAGCAGGCTCCCCGCTGAGCAAGGAGCCCCATGTGGGGCTCAATCCCACGACCCTAGGACCATGACCTGAGCCGAAGGCAGAGACTTAACCAACTGAGCCACTCAGGTGCCCCAAATGAATTTATTTTTTAAAATATTGTCACCACTCTGAGATTACATGAAACAGAGAAGCTTTCATGATCATAGAGTTAAAAATGTGGCAGAGATTCATCAGAGAAGTGAATCCTGGTCCTTGCCAGTGAAAAATTTAGTAAATTAACCAAGGGGCGCCTGGGGGGCTCAAGTCAGGAAGCGTCAGCCTTCAGCTTGGGTCATGATCCCACGGTCCTGGGATGGAGCCCCAAGGCCTGGGATCGAGCCCCACGTGGGGCTCCCTACTCGGCAGGAAGCCTCCTTCTCCCTCTCCCCTCCCCCTGCTTCTGTTCCCTCTCTTGTTGTGGCTCTCTCTGCCAAATAAATAAATAAAATCTTAAAAAAGAAAAGAAAAGAAAATTAACCTGAATCTTGTGGGCCCACCTCGCTCATTTTATGCTGTCATTCTTGGCTTTTTCACTTGAGTGAACTATAGAGATCCAGACAATATGTAGCTTAATTTTATTCCCGAATGTTTAATAAACCACAGATAGTTGATGCAGAAGGACCTACACACAAACAGAAATAGCATAAAACCAAACTTGTGAACAAGCACATCTGACCTCTGCAGAGAGGCTGGCTCTAGATCCTTCTATATTTGATCCTATTTGTGTTGGGTTCCAGAATCTCTTACCCCAGGTCCCACCAGATCTCTTATTTACTAAGGGCTTTGAAGATGAAAACTCTATAGTTGAGTCACTAGTTTCACTCCCAACATCAATGAGCCTTTTATATTTGGAAAATATCCTCTCTTCCTGTGGAAAGAACAAAGTGTGAATTGATTATCTGAGGATCTCAGCATCTAAAAGAGCTCTTGACCTTCCCCAAATCCAACACGGTATTCAAGGGTAACAATGCTTTAAATATAAACTAATTTTAACCTAAACTACTAGGCTTGTTTACTAAACATAAAACTGAAGAGCCATTTACCCCTACAAATATAAATGTGGACACTGAAGTAAATGGATTTAACTTACTACGGCCTTGGTAGACATAGGTTATTAGACTTAGGTTAGAATTCAAATCCTTGGGCGCCTGGGTGGCTCAGTTGGTTGAGCGACTGCCTTCAGCTCGGGTCATGATCCCGGAGTCCCGGGATCGAGTCCCATGTCGGACTCCCGGCTCTGCGGGAAGTCTGCTTCTCCCTCTGACCTTCTCTCCTCTCATTCTCAGTCTCTCTCTCTAATAAATAAATAAAAAATCTTTAAAAAAAAAAAAAAAGAATTCAAATCCTTAAAGGTGGTCTATATCCAGCATGTTACATATTTTGGAATAAGACTAGATATGTCAATTAAGAAAATGATTCGAAGTCACATAGCTAAGTAGTCCAGAACCAGGAAAAAACCCTGAGTGCTTATTCTGCAATTGCCAGAGTTGATTTTTATAGTTCCAGGTGATTAGTGACCAGCATTCTGAAATCTTTTTTTTATTTAAAAAAAATTTTTTTTTAGCATTCTGCAATCTTAATACCTAATTTCTATGTTTTTCAAATTCAAATTGTTTATAATTTGGAAAGCATGACTTTCTCCAGTACCTTGATGTAACAGATGGTAATAAACCTACACAGATTTTCCTCTGAGTTACCACTCACCTGCCAGTTTTTTTGCTCGTTCCCCATCAGAAGAAACTTCTGCCCATATTTTCTTTTTAAGTCTTGTTGTGGGCTAAAAGGTGCCCCCTCAAAAAAATAAGTTTAGGGGTGCCTGGGTGGCTCAGTCATTGAGCGTCTGCCTTTGGCTCAGGTGATGATCCCAGGGTCCTAGGATCGAGCCCCGGGTAGGGATCCCTGCTCAGTGAGGGGAGTCTGCTTGTCTCTCCCTCTGCCCCTACCTTGTTCATGTTCATGCACCCTCTCTCTGTCTCAATAAATAAATAAAATCTTCAAAAAACAAACAAACAAAAAAAAGAAATGCTCCTTAAAAGAACAGTGTGGTAGTTATTTTATTCCAGTAGCAAAATTCAGCCTAACGACAATAGTCAATGCAGGCCTGGTTGTGGGAAAACTGACACGCTACATCGGTCCTAGAGGAAGTGGAGAGTTGGTACGAACCCTGTGGGAAACAATTTGTCAATTACTCAGCAACACTTTGCACTATCACTTCTGGACATCTGGTCAGGTCCAAAAGGAACAGAGTAAAATTTCAAGAATACACAGTAGCAACAGGCAGGAGGACACATCAGTGAGTGTCAGACTTTATAAAAAATAACAGTTAGTTACCTGCCTCTGTGGCTCTTCTGGGTCCGAGGACCCACTCTCTGATGAGGCACGTAAAATTCTTGAACAAAAGTCCGAGAGCACAAGCACTTCTTGATAATACTTAATATTACTTCTCAAGAATATTATTATCACTTAATATCCTTTCCTGATAATACTTAAGCTGAATTTTAAAGAGGCCTTATTCCAAAAACCCTACTCTAGTCTTAAAACTCATAATACAGGGGCACCTGGGTGGCTCAGTGGGTTAAGCCTCTGCCTTCTGCTCAGGTCATGATCTCAGGGTCCTGGGATCGAGCCCTGCGTCCGGCTCTCTGCTCAGCAGGGAGCCTGCTTCCCCCTCTCTCTCTGCCTGCCTCTCTGCCTACTTGTGATCTCTTTCTCTCTGTCAAATAAATAAATTAAAAAAAATAAACTCATAATACACATTACATTCTACAAACCTTTTTTTAAGATTTATTTATTTGACAGAGAGAGAAAGAGAGAGAGCGCGTGCACAAACAAGCAGGGGGAGCAGCAGGAAAAGGGAAAAGCAGGCTCCCCACTGAGCAGAGAGCCCTACTTGGGCTGGATCCCAGGACCCTGGGATCATGACCCGAGCTGAAAGCAGATGCTTAATGGACTGGGCCACCCAGGCACCCCTCTAAAAGCCTTTTAGTAAAAGGTATTTCCTCTGTTATAGAATTAATTTCTCACAGAAATCCTCCTAATTTTACCAAAGAGGAAACTGAGGCACGGAAACATTTTGCAGCTTGAAGGAGGCCTCTGGACTTACTAGTGGCAAAGCGGGACCAGAACCCTGGTCTTGTCATTTCAGGTCATAGTCGTCTTGCACTCCCCCCACGGCACAGGGAATGTCTCTCCCCTGAGTTTCAAGGTTAAAGAACACTTAGAAGCTAAGTTACGGATGAGGAAACTGAAGCCCAGGGAGACCGGATAATTTTGCCAGGTTCACGTGGCAATGACAAGGTGTGCAAACTTCTCTGTGCCTTATGACTGCATCTCTCACAGGTAGCAGAACAAATTCCACCCAATTTCCAACAGCTCACACGGATTTGTTGCACCTAAATTCCATCCATCGCTCCTTAAACCAATATATCTGGACCTACTGGGCATACCAGCCTTGTCCTGAGGGCTCTCCATCCAAGCCCAAAGGTCAACAACATTGAGGGACACTGTGGTCCCCAAAGCCGAGCCTGTCAACTTAGCTTTGCGAGGTCTAGAATTAGAATTTATCTCATGAATTTTCTGAGTATTCTAGTTATTTCTGCCCAGGATCGTTTATTTAAAAATAAGGCATTTTTGTGGCCTGGCAGTGAAAGACCATTTGGAACCTCAGACAAATAATTTCCTGTTAATAATCTTCTTAGGAAAACTTCTCTCCCACACACCAGCCCAGCTGGGCTGAACGCTAACTGCACAGCTTCTGAGGCTGACTGCTTTTTGAAGGCGACCCAGAACTTCTTAATTTGGCTCAGGAAACTGAACACATTGTTTTCAAGAGATCAAAAGGTTTATCTAAAAAGAAGTATCCCCATCCTCATTGTCTTTCAGATTGTGCTAGGTTTGCAAACTTTTGTGAGAAAAATGTGCTCCTCTCAGTCAGGCAAAGGAATCACACCAGAGGCTCCTAAACTCGAGAGTATTTGCCCTTAGTAAATACCATTAGCATTTCATTATGTTCCCTTTATCCTGCAGTAATTCTCAGGATTAAGCAAAAAGCTCCTGGTTGGGGAAAAAGAGTTGTATCTGACATTACTGCGAAAGTGGGAAAGTGAAGCACAGCGTGTAATTTGCAATCTTGAGCGATGGTCTTTTACAAAAGGAGCTGAACTCCTAATTTAGGAGATTATTTTAACCTTGAACCGATAGGATTTTAGGATACACGGACTTTAAGCCTCCACTGAAAATACATATTCCTTTAAGGTGTATGTGCTGTTTCCTAGCCAATTATTGTAGAAAGGCAAAAAGGGAAAGTAGCTTACACTGCCCCCCCCCCTTTTTATGATGTGATGATGAGTGTAGTCATTTGCTAAGGCTGCCATAACAAAGAACCACAAACTGAATAGCTAGAATTTTGAACAGAAATTTGTTTTCTCTCAGTCTGGAGGCCAGATGTCTAAGATCAGATTAAGGTGTTGGCAGGGCTGGTCCCTTCTGAGGTCCACGATTGGAGCATCCCTGGACTCTCTTTGGCTTATAGATGGCCATCTCCCTGTGTCTGTTTGTATCCTCTTCCTTCTCTGTGTGTCTATCTCTTTGTCCAAATCTTCCCTTTTTATAAGGACATCAGTCATATTGGGCGAGGGGCCACCCTAACGACCTCATCTTATTACATCTGCAATGACCCCATTTCCAAATAAGGTCACATTCTGAGGCCCCGGAGGATAGGGCTTCTACATGTGAGGTTTTAGGGGACACGATTCAACACATAACAATGAGTAAAGCTATCCGGAGGCTCATAAAACCACTGAACCAAGGCTCTGTACTTTATAGGCTCAGGAGACAATGTTGGCACTACAAATGGCCAGAACAGTGAGTTTCAATTAGGAAACTCCTCTGGCTGTCTGAGGAACAAAGATGGAGGTGGAAAACACTGCTGGGCTCAGAAGGACCAAGTCCTGTCCTGGGGTGTCACAAGCTAGGACACCCCAGTGTCCTGTAAATGTATCATTTACATTTTCCACAGAACATTACCTTTTACCAAGAGTTTTACTGTCATCTGTGTCAAATCAATGAAACCTGACAAGGACACAATAAAGGAGCGTAGTCTCCTCTTTTCAGGTGAGGAAGTTAAGACCCACAGAGGTCAAGTGACCAGCCAAGGTCTTAGCGCGAACAAGTACCGGGGCCAAGACTATGACCCACGGCTTTGGCAGCCCAACTCCACGTCCAGGGTTTACTTCTCAACTCCAAGACCCGGGTTTCCCGCAGCTTGCCAAGGTCACCTTCAGCTCAAAAGGTAATGTCACATCTAACTTCTCATGAACCTTGGGTGAAAATCTGAGCCTCTTTCCCGCCCCTTCTTATTCTATCTATAATGGTAACGTGAGGTGGAAAACTTTGGACTTGCTAATCGGCTTGCTCGAGAACACTGTCTCTTGGTGAGTGAAGATCCTCCACAGAATGTTCCTGACCCCAATGAAATTAGTGCCTATGAATGAGTGTGCTTGCTTTTCTGGAAAAAGGTCTGTAGTGTTTCCTCGGCTTCTCGTAGAGGTCAGTGGTCCTCAAGCCAGTGAGAATCTCTGGTCTCTCAGAACGGCATATGCGTCAATTCCTTTACTCTTTTCCCCCTAAAACTACCTCATCTCTTCTCTCCTGGAAGCATTTCCCGGTGGGATCCCTGTGCTGATCTAGGCCTGCCAGAAAGAGACCTGGGTATTGTTTCAACCTCCACACAGCAGGTGTTACCCCATCTGCTTCGGAGATAAATCGCAGCCGGAAGTGGGCCCCAGTGCTCCCTGCCCCCTGAGCTGCATGCCAGACCCCTGGGGATGCCACAGCAGAACTCCTCACTGGGAAGGCGACTGGGCACCTGGGTATTCACAGCTTGGATAGGCCCCTGAGACCAACATAACGACTCCAGCAGGCGCTGTCAGCCTACTCACTCCCTGGATAAAGGCCCAGGCGTCCTCACGTCTGTGAGGGAAATTCATCGGGCCTGAAGCCGCAACCAATCACTCGGCTTCTGAACTTCTCTTTGCTTATTTCGCCCGGCAGGGTCCCACCCAGGCACCGTTCTACCTCTCTCTTCCCCTTGGACCATTTGTGGACCATCTGGTACCTCTCCTTACCCCCTCTCGGCTTCCTGCGGGCCACCCCAAATTTCACATGCCCCTGGAAAGTATGTGGAATCAGTCTTACACCAGGATCTGGAACCAGCCGCCTCCTAGACCGGAAAAACTAAGCAGCACTAGTGAAACACCCGGTCCATATGTGCTGCCTGTCTGGTCCAACACTGGGCTGTAGCCTCTCCTGGAGGCCATATTCATCCGAGATGTAGTTCTTGCAACCCTGGCTTGATAACTTGTTTTGTTCCTTTGCCCCTTCAGCCCAAACCTCTGCTTCCTTTTGCCATTTTCCGTTGCGTGGCCCTGGAGCTGTTGTCTGCCCTGGGCCCCAGTTCTGTGGGCAGGGCCAGGCCCCCAGCCCCAGCCATCTGCTCAAGTCACTGCAGCTCTCTGCTCAGTCTCTCCACCTCCCCGCCTGTGATGGAACCCTAGGACACCTTTTGGTCTACCTACCACCTGTTGCTTAGCCCTGGCTATTATATTGTACCTGCATGACCTGCTTTTCTCCCTCGACCTTCAGGGATATCTAGCACCTGTCCCACCTCAGTAGGAGGATCTGTTTCCATTTCTAACTCCTTCTTCCCTGGGCCCACGGAGGCGAACCCTTCTGAAGCTGTGGGTGCTGGTGTTGAAATTTACATGCAATGTTGCAGACATATAGATATAGAACCCTATTTCCTAGAATTGATCGCAAATGCCCTAAGAGCTCCTATCTCTACTTAGAGAGGGGAAAAAAGGGTGTAGCATAGTTATTGTGGTTTTAATTGGCTCTACCAGGTTAACTTAGTCTCCTTGGGGGCAAATCGTCAATCTTTCAAGTTTCTCTTTCCCATTCCCTGTGCAGCATCCAGGCCTGGGGCCAGTTTGAGGAGGTGGTTGATCTTTGTGCTACCATGTGGTCCTCAGGGGCCCCACAGTGTTAAGGTACCTATGTCTCTCGGCTATACCTGCCGGCAGATCCACCTGTCCACTGGGATGTGTGGGAGCCCATCGATGGTGTTGGTTTCCCTCCTTCGCTTCGGTGGTAACATCCAGGTGTGCTGTGTCCTCCTTGTCCCAACATTTAGTCTTTCACGGTCCCACTAGCTCTCTTTGTTTATCTACATGCCTTGATGCAGCAGTTTCTGGATCCTCTTTCCCTCCCTTCATTTACAAGCCATGGGAACCTACATGCGACGCTGAGGGAAGCCATGACCCACCAATCCTACCCTAAGACAGCCATACAAATGAGAACTGGGACCACAGCTCTCTCTGCTTTTTAGATCCCTCTCCGACCTCCTTGGAGCTTCCAAATATCCGCTCCTTACACCGAGCGTGAAACAGCCCCCTTTCATAGCACTTGGGCAGACAGGCAAGGCAGACCCATGATGGGGCCTCCCAGAGCTGGAAGTGTTAGATTCAGGCAGGCAGGGAAGGTCAGGGAAGTTGGCAGGGCTGCCAGGCACTTGCCACGGGACTGGGGATCAGAGGCAAGGTTTCTGACTCCAGTGCTTGGCTAATGACCAAAGAGGGACCCAGGTACAGGGATTGTTTGATAAAACTGGTGTCTAGTGTGAATCTCACTAGATCTCTAGATGAAGACAGACGCCCGTTCTGAGAACTGAGGCCCAAGAATAGGGCCAGAAGAACACAGAGCATGATTTGGGTCCATCGGTGGCTTTCCTTAGATCTCAGCACCAAAACCAAGCTACCCTATGTCCAACCATAAGCTTTTCTTCCCTGTAATGGTTTCCCTTTCATCTAACACAATTTTGTAAGTCGTGAATCCACATGCAAATGCTAACGGCATTGTTTACCTTCTGACTTTTCCCCTTTCTCTGCTCTCTTCTAGGAACCAGTTACCCTTTGTCAGATTGCAGTTCTAGAACATCATTTCCTTTATGTCTTCCCTTTCCTGCTCAAGAACCTGCAGAGGTTCTGTTTTCAGTCCCCACCCTTTAGCCTTTCAGCAACTTCCTCCTCTGCCTCCGGCCCACCTCCTTTCCCAGGACTTCCTGCCAGGGCATATCCTGTCCTTCAGGCAAGTCCTAGAATTGTCCTGCCTTCTAATAGTGGCAAGTACCCATTTCTGCCTCTGAAAATTATTATTAGTGCCTACTTTGTGATTGGCACAGTCATGACAGAGGAAATAAAAATAAAAGAATTCTGGCCCTGACTTCTAAGAGTTTCCCTTTATGGGAATTGCTTGAAGCCTGAAGTTTCTTTTCCTAGACTTTGAATTCCAAATACCACATTTTCTTAACGTCTTCCAAGCCTGGCCTCGTCACATTAATCCCTTTTTGTACCTTATTAGCAAAGGTATTAATAACACTCTATACAAAACTCTCCATGCTTTTGAAATGTTTTCAAATAATTTTTGGTCTTTAAAACAGCCTGTGAGATGTTAAGACAGTGATTTCACCCTCAGTTTCACATTTGGGGAAATGATACCCCGAGGTCACAAACTTGTCAAGAAGGGCCAGAGGCAGGACTGGACCTCGGGCCCTCGGTCTTTTCGGTACAGCCCAGCACAAATCAGGATCGCATTTGGCCAGCCATGCAGAACTGAACACCGGGTATGGTGGCTTAACCAAAGAGTGGTCTATTTCTCTCCCATCACTGGAAATTTGGAGATAAGCCACCCAAGGCTGACATGGCAACTCCATGATGTCATCCGGTTCCAGGCTCTTTCTGTATTTCTTTTCCGTCATAGTTGGCATCCAGTTTTCACTTGTAGTGGCAAAATGATTCCCACCTCTAAACAATGTGCTCAGCAAAGAAGGGCAAAGAGCAAAAGTCAAAATGGTAGCTCTAAGTTACTCCTCCTTAAAGCTTTCCTGGAAGCCCCGCCCATTGACCCCTATTACACCTCATTGGCTGAATTGTGTCACCCGGTCAACCCTAGCAGCAAGGCAGTCTGGGAATGTGGGGTATTAAGCTGGGCACATTGCCACCTTGACCCAAATGAGAGCTATTATAAGGAACGTATGATCCACTATGTTTGCTGCGACAGCCTCCCTGTCTACTCTGCCTTTCCTTATTTTAGGCGGTTACGTGGTGGTCCGGCCTCCTTATTTCCTTGTCCTCTCTCACCCCAGCTCCCCACCCCCAAAGTGTTACACTATCCCAAGAGAGCCGGTCTCCACAGCTGTTGCCTCTGTTTTTCAGCAAAACTTCTAATTCCTCAGAGAAGTGTTAAAAAGCCAACACTCTGTTAAAGTAACTAATACGACTCTATGAAAGCTGTGTTCACTCTGGATTTATCCCATATGTCCCATATATCCCATGTCAAATATGTGGTCTTCCATAAAGCAAAATACACTTCCTCATAAACTGCTGGAATGGCTTGTAAATCCCAACATTTCTGCATCCAAACTTCACCTCCTAGATCTCTGGAAGTAGCACAAATCCCTCTCTCTGACATGTCTTGATCTTGAGTTCTTTCCAGATCCCCAGGATGCTGAGGTGAATGAGATAAGACCCCTGCCTTCCCGGTGCTCTCTGTCTGGGCGGGGAGATGGTCCAGTGTCCCGGTCAGGTAAGCAGCGATGGTTACTGAGTCAGTCCATGCCTCATGGGCCCATGGAGAGGAGGGACACTGGCCTCTGCAGGAATCCAGGAAGCATTTTGGGAAGAGGCAAGAGGACTATGTGACCCGACAGGGACAAGGTATTCCCAGAACTTGGTATGATTTCTACTCTTTTTTATTGTAAATAGTGCGGGAGAACTTAAAAGCCCACAAAGACGTTGGTCTTTTCAAAGCAACCCCTACGTGGACTTTAATAATGCAGCCTTTATTCAAAGCATTGTTTTCACATGTAATATGTTCAAATGTAGTCCCTTTTTTGGATTACTTTCAAGCGTATGTGAAAATCTTTTGAAATTGTTCACTGAAAAATCCCTGTCCTTTAGGCTGGGTTTTATTTCTGGATATACAGGGACTCATATGGAGACAAACGAGTGAATTGGGGTGAAGCAAGACAGCACGTTGCTCCAGAGTGCACCCCCGCTTTCTTTCTGGCCAGTTCACCTGCTCAGAGTCCTAACTCCCTAATTACGTATGTAAAGCCTATAGAGAAAAAAGTGAAGAATGTAAAAAAGTAGTCCAAAGTTGAAGAGGCCTTTATTTAGGTGCAAGACATCAGTGCGTTTATAGATTCTGTTGATTTCTGTCTCCTCAATCACATGAGAAGTGGTTACTTCTTCAAATATGGTGGGTTTTATCCTGAAAATACGGTGAAACCTTCAGCTTGCTATCAACACAGGGAATTATCCACTTACCTGTTTAGGGAACGTGGATTTGGATTAATTTGTCTGATAAGCCCCCTTATTTCTTCATGCTCAATGAGTCGAAATGTAGCCGGGGAATCAGAAAAGTTACTGTTCCTTCCATGGGCTTCTAGAATTCTCAACTTTACTTTTGCCTTTATCCCTGACCTTTTCTCACTCTGTCTCTCCTCTGTACGTGCTTTCTCTCCTCCCAGCTGGACCCTGGGACAGTGGGTCAGTTCATGTTTGCTAAGCAGTCTCCTTTTTAACCCAGTTATAGGTAGGTGTCCATATTGGCTCATACTGTCTGCTGGCAGGATTTTTCCACTTGACTACCTAAGGTCTGGGCTCCTTTCACTTAGTCACCAGACCCATTAGCCTTCTTGTGCAAAGCCATCCCCTGTTGCATCAGCCAGTGGCTCTGCAGTGTGGACTCCTGGGGACTTAGGGGACTTATTTCCCTGGCATGATTCCCTCAAACAAGACACTGGGCACACACGGAGCTCAGTGCAAACACGCCTCCAGAAATGCCAGGCCCTAAAACAGGGGATGAGGTCAGGCTGAGGGTTTACTGCCAGCACTGGGCAGAAAGAAAACATCCTGAAGGAAAGGGTGGGGTGCGGCCGCCTCCAGGCCACCTCACCCACCTCTAAGCACTTTCCTAAAATGCTGGGGAGCCGGAGGTGACTTTCTGCATCAGGAAAAGATAATAAGTCATCAGGAAGCAGCACAGGGAACCAGAGGCTAGGACTCTAGGGTCCTCTAGGGTCCTGACCTTTTGGCGCAGGGTCGCAGGACTTTTTTTGGTTTTTTAAGATTTTATTTATTTATTTGACAGAAAGATAGAGACAGACACAGTGAGAGCCCAAGCAGGGGGAGCAGCAGAGGGAGAGGGAGAAGCAGGCTCTCCGCTGAGCAGGGAGCCCGATGTAGGACTTGATCCCAGAACATGACCTGTGCCGAAGGCAGACACTTATCCCACTGAGCCATCCAGGAGCTATGGGTCATGGGATTATTAGCCCACCTCTTTGGTCCCAGAGCTATAGATGGTTATCAGTTCCAAGGAGGGGGACACAGACAGTGTCATTCCCAACCAGGATTTGGGTGGGACTGGGCTCAATTCCTAGGAGTCCTACCTGACAAAAATTTGTTGTAAGTCCTGAATGCTAAATACACACGCAGCATACAGCCTTTGAGTACACTGAGTATATGGAGCAAAAACAGCCAGAAATTCTCAAAGGGATCAGAAGCCACTAGCTCTTCCTCTGTCTCAGCCGCAGACCACTGTTCATGTCATTGAACGTCAGCAAATATCAGAGGAATCAAACAGGTGGCTGTTTAGCAGAACAAACCAGCACTTTCTAAATGAAAGTTTCTAATTTGCTTAGGGCTCCAGCAAATGGCCGAATGGCCGGTCTTTAGAGCCCCTGCCACTCCCAGCCTTGGAGGCTGAGGCAAGAACCTTGGGTTCTTCTGTCACACCCTCAACATCTCTCCAAACCAGCCCCAGTTTGTGTTTTTAGCAGTTTTTTTTTTTTTTCTCTCGGTTTTTGTTTGTTTTTAAATCCTAAAACACAGAAGGTTAAAATGATCGACCGTGGGAATTTAAGGATTACAGTCAGGCTGGATTCTTGCTTCCTCCATTCCCTTCCCTCCCACACAGGGCAGATTTCTCGCTAAATTCTTTGATCATTGGCTGGTCTTCTGACCTCCACATTTTAGTGTGGGCTCCGCCAAGTGGACCCTGGCACCAGACTGTCTCTCTCTTCAGTTGGCCCCACCTGGACTTTGGATGTCAGGCCTGCTGTGCAGAAGTCACCTTTTTAAAACAACATAAATGGTCGTTAGAGGGTCTCAGTAGATGGATGGCTGGAGGCCTCGGGGTGACACGAAAGAGTGTCTGTTGGCACAGAATCTGCAGCAGTCACATTAGATGGTTGTGCTACTGAAACTCTACTATAACCACTTATTCATTAGTCTAAATAAAGAATATGATTTGGGGGTGCCTGGGTGGCTCAGTCGGTTAAGCGTCTGCCTTCGGCTCAGGTCATGATGCCAGGGTGCTGGAATGGAGCCCCGTATCGGACTCCCTGATCACCAAGGAGTCTGCTTCTCCCTCTCCCTCTTCCCCTCTTTCCTGGTTGTGCTCTCTCTATCTCAAATAAATAAATAATTTTTTTTTTAAAAAAAGAATATGATTTGGTTTTGGCTGGCAGAAAAAGTGAACAAGGTCTTTAAATCACTTGTTTTCCTACAATATTTTAAAAAGCAACATGTAGTAAAATGTCATTGTATTGGGAAGGTAAGCACAAAATTAATCATTCCAGAAATAAGGTAAACTAAAGGCTAGCCTTTAGTTCATGTTTGTAGTGGGAAGTAAGCAGGTTCTTGTGAGGTAGGACATTTTGATTCCTTGAATACTTTTTTTGGGGGGGGCTTCTCTCACTCCTTGGGATCCTGTTTCCAAAACAAGGCTGCATAGCCACATCAACGGGGAGATTTAAGAATGCAGATTCCTGGGCCTGGAACCAGCTAGTTTGTAAACCTTAGTTTGGGACAGGGAAGAACAGGCTCATTGGTCGTAAACTACCTGAGGCCTGAGCAGCACCCAAGGGACCCTCCTGTTCGCTCTGCCTCAATTACCGCTTGGCTTTCTCCCTCTCTTCAGACAGCTACCCAGAAACCTGGAAAATCAGACCAAGCATTGAGGTTTGCATCAATTTAAGGTGATGCTTTAGAATATTTTGAAATCATTCCAGAGCAGGTTAGGTAAGTTCCCAGGGAACAGAATAGGCAGAGGCAGAGGTCAGAACAAGCCCTGGATGTCATTTCCTCTCCAGGGCTCGACAAGGGCACATATGTAGATCACCCCCCAGAGCATGGGAAAAATGCCTGATCCACCATCCTGGAGTCCAATTCTATGGGCAAGGCTACCCATCTGGAATGGCCTCCTGCTGTGTTGCCTGCTGTGGGGCATTTTATTCTCCTCAGACCCCCGGGACCCTAGTGTTTGCAATTGATAAGTTAGAGGTTCCCTCTATCAGAGCCTCCCCCTACAACTTCAAAGAGCATCCCAGACACCAGAGACCGTGTGCAGCAGGGGTTAGCCCGCTGACTACAAAGCAATTTACAGTCATGTATTTAAGTGCTCTTAATGAATTACACTGTCATTTTGCCAAGAGAGGAAGAAGTACTTGGATGCAAACTCAACTCAGAACGAAGAGGAAGGAATGAATAGAACCATGACAGACTTGATGCTTTTCTGTTTTATCTCCATCTGTGATGTGCAATTTAAACCACCATGATTTAACGTTACATTCAATGCAAATGTTATATTTGCTCATGAGTCAATATTTTATGCCCTTTCCAGAACCCGATTACTGTTCAGCAAACACTGATTGGCACATCTTCTATGTGCAGGGATTGACTAATGCTTTTTTGGAAAACGGGTGTAAAGGGACCTAAACTGAACTTAAAGTGACTTGTCACAATGGCTTTCATTTCTTTTTTTTTTTTTTAATTTTTTATTAACATATAATGTATTATTTGCCCCAGGGTACATGTCTGTGAATCATCAGGCTTACACATTTAACAGCATTTGCCATAGCACATACCCTCCCGAATGTCCATAACCCTACCCCCCCTACCTCCCAGCCACCCTTAGTTTGTTTCGTGAGTTTAGGAGTCTCTTATGGTTTGTCTCCTTCCCCATCCCCTCTTGTTTCATTTCTCTTCCCCACCCCCCACGACCCCCTGCCCTGCCTCTCAAATTCTTCATATCAGAGCGATCATTGATAATTGTCTTTCTCTGACTGACTTATTTCGCTTAGCATAATACCCTCTAGTTCCATACACGTCGTTGCAAATGGCAAGATTTCGTTTCTCTTGATGGCTGCATCGTATTACAGTGGCTTTCATTTCTTGAGCCCTTCCTAGGCTGGATATCTTCTGTTTTCTTCCTGGGTTCACCCTACAGTTTCCCCTTCTCCAGCCGGCTGTGTCCCTAATGGTTGGCTGATATGGACCATATCCAGGGGCTCCCATGCTCTCGGGCTTCTAGCTGGGTTTGCAAGATGGGAGTACGGCCCAGACTGGAAGGAGGGAGGAAGGGAAGGGATGAGGTCAGGCTGGAGGCTTTGTGCACTGGCTGCCATTGACTAATGGTCATGGCATCTACAAGGCAGCCCTTTCTGCCTGCAGGTTCTGGCAATGACCTCTCAGGTCCCTCATGTGTCCCGGAGATGATCCCACTGTTACTGGCCCGGGGAGGCTGCCCTCCACCTTTGTAAATAACTCCATTATGAGACATTCTCAAGGGTCCCCCTTCCCTGCCAAGGCTGACTTGCATTTCTACTGCAACTTTAGTATTATTTAATTAAATCATCAAACAACACAATGAAGTAAGTATTACTAACTTTACAGATCCTGGAACTGAGTCTCAGGCAAGTTGGGGATTTCCCCAAGGCCACAATTGAGATAATGGAAGTGCTGGCATTCCAACCCATTTCTGTTTGGCTTCATAACCTCTGGTCTTCCTATTATAATCGAGAGAGAGAGAAAGTGAGAGAGAGAGAGAGAAGTTTCATGGTACAGATTAGCAAAGAGCTGCCAAGTTAATAATGAAAATAATATGTCTATTTTTTGCCCCCTTTCTTCTGTTCTTGTCCAGGGAAACTCCAGAATGAACACTCGCTGTCATCAGCTTTAGAAAATGACTCAAGTCCAGCGTTTATGGGGGAGTAAACCGTCAGTTTCCCCAGCTGCTTAGAGCATGGCAGTCATGAGGCCAAGATCTGACCTCAAGCCCCTCTGTTTCTAGTTAATTTAATGCTGTGACAAAGTGTTTCATAGTCCCCGGGCTGCATTCACCTCTAGAGCCTCTCTCAGACCCACATCACAGCAGGAAAGGCTCCTGACCTCCTCGGGCCCTCCTGACCTGCCCCCCACTGCCCCATCCCTGCAGGTGATGCCTGCAGCGCAAGAGGGCAGAGAAGGGAGCAGAATTGCAGCAGGATCTTACAGTAGACCTGGGGGTGGAGGGAAGGAGGCCCTCCTGTCATTTCCAGGCTGGGTCAGAGGGGAAGGTGCAAGGCTCTCATCTGCCTGAGACGGGGCACCTGCTCTATCCCTGCCTCTCCATGAACCACAGGGTGGGCCTCGAAGCAGGACCTGACAGTTGCTCCCAGCTGCAGGGACACTCCTCTCGGGGAAAAGGGAGCATGTGACATCCACATTCCGGAGTGGGTTCCCTTTCACCTCTTATTCATCCTTTATTGACTCTGCCAATTAATTGACCAGATATTTATTGAGCATCTCTTATTTTCGAGTAGAGTGTTGGGCTTCCTATGTCCTTCCCCCACCTTCTGGCACCTTTCCCTTAGGTTGCCCAAAGCATTTCTGCCTTCTTCCTTGTTCCGCATCTCAAAAATATCCTCTCTTTCCCTTCCTACTCCCAGCAGGATAAACTCCCATCCCTTGAATCTTGAAGATCCTGGCCACATAAGAGGAGGAAATTCCCTGATTATTAATTCAGCCCGGAGGACCTTAAACCTATCGGATGTCTAACTAGTAACCCGTTACAAAGTGTGGGAGAAAGTTGGTTGCTCCATGTGCTGCTCTCCAGGGTTCATTTGCAGTCTCTCTCTGTCCTGACAGAGAAACGAAAAGGAGATACTTGCAGTACACCTCCGACCCCCTTTCCTAACCTGATCACTCACCAGCTTCTCTTCAGCAGGGAAATCACTCTTCCTCTCCCTGCTGACTCCCCTCTACCCCTTTCCTGGATCCTGAGGCTCCAAAGGACCCTCCCAATTTTCTTTTCCCAAAGCAATGAGGAGACTCTTGTTAGGAATGAGAGGATGTTTCCTTACTCTGTGTCAAGAGTCCCTGCTCCCCACTTCTGTTAGAGGAAGCAGTTCCCTCATCTGGAGCCTAGACTCCTCTTGAAGATTCCAGAAGAGGTGGGTTATAAGCCATCAAACACCAGCCCCAGAGTCAATGCCTTTGTGGCCACCTCTACATGCTGTGCAGGCTTAAGTTATGAGCAAAAATTGTGAGCCTTCCAGGGGACACAGGAAGGGAGGAGGAAGAAGGAGACAATGGAGTCATTTGGGGCAGAGGGTGGAGAAATTCTCTAAGACCTCCCCTTTGTCTCCATCCTTTCTGCCCTGTGAGCTTCAGTTCCTTTTGGATCCTTGCCCCCAATGAGGGACGCACTCTCACAAATCTGGGCAGACAGGCTGGGATGAGAAAGAAAAGAAAAAATACTGATAACATTCTAGTAACATCTGGTCCCACTGCAAACATTTGGGCAAGTCTGTACAGAATGTTAGAAACTAACAAAATGGGCCAACCAGTGATTATATAAAGATGCAAATAAAAAGGCAAAAACTGGCATAAATACCCTCTTTCTTGTTTGTTTTCAGGGACAAAAGTACGATGTATGCAATACGAAACAACCAAACAAAACTTGGAAAGATTAGTCCAACGGTTTTAAATAAATTTTTGAGGAGGTTGAGTGCCCAATATTTTTAGACTTTGAACAATCCACTCCCGGGATTGCCATTTTCACCAGAGTCTATGAAAGAGCACAAGAGGGGAGAAGATCAGATATCCTGCCGCTGCCCTGGAAAGGGAGGGCCAACATTTCCTACCCGCCTTGTCTTTCTGTTATTTCAGACCTAAATAGGGGCTGCTGGTCTAGATCGGATCCTTAGAGGGCTTTCCACAGCCTGCCCCTCCAGTAATCTGCAACTTAAGAGAAACTAGTGGTCATGGTCCTCCTAAAATTATAGATGGGAAACGAGAAGAGATTCCGCCGCAGTATAAATAAGACATCCAAAACAAACAAAACAAAAATGTAACCCCTTCCCCAATTTCTTAAAAACCAAAGACCCCAGTCTATTCTCTAAGAGCTAAGAAAACTGCTTGCTTTGGGTACTATACAGGTGATCTGATGCTTAGATAACTCCGCTTCAACGGAGTGTGCTCGGCAAAGGAGGTTGGTTAGAATAGGTGACAATTCTGACACGTCCCGCCCCTCCGTGCAAGGGAGCTGGTGTGGCCCCGCCCAGGAGCCCGCCCAGGAGCCCGAGCCCCAGGCGCATCCCGCCCCACCCAGGGGGAAGCATCTCAGGGGCACCGGCATCGGAGCCTTCCTTTCCCATAATCAGTTTGCCCCCGAAACAGGAAATTTGTTAAGGAATTAACAATGGTTATCTCTGGGCGGAGGAGTTTTAAATGACTTATTTTCTGTTTTAAACATTCCCCAGGGGGCCTTCATTGCTTTTGTAATTTTTAAAAATAAAACAATAAAATAAATTAAAAAAAAAAAGCAATGGGGGGGCGGGGGGGGTGGGGGAGGATGACTCCTAATGCCTACTTCCTCTTTATCATTTGTTATCTTGCAGTTTTTGGCCCCAGGAAGGTTCCCACAGTCAATGGCACTCAGTTTCAGGATGGGGCAGCGCCTAATTCCCATCTGTAGGTAGAACTCAGTGAGCTTTCTCTCATTACACGTTTGGTCCCGGCTCTCCTATTAAACTCTAAATGCCTGTTGGGCAAGGATTCCAGCCCAGGGGAGCTGAGCAATCCCTTCAGCTCCTAAATATGCACACACTTTTTTAGCTGATACTTTGGTTCTGATTTTAAGCATTTGTAGTAGTAATAACAAGCATTTATGGATTATTTAGGTCAGAATCTAAGGACTTCATAAGCATTAACACTCCCCGTGAACCCTACAAACTGAGTACTGCTACGATCCCCATTTTACTGGTGAGGAAACTGAGGCAGGGAACAATAAAGTAATTAGAAAGTGGCAGAGCCAGAGTCTGAATCCAATCTGATCCCAGAGGCCATGTTCTACACGTAGAAAATGTACATAAACTTCATTTACTTTCCTTGAGGCTGCTACTGCTGCTCTGGATAGTAGGGACAAAGGCAAGGAAAGACCACTTAGGCCATAAATCTTCCCAGAGTCTAAATAACAACAGGACCAAAGTGAGTCACCTAGGCGACTCACCCAGAGAGGCTCCTCTGCAAAGGCAAGAAGCCTTTTGCATTCTGCAGCGTGTCCTTGCCATCACACACCAATCTCCTGACAATCATTAACTAGGAAATTAAACAGTGGAAAGTAGAAGCCTGACTTTTACAAAAGAGGAACAGACAGAAGCCCAGGAGTTTGCGGGGAGGGAGGAGCTGGCACCCCGACTGCCTTAGTGCCAGCTACAGATCACAGCCGGGTTGGATCCCATCAGTTTCCCACTAGAGACAGCTGGAATAAACAAATCAACAGAACAAGGGGCCATTTGGTGATTGTTTCTTGATGCTATGTTGGAGGGGGGAATAAGTAAGCTGTTTGAAGAGAACTTCAGCATCTGATCGGTACTCGTCATGCTAACGGGAATTCTGTCTAAACACCCTGGTATTTCCCAACAGGACATTTTCTCAGAGCATTCTTCTGGGGACCCAGAGAGGCAGTTTATCTGCCTTGCGAGCCTGTACAGTTGTCTTGGGCTTTTGAGGTCGCCTTCCCCCGCTCTGACCTGTTGGTGGTGGTTCAGCTCTCCAGAGAACTGTTGATGGGGAAGACGGGAGATAAGACTCCGCACAGCGACAGGTTCAAATTCTTGGCTCAATGAGAAGGCACAGGCTGGGAAAACCTTGCAAAGGGGTTCTGTTTTTCTGAGTGACTCATCGGCTGCTTTTGAAGGACCTTTTTCTAGTGACAGCTGTTCACACCAAGCAATGGTTATCATGACGTTCACCACAGCTGGAGCAAAAGGAGTCTTTAGAAGAGGTTGTGATAAATGCCCCACCAAGGTGATTCTCTAGACGTCTGGGTCCGTGAGAAAACGTCTAGCAGCTGCTGAGAAAAAAATACTAGTCGACCCGACTAGTATTTGAAATTAAGTTTGTTGCTCGATGGTATTTTCCGGATGAGGAAAATACTCAAGTGTCTTTTAAAAAATGTACTTATTCATTTTTACCATATCGAAAGTGCAGACCAAGAGGACCTTCATGATCATTTCCTTTTCCATTGGTCCTACATGGTCTATCTTCTCTCCTGAGAGAATGTCTCTAGAAACTTTTCAGTCAGGCTCCGGGACCCAACCTGGGCTGAGTTCTAAAGCAAACCAAGAAACATTTAACTAATCTAGAGTGGCTTCCCCAAAAGCAAAAAGCAAAAATGGGAGATATCAGGTGAATCTAAAACATAAAAATGCGACTCATGTAGCACTGTTCTTGAAGCAATGTAGCCGCCAGTCCACAGCCTGATGCACCAGGAGAGGGGCACTGGGGGAAGGCCCCAGACCCCCGGGCATGCTGTTCCTTCTTTTCTGTTCACTAAATGGTCTCCTGAGGTAAAAGCACTATATTCCTGTGTTGAGGTAAAGCAATGACTGACTTGCTACATAAAGATACACACACACTAACACACACACCGAATTGCCTTCCATATCCTCACATACTAGTTTCCAGTCAGTTCCAACATTGAGGGAGCAATGAGGAAAATTCACTATCGGATTCGACAGACCACCAGAAAAAGGAACAACAATCATCCTTTTGTAGACTTTCAAAGAACTGACTAGCAGTTCAAAAGCTATTCCAGTCCAAAAGCTTTTTCTGGAAACCATGCTAGTCTTGCAGCCTGTCTGAATCAGAAAACCTAACCAAAGTCTACATTTGCCGCATATGAACTGTGCACTTCTCAAGTGAGCCCTGTGAGAAGTTAAGTTATTCTTCCACATTCAGACACGTAGAAAATGTTTTCATGACTCAAGCCATCTGCATGAAAGATCAAACCCATAACCACAGAGAATGCTTTGCAAACTTACAACACATCCTCCATCTTTGAGCTAGTGTTTATATAACTGGCTTTATTTTCTTGTTTTATTTAAAAAGATAACAGGGTTACTTTACAGAAGTAATTTATTAAACACCCATTAAAAAAAAAGAAGAGTTGATGTCACCGTTAACAATGGTTTGAACCAAAATGACTTTTGCCTAGAATATTCAATGACTGAGGTAAATAAAAATGTTTGGGTATATGCACAAATTGGCTTACAAAACTAAAACTTAAAATGGACGTTGTCCAGATGACCTCTGCAGGAGCATTCTGGGAACACATTAGGGAAGACAACCAGGAAGGACCTCAGGGACAGCATCTGTCCTGCTTTCTGGGAGATGCCGTCCCCAGGCACCCAGGCCTCCACGAAGTCAGACTTCCTTGTCTGTCTGTAATCACAGTTAGTAGCCCATCGGGTTAAGTGACATCTGTCAGAATGAACTAACTATCAAACAGCAGAATTTGGGACACCTGGGTGGCTCAGTTGGTTGGGCAGCTGCCTTCAGCTCAGGTCATGATCCCAGCGTCCAGGGATCGAGTCCCGCATCGGGCTCCTTACTCGGCGGGGAGCCTGCTTCTCCCTCTGCCTCTGCCTGCCTCTCTGCCTGCTTCTGCTCTCTCTCTCTCTCTCTGACAAATAAAACAGCAGAATTCTAGAAAGCACTCAAGGATATCTGAACCATAAAGAGGAGACCTTAGCC
This sequence comes from Nasua narica, assembly GCA_028533885.1. Lineage (NCBI taxonomy): Eukaryota > Metazoa > Chordata > Mammalia > Carnivora > Procyonidae > Nasua > Nasua narica. The sequence continues at coordinate 67,950,494 of CM052810.1, read as the reverse complement.
CCAGAGCAGCGGAAATAGCATAAAGAGAGTAAGTGCATGGGTGAGGACTGGCAGCAAGAGCAGCCAAGATCAGATACTCCAACTCGACACTGAAGACCTTGCCGAGTCTGAGGCCCTAGCCCCAGGAGATAAGGAACTGGGGGAGACTGCCGATCACAAGTGAGAAAACAGAGTGTAGGATCGAGACTTACAATAAGGCCGCAGTAATTAAAATGGGGGTATGGTAACAACAGCAGAGACCATCAGACCAAGGGAATAAACAAGGACTCCAAAATCGACGCCTGTCGATTTTTATTTATGGGATAAATTCGTCTATGGCGAGGTGGTAATGGAACATCCTGGTTAGAAACCGGTAGGACAGCAAACCACACGTTAGATCTGTAATGAGCTATTTGTGTTTAACTGATCAGAACGTTTAGTTCATTTATTCAACAAACATCGGCTGTCTTTCTTGGTGCCTGGTGCTATGCCAGGCATGGAAATTGCGAAGATGGCTAAACACAGTGTGCTGACGCTGACATATTGGTTGGAGATAAGACGTGTGTATGGTTAATTATAACACAGCATGGTAAGTGCTGCAGAGGTAAGAAGTGCTGTGGCAGCAACAAGAGCAGAGTAGCCAACGGACCTGGCAAGTTTTGGGGAGGTTTTCTTTGGGGGTAGAAGATGTATTGGCCAAACCATATGGCTTTGTCTATAGTGCCAGAAGAGAAGCCAACCCATCTTCACCGGTGTCCTGCCATGAAGGTGGTCAGGGGTCTGCAAGAAGGCACAGTGGAAAGGAACACAGAAAGGTAGAAATGCTGCTTCTTTAAATAAGAGCGTCCTGGAGGCCAAGGAGAAAAGTGTAACCAATCATCAGCACTGTTGCTAAGTGATAGAAGATGAGACCCAAGAACTATCACTTAGCAAGTCTTCAAGGACAATAACCCTTAAGTAATTCAGAATGATCTGGGGGGGGGGGGGGTGCTGGGCAGCTCAGTCAGTTAAGCCTCTGCCTTTGGCTCAGGTCCTGATCTCAAGGTCCTGGGACTGACCCCTTCGATCAGCTCTCCACTGAGCTTCTCCTTCACCCGCTCACGTGCATACACTCCCTTTCTCTCTCTCAAACAAAAATAAATAAAATCCTTATAAAAAAATTATCTACAAAAAATGATCTAGAAAAGGGAAAATGTGAGAATGCTCCTCCACTAATTGGATAAATCTTGTAAAATCTTAACAATTTCAAACAAGGATAGTACAAATGATAAAATCATGAGTCAGTCTGGATTAGGAGCACGGAGGCAAAATAGCAGAAATATGGGGAAATAATAGGAAATATGGGGTGCCTGGGTGGCTCAGTGGGTTAGTCTCTGCCTTCAGCTCAGGTCATGATCTCAAGGTCCTGGGATCAAGCCCCGCATTGGGTGCTCTGCTCAGCAGGGAGCCTGCTTCCCTCTTCCTCTTTGCCTGTCTCTCTGCCTACTTGTGATCTCTCTCTGTTAAATAAATAAATAAAATCTAAAAAAAAAAATACTAGGAAATAAATTTCAAAAATGTATTTTAAAAAGCTATCATTATTATGATAGTGTTGTATGGTGACAGGTGGGACCTAAACCTTTAAAATGTATTTTAAAAAGCTATCATTATTATGATAGTGTTGTATGGTGACAGGTGGGACCTAAACTCCTATGCACGGAGAGCACCGTGCATAGGCTCCCAGAATCACTAGGCTGTGCACGTGAAATTAACATAACATCGTGTGCCAATGATAGTTCAGTAAAAAAAAAAAGATATGACCAAGTAGGAATTGTGATAATAGCTTCATATTAGAAAATTTATATGCAATTCACCTTATTAAGAGATAAGAGGGGGAAGTATGGTTCATTAAATGCAGCAAAAATATTTGAACACTGATTTCTCCATAAAAACTGGTTAGCAAACTAGGAGCACAAGTAATATTGATGAACTTTACATAGGGCATCCATCAAAAACCTAGTGCAAATATTATATTTAAAGATAAAATATTAGTTTTCCTTTTAAAGAAAATAGCAAAGATACCTCATCGTCACTTCTTTTCGAAATTATAAGTGATCTAGCCATCAGAATAAGAAGAGAAGAGGGGGGAAAAAGACATAAAAACTGAAAAGGAAGAGACGACTGTCATAACTCACAGAAGATGATGGTCTAAATTAAAAAGACCGAAAAACAGTAAGATTTACAATGTTCCTGAATGGGAAGACTTAATATCACACAGAAGGCAATTTTCTCCCAAATAATCTAAATTTCAGTGCAACTTCAATTGAAAGGCCAACAAGATATTTTGAGGAAGTTAACAGGCTCTCAAAATGGATGTAGAAGGTAAAAGACCAAAGACAACTGTGAAAAAGTGGTGAGTATGATTTGTCTTCTTTGAAATGAAGACCTATACTAAAGTTATAGTAATAAAACAGTATAGGAAGAGAAAGAGACGATTAGACCAACGGAATAAATGGAGAATCCAAAATGGGCCCATGTTTATTTGATAAGTTAGGACATGGCAAGATGGCATTAGAACTTAGGAGAAATAATCATACCATAAATAAAAATAATTCTAGCCAAATGGAGACATAACTAAATATTCAAAACTGAAACTTGAATAAAACTTTTAGAAGTGGAATGTACATAACAGTGAGGTTGAGGAAAGAGGATTTTGAATAAGACAAATAAAGCACAAACAATAGAGGAAAAAAATGATAAATTTGATATAGCCCGATATAAGGATAGATTCGAGGGAGCAAGATCCCTTTTAGAGAGATAAAAATAATGGGTGCCTGAATTAAAATACTACCAATAAAGGTAGAAAGGATGGAAGATATTATAGTTTATTCTGTTAGAAGTTTTTCCCCTAGTCTCTTTTCTTATTCTTATTAATAAAGGAGTCAAGATTTACATTATAAATCACAGATAAAACAAATATATTTGGTCTTTAGCAGAGTTCCAGAAGCCTCAGTGTTCAGTTCTTACTCAATTCTTCCCATCCTTATCTGAAGTTGGTTATTAACTGGAAAGATATGCCCTTCCTATGTGTAATTTGCTTTATGGGGTATAAAATTATCACTGTATTATTATACATTAAATATTTATTCCTTAAATAGCTTTTTAGCACCTCAACAGCAAGGACGTGTTTATTTCATTTCTGTGTCCCCAGGATCTAGCACAACACTTGGCACGTGGTAGGAGCTCAGTAAAGCCTTGATGAATAAAAAATAGGAATTTATCCCCAAACCCTACTTCTCTCCCACGATCTTCTTGGTCTTAGCAAAGTTTAAGCCCAGATCAGGGGGTAACAAATCCTCAGGGCTAATACATTTCAAGGGAAGCACTTATTCCCTATAAAAGTTCAGAAAGTTCCAAGAGTGTGGAGTTGATCCACAGCCTTATTTCAATCTTAAGTGAGTTGGGATCTAGTTCCATCAGTCCTGGCCCTAAGATGCAGTTCACTCTTCAGGTTCATTCTCACTTTTCCCTTATTCCTGTAGATGCCACCAGATAAAGGGGAATGAAGTCTGATCTAGACCCATCTTCCCTCCTTCCTTTCCCTCTCTTTGACCAATGCTCTCAAGCCTGGAAGAACTGAGGGGACTCTGGGAGAGGCAGGCTTGGCCAGCAGGAGAACATGGCTGCATTGATTCTACATGTTCCAATTTTGACTCCTCCCCACTTCCTCTGTGGGCCCCCAGTACAGGTAAAGAAACTGAGTGGTATTATTCTCCTATAGCTGGAATTACATAGTAACAACACACTCAGAGAACAAAATAAGGCAGTTTTGCCCATTCAAATTTGTGAGTTTAAAAGTATAATAACATCCAGGGTTGGAAGAAAATTAGTACTCGGGTCTAATGGGAGTGAACTTTGGTATAAATTTTCCGTAGTTTGGCAATGTGTATCTAAAACCTTACAAATGTGCAACCCTTTGATGTAGTGATTTCACTTCTAGACACATCTTCCCAGGAGATGGTCAGCAATGTTTGCAGATGATTATTAACAAAGATATTTGCTCCAGATTAATTTATTATAGTAAAATTTACCAGCAAACTAAATGCCTGGTATTGGGGTGCTGATTAAGTAAATTACAGTCTATCCATATAATGGAATACTATGCACACATTTAAAAAGATAATAGTGATGTAGGAAATACTTCATAACTTATGGCTAAATGGGGGGAAAGGGGCTCTGAAAGGGTATGTATAGTGTGAGCTCTGTTTTTCAAGAATAGGTTTTTAACTCCAATTCAACATGGCTGACTCAAGACAAGTACATCGTGTATATGTACTGGAGAGGGGACCATCATCGGCAGGACAGTTTTGTTTTTTTTTTTCAAGGGCAGGACAGAGATTTTAAACATTTCTGAAAGACAAAGCAAATGCAAGCATGTTGTTGCTTAAAATTGAGTGGAGTAGGGGTGCCTGGGTGGCTCAGCCAGCTAAGTGTCTACCTTCGGCTTAGATCATGTTCCCAGGGTTCTGGAATCAAGTCCTACGTTGGGTTCCGTGCTCGGTGGGGAGTCTGCTCTCCCTCTTCCTATGCTCCTCCACTTTCCCCTGCTCATGCTCTCTCTCTCTCAAATAAATAAATAAATAAATAAATAAATAAATTCTTTAAAAAAAAAAAAAAACAAAACACAAACCTGAGTGGAGTAAACTGCAGCCCAGAATACTCACAAGAGGGAGTGAGGGAGTGGGGAGTGGGAGCCAGTCTTTCTGGCAAAACCCCAGGGAAGCTCTGGGCGTGGGGCCAGTAGGCTTACAGAGTAAGAACAAGGAAAGGTGCTGAAAAGGAGGAACGAATTGGAAGTTTGCCTACAGAGCCACAGCACACGTCTCCCTTAGTCCTGTGTGTTACTGGAAAGGAGCCAGCCTTTACTCCCCGGCTCCAACAGGAGGGCTCTTCTAAAGAGAAATCAAATAAACCAGGGAGGGAGACTTCCCTCTCAAAGGGTAAGTGTCTGCACAAACTCACCAGGAAGCAAGTCCCTAGATTCAGGCCCCGCCCCAAAGGCAGACTCCCCATTGACCACTGACCGTGTGCCCAACAGAGAGGCAGTGCCTCATACCCCAAACATCCAGAATGATTAACTGAGGCCTTTATTCTAATATATCAACAGGCGACATCTCACTGAGGGGTCAAGTTCAATGTTGAAGGAACAAGAAATTGAGGTTTCAGTCTAGGTGCAAACAAAGGTACGAAGGGAACCAATGGAAGGACTGAACATAGCAGTGTTAAAAATGAGAGAAGAACTAAGGAGAATGTAGATGAACCTCTTTCACACCAGACACTTAAAAGATACCACTTAAATTGATATATTAATGTATCAGTCAATAAACAACTGATGCAGCTTGTTTAGTGTTATGAGTTACCACCGAAAGGTCTAACTCAGAAATGACTACAAGAGTTTCCTCTTCCCTATTCACTACTTTTTTTTTTTTACACCACGTACATATACAGCTTCAATAAAATTTTGAAAGTAAAGGGAAGAAAGTGCATATAGAGATTATCACTGCGCTTTTCTATTTCTCATGTGGAATTCAGAGACATGTTAATATAAAAATGTTGGAGTCCACATTGAAGTGCTTTTGGTGAAAGGATGATTTTTCTCTACGAATTTCCAGAAACACAGAACTGACATCACTTGCTTTTCGTTTTTTCCAAGGGAGTTAGTTGGCTTACTTAAATCAAAAGCTAGTGCATTTACTTTTGCTTTCATTCCTTACTAGGGCCTTAGGTTGGTTGGTTGGTTTTTTCAGTTTGGCAAACCATGTTCCTGGCTTCTTGGAACTACACAGTGGCAGTTTTGATTATGAATGCTCCTCTCCCTGAGTCCAGCTGTCACTGTTGCTATGCACATAGGACATTTTCGCTGCCATTACCCAGGGAACTGGGACTGAACAGAGTCAGGCCCTTAGAACGTTTTGATGTGAAAGGAACACTTCAAAGGAGCATCTGAGCACCCAGCCATTTTGTGATCTCACATTTCATTCTCTTCCTTTACTTAATATATCTGCTTTAATTTCTAGTATTTCCTTCCCCTGATATAGTCGTAAAAGCTTTATTTATTCCCTCCACTACTCTGGCAAGCATAAAGTCCCTCCCTTCCCCCCTCTTTTCTCCCTTTATCTTCCCTTCATGTTTGTGCCTAATCTGAAGGTTCCCAGAAACATAGTTTTCAGAGAGGAAATGCAACTAAAATCCTATCAGTCAATTCCTCAAATGTTCAGAAGGGTCCACAGACTTTAGCACATGGTTACCTTTTGAATTCACGTTCCCACATTTGTTTAAATGCACCCGATCTGCTTTATCTGGAATCTGTAATGAATTTAGGAACAAGATTTTTCTTTTGTTGTCTCTTTCTGTACAAGATTACCTACTATCCCCATTTCTTTTAGCAGGTCCTTGGTTTTATACCTGCAGTGTGGAATCTCTGTAAAGTGGACATGGCCCTCACCTTGAACTTGTTTGTGAAGTTTGCTCCTGAGTGAGAGCCAACTCTATGGGCCCCAACGCCAGCGGAGTCCATGTTGGAAATGAACAATTATTGAATTGTTGGTTCTTAGACCCAGTGAAACACAATGTGGGTGTTGTTCTGTGAATGCCACTAGCTGACTGACCGACTGCTAACTGATCCACCAACAGGGCTGGTCTCTGCTGCAAAACTGCTCAAGTGAAGTGAGAGGAAGTACAGGAAACCAAAAAATCTGTCATGATTCCCACCAACTTCAATGGTAGAATGATTCAAATTTTCATATACGAAGAAAAGTTGAGTGTAGAGAAAAAATAACTCCCAGGGTCTAGCAGATGAAAGATGAAAGATGGGAAAGATTTCTATTAATTGATGTTAATCACAGACTGAGGGACTGAAGCAACAGAAATCTATTTTCTCACAGTTCTGGAGGCTAGAAGTTCAAGATCAAGGGGTCAGCTGGTTGGTTTCTTCTGGGGCCTCTCTCCTTGGATGCAGTCTTTATGCCTGAAGACTAGGTGCCTTCCTTCTGTGTGTGCCTGCGTCTTAATACCCTTTTCTTTGAAGGACACTGGTCATATTGGATCAGGGCCCATCCTAATGATCTCACCTTAACTTAATGGCCTCTTTCTCCAAATACAGTCACATTCTGAGATACTGGGGATTTGGACTTCAACATATGAATTTGAGGGGGAGTGGGAACATAATCCAGCCTGTAACAGAGAGCCTTCATGTTCTTTACATTTCTACTCTCCTAAAACACATTCTCTGTGGACTTATTTTTAGTTCTTATTTTATATACCACCCATTGCTTTTTCCATTCCTCAACACATATTTATTGAGTTTCCATAATTCTCCCTTATACTGTGCTTAGTGCTGGAGATCCCAGGGTGGCTCCTGTCACTGAGCAGAAAGTGACATGTAAAAAAAAAAAAAAAAAAACCGGTAACAGGCCAATAAACACCGCCACGGGGGGTTTGAATGACATTTTGTGGGAGCTCAGAAGACCAGTGTCCTCCACCTGGGAGCAAGCAAGTTTGAGCAGAGAAGATGATAATTTGGAAGCTATTAAGATAATGAATATGAGTTCGTTAGGAAGAGAAAATGGAGATAAAATCATTCTAGAAGATGGGACTAGAAAATACAAAGTATAGAACATGGAAAGTATGGCAAAGTCTTTAGTTGTAAGCTGGGGGGCTGAGGACAGGGAGCAAACAGAAATGAAGCAGGAGAGGTAGGCTGGAGCCAGGCTAAGAAATTAGGATTTTAGGCAGAGAAAGCCAATCAATGTTTTAACACATTAACTAATAAATTAATATCAAAATATAGGTTTCAAAGTACGGTTTTTATGTTATCTAGGCAGAGGCTTAATTAGTTCTGCCTTGCCAGCTGGACTCTTAGCTCCTCAATGATAGGACCTTTATCTAATACTTCATTTGCATTCCATATGTCCCTATCATCATCACTATAAGGGCATAAATGAGTAAAAAAAAAAAGGAATCCTTTTCTTTCTCAGAAACTATTGTCTCTATGCCTAATATCTGATGAAGATCAAGATACTTGCATATATAGGTACATATAAAACACTTTCTCTTACATGTATATTTGAGGGAAAGTTTTGTAAGAATGGGTAGATATATGCCTGCTTTAAGTATTTTCCTCAAAACCTATTTAAAAAATGGGTAGACTAAATCACTTCTTCATTTTATAGACCGATGGAACAAGGATCTCTAAATTAACATGCAGTGAAATCAATTGATTTCTTTTTGTCAAACACCAAAGACTCTTTCCCTGAAAAGGTTCCATTGGATCTTTATACCATTCAACAAAACAAAACTATTCACCCTGAGATGAACTTTCCCTACTGGGATTTTCTTAGCATTTACGTATATGGCGGACATTCTTAAACTTGTTATCTATTGTTCTCTAACAGTTTCATGCAAATAATTTCCTTTTAAAAGTCATTAAAAGTGGGGCACCTAGGTGGCTCAGTTGGTTGGGCCTCTGCCTTTGGCTCAGATGAGGATTCCAGGGTCCCGGGATTGAGGCCCACATTGAGCTCCCTGCTCAACAGGGGGTCTGCTTCTCCCTCTGCCCCTTCCCCCCACTCATTCTCTCTCTCAAATAAATAAAATCTTTAAAAATAATCACTAAAAGTACATTTGTACTTTTGTATCCCCCCATCACCACAGGGCCTGGCATACAGAAAATAATGACAAACATGGTATATAGTGCCAGGTACTTTATGTATAATTGACTCATTTAATTCTTATAATAATCCATGAAGTATGTGCCATTATTACCTTTATTTTAAAAATGTAAAAACAGAGGCCCAAAGAAGTCAAGGAACTCGCCCCAAGAGCCATAATATGTAAGTGGCAGGTGGGATTGGAGCCTAGTCTGGCTGTAGAATATGATGTCGTGATCCTTGTCATGCTAGTTAAGAACGTTTCGTAAAGGGACACCTGGGTGGCCATTCAGTTAAGCGTTTGCCTTTAGCTCAGGTTATGATCCCAGGATCCTGGGGTTGAGTCCCGTATCGAGGTCCTTGCTCAGCAGGGAACCTGCTTCTCCCTTTTCCTCTCCCTCTGCCTGCCACCCCCCTGCTTGTGTTGTCTCTCTGTGTCAAATAAATAATAAATAGAATATTAAAAAAAAAAAGGTTTCACAAATACTAGTTTTTTAATCAGGTCATCATCTGAGATCCTGGGTTATTGATAGGACAGATTCCTCACTGAATGCAGGCAGCTGCTGGATAAGAAGGCAGCAAAGTGCTAGTCTCATCGGACAGTGCCTGGCAATGCATTCCACCGCCCCGGGCCCCACAGCTCTGTCTCCCTGCCCAGCTGTACAAGGTCAAAAGACCTGTGTGTGTGCAGCTCAGGGAGGCAAGGGAAGAGACAATGTACTGCTTTCTTCTCCCTGTGGACCGGCAGATACATCGCCAAAAGGCTTTTGTTTTTATAAACATGGCTCAAAGAGAATATAAATTGAGAAGGATGGTTATCATTTTTAAATTTTTTCCCAAAACTATGAAGGATAGTTATAATTCATAATAATAGCTACCATTTATTGAACTCTACAACAAGTACTAGGCCAAGTGCTATACTGCATGATCTCATTTAATCTCTGGGGCAACCCTAAGCAGTAGGAACTCATCTCCCACTTAGGAAAGTGAGGCTGGGAGGCTAAGGCCAAGCAGTTGAACACAGCAGAGGCCTCCTCTTCCTCCTTTACCTCCTCCTCTTCCCCACCTAAACCCTCCCCACCCCCGCTCCATTCGCCATTCCCCTTCTGTCTCCTCCTCCCATCCTCCCAATTTGGCCCCTGTTTATGTTTTTTTCTCTCTCCTTATAAATTGAAGTATCAGTGACACATAGTAAAAAACTTTTTTTTCCCCCACTGTTAATTTTTTTCTGGAATAAAATGGCATGGTGCTTATGTATTTTAAATTTTTATTTCTTACAGATGTACAATAAAGTGCTTACAGTGAATTAAGATGTCCACCCTAAAATGCCCTAGCCAATATAAAGAAATAATCTAAAATGAGAGAACGGAGTGCCTGGGTGGCTCAGTCAGTTAAGCGTCTGACTCTTGATTTCAGCTCAGGTCATGATCTTGGGGTCCTGGGATTGAGCACTGCATCAGGTTCCATGCTCAGCGGGGAGTCTCTCTCTCCCTCTCCCCTACCCTTTGCACTCCCTCTCTAAAACAAATAAATAAATCTTTTTAAAAAATGAGAATATAGATAAAAGAGAAACAAAATGGGACACATTTTTATAGTACAGCTCTGTGCCCAGATCTAGATGGGGATATTTCCAGCACCTAAAGGAGTCCAGCTCTTTGGGTCAACATTTACTATCTAACGGAAATGCCATTAAAGTCTTGGTGAATGGGGTGTCTGGGTGGCTCAGTGCGTTAAAGCCTCTGCCTTTGGCTCAGGTCATGATCTCAGGGTCCTGGGATCGAGCCCCTCATCGGGCTCTCTGCTCAGCAGGGAGCCTGCTTCTCCCCTCTCTCTGCCTGCCTCTCTGCCTACTTGTGTTCTCTCTCTGTCAAATAAATAAATAAAATCTTTAAAAAAAAAAAAGATTCTTCTGGAGCATTAGACTTTATCAGCAAAGCTTTCTGTGGCTGAGATAGAGTGGAAATCAGAAAGTTGTTGACCCACCCAGGTCATATTTAATTTGGACTTCAGCAGCTAATTTAAATTTAAATTCAATTGGCCAAAAGTGATTTGCATAAAGTCCTTCATAGGAGAATATGTGTTCATAACACAAGTTGTCAGTAAGCCACACTTAGTCTGTGCTGTGATGGGACCTGTGATACAAGAAAGGAGCCCTGACTCCAGTCCCTGCTTAATTAAGGCTGTGTATAGAGGTGACCTGGGGAGGTCACATGGATGGTGATTGTCACATGGTCACTACTATTAGCAGTGTGTTTTTTGTGCTGTAACACCCAAAAACTGTTGCGATTTCTTAATGCCCTAGAACTTCCTGTAAGTGCTAAGTAGAATAACAGATATGCTTAAAATTCTATGGATGCCCTTTTTTGGGGAAAACTGAAATTTAGATTCTATCCACTAATCAAATTTGATTCTATCAAATCTGGTTATACTCTAGAAGTCTAGAATCTAAAGATTCTTTAAGTGATTAGCTGGTACTTGGGTAAAGAAGGGGGCAAGTTATGCTGCAGAATCAATATCAGTAGCAGGTAGGGAGTGGACATGTGGATGCAAAAGTCAGCTGAGAAGGAGTTTCACTTCCAGTGTGGTCTTTTTTAATACAGTAGGATTATTTAAGGCCACTGAGATTAGAAAGTTTGCAGCCAATAGACCAAGTAATCACTGAAAAGTGCTGAAATCAGCCCTACTTAGAGTAATCCTACTTGGTTAATAATCAGAAGTGACAAAATGGACATGCAGAAGAAGGGGATGACCTTTGTTATTTTTTCCCTACAAAAGTAATGAAACGGCCATTTGGGATGCTACAACTATGAAAAAGGATGAAATTTCTCCATAATGGATATATATTCTTAAGTGTGGGCTTTTCTACAAGAAAATCTTATTTCATTCCTCCTCTAATACTTCCTCTCTTGGATGTGAATCTCATCTGGAGAACAGATGAATCCACTTCTCTGAGGAATCCATCAAAAAGTGTCTCTGTAAAATACATGATCTTACATACAGAAAACCCTAAAGACGGGGCGCCTGGGTGGCTCAGTGGGTTAAGGCCTCTACCTTCAGCTCAGGTCATGATCTCAGGGTCCTGGGATCGAGTCCCGCATCGGGCTCTCTGCTCAGCAGGGAGCCTGCTTCTCCCTCTCTCTCTGCCTGCCTCTCTGCCTGCTTGTGATCTCTCTCTCTCTGTCAAATGAATAAATAAAATCTTTAAAAAAAAAAAAAAAAGAAAACCCTAAAGACTCCACCAGAAGACTGTTAGAACTAATAAGCAAATTCAGTAAAGCAGCAGGATACAAAATCAACATACCCAAATCAGTTGTGCTTTTATATACTGACAACAAACTACATGAAAATAAAGAAAAAGATAATCCCCATTCTCCATAGCATCAAAAACAATAAAATACTTAGGAATCAATTTAGTCAAAAAAGTGAAAGACCTGGGGCACCTGGGTGGCTCAGTTGGTTGAGCGACTGCCTTCAACTCGGGTCATGGTCCCGGAGTCCCAGGATCGAGTCCCACATCGGGCTCCTGGCTCCATGGGGAGTCCGCTTCTCACTCTGACCTGCTCTCTCTCACTCTCTCTCTTTCCTAATAAATAAAATCTTTAAAAAAAAAAAAAAGTGAAAGACCTTTACCCTGAAAACTGTAAGACATTGATTAAAGAAATTGAAAAAGACACAAACAAATGGAAAAAAATCCTATGTTCATGGGTCATTGCAATTAATATTATTAAAATATCCACATTGGGATGCCTGGGTTTCTCATTTGGTTAAGCATCTGACTTCGGATTGGGTTGTGATCCTAGTGTCCTGGGATCGAGTCCCGTATTGGGTTCCCTGCTCTGCGGGGAGCCTGCTTCTCCCTCTGCCTGCTGCTCCCCCTGCTCATGTTCTCTCCTTCTCTGGCAAATAAATAAATAAAATCTTAACAACAACAACAACAACAAAATGTCCATGCTACCCAAAGCTAATTCAATGCAATCCCTATCCAATTCCGACATATTTTACAGAAATAGAAAGTATAATCCTAAAGTTAGTATGGAGACACACAAAGTACATTCTGCTTTCAAACTGTATTACAAATCTATAGTCATCATAAAAAGACACACAGTCCAGTGGAATGGAATCAAGATCCCAGGAAGAAATCCATGCATATACAGTCAACAAATATTTGATGAGGGAGCCAAGAATCCTCAATGCAGGGTGCATTGTATGTAACTCACAAAAATTATGCAACTCACAAATTAAATTGAAATGGGTTAAAGACTTACATGTAAGATCTGAACCATAACATTCCTACAAGAAAACATAGGGGGAAAGCTCCTTGACATCGGCCTTAATGATAATTTTCCAAATACGACACCTGAAGTGCCAGCAACAAAAGTAAAAACAAACAAGTAGTACCATATCAAACTAAAAAGTCTCTGCACAACAAGATAAATAATCAACAAAATGAAAAGGCAACCTATGTAATGGGAAACATATTTGCAAACCAAAAATCTGGTAAGAGGCTAATATATAAATAATATAATAGAAAAAACACAAATGATCTGATTACAAAATGAACAAAGGACAAAAACAGACATTTTTCCACAGAAGATATACCAATGGCCAACATTTCATGAAAAGGTGCTCAACAGCACTAATCGTAAGGGAAATGCAAATTAAAATCACAAGAAGATAGCATCTCAAGCCTATTAAGATGGCTATTATAAGAAACATGAAAGATAGCAAATGCTGGTGAGGATGTGGAGAAAAGAGAACTCTTGTGCACTGCTGGTGGGAATTAAATTGGTGCAGCCACTTTGGAAAACAGCACGCAAGTTCCCCCCAAAAATTATAACTAGAACTACTATATGATCTAATAATAGCACTTGGGTATATATCTGAAGGAAATGAAGTCACTATTTCAGAGAGATATCTGTAGCCCCATGTTCATCGCAGCATTATTTACAATTACCCAGGCATAGAAATAACCTATGTCCATCACATATGATGGATAAAGAAACTGTGAGATTATACACATCTATATATGTATACACACACACACATCAGCCCCAAAAAGAAGAAAATCTGCCATTTGTGATAACATACATGGACCTTAAGGACATTATGCTAAGTGAGATAAGTCAGAGAGACAAATACTGTATCATCTCACTTATATGTGGAATCTTAAAGACAAAACAGAACAACTCATAGAAACAGAGAACGGACTGGTGGTTGCCAGTGGCAGGGGGGTGGGGGAGATGGGTAAAAATGGTCAAGGAGTACTTCCAGCTACAGCTGAGTAAGTTCTGAAGATCTAATGTACAGTATGGTGACCGTAGTTACCGATACTGCACTGTATACTTGAAAGTTACTATGACAGGGGCGCCTGGGTGGCTCAGTGGGTTAAAGCCTCTACCTTCAGCTCAGGTCATGAGCTCAGGGTCCTGGGAGCAAGCCCTGCGTTGGGCTCTCTGCTCAGCAGGGAGTCTGCTTCCCCCCCTCTCTCTCTGCCCGTCTCTCTGCCTACTTGTGATCTCTCTCTCTCTGTCAAATAAATAAAATCTTTAGGAAAAAAAAAAGAAAAGAAAGTTACTATGACAGAAAATTTTAAAAGTTCTCATCACACACAAAAATGGTAACTGTAGGGCCCCTGGGTGGCGCAGTTGGTTGAGCGACTGCCTTCGGCTCAGGTCATGATCCCGGAGTCCCGGGATCGAGTCCCACATCGGGCTCCCAGCTCCATGGGGAGTCCGCTTCTCACTCTGACCTTCTCTCTCTCACTCTCTCTCTTTCCTAATAAATAAATAAATAAATAAAATCTTTTAAAAAAAAATGGTAACTGTATGGTGACGAATATGTTAACTAACCTTATGTGGTAATAATTTTGCAATACATATACATATCAAATCATCACATTGTACACTTAAACTTACACAAAATTATGTCAGTTATATCTCAATAAAACTGGAGGGGAAAACTTCTGTGCAACAAAGGAAACAATAAATAGAGTGAAAAGGGGTTAATGTCCAGAATATATAAAGGATTCTTAAAACTCAAAACTGAAAATCAAATAGCCCAGTTAAAATATGGGCAAAAATCTTGGATAGATCTTTCTCTAAAGAAGATAAATGAATGACCAAGAAGCATATGAAAAGATGTTCAACGTCACTAATCATCAGGGAAATGCAAATCAAAACCACAATGAGGTATCTCTAAGAGGCCAATAAAAACAAACAAACAAACAAAAAAAAACAAAACAAAAAGAAACCTGAAAAAAAGTGCTAGGAAGTTGTGAAGAACTTGGAACCCTTGTGCGCTCTTGGTGGGAACGTAAAATGGTGCAGCCACTATGAAAAAGAGTGGGGATTCCTCAAAAAATTAAAAATGGAATTACCATATGATATAGAATTCCTGGGGATATATCCACAAGAATCAAAACCAGGATCTCAGAGATACATCCACCTTCGTGTATATGCAGCATTATTCACAGTGGCCAAGAGGTGGAAGCAACCTGAATGTCCATTTCGACAGATGACTGGATCAATGAAATGTGGTATGCACACATACAATGCACCATGATTCAGCCTTACGAAAGCAGGAAATCCTGGTTATGCTACAACATGGATATTATCTTGGGGACATTAGACTAAATGGAGTAAGCTAGTTGCAAAAAGACAAATATGGTATGATTCCACTTCACTGAGTTATCTAAAGTGGTCACTTAGAGGAACAGAAAATGCAATGTGGTTACTAGGGGCTAGGGGTAAAATGGAGGGAAATGATGGTTGTTTGATGGGTACAGAGTTTCAATTTTACAATATAAAAAAGTTCTAGAGATCCGTTGCATAACAATTTGGATATACTTAAAAAAAACCCTGCTATACTGTGCACTTAAAATGGTTAAGATGGTTAAATTTCACACTATATGTCTTTTGCCACACACACACACACACACACAGATAGAACTAAACACATAGCAGTATTAAACAAGGTTAAACAAGGTTAAACAAATAGTTTGAAAACAAAAAAGAAGGAAACCACAAGTAGCAAAAAAAGCATGAAAAAATCAGGCATATCAATGGTCACAGTACTCTCAAGTTGAGAATAAACTACTTATCCAAATGTAGAAAATGTTCAAGATACATCCATATGAAGAAATGAAGCTTTTTTCCCTACACTGACCAATTTTCCAAGCCCAGCTGGGTGTCTAAGAACTCAATTCTATTCTGACACGATCTACCTGGAGTTAGCACAGACCCTACAGATTATGGGCTCTGTCCCACAAGGCTGCCCCCTACCCCGACTTCCAAGGCCATGGCCGGTCCAGCTTGTTACCTGTGCTTCTGACCAATCGTGTATAAATTGGAGGTGCCTACGATTCCTTTTGATAATTTGCTAGAATGATTCACACAATTCAGAAAAGGCTTATTTACTAGATTCCCAGTTTATTTATTAAAAAATAAATAAATAAAAGAACTCAGATGGGGTGCCTGGGTGGCTCAGTGGGTTAAAGCCAATGCCTTCGGCTCAGGTCATGATCTCAGGGTCCTGGGATCGAGCCCCACATGGGGGCTCTCTGCTCAGCAGGGAGCCTGCTTCCTCCTCTCTGCCTGCCTCTCTGCCTACTCGTGATCTCTCTGTCACTGTCAAATAAATAAATAAAATCTTAAAAAAAAAAAAAAAACCAAACACCTCAGAAATAGTCAAATGGAAGAGACACGGGGGGCCAAGTATGGAGTTCACATGCCCCTCTCTGGGTGGGGCCCCCTCCAGCACCTCCACCAACTTGGAAACTCTTCAAACCCATACTTCAGACACTTTTACGGAGGCTCTATTATGTAGGCTTGCCTGATAAAATCAGCAGCCATTGATGATTAGCTCTGTCTCCAATCCCTCTCCCCTCCCCAACGTGGGGCTGAAAGTTCCCAGGCTCTCATCAAGGGCTCATTACCCTGGTTGTCAGCCTCCATCCTGAGGCTATCCAGGATTCTGGCCACCAGTCCTATCTCATTAGCATACAAAAGACACTTAACATTTTGGAGATTTCAAGGGCTTTCGAGCTGTGCACCAGGAAAGGAAGGTGGGTAAAGACTAAATACATATTTATCATCATGTCAAAGTATTAAATTAAGAGTATTTTTGAAAATTATATCTGAGTATGTGCACGCGGGTGTGTGTGTGTGTGTGTATGTAGAGAGAGAGAGAGAGAGAAAGAAGGGGGAAAGAAGGGAACAGATGAAAAAAGGAAAGAACAGAGTGGAAGGAAAACAATGGCAGACAAAATCGTGTTGGATGTTAATAGTGGATCTTTATATTTTTATAATACAAGATTTTATAATAGGCACGTATTTTGACAGCCAGGAAAAAAAGTTTTTGTTTTTTGGGTTGTTTTTTAATTATTTATTTATTTGACAGAGAACAAGAGAGTACAGGGAAGGGGACCGGCAGAGGGAGAGGGAGAAGCAGGCTCTCCACTGAGCAGGGAGCCCGACATGGCGCTTGATCCCAAGACCCTGGAATCATGACCTGAGCCAAAGGCAGACGCTTAACCGACTGAGCCACGCAAGCGCCCCCAAAAAGTCTTTTTAAATTTAAGAATTACATCAGATTAAATCTTCAGGAAAAAAGAAGGAAGCACTGGGATGGGATGTCCCTCTCATCATTGGGGACTGGCCCTTGGGAACAGCAACTGCACAATTTAGGCACAGGAGCTCAGGAACCCCTACATGAGGGGGAGGGGCCACACAGGCCAAGGCCACTGAAAAGAGTGAAGGCACCAAAAGTCACACGTAACCTTTAGTTGCACAGGTTCACCTGGATCCCCAAATGTATGTGAATTTCCCTTTAAGAGCATCCAGCAAGTTTTTATTGCATAGTACTCGTGCATCTTATGGTAGTCATATTTCTCACTAATAATGCTGTGATACTGTTGGTCACATAAATAGCTGTTTTCCCCTTCTAAATGCTATAAAACCCAGTGAAAATGTATATTAAAAGAACGCATGAATACAGCACTGAAATTACTATCAAAACATTTGCTTGGGGCACCTGGATGGCTCAGCCAATTAAGCATCTGCCTTTGGCTCAGGTCTTAATCCTGGGGTCCTGAGATTGAGCCCCTCATTGAACTCCCTGCTCAGCGGGCAGTCTGCGTCTTCCTCTCCCTCTGCCCTTCCTCCTCTCCCTGCTCTCCCTCAAATAAATAAGTAAAATCTTAAAAAACAAACAAACAAAAACCAAAAAAACACAACTTTCTCAAAGGCAGGAGTTCCTTGATGGAGGGTGGGAGACAGGTGTGAAGGTGCACAGTAAAGATGAATCTTAACAACAAAGGTGAAAATTATGGGCAGCCCAGAAGGGAGGAGCTCAGGTAAAAAGAAAACCTGCCCTAGTCTGGATGTAGGTTTTTCTGAAGAGAAACAGAGCTGCGGGACTAGAAAAATCAAAGTTCTGGCCCCAGCCTTGCTCCAAATTACTTCTGTGACTTTTGGCAAATAGTTCCGTCCTTCTCAGGGCCCCCAGTTCTCCGAGGTGAATATTAAAGAGGGTTGACTGGAATCAGTAATCTTCGTGAGTCTTCAGTAGAACATTCTAGCATTACAAGACAGAGAAATGGAAAAAGTGACAAGCTTCATTGGAAATAGTGGAGAGAGAGGGTTGAGAACAAGGTCTCCGCGAGCACATTTCAAGACGTGTGAGCTCTACAAAAGTAAATTCGCCTGAAAATGAAATGCACAGGCTGACAGCAGGATAAAATGGAAAGTAAATTTTTTTTCTCCTTTATAGAGTTCGTCGGTACCTCAGAGCTAAAAGAATGTAATCTTCTTAAATGTTAATGCAGTGGGGAATACAGATGTCACTTAGTAAAGAGGTTTGGTAAGGAAATTTAAAGATCATAAATCATAAGAAATTATCTTGTCAGAGGCATAGTGCTCTGATGAGGTACTCCTAGGTTCCTTTAAAAAAAAAAACTTTAAATTATATAAAAAAAAAAACATTGACAGAGAAAGCCATTACAAAATATGGCTTAATGAATTACGATAAGGTGAATGCTCATAATCAGTACCCAGCTCAACAAATAGAAGCTTGCCAACCACGCCAGAAGCCTTTCCCTGGGCCTGTGCCAATCACAGCCCTTCCATCACTGGTAACCGCTATGGTTTTCAAAGTAATCCTTTATTTGCATTTCTTTGTTACTTTTTCTTCCAAGTGTCCATTCACAGACACAATAATTTCACCTTGACAAGTTAAAAATTCTTTGAATCTGCTGGTCATTCCTCATCCCATTCTTTTTCTTCTCATTTATTTGTTTAAAAATTTGGGTCATTTGACCCATAGAATGCCCCCAAATCTAGATTTTTCTTTTTTAAATTTTTTTTTTTAAAAAAGATCTTATTTATTTATTTGTCAGAGAGAGAGAGAGAGAGAGAAAGCATAGGCAGGGGGGAGCCGCAGAGGGAGAGGGAGAAGCAGGCCTCTGGGATCCCAGGTCCCTGGGACCAAGACCTGCACAGAAGGCAGACGCTTAACAGACTGAGCCACCCAGGCGCCCATAAATTATATATCTGATTAAGAGACTAGTAACCACAACACATGAAGAAGATTTATGACTCAATAATAAAAAGACAAATAGCCCACTTAAAAAATAGGCAAAGTTGTTGAATAGATATTTCTCCAAAGAAGATATACAAATGGCCAATAAGCACATGAAAAGATGCTCCATGACATTACTCATTAGGGAAATGCAAATCAAGACCACTGCTAGATACCACTTCACACCCACTAGGATAACTATAATCAAAATGATGAACAGTAACAAGTGTCTGCAATGATAGTAGGAAGTTGGAATCCTCATACACTGCTGGTAGGAATGGAAAAACGTCCAACTGCTTTGGAAAACAGTTTGACAGTTCCTCAAAAGGTTAAACATAGACTTAACATATCACCCATCAATTTCACTCCTAGATACATACTCGATAGAACTGAAAATATGTGCCTACTAAAGACTTATAAATAGATGTTGAAAGCGCATTACCAATAATTTCCCCAAAGTAGAAACAACCCAAATACCCATTAACAGATGTAGAGATAAATGATATGTGATATATCCATGCAATAATATTATTTGGCCATAAAAGGGATGAAGTACTCACAACATGCTATAATATGAATGAGTAATATGAATGAGTTTGAAAAGGCTCTCACAAATATGAGTTTTATTTATTTATTTTGGATTATTTTAAGCATACTAAAAGAATAGATTATAGTAGCAAATAGATTATAGTAGCAAACACCCCACCTCTTAACTTTGCCAGTTCTCATTATTTTGCTCCATCCTACTCCATCTTTCCCACCATTTTAGATATCTTGTACTGGCAGAGTTATCAAGTTATCCACTTCTCTCCAAAAATGTTCATGTGTTTTTCACAACTATTTGAGCAAGCAGAATTACTTATGCAGTATCATTAAATGTACCCAAATCTGATTTTCCATGCAATTTTCAAGATCCCACTAGTAGACACCATCAACTTCCAAAGTCCTCATGATCATGCTACTTAGAAGTACACAGCCATTTCTGTGATTGAAAAACTGCAACACAATAGTGCTTTGGGACAAGCTAGAATAACAGTTTGTCAGCTAAAAGGTGTCCGTGTTAAACCTGTTTGTGTTCTTCTCCAAAAGCTTACGTCCTAGGTCTGTTCCAGAATTTTCCTAGAGCTGGGGAGTCCGACCCATGGTAAATGCTGTGATCCACTACTTACATCTGCACCCAAAGAGTGGACCCGCACCACTAGGGCAACATCTGGGATGGAGAGAGGCCATCTGAGTGCAGTTGGGGCCATATCAGGAGCCTGCCTTCCCTAAGGTTTGTATGTATACCGCATCGAGAGTGAGACCCCTAAATGTTGGAAGCACCAGACACACACACGACAGGGTGCAGCATCCCTGGGCCCAGGAGAGCATGGTGTGGAAATGGTTTAATACCCCCAGAGGATATCAGACTCTCTCGAGGACCCCTGGTGTATGCCTACTGAGTGACTGGCTAAGATAAGAAAATAACATAGCCATTCTTATTAAAATCTCTCAAAAAAATAGCTGCAACTACTTGTTTTTCACATCTCTGTTAAAATCTCAAGCAGAAAGAAATCTTCCAATTTTTTGGCATTTTACTTAAAAGCCAAAGTTTCTTTAGCCTTAACTGAATGACAAAATATGCTTTTGCAATATAAATGACTATGGGTTCTGGTCAGTTTCTTACAAGCATTAGAAACATTTACTGAAGAGCCATCTCCACATGCTTAAATTCAGAGTTTTTAATAATATCTTTCATTTTACATCTAGAACTATCAAAATATGAAAGTACACAGGTGGGTATTGTGGATGTGAGTGTGTCTGGGAATGAGGAGTGGAAGGTTGTAAGGGGCAAAGAGGAGAAGCAGAATTACTCATGTCAAAAATCCAAAAAAAAAAAAAAAGCACAAATTTTTATTAATGTCCTAATAAATCCAACTTGTTAAGTACATCTTTCTTCATCACACATTATCAATCACCAGTGAGATACAAGTTTAACTAATTCCCATTTAAACTCACTGGAATTGTGACTCTCAGCTCACATTTGTCCTGAGAGTTTCATGTATTATGATTCAGGGGGGCCTGAGTTCTCTTTGTAGATGTGGTCTCAGATGGCTATTGGGTGTGTGAAGTAGATTCTCTTTACCCCACTGCAATTCTCCAATGCTAAATTTGGTAAGAGCTACAAAGCTACCCTTGAACGTGGGAGTTAAATTCTTCTAGGAAAGTTTGCCTAAAGGTTGGGTCCAGATTCTAGAATGACTTGGGGTGGGAGGCGTGCCTGATAAAGGCAGATTCGTGGCTCCCACTCCATAGTCACTGATCAGAAGCTGGGTGGTTGGAGCCCAGGAATATCTATTTGGAATGAGCCCTAGGTTATTCCTATGCCTATGGGTGTTTAAGATACAGTGATCTGTGCTTTCACTCTACACTTAAAATGGCTGCCATGAGGTGAAAGATGATGTGTGACAATGAGCTGGTTTAGATGCAGTGACTCAACTCGGTTCATATTTGGGTGACTGAGAGACCCAGGAACCTGTACTTAGCTAGCTGTCCTTTTAATATTAGCATAGACATACAGAACTGTTCCCAGCTCTAGTTGTAGGGGATTCTAGAACTGCCCCAATCTTTTGTCATGCATCAAGCACAGCAAGAAATGAAGTTTGCTTTTTCTTCTAGTCTGAGAAGACAAATGAACAACAATAAAAAAGTTCCAAAAAATCACAGAGAAATGGACATTTCTTCCTTAAAAAATGTATTTCTTTATTTGAGGGGGCAGGGCATAGGGGGAGGGGGAGAGAGAATCCCAAGCTGACTCTCTGCTGAGTGGGGAGCCCAAAGCAGGGCTCCATCCCAGGACCCTGAGATGAAGACCTGAGCTGAAATCAAGAGTTGGAGTTTCAACCAACTGAGCCACCCAGGTGTCCCCAAAATGAATATTTTTATAGAGAAGACCAGTCAAGAGTTAGGAATACAGTTTAAAGGAGCCCAAGTAAGAAATGCATAAAGAAAAAATCCTGGCAAGTAGAGGTTGTAATAGTTAAGAAAGGAGAAAAGCGTTTAGTATTCAGTTTGTGCTAGAAGCTAGTTTTTTTTTTTAACTCTTATGCTACCTGGGATATTAAGTTGCTTATAAGTGGAAAATAGGAGTTCTTGGTGGTTCTCAGATCTTACAGTATACAAAATTCTGACTTAAAATTCAAATTCCAAGTCCTAGATTTCAATTTATTAGGGCAGGGAAAGACCCCAGAAAGCTGCGCTTTCACAAGCATTCTGGCTAATTCATACAATTCTGTGACCCGTGCACTTTGAGAAACAGTGTTCGAAGTTTCTAGAGATTTTACTCATTTATTTGAGAGAGAGAGAGTGAGAAAGCACGAGAGGGAGGAGGGTCAGAGGGAGAAGCAGACTCCCCGCTGAGCAGGGAGCCCAACAGGGGACTCCATTCTGGGACTCTGGGATCATGACCTGAGCCTGACCTGAGCCGAAGGCAGTGGTTTAACCAACTGGGCCACCCAGGCGCCCTGTTCAAAGTATTATTAGCCCAGCCTGGCTCTTTCCTTATATACTTGCCCTTCACGTAATGTTAGAATCTTGACTCTTAGTTCTTAAAGAAGCCAGATTTTTCTTAAAATTGTAACATTACAAAAAATTCAAAATATTTAAAACAAACCTATTTAGTAGTTGCCTTGTAGCTGCCAAGCCAAAACTTCTACTTCTTCAGTGTAATAACTGCCTTTCCCCACAATTGCTCCATTTAGCAGAAAAGAGACAAGTCAATCCGATTTCAAGAGTACTGGGGCCAGATCTTTTGGCTGTTCTTTGCGGTATATCTGAAATGTGTTTGAAATGTGCATTTTTGTTGGAGCCACGTGGTAGACTGTTTCTTCCTAAGGTCCATCTCAAATTTCAGGTAAATACCTTAAGAAAACCTGGATCACTAACTATAAGGTCACTTCTAAACTGTCAAATTGCTGTAGAGTATTTGCATTCCTAACGGCATAGAACAGTGAACACTGGTGAATGGAAAGTGAATTTCCTCCATTTTCTGACTTTTACTCAATTCAGGGAGAATGACCAGCTTGAGTGACCCCAAAGACGTTTATTTTCACCCTTTATATATTTGAAACCAGGCTCAGTCACAAAGAGAAACAGCAGATTCCATTGATGTTTCTCAGTGAGGTCGACCTTTTTACCCTAAAAAATATAGGTTGTTTTTGTTTTTTTTAATTAGGGTCTGGTGGGAAGATGGATGGATTGTTTATTGCTTTGAAAAATAATACAAGTAAAATGTGATCTTGCTAGAAAATGTGATCACTCTCACTGTTTTACCAGGATGCTCTAGAAAAATAAGATTAATTAACCCCGTCTGCTACTGTGCTTCCAGATTCTATTTGAAAGGAAATGGTCTACTACTACTGCCCCCCTTTATTGTTAATGAGCAGATATCAAACATTTAAAAATTCAACTTAATGTTAGTGCTTCAATCTTACTCAAGCAATCTTTTCATTCTTACTAGCTTTTCACTAAGTCCACATAGTCTATGGAGTATAAAAGCTCCACATAAAAATGCCCCAATACAGTTACTCAAAATGGCTGCCTCCTTTATAATTACAACCTAAAACATGTAGAGATGTTAGGTTGCCAAACATGGGGCAGTTTGAAAGGGAATAACTGGTATATCAATAAAACAATATGTTTCTAAGAGCCAGAGGTCAACAGAGAATATTCCCTGGTGTGGAGTTTTTCTACACAGTGTGTTCTATTAGCCCATTTCCAACAGACCCTAAGGTTGGGCTCCCTAATTAACTACCTTTGAATAACCTTATATTTAAACTATTCCTCTCATAAATCTTCTCACTGTTAATCCTTCCCATTGTACTTCATTATCACCACTGTTTTCAAAACTCTGCCTCTTACTGACTCATCTACTTTGGATATGTAAACCATTCTCTTTTCTTATTATTCAGGTAATATCAATTGTAATCATTCAGTGACTATATGCAATAGCAAGGAAGTAATAAAAGCCTACTGGGGTGTGAAAAATAAGTGCAAAAAATATCTAACACTTTTCTCTTTTTTAAAAGATTATTTATTTATTTATTTATTTATTTATTTATTTATTTATTTGACAGACAGAGATCACAAGTAGGCAGAGAGGCAGGCAGAGGGGGAAGCAGGCTCCCTGCTGAGCAGAGAGCCTAATGCAGGGCTCAATCCCAGGATCCTGAGACCATGACCTGAGCAGAAGGCAGAGGCTTAACCCACTGAACCACCCAGGCACCCCTCTAATACTTTTTTTTCAATACTATTTTTTTGCTTTTGTTTTTAAAAAATGCTATTGTTTATTTACTTATTTACTTACTTATTTATTTAAAGAAGCTCTACACCCAACGTGGGGCTTGAACTCATGACCGGAGATCAAGAGTCTCATATTCTACTGACTGAGCCAGTCAGGTGCCCCAAGTATCTAACACTTTTAACTGATCCCAGAGGCACTAAGCAACCCCTTCCTAAAAACTGCTGCCCACAGAGAGTTCTGCCAGGATGCCTAAGAAACATCATAGGACTACAGTTTCCTCTGTGAGTTAAGGTGCAATCTCGAAAAAGCCCTTTAAAAAGGTAAACATTGGAGAAGCACCTCCAGAATGATGGACTAAAGGACTTCCAAAAAAGACTCCATCAAGACAATAAGAAACTGACAAAATTTGTCAAAAACAACTTTTTCAGAACTCTGCAAACTATTTGCAACAATTCATGGGGTATTTATTCAAGGAACATGACTGAGTCTCCGTAAGAACAATAAGTTTGTGGCATTTCAACTTGCTCTGTTCCTATTCACTGCTCTCCCCACAGTAGCATTGGAAAATGACAGGTTTATACCTTTGTAACTGTGAAAACCAGCACGAGTAGCCTCAGGAGGGGACAGAATGTGTTTAGAACTCTCCAATCGCCCCCCGCCACCCCCCCAACTGTTATTTTGAGGCCTGTCTGGAAGCTCTCCGCAAAGCTTCATTCTCAGGAATTGTCTTTATTCGACCTTATTCAAAGCAAGTTCTGTGCAAACAGCTGTATCCCTAGGGCATTTGTAAACACAGTCAGTGGCAATTGTCTGACATTGCAGCTGCTTTGGGTAGTGGTATCAGTTAAGACTAACAAGACGCTGAACAAAAAACTTAAAAGGAAATGATGGGAATGAGATGTCTTCAGGGTTTTTTTTTAAAGCTGTAACACATTACTGAGAATCTAGAAGGCTTAATCTCTTACCTCTGGCTGACAATGAGACTTTGTACAAGCAAGGGTGAAAGCTAAGGCAGAGATGTAAAGGGTCTGCTTGAGTGTGGAAAGCATGCCTCAACACACACACAGAGGTCCTTACAAAACGCTGGGAGACTTGGTGTTTCAATGCATTTGAGGAAATCTCTCCAATTATTAAGCAAACAGTAACTAACTGAGCAGAGACTTCAGTAGCTGCAAATGACAAAGAATGCAGAGTTTGTAAATTAATTCACGAAAGTCATCAGACAAGCAAGTGGCAAGAACAACAATAAAAAATCCCAGGGAGAATGAAATCGGGATACTTAATGTTTTTTTAATTTTTTATTTATTTCTTTGACACAGAGAGAGAGCACAAGCAGGGGGAGTAGCAGGCAGAGGGAGAGGAAAAAGCAGGCTCTCCACAGAGCACGGGGAGTGCGATACGGGACTCAATCCTACGACCCTAGGATCATGACCTGAGCCAAAGGCAGTTGCTTAACCAACTGAGCTACCCAGGCATCCCTGGATACTTAATATTTAAAACATCTAGTTTCCATAAAAAATTGGTGAGACATGCCAAAGGAAAAAAAAAGTATAGTCCACGCATAGGAGAAAAGTAATTAATATAAACTGTATTGAAGGAAGCCCAGATTCTGGATTTACTAAACAAGGACTTTAAGTCATCTATTATAAATATGTTCGAGTCACTAAAGGAAACCATGTCTAAAGAATTAGAAGAAAGTGGGGTGCCTGGGTGGCTCAGTAGTTGGGCATCTGCCTTCAGCTCAGGTCATGATCCCGGGGTCCTGGGATCGAGCCCCACATCAGGCTCCCTGTTTGGCAGGAAGCCTGCTTCTCCCTCTCCCACTCCCCCTGCTTGTGTTCCCTCTCTTGCTGTGTTTATCTCTGTCAAATAAATGAATAAAGTCTTTAAACAAAAAAATAATTAAAAGAAAGTAAGAAAATGATGTCTCACCAAATAGAGAATATCAATAATGAGACAAATTATTAAAAAAAAAAAACAAATAGAAATCCTGGATTGAAAAGTGTATACTGAAATGAGAAATTCACTAGAGGGGCTCAATAGCATATATGAACTGGCAGAAGAAAAAATCTGTACATCAATCAATTGAGAATATCCAGGTTGGTGAACAGAAAGAGAAAAGTATGAGGAGAAAGAATGCCTCAGAAACCTGTGTGACATCATCAGATGTAGCAACATACGCACCATGGTAATCCCAGAAGGAGGGCAGAAAGAAAGGAAGAGACAGAAAGAATACAGGAAGAAATAATGACCAAAAGCTTTCCAAACTTTTGAAAACATTATTTTACATATACACACTCAATGAACACACAGTACAATAAACTCAAAGATGTCTATATCTAGACACATCATAGCAAAATTGGTGAAAGACAGAGAGAAGGAGAACTTTGAAAGCACCAAGAGAAAAGCAACTTATTACACACGATGGATCCTGAATAAGAACAGCTGACTTCTCACAGACATCTGGAAGCTAGAAATCAGTGGGCGACGTATTCAAATTGCTGAAAGAAAGACTATTAACCAAGAATTTTATAACCAATGACACTATCCTTAAAAAAAAAAAGAAAAACTTAAGATAATCACAGATAAACAAAAAATGAGAGAACTCGTCATTAGCAGTCCTGCTCTACCAGAAAAACTAAAAGGAATCATTCAGACTAAAATCAGAGGACACTAGACAGTGACTTGGTTCCGCACAGAGAATTAAACAGCAACTGGTAAAGACAGCTATGCGGGTAAATATGAAAGGTAATATAAATACATTTTTGCTTATACCTATTTTATTTTGCTGTCTGATTTAAAAAGATGACTGCACAGGGTGCCTGGGTGGCTCAGTCAATTAAGTGTCCGATTCTTGATTTCAGCTCAGGTCACGATCTCAGGGTCCTGAGATCAAGCCCTGTGTTGGGCTCTGCACTGAACAAGGA
Source organism: Nasua narica (assembly GCA_028533885.1). NCBI lineage: Eukaryota > Metazoa > Chordata > Mammalia > Carnivora > Procyonidae > Nasua > Nasua narica. The sequence goes on along the minus strand of CM052810.1, from coordinate 67,923,045 downwards.
GCTTGTTTAAGATTCTCTCTCTCTCCCTCTCCTCTGCCTTTCCTCTCCAACTCATATGTGCATACGTGTGCACTCTCAATCTCTCTCTCACACACACAAAAAAACGGGAGGGGGGCACCTGGGTGACTCAGTGGGTTAAGCCTCTGCCTTCAGCTCAGGTCATGATCTCAGGGTCCTGGGATCGAGCCCCGCATCGGGCTCTCTGCTCAGCAAGGAGCCTGCTTCCCCCCTCTCTCTCTGCCTGCCTCTCTGCCTATTTGTGATCTCTTTCTCTCTGTCGAATAAATAAATAAAATCTCAAAAAAAAGGTACATATTATTTCGCTTAGTACGTGAAATAAATCAGTCAGAAAAAGATAAATACCATGTGATTTCACTCTTTCATGGAATTTAAGAAACAAAACAGAAGAACATAGGGGAAGGGGGCAAAAAAGAGAGGGATGTAAACCCTAAGAGCCTCTTAACTTCAGAGAACAAACTGAGGGTTGATGGAGAGAGGTGGGTGGGGAGGTGGGCTAAATGGGTGATGGGTATTAAGCAGGGCACTTGTGATGAGCACTGGGTGTCATGTGTAAGTGATGAATCAATAAATTCTACACCTGAAACCAATATTACCCTGTATGTTAGCCAACTAGAATTTAAGTAAAAACTTGAAACTAAAGAACCCCAAAAAACTAAAAATAAAAGACAATGGCATAAGGCAATAATTATAAAACTATGTTGATGGGTTTAGAATGTATAAGGCTGTAAGTTGCATGACAATAATAGGAGGGGGATGAACAGAGCTAAAATGGAGCCAAGTGTTTGTATACTTTTAAAATTAAGTTGGTATTAATCCAAGTTAGACTGTGTTAAGATGTTAATTATAATCATGAGGAAAAATACTAAGAAAATAACTTTTTAAAAAGTTAAATAGGGGTGCCAGGGTGGCTCAATCAGTTAAGTGTCTGACTCTTGGTTTGGGCTCAGATCTTGATCTCAGAGTCCTGGGACCAAGCCCTACATCCGGCTCTATGCTCAGTGCAGAGCCTGCTTGTCTCTCTCTCCCTGCTCCTTCCTTGCCCCCCATGCCTTCTCTCTCTCTCTGTCTCTCACAAATAAATAAATAAAATCTAAAAAAAGAGAGTAAAACAAATAACAAGGGCATTAAAATGGTATTAGAGAATGGTACAAGAGAATATCTAACACAAAAAAAGATAGTAATGGAAAAACAGAAGAACAATAAGATATAAGACACATAGAAATATCAAAATGGCAGTTGTAAATCCTAATTGGTGATTACATTAATCTCTTCAATCAAAAGGTAGAGACTGGCAGTATGGAGTAAAAAAAAGAAAGAGAGAGATGGAGAGAAAGAGAGAGAAAGAAAGAAAGAACAAACAAACATGACCTACCAGAGAGACATTTCAGATTCAAAGATACAAATAAATTGGAAATTGAAGGATGGAAAGAGATATCCTGTGCAAACAGTACCCAAAAGACAGCTGGAGGAGAAACACCGATATTAGACAAAATAATCTTGAAGACAAAAAATTATTTAAAGAGATTTAAAAAGTGCATTTAAAAAGTTTTAAAGGGTCAAACCATCAAAGGTCATAATAATTATAAACATATGCACTTAATAAGAAACACCAAAAATACACGAAAGGAAAACTCAAAGCGAAGGGAGAAATAGACAATGAAATTACAACAGTTGGAAATGTCAATATCCTGCTATCAATAATGGATAGAATAACTAGGCAGAAGACCAACAAGGAAATGGACGATTTAAACAGTATTATAAAGCAATTAGATCTAACAGCCATCCATAGAACACTTTCCTCAACAACAGCAGAATATACATTTTTCTCAGCATCAATGAAATATTCTTCAGGACAGACCATGTGGCAGGTCATAAAGCAATCAAGAAGTTAAAAAGGAGGAAAATCATACAAAATGACTGACTACAATGAAACGAAATTAGGAATCAGGAATAGAAAAAAAAAATTGGGGAAATTCACAAATACATGGAAATTTTAAAAACACATTCCTGAATGACCAATGGTCAAAGAAGAAATCACAAGAAAAATTAGAAAGCGTTTTGAGATAAACAAAAATGAAGACAAAAGATGCCAAACCTTATGGGATTCAGGTAAGGCAGTGGTCAGAGAAAAAGTTATAGCTGTATTAAAAAAAATGAAAGATCTTGGGATGCCTAGTGGCTCAGTTGGTTAGGCATCTGCCTTCGGCTCAGGTCATGATCCCAGGGTCCTGGGATTGAGTCCTGCATTGGGCTCCTTGTTCAGTGGGGAGCCTGCTTCTCCCTCTGCCTGCCGCTCCCCCTGCTTGTGCTCGCTCACTCTCCCTCTCTGACAAAGAAATAAATATTTAAAAAAAAATAAAAAAGAAAGATCTCAAATCAATAACATAACCTTCCACTTTAAGAAAATAGAAAAAGAAGATCAAACTAAACCCCAAGCGAGAATGAAAACCATTATAAAGATTAGAATGGAAATACCGAGATACAGAATTGAACAATAGAAAAGAAATCAACTCCAGTTAGTTCTTTGAAAGACCAAACAAATTGATAAATTTAGGTAGAATGGCCAAGGAAAAATTAGAAAAGACTTAAATTACTGAGTTGAGGAAAGAAAGAGGAGACATCCTTACCAATCTTAGAGAAATAAAAAGGACCACAGGAATACTGTGAACGATTTTATGGCAACAAATTAGGTAACCTAAACAAATTCCCAGAAAGACATAAACTACCAATATTGAGTCAAGAAGAAATAAGAAGTCTTGTTAGACATATAACAAATAATACAATTGAGTTAGTAACCAAAAACTTCCCACAAAGGAAAGCCTGGACCAAGACGGCTTCACTGGTGATTCCTTCCAGATGTTTAAAGAACACTATTCCATCCCAAATGGAATGCATTTGCTTTTGCAAAGATCCTTTGCATCTGTTCTTCCAAAAAGCAGAAGCAAAGAGAATATTTTCTTGCTCATTTTATAAGGCATATTATTACACAGATATCAAAACTGGACGAAGACATTACAAGAATTAAAACCTACAGATCAGTATCTCTCAGGAATAAAAATGCAGAAATATAAACAAAAGACTAGCAAACCAAATCCAGCAACATACGTAAAGGATTATACATCATGACCAGGTGGGATTTATTCTGGGGATCCAAGGTTATTTTAGCATGCCAAAATCAAGTGATGTAATATTTCTTTTGAAATTTTTTTGTTTTGTTCTTGTTTTTAAGGAGGTTCCACACCCAACAAGGAGCCCAACTCGGGGCCTGAACTTACAACCCTGAGATCAAGACCTGAGCTGAGATCAGGAGTTAGACGCTCAAATGACTGAGCCACCCCAGCGCCCCAACTGATGTAATATTTTTAAAAAATAAACTAAAGCACAGAAACTATACAGTCATCTCAATAGACAAAAAAAAAAAAAAAAGAAAAGAAAAGAAAAAGAAAAGAGAAGAAAAAACAAAAGAGAAAAGAAAAGAAAAGAAAAAAGAAAAGAAAAATGGACACAGTCCTGTTCGTAGTCTGCCGGGAGAGCAAGAGACAGTATCATCTCCGGGAGCAGGAACCACTACACACACAGCCTCCCTGAACACCAGTGACCTAGCCTTCGCTTTCCAGCCATCAACCTGCAACACATGGACAACAAGGACTTCTCCCGGAGCCTGCCTCCTCTCACCAGGAGTGAAATAGGCAGGCCCGTGTGCAGGTTTTCGATCACTTCTAACAGCTATTGTGGTCAAGAGTAAGGAAAACTTCAAGGCTCTTCAAATCACCACCTTGATTCAATTGTTGGTCAAACAAACTGAAGAACCAAGCTAAGAGTCAAGAGATGTAAGGTCTCCTTTAGCTCTGTGCCGGTCACTTAACTCCTCAAATGCAGCTGCTCCCTCCAGCTTCAGTGCCACGTCCGTGTCACAAGGGATCCGTGCTGCAGGACTGCGGGTTCCCCAGTGGGCTCCCCAAACACTTGGCCTCCAACGACGAGGCCCCTCCACTGCATCCAAAGCTCTTTCGCAGAGCGTTACTGGTCACCTGGATGAAACCCAGCATACTCCCTGTGGCTCTGCCTACATTTCCCAGCTCATCTTGCACGATTGCCTACATTTCCCAGCTCATCTTGCACCACTTCCCCCTCATTTTCTCTCTTCCAGTGACACTGGCTTTTCCATTCCTGAACTCCAACCTGTGTCCCACCTCCAGGCTTTCACACCCGCTTTCCCTCTGCATAGAACTAGCTCTTGTCTCATACTCTAGGTCTTGGCTCCCTTCTGCCCTCCTCAGAGGGGCCTCCCCTCACCATTCTATCCACAGTTGCTACTCCTGCCCTTCCCAATCAGGACAACTCGTCCACTTCCTTCATAACACAAATCGCCATCCAATTACTCACATTTGTTTCCTTATTTTCTGTCCCCCCATCTCTAGGTTGGAAGAAGCACAAGGGTTGGACTGTTGTGTTTGGTTCACTATCGCATCTGGAAAGACTAGCACTGAGCCATGCTCATCAGGGCCTTGCAGACTATGCTAAGGATTTTGGACTTTGTCCTGAGAGAAATGAAATTCGTGGCCTGGCACTGACATGGTCAAACTTGTACTTTGAAATGATCTCCCCATCTGCCTGTGGCAGGGGTGAGTAAGAGAGGGAAAGGTGAGGAGACAGGGGCACCAGTGGGGAGGGTGCTGGAGGTGATGGTGACTAAGTGTGAGAGCAACAGTGAGAAGGGGGAGAAGTGGAATGAGTGGGAGCTCTGTTCGCTGGAGTGTCAATAGGACTTGGTGGCAGTGTGGAGGGCAGCTGAGCAAGAAGATATCAAGATTGAGGGTTATGTGGTGATAGCATCCACTGAGCGGGGAGACAGCAGGGGAAGCTAAGCTTAGGCTAGAGGGTTGAGTCCGAGGTGTTCATGGCACATCTGGGAGGAGATGTCAGTAACTCATTAGATATACAGATCTGATGGCTGAGACAGAGCTATAAAAGTAGAATTTCCATCTATATCAAATACTGTTCATAAATGTCATGCATACATAAGATCCCAGCAAGAGTAGAGCAAGGCAGCCACCATATGTGAATTTTAATGCGAAAAAAAAAAAAAAACCACCCAGATGCAAGTCCACACAGGAATGTGGAAATATATATAATAGGGTGGGACTCCGACTGATGTCATAAGAATCAGAGTGGCCAGGTTTAAAAAAAATATATGGGATGCCTAGTTAAATTTGAATTTCAGATAAAAAAAATACTTTTAAAAGTATGAAGTATGTCCCAAATATTGCATGGTATATTAAAAATTATTTGGATCCCTAATGATTTGTGGTTATTTCATAAAAGACATATTCGTATTATACATTTAGACCATAACTCTAAAAGTATTGCTCCAGCTCTAAGGGGTTTTATAATGATGTTTATTTTGTGGAAAACCCACCAGATTTAGAACCTAGAGAACTGTCTTTGAATCTGGATTTTTCTACTTCCTAAATATATGAAAAAAAGTAAATCCTTTTGCTTCTGTAGCCCGTAGTGTCCGTAATAATGAAAATGGAAATACTCGCACCTGCTTTTCTTATCACACCAAGCTGTTGTGATGTATGTGGACATCCTATGCAAATGTGAAAACCATCTATGCAAATAAGAATGATTGTTACTGGGGCACGTGGGTGCTCAGCTGGTTGAACCACTGGCTTTCTGTTTCAGCTCAGGTCATGATCTCAGGATAGTGAGAAGGAGCCCCACACAGGGCTCTGCGCTCAGCGTGCCGTCTGCTTGAGATTCTTTCCTCCTCCTTCCCCCTCCCCCTGGCTCATGCTCTCTCTCTCTCTCTCTCTCTGAATTAAACAAATAAATAAAACCTTAAAAAAAAAAAAGAATGATTGTTACTACCCATCTAATGAGCTGTTACTATAAAAACAGTTTCCAGGAAGTCAGTGTCATTCAATAGATATTAAACCTGGATATCAAAAAAAGTGAAACGCAATAAGGGCGTGTGGGTGGTGCAGTCAATTACGTGTCTAACTCTTGGTTTCAGTTCAGGTCATGATCTCATGGTCGTGAGGTTGAGCCTGGCAGTGAGGTCTGCGCTCAGTGGGGAGTCGGCTTGAGATTCTCTCTCCCTCTTCCTCTGCTCCTCCCACTCGTGCTCTTTCTATCTAAAATAAATAAATAAATCTTAAAAAAAAAAGAGGAAAAAGAAGTAACATGAAATATAATGTGAGAACACAAGGTAGGTGATAGAACCCCCTTAGATGTGTACTTAAGTTATCTTTACTTGGGAAGTCTTTACAAGTTAGCTAAAAGACTGTGTCCCATTGACTCATGGTTGGCCTTACCCATAAAAAGGAGGGGTTTTTTGGTTTTGTTTTTTTAAAGATTTTATTTATTTATTTGAGAGAGAGAGAGAGCGAGAGAGAGCATGAGAGGGGAGAAGGTCAGAGGGAGAAGCAGACTCCCCGTGGAGCTGGGAGCCCATGTGGGACTCAATCCCGGGACTCAGAGATCATGACCTGAGCCGAAGGCAGTCACTTAACCAACTGAGCCACCCAGGTGCCCAGGACCAGTTGTTTTGAGACAGCTTCCAAAATTATCTGTGAACATTTCCCACCCTCATCGGTATTTATTTTGGTTTCTGTTTGTCAAAAACCCAATAGACCCTAACTATGTCTTATCTTAAGATATGTACTCTTCATTCTTTTTTGCTCTTCTTTGTAGGCATCAAGGAATTAAGGAGCAACTGCTAGCATTTTTCCTGTTGCCTTTTCCTCATATGCTCCTTGACCGGCACAGCAAGAAGCCTGGGGAGAACCGCACAAAGACAGGCAGAGCTGGAAATACAGCACTAGGTGAGGAGCAGATCACAAAAGGCCGTTACGTCTCTAGAGTAGGTCATTTGGAAGTAAGAGATTTAGAGCTCTGATTATTCATTACATTTGGGAAAGGAAAAAATTGATGTTAGAAAGGGGATTTATTTGGGCGCCTGGGTGGCTCAGTGGGTTAAAGCCTCTGCCTTCGGCTCATGTCATGATCTCGGGGTCCTGGGATGGAGCCCCGCGTCGGGCTCTCTGCTCAGCAAGGAGCCTGCTTCCCCCTCTCTCTCTCTGCCTGCTTGTGATTTCTCTCTTTCTCTCTCTGTGTCAAACAAACAAACAAATAAATAAATAAATCTTTTTTAAAAAGGGGGGATTTATTATGGTATTTTAGAAATACAACTTACAGCAGACAAATTCATAGAGATAAAATGTAGAATGTCACTTTCCAGTGGTTGGGGAGGTGGAAAGGGGAGTTGTTTACTGGGCACGGGGTTTTAGTTTTCTAAGATGCAGAGGGTTCTGGAGATCAGATGCACAACAATGTGAATGTACTTAACACACTGAACATTTCAATGATTAAGATGGTACAATTTTTGTCGTGTGTATTTTACCACAATTAAAAATAAACTTTAAAAACTCGACAATAAGAAAATGAAAAACTTGGTTAAAAAATGGGGAAAATATTTGAACAAACACCTTAGCAAAGTCGATATACAGATGGCAAATAAGCAAATGAAAAGATGCTCAACATCACATGTCATTAAGGAAATCCAAAGTAAAATAACAAGATACCTATACACCTATTAGAGTGGCCAAAATCCCAAACACTGACAACCACACTAAATGGTGGTGAGGATAGGGAGCAACAAGAACTCTCACTCATTGCTGTTGGGAATGAACAATGGTGCAGCCACTTTAGAAGACAGTTCAGCAGTTTTTTTTATAAAACTAAACATACTCTTCCATATGATCCAGCAATCACAATCCTTGGTAATTACCCAAAGTAGTTGAAAACATGTCCACACAAAAACCTGCCCACAGATGTTTATAGCAGCTGTATTCATAATTGCCAAAACTTGGAAGCAACCAAGATGTCCTTCAGTAAGTAGGTGAATGGCTAAACACACTGTGGTACATCCAGACAATGGAATATTATGTCGTGCTAAAAAAGAATGAGCTCTCTGGCCATGAAAAGATGTGGACGTATCTTAAATGCATATTACTAAGTGAAAGAAGTCAATCTGAAAATATTCCATACTGTGATTCCAACTATATGGCATTCTGGAAAAGGCAAAACTATGGAGATGGTAAAATGATCTGTGATTGCCAGGGGATGGGGGAGAGAGGAATCAATAGCAGGTCACAGAGGAATGTTAGGGCAGTGAAACTACAGATGACCCCCAAGCAACACTAGTGTCAATTGTGCAGGTTCATTTTTTTACAGGTGGCTTTTCTCTGATAAATATGTACAGTATAGTAGATGCATTTCTTCTTTCTTATGACTTTCTTAATAACATTTTCTTTTCTCTAGCTTACTTTATTGTAAGAACACAGTATACAGTATAGATAATATACAAAATACGTGTTACTGACTGTCTTTGTTATTGGTAAGACTTCCAGTCAATAGTAGGCGATTAATAGTTAAGTGTTTGTGGAGTCAAAAGTTCTGTGCTGATTTTCAACTGCATGAGGGCACTGGCAACCCTAACCTCCATGTTGTTCAAGTATCAACTGTATTCTTATGACATGATAATGATGGATATGTGTGACACATTTTCTCGAACTCATCAAACACACAACACTAAGAGTGAGCCCAAATATACACCACAGACTTTGGATGATAATGATGTGTACAAATGTACCAGTCTGATGGGGATGATGTAATGGAAGAAGCTATGCATGTGTGGGGCCAGCGGGTATATGGGAAATCTCTTTACATTCCACTCATTTTTTTCTCTGGACCATGAGTATCTGACTCTTGATTTTGGCTCAGGTGATGGTCTCAGGTCCTGAGATCAAGCCCCTCATCAGGCTCCATGCTCATTGGGGAGTCTGCTTGAGATTCTCTCTCTCTCTCCCCCTGCTCCTCCCCGTACTCTCGCACTCTCTCTCTCTCTCACCAATAAATAAATAAATCTTTAAAAAAAATAAATAAGTGCCATTGCTATTTGATAGGACAGCATCAAAATTTTGTCTTCCAGGTTGTTGACCATCAGTTGATATTTTTTACCAAATGTATCAGAAGACAGAACAGTAAACATCCAGAGCTACATACTCAGTTTCATATACATTTTTATCTCCAGGGTAAGAAAAACAAAACTAGAGCTCCACACTTGATCATAGAGTATAAACAGAGTCCAGAATCTGAAGTCAGTTGGGTTTAGGTTCTCATCCCAATTTAGACACTCGAGAATTACGTTGCTTTGGGTACATTCTGGAGGCTCTGAGGCTCAGGTCTATAAAGTGAAAATAAGACCAACCTCAAAAATTCTTTGGGGATCTAGTGCCACAAGGGTAGCATTTAGCATAGGGTAATTCTCAGTCCCCTGGGACTGTGGCTCAGCCTATGCCTTTGTTTGACAATCTGTCTTCACCTAAAGGAATTAAGATCACAAGGCCAGAAATGTGTGATCCCAGGTTGCTTAATCCCAGTTAGTTGACAAGTTCACTGTCAAATTAGAGGGTCAAGCATAACTCTTAGTACTTTAGGAAGGTATTACGAGAGGCGCCTCAGTTGGGTAAGCATCTGCCTTTGGCTCAGGTCATGATCCTCGAGTCTGGGGATCAAGTCCCTCATCGGGCTCACTGTTCAACGGGGAGTCTGCATCTCCCTCTGCCCCTCCCTCTTCTCGTGTGCACGCCCCTGTGCACGCGAGTGCTCTCTCTCCCTATCAAATAAAAAAATAAAATCTTAAAAAAAAAAAGTTATACTAAAATGCGGTTGGGAAAAGCAGGGCCAGGGGAGAAGCTGAAGGAAGGCCTGAGCCTTGAAGGGCTGGATCTGGGTGAGTGGCTCCTCTGAGGGGCCACCAACCAGCCAGCAACTGGAGTCACAGTGGGTGGGAGCAGCCGGCCCCAGCGGGTCCTCGTCTTTCAGCTTCCACCTCAGCTGCGTAACCAGCAGCGGCTCGGTAGGGGAGAGGCAGGGGCCCTGGTGGCCTCCCACAGTGCCAGGCTCAGTGAGATCAAGCAAAGAGGAGATCAAAGTGCTTCCCAGGGTGACCCAGGGACCTGTGCGGGTGGGAAGGGAAGATGACAGGCGAGGTACTTCAACCAGTTCTCACCTCACTTGAGAATGCCTCATTGCGTCCTGCCATTCATTCACTGACTTTGAAACTGAGTCATTCACTTAAAATCTTTTACATGCTGTCAGAATGTCTAAAATCCAAAGATTTTCACCTGAACAGGAGCCAGAAATCTTTAGAATCTCATTAAGATTCCAATAAATTAAACTACTTGAAGTCCCTGGATGTGGTCCATGGCTAAGGGTCACAGTCACTTTTCTCCCTGTGTCCTTGACTGAGCAAAAACCGAAGTGCGTGACTGGTCCAGTGTGCGTCCCAATACTGTCCCTTGGGGTGGAGGTGGGGTGCAATGGGCCGATCTGCACTTGGCCACGGCTGAGATACTTTGCAGAAGTGCAGGGGCAGGCAGACCACTAAGCAAGTCACCTAGCATGGCTCTGGGACAGGATCCCTACCGGGACAGGGAGGACCCCAGCCCCCTTAACGTTAGGCCTCCTACCCGCCCACCCCAACTCCTTCACTCTGGATCTGGGCTGACAGACATGGGAGCCAGCAGCATTGTCAGCTCTTACTTGTGATCCCTGGGGCATCAGTGTGACGCTCAGAGGGCCAGTCTTTCCGTACATCCATGGATTTAAGACTATATCCCCGGACTGTGTTCACAGGAGGGAGCCTGCTCCAGCAACTACAACCATTTCTCCATATTTGCTTTTCACCTTTACTGAAAATGAGAAGAAAAGGTTGAAGCCACTGGTAAATGAGACTGGCTTGTTAGTTCGGAGTAGAGAGTGGAATCTATTTATCGTGCAGATTTTGCTTTCTTCCCCTCCCTGGGCCACTATTGTACTGAATCTCGATTTCCCCTTCCCTTGGAGGGCTCATCTACTCTTCAACCTGCTTCAGCGGCCACCACTACCCAGAGACTACTAAGCCAACAGTTCCTACCCCCTTTCTCCTCTGGAATTTAGTTCTGCCTCTCCTGCTTGCGGAAACTCCCGTTTGATTTCTGTCACGAGAAGGTCTTCCAGAGAACTCAAAATTCTACCTTCATCCCTCTACATCATTCTTCCTCAGAACTATTTCTTCCATGATTCATCCCAGCCGCCGAGCCTAACACTTGAACTTACCCTCACTACCGCCACGATCCTCTGCCTCCTTCCCTGAGCTACTTCTGGCCAGTCATCATGGCCTGTTGACCGAGCCCCTGAGCTCATCTCCTGAAACCATCCCTTTGTTCACGTTTTTACTATCACACAGACTGAGGCGCTTTTAGAGTCAAGCTGGGACAATTGGAATCATTTTCCCATGAATAGCCTGTGATATTGTGATTTACAATAATATGTAATGTTGTGTATCTTTTCATCTGCATCTGTGGCCACAGTTCCAGTTCCACACGGACACATATGGCACATAGCTCCTAACACTTTGTAATCTCCTAAGTGATAGATAAGAACAATGGGAGCATCCTTTGTTACAATATTTGGCCTTTTGTCCACAGCTCTAGAAATAACTCCTGAACAGTGAGGTTAAAGGAGTGTCTTGTTAGTTATAACAAGCCCTTTCCATCTGAACTTTAAGTTAATGAGGCGGTTTTTGGAAAGCCTCTAGAAAATAACCACAATGGGACCTGGTTGCCAGGGAAACGACCATGTGATTGGTGAGTTGGAACTTTCAGCCCCACCTCCTGACTTCTGAGAAGGGGAGATGGGTTGGAGGTTGAGTTAATCACCAATGGCCAAGGCTTCAATCAATCATGCCTACATAAGGAAGCTTCCATAAAAAACCCTAACTGAAGGGGTTCAGAGAGGCTCCAGGTTGGCGTGCAGATGGAGGTGCTGGGAGGCCAGCAGGTTCAGAGAGGATGGGGAGGCTGCACACCCCTTCCCCCATACCCTGCTCTGTGCCTCTCTTCCATCTGGCTGTTTCTGAGTTGTATCCTTTTACCCTAAACTGATACTCTTCTAAGTACACTGTTTTCCTGAATTCTATAGACTGTTCTAGCAGATTACTGAACAGATTACAGATAGCTAGTGTCATAAACTGGACTCGAGATTGACATCTGAAGGGAGGGGCCATCTTGTGGGATCAGAGCTCTCAACCCGTGGGATCCGCCGCTATATAGGTAGATAAAGTCAGAACTGAGTAGTTATAAAACTCCAGTGACTTCCTCTTGCACGAGTTACCAGATGAAAGTACAGGGCCTAACACTGTTAAGCCTGAATTTCAAATAAACAACACATATATATACAACATATATATAATAAAATATATTAAAACATATATTTTTTTAAAGATTTTATTTATTTATTTATTTATTTATTTGACAGAGAGAGAGAGGTCACAAGGGCAGAGAGGCAGGCAGAGAGAGAGAGGGGGAAGCAGGCTCCCCACTGAGCAGAGAGCCCGGTGCGGGGCTCGATCCCAGGACCCTGAGATCATGACCCGAGCTGAAGGCAGAGGCTTTAACCCACTGAGCCACCCAGGGACCCCTAAAACATATTTTTAATATGACTATGTCCCATGTGATATTTAGGACATAATTCTGCTAAATTATTTGTTATTGATCTGAAATTCAAATTTAACTGGCATCATATTTTATTTGCCAAATCTGACAACGCTACCCCTTGCCTACCTAACAGAAGTCAAACCACTCATGTGGCATTTAAGGCTTTCTACCATTTGACCTTTTCCCACAGCCTTCTCCCACTACCCTTACAGTCAGACTTGTCTGCTCCCTACTTTGGCAGTAATCGTCCTCCAGCCCAGGGCTTCCTCCTCCCTCTCTTTGCCTGTTTAAATCCGACCCTCTTTTAAGCTCCCTTTCTTCCATGAATCCCTCCCTGGGCTCTCTGAGAGCCAGCACTCTGAGCCCACGGCTCTGATCTGGTTAAGACACTTTGGAATATTAACTGC
>CM052810.1:67816605-67909569 GCA_028533885.1 Nasua narica | reverse complement strand
CCCCCCCCCCCCCCGCCCCGCTTCCTAAGGAGCAGGAGGCGCGGGAGGAAAATGCTCGTTAAGCTGAACCTTCACTTTTAGAGCAGGTAACCCGGGTGCCGGGCATGGCGCAGTGGGCTCTCACAAACCACACAGATCAATAGATGTTGCGGCAATCCATGGAACACTTCATTGGACCCCTGCCCTGCTTTGAGGAAAATGTCAGAAAAGCCCCTGGTCTCTAGATGGGGATTGTCTGCTCCCGGTGACAAGGGATGGAGCAGCCAGGAAATGAGCAGTTAAAACTCTGTAATTCTAAAGGAGCAGGTGAGATCATTCTAATCACCATTTGGCTGAACACGGTATTTCAAACCAGGAAGTGCAGGCTTTGTGTCTGAAAAGTGACTCCCTTTGATTTCCCAAGCAACCCCTGCAGGACAGGTCAGAAGGAAGCAGAGTTTTAATCCACTCTGATTAATATTACAAAATGAGCTCCCGGACACCTGGAATACCACTCTCTACACCAATGATGAAGGAGGACAGGTCAGAAATTTAGAGAAATCCACCAAAACTCCAACCACAGGCAAGCAGAGGGAGGTCACCATTCTCCCTCCGAGGTTGGGGTCCCTCGTCACTCCCTGAATGACCTGGTGCCCTCTGGCCCAAGCCAGACCCACCCTCCTTTGACCCCCACTGGCTTATTTGTGATTTGCGGGTCCCCATTTTCTTACACTGCCCGGGGAGGCAGAGCTGAGGCTGACATGGGGGCAAGGCACCCTTTGGATGCCAGGAACTGATTCGTCCTCCATTTGTCACTGGGCATCTGTGTCTTCTACTCCGTTTTCCTGGGAGTTCTCCAATGGCTGGTGCAGGACCTACTCGGTCCCCAGATTATTTACTGATGCCTTTCTCTTCCAAGGCTGTAAGCACCTCGAGGCTGGAGAGTGCTGCATTCATCTTTGCAACTATAAAAGTTTTTTATTAAACACATAACTTTTCACCCTTGAGCGGAAGCTGTAATTCCTGGTCCTCCTTAGAAAACTTGGGCTATTCCAACCATTAACCATTTAGATTTATACTCTGAAGCCCGGAGAAAAAATTATACAAAAATACTATTCCAGTGGATTAAAGAGGTCTCTAGAAAAGACAGCCCTTCCCTACCGAGATTACTTAGGAGTTTTGGGGTTTTGCTATCATTGTATTTATGTGGGAATGATGCAAAGATCTCATTATTAGCTCAGGTCTAGTTGCATATAAGGATTCCTGGGGGTCTCTGAGCAAGCACCCTACTATGATGGGCAAAACTGCAGAATGCTACTCACTCACCTCGAGGAGAGTTCTCAACCAATGTCACCCTCCCCCGTTATAGTTACACAATTTTAATAAAACGAACATAGCACATTTGGTAGTAGGTATTTTTCAAGTCACACTGAGCTCAGTACTAGCGACTGATGTCAGCTCAGATCCTGCCTCTGTCACAGGAGAGCTGTGTGCCCCTGGAGGAGGAACTTATCCTTTCTCGATTCCGCTATCCTCACCTATCATCACGATGTTAATACACACCTTGCAAAGATGTAAATATTTTGGATTCTGCATATGAAGCAACGAGCAACGAGCTTGGCAGATAGCCGATGTTCAATAAACGGTGGTGGGCATTATTAGTAATATGATTCTAAGTACCACGTTGATAATATGAAGAGAGTGAAGGGCCGCTGTGAGCGGAAATGGTGCAGCCATCCGAGGGCAATGTGGCAGCAGAACTCAGTGAAATTAGATGAGCGTACGACTTAGGCAAATAAGCAAATAAATCTGCTTTTAGGAGGAGAGTCCCAGAGAACACAGCAGAAGGAACGAGGCTCGGGTGACTGATCGCAGCATTCTCCACGGGTGGGGAGAGTGGAAGGCCGCCTGGGGCTTAACTAGGGGAATGCATGAGAAAAACAGTGGCTTTCCCTGATAGAAGACCGAAGTAAATGGAGGAATCAGCCAGAGGTACCATCAAAAATATCCCCTGGTCTTTATTTATTTCTTAAAATTTTCCAATTTTTAAAAGTAATCTCTATACCTAACGTGGGGCTCGAACTCACAACCCTGAGATCAAAAGTTGCACGCTCTACCAACTGAGCCAGGCAGGCACCCCCATCTGCTGATCTTTAAAACCCAGTCTGCCATTTGTTAAAAGTTAAGAAACAGAATGAATCCTACAGCTGTTTGCTATTGCTGTAAATTTCAAAGCGTGCATTCACGTAACCATGCTCTGTACTCTACAAAGATCCGTAGAGATCGAACACAAATGCCAAACGTACTGGCCCAGGCACCGAAGGGTCAGCAGGGAGAAGGGTTTATGAGAGTAGGGAGTGAGGAAGAAGTGGGAACCAAAGGAAGAAGATAAAATAAGAGAAGGCCTTTCTAGACGATTAGTGAATTCAAATGAGTTCACGCATCCCCTCACATTATGTTAGAAATAAAAGCGTGTTGGTCTCTACTGTGTGTCTTGGATACATTTATTTGAAAGAAAATGACAAGGATAAAATGAAATTCTTGGAGACTCCTCCTTATATCCACAGCACCTAGAATATGATAGGCAGAAAACAAATGCTTGAATGAATGTATAAAACAAAACATACTTGTGCGTTCACATAGAAATTTTCCTCCTTTAGGTCCCGGAGGCTGACAGAACCCTTGGAATGACAGAGGAAGTTTGAGAACTTACTAGGAGGCACCAGTGCCTCTCGGAGATGAGGACAGAGGAAAAGAGGCACGTCGGAGCTGGGTTTCCAAGCCTCAAGGAGGCTGGTTTCACCTTCGGAGGGAGAGAAACCTTAAGCAGAGGAAACAACAGGAACAACCCATGGGAGATGGAAAAGCACAAAATCAGCCAGTGTGCTGGACTCTGAACTCCACAAAACTCGGAAGAAGATGACTCTGCTCGTTAGGGAGTAAGGCACACAGTATGCCAAGCAGTATAATTGATATTCTGTGACATCAGGGTCGAGGGCCAAATCCCAGGCCTAATTGCAAATTTAAGGGGAAATTAGCTTCTGCAATGATATATGGCCTGTCAAGGCTAATGGATTCCAGGGTCTGGCTGGGCTCAAATTCCCAACTGCAAATGTGCACAATACCTCCGAGTTTTTTCTTTCTACCCCTTCTGTATTTATTGGGTGAGAATGTGCCTTTGGAGCATTTTAATCATTTTGAAACAATGAGGCATGTGATGGTGGCAAGTGATCGGGATCAAACAGCGTGTCCAACGCTTTGTTTTAATTTCTGATAAGTCCTTAGTACCTACTTAATCTCTTCACAGGCCATTCATTCCATAGCAGGAGAGTTTCCCATTTGCTGCGTTGTCCCTAGGGGTCTGTTTATAGCAGCAAAACTTTGGGGGTATGTTTTAAGAAACTTTTTCTAGGTATTTCTATTTTGACATACAGAGCTAAAGGAGACAGATGGTCATAAGGCAAAGATGAACTTTGGGGTTAAAAGGGTTTGGGATTTAGATTGGCCTCTTGTAGGTAAGGAACCTAAGAAGCAAGATTTCTCAGAATTCTCAATGTTCTGCAGTTTGGTGTTCTTGCATATTTTAACATGGAATTACTTCTCATTTCTGGTGTCATTTCTTTTCTGAGACATCGGTGCTTACAAATTGATCCCAAAGCAAGAAACATTGTCAGACGTGAATCTAAGAGTCGTACCATCTTTAGAGAGATGCTAGCTGGGGATAGAGCCTGACTTTGTGACTTAGTGAAAAAGGCACGTGGCTATGCCCAAGAATCACCATGACTACCTGAGGGATAGAAGCAGGAACTAGGAAAGTACCGAACATCATACCTGGTAGGAAGGGCTTCTCCCTCACACCCTCAGGACTAACCCCCCTCCCCAATCAGAATCATTAGACATCTGCGCATTTTAAGTTTCAAGTCAGGATTCTCAGCTAAATCTTCTAGGAAGACCCCCTGAGAGCAATGAGCAACGAGATCAGCAAAGAAAGTTCAACCAGAGTCTTTAAAGAGGGAAAGTCCAGACAGACCAGAGCCCTCTTCTCTCCTTCTCTGACTTCTCTAATTCATTCTGCATCATGAAGCCAGAGTGATATTTTCTAAGAGTATCTGGCATCATGCCATCCCCAACCCAACCCTCCCTCTGTTGAAAACCCTTCAGTAGTTCCCTAGTGTTCTTGGAATAAAGATAAAATTCCACTGTGGCTTCCAAGGCCTTGGATGGTCTGGCCTCTATTTATATTTCCAGATTCATTTCATGCCATACAATTTCTGCAGTAGCCAGACTGGCCTTCTACACATCCTGCTACTTTATACCACAGGGCCTTTGCACATGTTCTCACTGACAGGGATGTTCTCTCTCTCATCTTCCACTGCTTCCTACTCATTTTGCAGTTCTCAAGTAAATATCACTTCCTCCAAGAACCCCTCCCTGATTCTCCGGTTAGATCAGATGCCATGATGGGCTTACAGCACTCTACGCCCTCCTCAGAACACTTGCCAGCTGTAATTTTACGTTCACTGACTGACGATCTGATGGGTTTTCCCACTGAATTGTAAACACTGAGAGGATAGAGGCTGTGTCCATCTTGCAAACTGCTGTGCCCACAGTCTCTGGAAAAGTCCTTTCTTTAATAATTGCCTAAACGGGGGCGCCTGGGTGGCTCAGTGGGTTAACCCTCTGCCTTCGGCTCAGGTCATGATCTCAGGGTCCTGGGATCGAGCCCTGCATTGGGCTCTCTGCTCAGCAGGGAGCCTGCTTCCTCCTCTTTCTCTGCCTGCCTCTCTGCCTACTTGTGATCTCTCTCTCCCTGTCAAATAAATAAATAAAATCTTTAAAAAATAATAATAATTGCCTAAACCATTAAAAGCATGGATGAACCAATCAGGGCCCAAACCCACCTACACAACTGGGACTGTAGACGGGCGCCAGAGGTGGGAAGGCTGTGTGGACAGATGGCAGGATTATGGATTTAGTAACATGACCTTCGATCAGGGAACGATTATTTCCCAAGCACATCTACCGGGAAATAGAGACATGGCCAGGCAGTCACAGCAAGTAGCAAGGATTGGTTACGGAAGCCCCCGTGTGCCGGACACTGAGCCGGGCTTCCCACAGTGTCTCTGGAGGCCGATGGTTCGGGTCTGCAGTCACACTGGCTTAGAATCTTACTTAGCTCCACCACTTTCCAAACTGTTTCCTTAAGAAAAGTTCCCAAGTGCCAGAGGCCTCCCGTTCCTTATTTGTAAAATGGGAAAATGACAGCATTAACTTCAGACTGGTATTGTGAGGTTGCAATGAACTAACACACATAAAGCCCTTACAGTGATATTTGGAGCACGGTAAGCATTTCAAGTATCGTGGCTGTTATTAACATCCTTGTTTCAAGCACAAGGAAATGGGCTCAGAAAGATTTGCTGACTTTGTTGAAAGACTCACAGTGAGCAAATGGCTAAGTTAGAACTCAACCAAGATGAGTCTGCCGCTAGTCTTTCCTCTCCTGACGTTGTTTGTTTTAGGGGCTGGGAGCACTGAGCCTCTCGGCCGAAGGTGTTGGGTGTTGGCAAATAAGCTAGACTAGGTCAGCTGTGGGGTGAGAGCCAGCACAAGCAGAAGTACAGGAGGGCAGGCAGCCAGCAGCAGAGTTCTGGCCACAGTTGCCCAGATAAAGTCTAACTTTCCGGGACAGGAGTAGAGCAGGGATCAAGTGATGAGACCAGGAAGCTCCATCGAAATTCACAGTGGTTGGGACCAGTTGGCCAAGTTAGTGTGAGATGAACAAGACGGCTGGTGATACTAGGCCAGGCCTCAGAGGTCTGTGGATCGAGACTGGGATTATTCTCGAAGCTTGGAATGGCACTAGGCTTGCAAGAGGGAGGAATGAAGGATCCAGCCATGGGAGCAGTGTTGTAAGGCCAGCCAGGTGTCACAACAGGCCCCCTCCTGAGACATCAAGCCAGGGGTGGGGGTCAGACAGCGGCGGGAAGAGTCTGATCCTGATGTACCACATGGGAGCCGGACAGAATTTTCCTGCGGAAGCGCAGTTCTGCATGGCGTTGGGGTGTACAGGGCAGTCTTTGAAGTCCTACAATATAGGACTTCCTGGATCTCCCAGCACAAATCCAATTTCAGTATTCTGCTCTGTTCTTTTGTTGTGGTAAGAACGTACATACTTGCCAAATCATGGATCTCAATTTGGGGTTCAGAAAATATGGCCCCTATAACGATAGTTCAGCTCAATTGTGAATTAAACCAGCTCTTGTGGACTGGAACTGGGAGTCGAATTCCTACTTCTATTTCCTGTGGGAAAATTCATCCCGAGTTCCAAAGAACTTTTGGAACGGAACCCACTTGTAGGTTGGGCACTGTCTACCCAGTGGAAAAAACCATTTGCTGATTATTAAGTTCAAAGATAATGATATCGTACTCCTCCTCGACATTATTCCACATTCCCTTCAGCCACAGGAGATGGTATTTTAACAAAAACCAGAAATACCGAAAACTATGACTTGACAAGGAACCCAGGGTCCCTTTAGCAACATATGAATTAAAGGGAGAGAGCTTGCTTTTTCTGACTGAAAGCTCATGGTTCTTGAGAACACAGCAAGGTTAATGGGGGTCATCCTGCTTAGGAACACATCCTTGGGGACACATCCTACGTGGGGACCCATGCTAACATGTACTAGCCCACCAGGCCAATGCATGAGGATGAAAGGAGTCTCGCCTGCCCTTCAGGAAGACCTCACTTGAACTCTGCTCTCTCGACTGCCTTCTGCTTGGCTTCTGCCTTCTTCTCTGGGGGGCAGGCAACTGTCTTTTGATTAAGCAGAACATTCTAGACTTTCTTGTTGCTTGTGAACAAGATCCTTCCCTCTCTCCCCCCTCCATCTCACAGTATTACCTCCGGCCTTAGTTCCAACACTTTATATCCACGCAGCATCACAGCAAACCATGGGTAACCAGAGCCACAAGATGGCCTCGAGTTTTAATGTCTCACATTCTGCTGGTTTGTGCATAATAATTTTTCCCCATTAACAAAGAGCTTTGCTTCATTTTTTTTGCACAAATGATATCAAAACAAGAATAAGGAAACAGAACAACAAAAATTGGTAATTGTACTATCCCTTGGAACATCTAAGTTTCTGAGTTCTTGCTCAATGGCCAATATACTTTACCTCTGATCTACTCAGTTTTGCATCTGTCACTCAGTGATGGAGCCCTCCTAACCTCCTAACCCAGCACATGAAGATGAATTACTCTTATCCCAGAAGTTCAGTCTGCAGAGCTTATATAATCAGTATGGACATTGGATTTCACTCAACTTTAATGAGGGAAATTGAATACATGATTTCCCAGTGGAATATACTTCTTATCCATGAAGCAGGCAAGTGGAGAGCTGCAATGTTCTTGGCCAGTTCCATAGGACACTGAGTAGAATATTTTGATTCTAGAAGTGATATAAAATAGATTTCAATTGACTATCTCCAAACTGGATTCCTGCCCCCGGGTTACAAAAGTAAAATCCTGATTCCCAATACGCTGGGAACCTAACTTTCAACCTCCCTGCATTAGCTGGCATGCCACGGTTTAGTTACATATTGGATTTACAGCTGTTCTTAAACGGCTAAAACACACAAAATGCTGTGTTTTTCTACTTGAGGATCTCTGAGAACCTCCCAGTCAACAATGTTCATCAATGGTGCTTATTATCTTAATGAAATCCAAAGTAAGCACTTTCTTTATTTTACAGGTGGAAAAACATGTTTATCTGAGAGAGAAAAAAAAACGGTCAGCTTACTTTGGGCAGCACATTCTAAAGATACTGATAGGAACAGAAGACCTTACAGAAAATCAAATGTTTTCTGCCACATGAGTTCCTTATTTTAGGTAATTTTTTCTATTCTAGACCTTTTTTTTTTTTTTTTTTTTTGCTATTCTAGACCTAATTCTGCTACAGAATTTTTTCTTTTAAAGATTTATTTATTTGAAAAAGAGAGAGAAAGAGCATGAGGTGGAAGGAGCAAACGGAGAGAATCTTCAAACTGACTCCCCACTGAGCACAGAGCCGGACTCAGGGCTTGAACCAAGAGTCGGCCACTTAACCAACTAAGCCACCCAGGTGCCCCAGAAAGTTTTTCTTCTATAGGCATATCTCTTCCACAGGAATTTCTCAATAAAGAGTGAGAGAAAATAGGCAGGTGCTTCTGAAGACTTCTCTTTCCCTTCCATCCAGGAGTGTCTCTGGACAGATAACCCTGTGACTAGCAGCAGAGTGACCAGAGCTTCCTGTCCAGGTATCTTTTGCACTTCTGATTTGGAGGGCAAGATGAAAAACTTCCACTCCTCATTTTAACTTCGGCTGAAATTACAGACAATCTTCAAGTTTCTTGGAACTAAATACTTAACTTTCATGAAGCTGGATAAGCAACTTTGTCATAACCTTTCCAATTCCATAAAGTAGAAACAATGCCAGCATTATAGCTAATCTAATCAGTAAACGCAGCTAGAAGGTATCAGAATAGTGTGTGGTCAGTAGAAATAAGAGAATATTTTAGCCATTTTGCTTAGCCCTTGGATTTATTTAAACCCAAGCCCAAATGGAGAGGATTTCCCTACATTAACATCTGCTTTATTTTTAATTTTTTAAATGTAAGATTCTAAGTTGGCCAGGCTTATTCCTTTATGCATTCATTCACTGTTACGGCCAACAACTGTTCATCGAGCCCCTACAATTTGCTAACCGGAGTGTTAAGCACTGGGGATATAACAGTACAAAGTTAGCACAGGCCTCTACTTTTCCGGAGCTTACACTGCAGTGGGAGACTGATGGTGGACAAAAAGCCAATGAATACTAAGATGTTAGAGAGTAATAGGGGCTTTGTACAGATTTGAAAAAGGTACTGTGGTAAAGATAAACTAAACTGAAGAGTCAAAAAAGGTCTTCTGGGGCGCCTAGGTGGCTCAGTTGGTTAACCATCTGCCTTCGGCTCAGGTCATGATCCCAGAGTTCTGGGATTGAGTCCTGAGTGGGGTCGGGCTCCCCGCTCGGTGGAGAGCCTGCTTCTCCCTCTGCTCCTCCCCCCGTTCATTTTCATTCTCATTCTCATTCTTTCTCTCTCTCCCTCTCTCTCTCTCTCTCCAATAAATACATAAAATCTTTTTTTTTAAAGGTCTTTCTGAAAAAAGACATTTATATTGGGATGTAAATGGCAAGCAGGAACCAGCCGTAAAGATCAGGACACCATTCGTGGTAACAGGAAGAGCACACTGAACAAAGTCACTGTAATCCTCTGAGGAAGTGACCAAGGTCCCAAGGCAGCACAGAGGAAGGTCTACACTCAAGGGCCAGACTCAGGCATTTGAATCCCAGTTCCACCACCAGGATTCAAGTATCACAGGAGTACGTTCTCTAACTCCTATGAGGGTTTCGCAAACCTTTGTTTCCTTGTTGGTAAAGTATGGATCATAATAGCTTCCCGCTCACAGAGTTGTCACAAGGTTTAAAGGGACTCATATATGTTAGAATAATGACCAATACACACTATCTGTGATGTAAGGGATGGTCACTATTTTTAATACCAAAAGTGCCAAGTATATACATTCATGTTCATACCTGCATTATTCACAATAGCTAAAAGCGTAAGCGACCCAGAGAGTTACAGATGGATAAATGGATAGATAAAATGTGGTCCATCTGCACAGCAGAATGTTACTCAGCCTTAAAAAGGAAGGACATTCAGACACGCGCCACCACATGGATGGATCACAAGGACATTATACTGTAGGAAACAATCTAGTCACAAAAAGACAAATATTGTATGATTTCACCTAATATAGGGTGTCTAGAGTAGGCAAATTCACAGAGGCACAGGATAGGATGGTGGTTGCCAGGGGCTTGGGAAGAGGGGCTGAGGACTTAGTGTTTACTGGGGGCAGAGTTTCAGGTTGGGAAGATGCAAAAGTTCTGCAGATGGAAGGCGGTGATGGTTGTATGACAATGTGGATATACCTAACATTACTGAACTAGACACTTCAAATGGCTAAGATAGGAAAATTCGATGCTATGTGTATTTTACCACAACTTTTTTTAAAGTGCTAAATATAAAGTACAATGTGCGATCGCATCAGGGTAGAGATGGAGTAGCAGCTATGCGATAGCAAAGGTTACTGGGACATGAAAAGTTGTACATGTCTAACAGTTTCCACTCACATCTCAGCCTACACGGCTGGCACCCTAGGCATGTTCAGTTCACAGCCCCCCCTGGATACCCATGGTGACCATGGATGGAATTTTCATTCAAGACTATTTTCCTTCTCACACCTCCTGATGTGTTAGTCAAGGTTCTTGTTATAAGCAACAGAAATTGGCAGGAGAGGCGTTTATTTAAAGGATATGATATGGGCTCAAGAAGCTAAACTTCCAGGAAGGGACCCCCAATCATGCTGCTATACAAGGCTGCTTGGAAAACTGGACCACCAATGTCATTGCGCCCCAAATGCCACTATTTACACCCCTGTAGCCCTGTACCACTACCATCAGGACCAATGTCACTTGTAGGTGGGACGGACTCTACCCTCCCCCCGCCCCAAGAACTACATGCCTCAACTGTCACTCACCAGCAAGGATAAATTCCATGTGGAACTTCCTGTTCCAGATTTCTTATTTGTATGTCGAATAGGATTGATGGATGAAAGTCACCTGCCTGTGTCTTAACTTGATATGGCCAAGTGAGTTCTGGAGTTTCTCTTGGGATCGTAGGATTCAGAAATCTGGAAATTTTACAAAATAGCAAAGGTGAGAAGTACAGGGCATCCAGAATTTTAACAAATATCCACCAGAGTCCACTCCCTAGCCTTCCAGCATCAACGTTCACTCTTGCTTCACAGCGAAACTTCACAACCATACACGATCTAGAAAAACGACCAGAAAGTTCCCATCATTGTCTTGGGTGGAAAAAACCTGATGTCCTCAAAATATCAATGACCCTTAAATCAACCTCTAAACCTAAGGAGATAAGAACGAATGGGGTCAATGTTGGGCAGGTTCAGTTTGAAATGCTAAAGAGGAAGTGAAATCTAGAACCCAGGAGATGGTCTGGTTAGATGTATGAACAGAGGAGTCATTTGGGCGTTAGGTTTGCTGTCGGACACAACTGCTGAGGGTGACATCTTGGGCAACACTTCGTGGAGGAGGTAAAAGAAAAGGAGCCAACAGGGGATGCTGACGAGACTGGGGGAAGAATGAGGAGGGAAGTGAGGCCAGTGGAGCAGCCAAAAGCATCCGAGGCACAGAGGGGTACAAATACTGGGAAAGAGAAGAGTCTCTAGTCTTTGATGACGTTCCAGAACATAGTTTCAACCAAACCACGAGTGCGAGCCAGAACTCAGTGGACTGAGTGGGGTCTGAGTGGGAGGTGCAGAGGGGAGGCAGCCAAGTTCACACCAAGCCTGTTATGAAGTTCGTCTCTGCAGGGAAGGGGAGGGATATGGCAGAAGCCCTTACATAACACAGTGGCTGATGTTCAGCCCCCGCATGAGCACACTGTGGGGATCGACCCGTCTAGGGTTCAACGTGAACATTAATCATCTGTGTGCCCAGTTCAGACGTCTGCTTGGTTTCTCATTTATCTTTCAGCGAAGGCTCCAATGAGTTTATTCAGGCACGAAGATTCTAGAGACTGTTTCAATTTAGAATGGTTCAGCAAATGGGCACTTAAATAGAGACAATGGTTTTGGCAGTGATTTGGGGGTTTTAAGAAAAATAAATTTGCACCCATAACTCGAGATATTTTTGTTCTGTTTTTCCAGGGTGAGTTACAAGCCGTTTCTAAGAAAGCAGTTACCCTGCGACATATTTGTGTGTTTGATTTTGTCATCTCCAGTTCATTCTTACTTAATATCCTTTATTAGATATGTGCACTTCTATTTCCATACAAATTGGGGAAAGGGCATATGAATTGAATTATTAATATAGCAAGCACATGTTCCATATTCATGCCAACAAAACCAGCAATAGCCTGCTGTCACCATTTGCAGATCCTGATTTCTTTACGTCCTCCAGCCCCTAGTGCACCTGGAACAGCTATCATAAAGTGCACGTGGAGAGAATGCCCTTACTCCAAAATTCTTTAAAGTCTTGCGGTGTTAATAATTTTGCCAACAGAAAGCTTACGGGCTTCCAGAAAGATAGCAAAGTGGGTGACAATGCCAAGAGCCTCCTCCTCACTAAATGCTATGACATACGGAACCACAAAAAGTTTGAGCAGCAAAGATGCCAGCAATGAATAGGAGATCTGGCCTGACCCATGCTGGGTAAGTCTATCTAAATTCGCAGGGCAGAGAAGACAAGAGCAAGTTCCAGATCACAGAGGGCTGAATTGGAAAAAGGTTCACATCTGTGAGGGCCTGTTTTCCCCAGTTCTGCCTCAGAGAAGCAAGGGCAAGGTACCTAATTCCTACGTCTTTGGCCCTTCATCTGTATATTAGATAATCAGACCCATGTCGCAGGTTTCTCAGGAAGACTGAACATGTCAATGCAGGTAGAATCTCACTTGCACACCTTGCACCAATGATGGTGGTGGCATCATTATTATTCCACTTCAGCCACTGAAGTTCACCATAGCAGGCTGAACTCCAATTAGCTTCTGCGCCAGGCCCCACAGTGTGTGGCTTCCTGCTCTTTGGTCTTGCCGCTCTCCATTCCAATGTGTCTAGAATGAGTTCTAGGCTCCTATGAGTCTCCTGGGGACTTCCTTTCCCTTCTAGACTTCCCTTCTATAAAGAAACAATACTTCCATGTTCAATGAGCTTATGACAGAGCTAAGGCATCAGTTTTCTCTTTTTTTAAATAATCCTTAAATTTTCATTTTTTTTAAAGATTTTCTATTATTTGAGAGAGAGAGAAAATGAATGGTGGAGGGCAGAGGAAGAGAGAGAAGCAGACACCCTGCTGAGCAGGAAGCCCAGTATGGGACTCGGTCCCAGGACCCTGCGATCACGACCTGAGCCGAAGGCATCAGGTGCCCAAGGTATCAGTTTTCTGAACACCTCTAGTTCCTCTGATTATATGGAAGTCCTTCTCTGAACCATAAGTGTCTCGGTCAGGGTTCTCAGAGAAACAGAACCAATAAGATGTACACAGAGATAAAAATATAAAGAAAATATGTAAAGGAATGGGCTTGTGTGGCTACAGAGGCTGGCAAGTCCCAAGATCTGCAGGGTCATTCCTTTGGCCCCTATTTGGCAAGCTGGAGACCCAGGAAAGCTGATAGATTAGTTGAAGTCTGAGTCCAAAGGCCTGAGAACCAGGAGAGGCAAGGATGCAGTTCTAGTTCAAAGGCTGGCAAGTTTGAGCCCCAGGAAGACCCAGTGTTTCAGTTTGAGTTCAAAGACAGAAAAAAAGCTGATGTCCCAATTCAAAGGCTGTTAGGCAGGAATTCTCTCTTACACTGGGGAAGGTCTGTCTTTTTGTTCTGCTCAGGCCTTCAACTGATTGGTTGAGGCCCCCCTACCTTAGGAAGGACGATCTGCTTTGCTCTGTCTACCAACTGAAATATTAATCCCATTTAGAAAAACTCACAAACATACCGAGAATAATGCTTGAAGAAATATCTGAATACCCTATGGCTCAGTCAAGATGACATAAAATTTACCATCACAATAAGCATATAGTCCCAAGGCTCAGGCCTAGGCTAATCAGTAAGATTCCACTGGCTAAAGGTGGACACATGACAAACCACTAATGAAGCAGACCAGGTAAGTCATATACTGTGTATTTCTGGGAAAGGACATCCTTTTCTCTCTTTCTTTTCATGTGATGCCTAGAGCTGCTGGAGCTGTTCACTGTCCTGAGGAAAGTCAGTGTAAGGAGCCCAGAGAGGGTCAGGAGAATCTCAGAGGAATGCTGTGGCCCTAATCAAGCTATATATAAAGTCTGATTACCTTGCGACATTTGCATTACCCATTCTCTACTATGCGACCCAATTTGGTTGGGTTTTCTGAAACTTGCAACAGGAAGTTGGTCTATTCTAACTGGTCTATTTACTCCAACACTAGGACCATTTTGTCAGCAATATGTTCCCTGCTCCTGAGCTCTGTCCCTGCATAAGTAGTCCATATCTGGAACAATGTGAAAGCCATTACGTACTTGATCTGGAGAATCTCCCTCAAATGTCACCTCTGCCTAGTCTTACCAGAATGATCTCTTTACCCTGTCCTGCCAAATCTCAAGTGACAGGAATGATGTCCCAGAGTGAACTCTCACTTGGAACATTCCTTTGGCCCCTGAGATTTGAAGTGTGGGTCACCTTTTGGGGAGCAGCCCCTCCACCCTGCCCATTCCCAACATTCTCCCTTTCATAATTGCCAGTGCCATCGGGTCATGGATTACGACCAAATAGTAGGAAGAATTATTGCATTGGTAATATGACAGGAAAACAAAATAAATGATCAAAGACAGAATAGTTGTTGCTGGCAAGTATAATTGTTGAAGCAAAAACTGCATTTGATCACATCAGCAGCTTTTTCTATCCCCAAATTCTTTCCTTGAGAAAAGAAACAGGAGGTAGTTGGTGAAAGAAGAGGTTGCCTCCTGTGCTAATTTCAATTCACCTGTGAATTTACTTACATAACCTTCCTCCATCTACTTATGTTTTTGACCCACATGAAAATTTAGGCTTAATATTGGGTTGGTATTTCTTTATAACTTGTTTTTTATTGAGCCACTTAATTTTGATGCTCTCAAGTTTAATGAATAAATTTTTATTTGACCTAATCATAATCTGCTCAATTTACAGACAGTATTTATAACTCAAAAAATAAAATAAAATAAAATAAAAGCATGAAACCAGAGTCAAAGATCTAGGATTGGTGGGATTTTGTATGCTGCCTGGATTCTGGTATTTACTCATGAAAATCATAACAGAGTTAAATTCTGCCCAGGGATGAGAAAAGTGTAAGACTTAGATGTTTGGACTGGGGAGTCTGTATAACCGATTGGGATGGGTCAGAAAAATGTACAACCAATTCCATCTGCTTCCAGGGGAGCCTTGAACTCCTATCTTCAAGATGATATGGGAGAAATTCACTGAGCACTAGGTTTATAAAGTGAGTAGAGGCTGCTTTAGCAGAATCTTGCAAATGGCAACCCGAGGTTTCTTCTCGGTTTGGTCTGTCCCTTCCCAGGCTAAGGTTCCATGACTGCTGGCCAGGTCTAGCCTGAGTTTCTAGCTTGAGTTTCTGAATCTGGGTGCTGAAAAGATAGGGTACAACCCTTCTTCCTGATCTTATGGTAGAGTGGATATGGGAGAAGGAGCCACCCTACTGGAGTGGGCTCCAGGGAAGCTGTGTTTTTGAGTGACAGCCAGGGTTCAGTTCAGGCAAGGAAGTGGAGGAAGATTTAGTGATGGTGGACGGGAGTGTGTTTTCCTGCAGCGAGAATTCCAGAGGGTAGGGCAGAAATGTTTGAGTGATAGTCAGCTGGAGCCCTTGGGCCAGGGGAGAGGGAGCCCAGATCAGCTTGGGGTCAAGAGAATTGGGTGGTGGTTGACTGGAGGGCCTTATAACTTGGTCATGGATCAAGAATTACAATAATTCACTCATCCATCCTATGAATATTTATTGAGTGTGCTCTCTGTGCCAGATGGTGGTTTGGCAATGAGAATACAGACGTGAATAACATGAAGTCCCCACCATGTGGAGTACATCCTCTAGTGGGCCAGACATTGCGCTATGGGGAAGCGAGGTGAGGAAGCATCGGGCAGGTCAGGGAACTGACAGGGACAGGAGCTGCTTTCTTAGGTAAGGTGGTCAGGAAAGGCCTGTCTGAGGGATGCCACTGAGCAGAGAGCTGAAGGGAACAGGGAGGGACAAGACCAGGAGGCTTCCCACAGGGGCCACGGCGGCCATATGGTATGTGGAGGAAGGCTTCCAGAACAGAGGGGCTGAAACACGGCAGGAGGGGAGGGAAAGGAGCAGCAGGAGTGAAGGGCCTGAGCAGCCAGGCTCTGAGAGGTCCTGGCCTAGTGTTTGAACTTTATTCTGTGTGGAACACCAGGCCAGTGACACCTTGAGTGTGGAAGTGTCATGATCTGCTGTCACACCACAGATCCGTGGTGTGAGGGGTTCCGCTGGCCTCAGACTGTCATCTGGAGCGTTAGTCCCATCAGCACCCATGAGAACGAGTGTGGCTCAAGCCTCTCATCAGCAGCCGCATGCAGGAGTGGGTTTTTATCCTGCCCTAAAAGTGAGTTGGCAGAAGCCAAAGGTGGTCTTTGGCTCCCAAGACTTACACAATACTGGAAACTTCTGGTGAGGGGACTGTGGTCTCTAAAAACAGTCAGCCCTGGATCCCTTACTGTGCTCTGCCCAGACACTCAAGCCTCAGATGTGTAAAGATGTGAAAACTTAGAACTGGATAGAAGCTCTTCAGCCACCTGATCCAATGCCCTCTGTTTTGGAAGTAAAAAAGGGGGCCTCCAGAAAGGTGAGGTGGCCTGATCAGGAACGCGGGCCTCTGGGAAGCAGAGCAGGGAGGAAGGCAGGGCCCCTCTGCGAGCTGCAGATCAGGGCTCCCATCCTCCCTGTCCAGGTGAAGGCCAGCCCATCGGAGTGAGAATTCCATCATGATCGCTTACCCTAAGTTGGTCCCCAGCCTGCCCAATGCCCTCCCCCACCCCTTCATCCTCCTCTCAAAAGATGGCGACCTCAGCCAGACCCACAACCATTTGGGTGGTGCTCAGTAAACAGAACCCTGGGACCACAAGAAGTGGGCATGGGGCTAAAAGTTCTGACAGCTCTAAGAACAGCACCAGCATTAAGCAATAACTTGCCAAGAGCCATAGTTAAAACAGTTTGAGATGGAACCAAACCGGTTATCATTTACACGTGGAAACGAATGTGCTCTTTCCCAGTATTCCCATTGGTGGGTTCTATCTCTCTCTCCAGAGACAATCTCTCTATTGCTCATAACATCCCTGGACCTCTCTTCAATACAACAGTAGCAGTGCAAAGTAGGCTTTTGAGTCAAAGATACCTAAGTTAAATCGTAGTTCTAAAATATGTAAGCTAGCTGTGTGACTGTGGGTGAGTTACTTAACCTCTCTGAACCGTAGCTGCTTCAGTTATAAAAGAGTCATAATTATGCTTACTTTACAAAACTGATGAGAAGATTAAATAAGATGACAGAATTGAAAGTACCTGCGCTCGGTATATAATAGATTCCCAGAAATATTTTCTCTCTTTCTCCTTTGGGAATGACCCTCAGAAAGTGAAGCATTAGTTTAAGTAACTTAGTGGAGCCAAATTGTTACTGTTATTCTGAAGGTCAATAATACCTTTGAAGATGGCCAACAGCTATTAGGATTCAAGTGTTACAAATAAGAACAGCAATGGAATGGACAATGCAAGGTGCAGCCATCATGCTCGTAATAAGAACGGTTTTCTGTATGGATTGAAGACAAACTTTTCTCGATGTCCACCATATTCTAAGCACTGTGCTGGGTAGTGTGACTATAATAAACACACCATAGTCCTTGTTCTGAGGAGCTCACGGGTCTGTATGAGCTACAGTGGCATTGTTCATGAAGTTTTCAAAAATAATGTATATGGTGTTGAAGATACCCGAGAAACTTTGTTTAAAAATAAATTTTGCTGCCTCATATCTTAAAAGCCTCGACATAAATCATTAGAAAAAACAATTAGACAATTCCTCAAATAATTAGCTCTTCTTTACTAATGTGGCATGGTTTTCTCAAAGATAAGCAATTTAATAAATTATTTGAGTTTCACAATTATGTAGGCATTTTCCAAACCTGGGGTTTCAAACCAAGAAAGTTATTGATATTTTCTTCATTAGAATCTCTAATTAGGGGGCGCCCCAGGTGGCTCAGTCAGTTAAGCATCTGCCTTCAGCTCAGGTCATGATCCCAGGGTCCTGGGATGAGTCCCGCATCAGGGTCCCTGCTCAGTGGGGGGCCTGCTTCTCCCTCTCCCTTTGCCCTTCCCCACTGCTCCTCTCTCTCTCTCTCGCTTGCTCTCTCAAGTAAATATATAAAATCTTTTTTTAAAAAAAGAATCTCTAATCAGGTTATTAATTATTATTTTAAACAATAAGTGGCCTTCATAACACAAAGACAAAGCTTCAACTTGTGAACTGTTTTTCCATCCTGTATGGAACAAAAGCCGCCCTCCCTAGGAATTTTCATGCCCTTCTATTTTGCCTTGATTTCCTTAATTGTGAAATGGAGATATTGGAATTACCTACTCAAAATACCGTGGTGAGGATTAAGTGAGCCCATAGGATTTAAAAGGTTTAAGCAGTGCCAGGAGCACATTGAGTTTGCTGTTCCCATTGTTATTCTAATCTGATACCCAAACACTAAAACCAGGTAGTGGGTTATTGACAGCTTTCTACGTTGGAATTCTGCATTCCCCTTATGATTAAAAGATGTCATCCAAAGTCAGCTTTCTGGGTTTTGTTTCACGGTCAGCAAAAACTCAATTTATGTGGCATCATGAGTATGCAAAGAGAAACAAATATAAAGATCCAACCCTCTGATGTGGCATGAGGCGTGGAGGACATGAGTGTGGGGAAATGGGAGTTCATCCAGGATGGAGCTTAGAGGCGCTCATGTTGCTAGGTCGGTAGCAGCTCGCCAAGTTTGAATCTGACCGTGAACATTCCTTTCTGCATTCTACAGCCCTTTGCCACAGCGTCCGCAGAATGAAGACACAGCAACGTGGGGCTTGGCAGTCACCCCAGGCACTGAGATCACAGGAAAATGGAGGAAGCGGATCTGGTGTAGCAAACCTCTGTCTGACTTCCTCTCAGTCCTCCCGGACCCCAAGGTTGGGGGCATGGGGGCGCGCTGTGAACCTTCTCTCCCACCCCAAATGCAGCCTTGCTGTAGGGTCATTGCATGCAGAGAAGAGAAGAGAAAGAATCTAAAAGTCTGCGGCTGTCCATCTCTGGGACATCTCTGGTTGAAGGCTGGGGGGAAGGTGGTAGGAATGGGGTAGACCAGGAGGACAAAGAACAAGAGTTTACGTCCCAGTACGTCCAATTCCCTGCCGGGAACCAGACTTATCAATGCCTTTGATATTTAGACATTCCTGTAGAACACCCCACGGCAACCTGGTCTGACATGGATGCTGTCCTAGGACTCGGGGAGCACTGGCTTCGCTGAGGGCCTCTCCTCTGGAGAATGTGAGAAGACCGCTCACCGGAAGTGAAGTGGAGACACCCCATCGCAGGCTGAGAGGGAAAGCTGAGGACGTCCTCAAGAAGACCAGCAGCTGCAGGGGGATGGCAGATGCCAAAGGCCAGAGAGGGAGCGAGTCTAAGAAGTTCCACTTCCCCTTCCCCTGGAGGCCTGGTGGATAAGGAAGCCTGCTCCCCTTTTATCTTGGGACAATCTGAGGAGCCCTGTCAGACCTGTGACCTGAGCGGTTCAGATATCTTGTCAGAAACACAGGGCAACTTGCTTATTCTTGTCTCAGGTCCTCTCCCAAAACAAAGCCACCAGAACACAGGAAAATAGGCAATGGTCCTTAGAGTACTGGGAATGCACAGGTCAGAAGACGAGTCTGCTAAAACAGACGATCCTCTCCATTCACTGAAGATACAAACATGGATGCATATTCTCCCCCTAGGTGCCGGATACTGTGGTAGGCACGCAGGGCCCAACAACGAACCCTCAGATAGCACCTCCACACCCACAAAGCTGAAATTGTGGAGGGGGAGATGCAGCGCTAAGCAAGAAATGAAGAGTGCCCCCGGCCCGAGAGCGGAGCGCTGCGCAAGTGTGGAGGAGGCAGATTTAATTCGACATACCTCTTGTATGGAAAAGGAATAGCAGATCTAAGGTTATATTTATTCTGTTACTACTTTAAAAGTCCAAACACCAATCTACTGGGTTAATCCAATGCTTAAGCTTACCTGCCTCCCCTGTCTGGAACCCCCAAAGCATCTCTAAATGGATTCGAAAGTACTTTCAGGGAGGTCTACAACAGAAACAGCAGTGAAGCTGTTCAGGCCCGTCTGCTATTCATTCCTTCACCGTTTCCATGTTTAACTTGCTCTGTTTACTCATTTGGTAAAAAGTGACTCATTTCCTCTATTCGACTGTTTTAGCATCCATGAAATGTGGAGGAGCTCCCTCTATCCCATCTTCCCTGTGCAAACACTAGTTACAGTGTCTGAGAGGGCTTTTCATTGAGAGCATTGCTAGCCCCTCACATTAGTAAAACCTGTTGTTAATATGCTCCCTGAATTGTTCAAACTACTAACGCTAACATGTGATCTCTTTATCACTCTTTTCACCCCAAACATCCCAAAACCACTTTCCATAATAAGATATGACATTGCCAAGGTCGTTCATCCAATTCAGCACCACTGCTTTATCCTGGATCCATGGGAGTGGCTAGACTAACCTCTTTAGTCCACTGAAATGAATTTCCACCAAGCCTACTTGACTTGGTGTTGGAACATCCAAGAATACATAGAGTTGGAAAGTAATTTTTGAGATTATTGATGCCATCTTTATTACTGGGCAAAAGGGAAAACTGAGGTGCCAGGAGGTTGTGTGACTTAGCCAGAACTACCTGGCTAGTAAGAGTTAGTAGCACCTGAGGACTGGTCCTTGGTCTCCGGTGCTCTCCTTACCACCGCCGCTGGCTCCCCACGGCTCAGCACAGAGCCTTTTATGTGGCACCTGAAATAGCACGCAGTACATACATTTTAAATGGATGAACGGTGACTGCTGAAGACGGGATCATTTATTCCTCACAACAGTCCAATGATGTACGTTCTGTTAATGCCCTTAATATACCAAGCCAGGCAGAAGTTAAGAAGTTTGCCTAAGAGAACACAAATAGATAAAGTCAGAGCCAGGATTTGAACCCAGGGCCCCTGACTGAGTCTGTGATCTTGAAGACTATGCTGTACCAACAATGAAGGGATGGATACATCATAGCATTTATATAACCCTGAAGGAGGAGGAGAGGGCAGGGGGAAGGGTTTAAGAACAACAAAATAGAAATTGAGTGTCATACAAATATATAGAATTATCACAGATATATATGCTTTATACTATACCCACATAAACCACAGTCTGATACCCTTTCAGACTGCTAGACACCGCAGGGTTGCTGATCTGAACCTCAAACACTATGTAAAGTAAGATAGGGCAAAACATTTGCCTTCTTGCCATATAAATTTTGAATCATAGCAACTGGTATTAGGTTGTTCATAAAAAAATTTGAATTATAGATGTAAAATGGTAGTCATAATAACCACCTTCTGAAAGATACCTGGCTAAATCTAGTTTTTTTTTAAATTTCAGAGAACATATTACCACAAGAAGTTAACGCCATCATCGCATGATTTATTAGTACTAGGATTCTCGCGCTGTCATACAATTTCTCCTAACACTAAATTGGAACATTATGGCTGGGCGTGCTGATATTTCTAACGTCCTTACCATAGACACTTGCACTTGGTCATTATTTTTTAGAAGCCCCCCCTTCTCAACAACTTAAAAATTTTGAATGGAGCTGATTTTGCCAAACTTGACATTTACCTCTCCAAGATTATTGCAAATGGATCTGAAGTTCTCTTTAAATGCCCCTGAATGATTTTCTTCCTTTCCTGGCGAAAGGAACCAGTGGTCTACCACATTGGGGCTGCTGGGCTAGGGTGTGATGGGAACCACGAACTTTCCCACGATGGGAGTAGCGTAGGAGGGATCTGTCGTGCTCTCCTTGAAGTGATTACTCTTTGTGGGCTTCTTCACATCCTCCTCCACGTCTCCCCTCTCCTTCTCCCCTTCGCCAGGCTGCCCCTCAGCACAGGGCGTCCATTATTCAGGGTGACCCAGCACAGGCAAAGCTATGCAGGAGCCTCAGGCAGATGCTGAACAGAGCCTGTGACTATTTCATTTTTAAAGATGTCTACACCTAAAGCATACAAATCATCCATAATAACTCTTCCTCTCTTGGTTCATCGATGTTGGAAGAATCCTTGTAAATTCCGATTCCATAGCACACAAAATAATCCATTCCTGGAAGTGTGATCGTTCCCAGTCAGGTTTCAAACAGGAAAACTAAGGGGTTGTTTGGGTGTCTCTTAAGATTCCCATCTGAGTGTTAATGCCTGAGTCACCAGCTCTCAAATATTATAAACATGAAACCAAAGCATCAAGTCCTCCCATTAGCAGGATTCAGGTGCTCCCAGAGAGGACAAAGCCAGCAAGAGCAGCAGGAAGGAGCCCCAGGTCTCCTCGAAACATCGACATCTAGTGGCTGTAGGGAGAAAACTATCCTGAACTCGCCACCCCCACTCAAGAAAGGTCTAGAAGGGTGCTTAGGCATCAAGCTAGTTCACCCTCTACACTTCCAGGTAAGAAAGTTGAAGCACAGGGCTAAAACATCTCACCAAATTTCACACCTCTAATGGGTGGTGTTAGTGATTATTTCGCACAGGTCACTGCTACCTGAATATTAGTATGCAGGAACTCGGGGCAAATCATCCATGCAACAATGGTTAGTGGGTGAGAGGGAGTTTCAGTGGTTTATGGTTCACCAGGTATTTGCATCTAAATGCAGTGATTTTTCCAAATTTGATCATTCATCCTTTATTGATCAAGGCACTGCTTTATGAAAGGGAAAAAAAGTCAAAATTCACATCCCCGACTAAATTAAAAAGGAGCCGAAACAAGCTTCGAAAAGCCATATCAGGCAGGCTCTAGCTCTGAAATTCTATGCAAACTGAACTCATACAAGACCTTTTCTGCATTTCGTGATGATAAAATGTGAGCAAACAGAATACTCTTGCTCCCCAAATACTGGATGTTCTATGTGTACAATAAAAGTCTGTAGTAAGTCTAAAAGAAAAGAAATCACAGAGGTAGATAACTTTGTGCTGTAGGTACAGATCAGTCCCGTAAGCTTCAAACAGGGTGCTGAATGAGACGCGCTATCTTATAGATTAATGAACAGCAGGGGAGAGAGAGAAAATTCCAAAGAGTTAGGAATCAGAGCTGTTATGCAAGGTAGAGGGGGAAAAAAGAGGAAGCCAAGGTTCTTGGTCCCAAAATATCCCTACAGGAAGCTCAGTGGAACAATTTTCCATGGCAAACAGGAGACATGTCTCATAAATAACCCGCCAGGCAGGGCCAGGAGCAAGACAAGGAACCTGTGGAGGAAGGAGGGAAAAGCTGACTGAGCGGGCACGCTGGTGTTGACATGCCCTCCCAAAGGAAAGCTGTGGACGCCAAGGCCCAGACACTGAATATTTATATTCTGCTTGTAAAATGTGTCTTTTATAGAGAATTTCATCCAAAGAGTTCCTTAAGACAAGATCCTTTTATACTTCCCATCTCCCCTTGTCATCAAGCCAGCAGATGTGGAAACGCCTTCATTTGGAAATGGGGGAGTCAGGCAGAGATAGTCTGGCCGAGGCCCCTAGCAAGCTGCCTGGAACATTGATTTCTCCTAGAATAGATTAAAAACAAAAATAAAAACAAAACCAAGATAACAACTATATGTATTACATATATGTTATATATCAGATCTGTGTACCTGAACATAAATATACCTGAATGAACCTGATCCATTCTGAATTTAAACATAAGATCAGATACTACTCAACCATCGGAAAAAAATGAAATCTTTGCCATTTGCAACGATGTGGATGGAACTAGAGGGTAACTCAATCAGAGAAAGACAATTATATGATCTCACTGATGTGTGGAATTTAAGAAACGAAACAGAGGACCATAGGGGAAGAGAGGAAAACACAAAACAAGATGAAATCAGAGAGGGAGAAAAACCCTAAGACTCTTCACAGGAAGGAAACTGAGGGTTGCTGGAGGGGAAGAGTTGGGGGGATGGGGTAACAGGGTGATGAATGCTAAGGAGGGCACGTGATGTAATGAGCACCGGGTGTTGTATACAACTGATGAATCACTGACCTCTACCTCTGGAACCAATAATACATTATACATTATTGAATTTAAATAAAAATAAAAGAACTAAAGAGAGCTAAAAAATATATAAGATCAGTTCTTAACAACAATCAAGAAACAAACACACTATGATCCAACTATGCCGCTGAGACCCCAAGATCCTTTAGAGCCATGCCTGTCCTCCCATTCTTCCACTTGGAAATGCACTAAGAACAGAGACCCGAGAAGCTCTGAAGGCCCAGTATGAGTGAGTCAATAGGAAAAAGCCAAGCCATACTCACAGCTGTACTCACTCCCCAGCAACTAGGAAGGTTTGAGTTCCTCCGTAAGAAAGGAGACAACTGATGACGAGCACAGGTCGCATGGACAAGCTGGAGACAGGAGATCTCAACATGGCAGGGGACCCAGGCAGGTGACTGCTGCTGCAAGGATGGACTGACTAGTAGGCGATGGGCCGGAAGGTCACCTGTGTGCAGGTGGTCATGGAAACTCCTGGGGCCATGCCTCTACTGCCTTGGCTGTCCATCACAGCAACTCCCCCTGCCCCGCCGCCTTCCCCGCGGTCCTGGCCAACCCAACTAACAGCACGCTTTTGCCCTATGATCTTGACCCTCTGCCACCTCTGCCCCCAGCCCCCACCAACCTCTCACCCACCTCCCCCTGACACTGCCTACTTCTCATAGGATTTCCCTCAGGTATTTCCTCTATGGAGTCTCTTCCTAACCCCCTTTGTCTCTGAAGCACCCCCAAAATGGATCATTCTCTCCCTTGGGCTCCACTGTACTCAACCAACGAACACACAGCATTTATTTGTCCACTTCCTTCTACTGACCGTCCCGTGGGGTTAACCTCCCCCCACCTTCCACGTTGGACATGTGTGTGCCCTCAGAGCCTCCTCCCAGAATCCCATGCCTGGGCATCTTCCAAGAGCCCCCGAGCAGGAGGCGAGGGGCACGCAAGCATGAGACACAGCCCTGTCAGTTGCACCTGTCAAAGCTGGACGGAACCTGCACCGGTAAGTCTCCAGGGTGTGGCTGGAATGTGACAGCCGGGAATAAGGGGTGTTTCATGTGGCAAGACAGACTGCAAACTGGAGTTCATGGGGGTTGGGGGAGGGGGCATGACAGGTGGGGGGCCGAACAGGAACATCAAGGAGAGGAAATAACTGGCTTCTGAGGACGCTTTACCTCCAGCCCTGGGCATAATGTCATTCACTTAAAATGTCAGGACAAAGACAGGCAACTCAGATCTCTGCAGCCACAACCTGTCCACTAGGACTGCAAATCACTCTCTGCTGTTCACATCCTCATGGCAGATCACAAGGACCCCACAAGGTAGGTGCTGCATGGAGAGACAGGACAGGGGAGCTAACGGCTCTTCAAATTTAAGGAGATTAGCACCGGAAGTGTTCCCTTAGAGGTCACGTACTCTATCCCTCTCATTTATGTTCAGGAAATCCAGAGAAGAGGCTTCCCACAGCTTCCCAGCTAATCAATGGTAGATCTGGCTCTAGAACATAGCTTTACCTCCCAGTATATGTGCCTGTTAGAACACGATGGGAGGGGCGCCTGGGTGGCTCAGTGGGTTAAAGCCCTCAGCCTTTGGCTCAGGTCATGATCTCAGGGTCCTGGGATCGAGCCCCACATCGGACTCTCTGCTCAGCGGGGAGCCTGCTTCCTTCCCTGTCTCTCTCTGCCTACTTGTGATCTCTCTCTGTTAAATAAATAAATAAAATCTTAAAAAAAAAAAAAAGAACACGATGGGAAAAAAACCCTTAAGTAACACAACTTAGCTGTTTGGGTTTTTTGTTTGTTTGTTTTAAGATTTTATTTATTTATTTGAGAGAGAGAGAACACAAGCAGGCAGATGGGCAGAGGGAGAGGGGGAAACAGACTCTACTGAGCAAAGAGCCCAAAGCAGGACTCGATCCCAGGACTCTGGGATCATCACCTGATCCAAAGGCAGATACTTAATCGACAGCTACCCAGGTGCCCCAACTTAGATGTTTTAGTACAAAAGTACAAACCGCACATTTCTGAGAAGTGGGTAGATCTCCCAGGACATTATGGAAACACCAATTCAGGCCTTCCCCTTGATTTTGTTTCTGGGTGTTGTGCAAACTAATAGTTACCAGATGCGGGCAATGCACGGCTCCTTGCCCACAGAGCTTTACATACTATCAGAAAAGTACATTATCATCAGGCTTTTTAACTTCCGGCTGAGACACAGCATAAAAAACCATCTCACCTCTTGCAGACTGTAGCCCGAGGCTGAGACCCAGCCAGCTGCCCCTCTGTGGCCTGGGAGCTGCTCTGGCTGGACGCCATCTGGGGCTCTCCTTCCTCTTGCTGGCTGTTGCCAGACTCAGGGAAAGTGGCCCCTGAGGAACAGTAGAAGGTCTGAACCAGCCTCGAATCCTGTAATACATAAGGCCCCTCAAGAATTCTGTGACTGTTGTGTTGTGTGTGTGTGTGTGTGTGATGTTTGTTTGTTTGTTTGTTTGTTTCAACATTCTTTTCTTAGAACAAGGATGTTGGGTTTCCTGGGAAGACCAGTCGAACAGGTTAATTTTAATTTGGCTCTGGGAAACTGACCAGTCAGCATTATCAGATTTCATTAGAGCTAGAAGCCCAGGGAAGATTTTAGTCTTCTCCTACCAGCTAAGATCAACTTTCTACCTTTCAACCTTCTAATATCTTCTACATCCAAGGAACACTATAAAAATTTCTCACAAATTCATGGTTGCTATCAATCTCTGATGTACGCAGATGGTTTGGAAAGAGTCTGAAAACATCCACAAATATAAATCATCAGACAATGTCTTCTTGGCTTGCAGATGACTATGGTGGCCCTGCATTAAGGGGGAACAACAGCAGATATATGGAGGAAATATATTGCCTAAATTGCAAGATGACAATATTACATTTTTAAAACCTACTATGACCATATACACTGTCTTAGATATTATTATTATTATTGCTGGTACTGTTATTATTAATTTTACAGTGAAGGAAATTAAACAACCAGAGAAGTGATATGTTTGTTTTTAGCCCCTCCTCTGGTCCAGGTTAGAATTCAGACATTTCTGAACCCTAATACTGAAATCAAGGAGCCAAAGATTTAATAGTCCTCTATATAATAATAATAATAATAATTATCTTAATTAATTTCTTTTCGTAAGTCCTTTGGGGGTTTTTTGGTTTTCTTCCAGTTTCTTAGGATGAATTCTAACTTGTATTTTAAAAATTCCTTCTCTAGTGAAGAGGTATCAAAGGCTATTTCCTTTAAATACAACTTTTCCTGGAGCCCATAGACTTGGTATGAGGTCTTCTAGTTTTTGTTTTGTTTTGTGTTTTTTTTTAAGTGTATTTAAGTAATCTTACATCCAACACGGGGCTAGAACTCACAACCCCGGGATCTAGAGCTGCACACTCTTCCCAGTGAACCAGCCAGGTGCCCCCTAAGGTCTCCTAGTTTTAAAGTTTGCTAGCTAACTTGAAACTTTACCCTCAACCTCCTCTTTGCTCTGTGGATACTCGATAAGAGTGCCCACTAATTTGTAAGTATCTTAGACCAAGTCTTCATGTAATTTATTTAATTTGATTGGATTTTGATCAGAGGCCAATGGTGCTAACTAAAATCTCTACTTTCTTGAACCACTTGAAATGTCCATCATCAAATACTAAACTGAATTTTATAGATGTTAAAGGACAAAAAAGAAAATACAGAAAAACTATATATTCTCTACATGTAAGATACAAATTTCATTACGATTTATTACAAGAGATTACAAATGTGTGAGGATCCTATTTCTCCCTGATTACTTAAAGTGTACTGTGAAATAAAAATATTTAAAAGCATTCACTATATTTGTGCTTATCAAGTTCTGTTTATAGGTCTAATACCTTTTGCTCTCTGTTTAGATCCATGTTGTTTTTTAATGTCAGTATCTTATTTTATCTCAACAATATATGGCAATGTTAACAATGCAACAGAAGCATTAGTCACCTGGGAAATACAACTGAAGAGCATAATAAGATATCGCTATGCTGCCAAGTAATAGGAACACAAAATGAAAGAGACAGACAATGCCAAGTGTTGATGAGGATGAAGAGGAGCTCCCACCCGTACCGAGGTATAAATTGACACGACCACTTGGGAAAACTGATGGGATTTTTGAAGCTGGTCAATATGCACAGTCTCACATCCTAAGGTACACATCTAATCAAGATGTACGTATATATTGACTATAAGACACGTACAAGAATATTCAGAGCAGGGTCGCCTGAGAGGCTCGGGTCACGATCTCCGGATCCTGGGATCAGCCCCCATGTTGGTGGAGGAGTCTGCTTCTCCCTCTGCCTCTGCCCCTCCCCTTGCTGACACTCTCTCTCTCTCTGTCTCTCTCAAATAAATAAATAAAATCTTAAAAAAGAAGAAAGAATGCTCATAGCAACTTCATTCATAACGCTCTCATAGTGGAAGTCCCAATTTCTGTCAACAGTAAAATTAACAAATAAAATTTGGTATAATATAATGGACTTCTATACAGCCACAAAAATCAACAAACTACAGCTTTACACACATTGTGGACGAACCTTGGCAATGTTATGCCCCATGAAAGGAGCCAGACACAAAAGAGTACACACTCGAGAATGCCATTTATAGAAAATTCCGAAGTAGGCAACACAAATCTGTGGTGTCGGAAGTCTAGACAGTGGACGGATACTTTCTTAAGGAAGAGTAGTGACAAAGGAGACAGGAGGAGAGTATCTGGGGGCTGTTTCTTACTCTCAATGCTAGTACATGATCGTGTTCACTTTCTGAAAATCCCAGCAGCTGCCTGTGTACTTAAGACTTGTGCACTTTTCTGAGTGTGTGATACGCTCCAGCAAACATGTTTGGTAAGAATCGAATACAGGGCTCTACCCAGGATTTAGGATGAAACAGAGAATCCCACGCTTCCCCTTTTTTACAAGGTAGAATTCAATTTTCAAGGAAAAGTGGGTCAGGCACTGTGTGAATTTCTTCTCCTAAGTCACTCTGTGAAACTGTCAGCACTGCCCAGTGAGGTGGGTAGTATGATCCCATTTTGCAGATTCGCAGAGGGAGACTCTGAGTGGAATCAGTTTGTCCAGGACCCAATATCTGCTGACCGGCCAATCCCTTCACCTTGGAGGCTGCCGGATCCAGAGGGCAGCCCGCCAAAGCTGAGAGCCTGAAGAAAAGGACGAATGACTGCAACCCTGCATGCTGACTTTTTTCTCCTTCCTTCAGGGTATTTCATATGGATTGCTTAGAGATAATTTAAACTGAAATTAAATTTCAGCGTTCCTCCGTCTACCTTCTCAGCTTCCCTTGCACATTGCTTTTCTTCTAGCACCATTTCTCATAAAGCCTGGTCGTCTTTGCAGTGTTTGCAGGAAGAAATCGTCTAGATTTCTTCTGCTACAAGATTTGCTCTTACAGTATTTGTAATGATAACAAAACAAAACAACATGTATTATGTTACCCACCCAATTCCATTTAATAATATTGTAATAATACTGCAGCTTTATTTAGGGCATCCGGTGTTTTCATTTTACAGCAAATTAAACACAGGTCAAAAAGTGTTTATTCAGGGGCGCCTGGGTGGCTCAGTTGGTTAGGCGACTGCCTTCGGCTCTGGTCATGATCCCGGAGTCCTGGGATCGAGTCCCACATCGGGCTCCCAGCTCCAGGGGGAGTCTGCTTCTCACTCTGACCTTCTCCCTTCTCATGCTCTCTCTCACTCTCTCTCTTTCCTAATAAATAAGTAAATAAAAAAAAGTGTTTATTCAAAATGTATACACACACCCTGCCTATTTTCAAGCAGCTTTGGCTCATAATAAAAGGTGCATATAAAATAAAGCTGAAATACACAATTTGAAACCTCATGAAAGAGGTAGAAACTAATTTAGGATAATACAAAAGTCATTGCTGAATATTAAAATCAAATCATTGAACTATAAGCTTTCTGGAAAACAACTACATAAATCTCCTAATCTGATAGAAAGAAATAAATCAGTTTTACAAAGAAGACAATTTTCCAGATAGAAATTTCCAAGAGGCATGCCAAAGAAACTTATACAAAAGGTTTGATAATGAATGATACAAATCATATGTAGATATCAAGTGACAGTAAGAAGGGTCATGTTAGGGGCGCCCGGCTGGCTCTGTAGGTGGAGCTCTTGATCTCAGGGTTGTGAGTTTGAGCCCCACACTGGGTCCAAGGATTACTTAAAAATAAAATCTTTAAAAAAAAAATAAAGGGTGTCATTTTAGGAGAGAAATGTTAGAAATTAAATAGCCCTGGATTTTATTTTTCAAGAAGAAGTTCCAAGAAAAAAAGAAAGGAAAGCAGAAATAAAGGCAGGTTCTGGTCTTTAAAAGGCAGCAGAGACCCATGGGACCCAGGCAGTGGCCCTGGGACAGCAGGTGAGCCCTGAG
The DNA here is from genome assembly GCA_028533885.1 of Nasua narica. Lineage (NCBI taxonomy): Eukaryota > Metazoa > Chordata > Mammalia > Carnivora > Procyonidae > Nasua > Nasua narica. The sequence goes on along the minus strand of CM052810.1, from coordinate 67,879,159 downwards.
GGGCCACGAGGCCAGCCTTGCCCTCTACCTTCAGGGCCTCCGTCTTCCCACCAGGCAAAACACAGACATAGCAATGCTTAGCCTGCCTACCTCACATTAAAGCACTCTGGGAAATGTGACATGCTCTACAATGTCGATCCATCCTCTCCTCTCTAGCAGTGCCATCAACATGGGCGAAAAAACAATCACGTTTTCAAGGTTGAGAAATCTGTCCTTCGTGAAACCTTTGTCTCAAGAGTGATTTCATTTTTTCCACTTAGTGTCTTTTCCATTTTTGTCAGGAAGGGCCTTTATGAGAGGAGCTCAATGTGTGATGAGTCAGCACAGAGTGACAAAAATGTGACCTTTCACTATGAGTTATTCTTGCCCAGTGTTCCGTCCTTCCCTTCTGGAATAAGTCCACAAACAAAAACACTCCCCCACTAAAGGTTACGAGACACAATTCACTGAGGACTCTATCCTCCAGAGAGGGATGCTCTTTTTCTCTGAGCTAACAACCAGGATTCCAACCTGGAAATTACCAGAGAACCCAACACTCCGTTTATGTGCACACATGTGATGTGTACTCATATAAACATGTGTTCAGGTACATGTATGTGTTTTGTAATTATCACACAATCAAGGCCCAGAATCTAGAAGATGGAATCTTCTCTTTTCCCTGAGTAGACAAGCGACTGCCTGAATCTCAAACTGAGAGGGCCAATGCCCCTGAGATGGGAGAAGTTGGCCGAGAGTCTGACTTCTTATTTTTTATTTTTACTTATTTTTTTAAAGATTTTTATTTATTTATTTGAGAGAGAGGGAGAGAGGGAAAGCACAGAGGGAGAGTAAGAGGGATAAGCAGACTCCCCACTGAGCAGAGAGCCCAATGTGGGGCTCGATCCCAGGACCTGGAGAGCATAACCCAAGCCAAAGGCAGAGCTACCCAGGGACTCCAGTGTTTGATTTTTTTAAAAACAACATTATTTGACAGCTACTAAGATAGTAGATCTTAAAAGTTCTCATCACAAGAAAAAAAATTGTAATTAGGTGTTAACAATAACTAAATTTGTAGTTACTATTTCATAAGTTATCAAGTTGTTATGCTGAGCACCTTAAACACACACCATATTGTACATCAATTATAGCTCGGTAAAACTGGAACGGGAAAAGAGCGGAACGTATCATCACGTAAGCGTCCCTCCTCTCGTGCCTCACATGTGTCATTGCCGAAGCAAACATCCATGGTAAGGCACCTAAGGTCGAGCAAAGGAGGAATGTGACACTGAGCAAAAGAGGAGGAACGTGGAGAAAGTTCTGCTAGGCTCTTGGCATCTATCTATGAATGTAAAGCTGAAGAAGAGAAAGGACCGTGCCAACACCAAAAATAAGTACTTGAGATTTAACGCGTTTTTTTTTAAGATTTTATTTATTTATTTGTCAGAGAGAGATAGTGAGTGCACAAGCAGGGGAAGCGGGAGAGAGGGAGAAGCAGGCTCCCTCCTGAGCGGGGAGCCCAATTTGGGATTTGATCTCAGAACCCTGGGATCATGATCTCAGCCAAATGCAGCTGCTTAACCGACTGAGCCCCCCAGGCATCCCAAGATTTAATGCATTTTTATATCCCATTCAACTGAGCCATGACTGGCATTATTAACCAAGACACACCACATTTCATACCACATTTGCATCTTCCTATCAAGTGCCAGACTGTTGTTAATGCTTTGAGCACGTGATCTAAACAGTAGAGGGGGTGCCTGGTGGGCTCAGTCCAAAGAGCACGTGACTCTTCATCTTGGTCAGGAATTCGAGCTCATGTTGGGTGTAGAGATTACTTTAAAAGGTTTTTTTTTTAAAAAACCTTCAGTAGACCTCTGAAGAACCAATTTTTTTTTTTTACTGCACATCTCCAGGGGTACTTCTCTAAGTGGGGTTCTCAGAGCACTGGTGTCACAATCGATGGAGAGGGCTTGATAAAATGCAGATTCCCGGGCTCCGCCACTGGCCAAGTAGGGCAGCCCCTCTGGGGTTGATACTTAGGAATTCCCATTTTGGTCAAGCTGCTTGGATTATATCTATGCCCAACACGTCTTGAGAAGGTCTGTCCTAGAGTTAACTCAGGAAGGCTGCCCTGACGGTCAGCACACAAATGACTGCTTGTGAGCTGGTTTTGTGAAAGGAGGAGTTAGAGCACGCGTGCGGATGTGCCCTCGCGCCTTGCACTCACGTCACTTGTGAGGAGAGCGGTCAATGGTTTCATCTGGCAACCTCGTGTGCTTTGCAAACTGCAGTGTTATAAACACATGGCATTTAAGGATGTGGCCCGGAACGTCATCACTGCCTCCGCGTCCCCGTTTGTGCTTTTTTTAGTTGTTTTTTTTTTTTAAGATTTTATTTGTCAGAGAGAGAGAGAAAGAGAATACAAGCAGGGGGACCAACAGGCTGAGGGAGAAGCAGGTTCCCCCACTGAGCGGGGAGCCGGATGAGGGACTAGATCCCAGGATCCTGAGATCATGACCCGAGCCAAAGGCAGGCGCTTAACCGAGTCACTCCAGGCGCCTCCCACTACATTTTCTAATAAGATGATGTAAAGGCAAAGGCTGTGTGTCAATGCGTTAATGTTGACCTTGACGATTCACTCTGATTCCCGCTGGCCTTTGCAGCACTGCAGTTGGTTGCCAAGCTCCTCTGCCCTGTTCTCAGGTGACAGTAGCCTCCCGTTACCCATCTTGCTCTTTCCCTCTTCCATTTTAGGCGCAGTGCACGTGTGACCATCTCCTTGAGTGAATGAGACTAAGCCAGCCGTCTGGATCCACCATGTATGCTAATGTCTGTCTTTCCCCAGCCCAGCCTGGACCTCCCATTTTTCTACTCTCTTGATGGGCATTTTTCCTCCAAGTTTGGAGGCATGAAAATATGAGCCGGGGGCGGGGGGGGGGGAGCGGGGCGGGGAGGGTGGTGCCAAAAACCAAAAAGAAAGCATTTTCTTACCACCACCATGATTCCCTAACCCAATTCCAGACTTGTCTGTTTCTATTAACTTCTGAGCTTCGATCTATGAGCTATTTGACATATTGATACCAACTTTTTTGTTTGGTATTGTATAACATCTTTTGTACCAGGGCTATTTACATGTGAGACTCCGATTCAAGGTATTTAACTTTGACATAAGCATCACATTATGCTAATCTGAACCTGCCCCCAAATTTTCAATTAGGAAAATCGGCTTTATTTTTCATTTTATTTATTTATTTATTTATTTTTAGGAAAATGGGCTTTAAAAGGATAATTTTATCAGAAAGAAAGAGAGGGGGAGAGAGAGAGAATCAAAAAACAAACAAAAAAATTTATATCCAAAATTCAGGTTGAAAACCCACTATTTTGAAAATCCAAGTCATCTATATAACGTTGAAACTGCCAGGGGATTCTACAAAGAAAACATGTTGCTTTTATTACAAGAAACAAGCTTTCCAAAATTTCTAGTGCATTGGGGGCATACTGTGGGCTGAGCAAGCTAAGTGGACAGACTTTTGCTGCTCACATCTGAATGCGGCTTTAACTGTATGAGGCACGGCACCTACCCAAGCCTTCTCTCTGCTTGCCCCCACAACAATGCTGGGGTCTCCCGGTGGACCACAACTCCAGTATTTTTGTTCACATTGTGATCTGATCTGAGAGAAAGTTTCTTGTATTGGTCAGCCCCCGTCTCTAATCTCAAAAAATAAGGAAGAGCTTTATAAAAGGAATGATATTAAACAATTAGCAAGAGCCAGAGAAGAGAGATTCACTATATTAAAGGGTTTTAAACTGAAATGCCTTGAAGCCCTTTCCCCCACTTCCAATTGGAAAAATTCGTATCCATAACAGAGAAATCCCACTTGGATCTTCTTCAGGGAATTTCTCCTCATTAAAACTGGGCTTTACAAAATTGGTCTTCCTGGTTTTGTGTTTTGCCTTCCCTTGGGCTCTATGGATACAACTACTCTGGTCTTTCAATGTCACTGTGAATGACCTTGTCTTTCTCTCCAACCCACTGGCTTTGTCTCTCTCTCCAATTCACGGCCTTCTCTCTCTCTCTCCAACCCATTTTCTCTTAGAACACAAAAGTAGAGTTCTACCTGGCTTCTCTTCACAGTAATATTATCAGTTTCTGCCCCACACTCTAATTACTACTTGATAAAACAAAGCACAAAACAAAACAAAAAAACTGTTTAAAAGAATATGGACATACAGCCTCAGACAGACTTTGTTTCAAATCTTGGCTCCGTCACTTACCACCTACAAGGCCCTAGAACTTCACTGCTCAAAGGTTTGTGGAGCTTTAAGTAAGACTGGGTTAAGTAAAACTCAGTCCTGAGCTTGACACAGGGTGAGTGCTCAGTCAGGACTGGGTTTTTCCTCTCTGCTCCCTCTCTAGGACCAGAGTCCCAGCTCACACTGTCTAACCAGTTTAGCTGGAGTAGTGAGTGGGCCCTTGCCATTTGGTTTTGCTACCCAGCCTCTTGACCCTCTCTGTGTTTCTAGAATGTCTGCTGAATGGGTTTTAGTGGCGATTCAGGGGAATTGCTGCTGGGGGGCTAATCTAATGACAAGTTGCTTGGGATTGGCCAAACACTGTCTGGTCTGCAGTATTCCTTGTTTCTAGGGCAATAGCACGCAGCCTGGGCCCCACGATCGGAAAGACCTTCACCATCCTTTGACACAGAATGGCAACCCAAGAGAGACAGGTCAGGGTTCAGCCTCTCCTAGGTGAGGACAGCACCAGAAATGACTGGAAGGGTGCTTTCTTAGGACAAACATAACATTGCCAATGACAGCATTAATAGTTGCTGGAAAACCAAGTTCTGGTGGAGAAGACACAGGACCAGAGCCGACTACAGAAGTCCCCCCACTCCCAACCTCAAACATGGCAACTTACTAAAGACAAATAAATACATGTAGGTGACTCATTGATCTCTCTAGTTGATAGAGCAGCAAAAGACAAAGAAAGAAGGGCCAAATTCAGGATTGCTTTTGAGATCCAAGGCTCCCTACTGAGAATAAAAAAGTTTCCTTTTATGAAACTTGATAATAGAAAGGAATTTCAATAAGTCTGAGCATTTGCCATGTTTTTAAATTCTGATTTGCAAGTTGAACCATTTAAATCTCTGTTTTCAGATCATTAAACTTGTAAGAAGTTGTGAATCAGCTTCGACTGTTAGAGCTCTCTCAGGAATGACACTATCGAGTCTCCACCTACAATTTCTGCTCCCACCAGGCTTTCCTCCTGCCAGGCAAGACGGGGAAGCTGACAAAGCCAGTTTGGTAAATGAGTAGTAGCTGGTAGAGAAATGACTAGCAGCTGCAGCCACAGCCGGTTTCAAATGCAAACTTAGTGTGGAACAATCAAGAGATTGTTTTTAGAACTCTAGTGACATCATACACCGTGAGCCTTTTATTCATCATCTGCACGGAACAGAGAAAGAAAGGGTCACTAATTACAGAGAGGCTGATCAGGGAGCAATCTGGATTTTATAGCAGGAGCCTGCCCTCTCCTTGTCAGTAATGGTGTAAACAATAACCTTTTTTATTGTCTCTGATAAAAGGTGCGTGAGAACTGGAATCATGACAACAAAATCACCCCTACTTCCCTGCCTGTGTTGCTGGGCTGCCAGTCTGGGCCATTACCTGGGATGAGCTGGTTCCTTTGGATTTGTATGCTCATTTTTCAGCCAAGATTAGTATTACATGCTATTGGTGAAATGCAGAGTTTTGAAAGGCGTGCCTAATTATTTGGTGGTATGCCTTTTGGTTGTAACTGGGATTTCCCAGGTCCCAGTGAGCCAAGAATTAGTTCAGAGGTTGGCAACCTCTGGCCCATGGGCCAAATGTCGCCACTGCCTGGTTTTGTAAATAGAGTTGTACTTGGCACAGCCATACCTATTGCTTACCTTTGGCTATCTTCGTGCAACGATAGTAGAGCTGAGAAGTTACAACAGAGCCCATCCGAATGGCAGAGCCTAAAATATTTACTATTTGCCCTTTACTGAAAAAGTTTGCTGACCCCTGAGTTAGATGCTTGTTTTGCTTCTTGGCAATACAGAGGCACCTTGATAAATATTGTAGTCACATGAGCCGTTTTCCCAGGACTAACCACATGTTTGCATGGGACAAGACAGAATTGAGGGAGCCAACCAAAGGTTCTCTTCCAAACACAGACCCCCTCGGAATTCCAAAGATGACCAGATGATTAGAATTCCAATGTAAACACACAATGGAGAGAACTAAAAGTCCAGGGGCATAATTCCAGAAGGATATGCTTTTACAGTGGAGGGTCTGAAGGATGAGATGGTCTGTGAGACCTTTCCTGACCATATTATAGCAGATCTTGCATTTAAAATCACATAAGGGGCGCCTGGGTGGCTCAGACGGTTGAGCCTCTGCCTTCGGCTCAGGTCCTGGTCTCGGGGTCCTGGGATCGAGCCCCGCATTGGGCTCTCTGCTCAGCAGGGAGCCTGCTTCCCCCTCTCTCTCTGCCTGTCTCTCTGCCTACTTGTAATCTCTCTCTCTGTCAAATAAATAAATAAAATCTTAAAAAAAAATTAAAAAAATAAAAAAATAAAATAAAGTCCCCTAAAAGCAAGGGTGCCTGGTTGGCTCAGTAAGTAGAGCATGCAACCCTTGATCTCAGAGACATGTCATGAGTCTGAGGCTCACATTGAGGGTAAAGTTTACTTAAAAAAATAATAATAAATAAGTAAATAAAATCCTCTAAGAATCAGTCAGAGTATATCTGTTGAGAATCTAGCTTAGTTGTTGTTAACCCTTTTGGGGGGGGTGGTGATTAATACTTATGAAAAATGACATATACACAGACATCCACAATTTCATTTGTAATTTCCGAGGGTTCTTGGACTCCTAAGAATCAGATTAAGAAACTGGATTTTTTTTTTTTTTGCTATTTGTGGGAAAACAAATTTTAAAAAAGCACGAGCCAACAAACCTGTTTTCAATTAACTTAATTAACAATTAGCAAGTACATACTTGGCAATTAATTTAAAATTAGCAGCATCTACTAAGTGCCAAATAAGTGGTACATAGAGTAACATCGAAACTGAGAGACTACTGTTGTTTAGTAAGGTGTGAGAAGCCTTCACAGAAGAAATGGGATTTATCTCAGCTCGGAAAGAATAGCAAAGTGTTAGAAGCGCAGAAAGGAGCAGCGAGGGATGGTCTACAAATGTTTTCCAGGCTCAAATGGTTCTCAGTCTAGTTTCTTACCTAGGGGCCCCAGGCAGAGGAGCATTTAAAACATCCCTAAAAGATAGTTGCCTTACAGATCTCCAGATTTTGAGGCCTCAGAAGAAATCTCAACACCTTGTCTGTCGGTACTATTGTGATTTGCATTCGAGGCAACGGTGGCTCCCAGCCAGATTGGTTTTCATGGGCACTTGGCCTTACACTCTACTGTTGCCTCCTTAAGATCTGTCATAATTTTTTAAATAAATAGGTAGCATTTTCATTTTGAACTGGGCCTTGCAAATTTTGTAGATAGTCTTGATCCTGGGGGGAGAACGAATGCAACAGTAATATGATCAAACATGGATAAGAAGACAAGAAAATATACCACTGCCCCACCCCCAAGCTGGGAGAGAGCTCCAATTCATAGATGCCATACTGAGGACTTGTCACCAGGTCTTACGAATAAATTTAAACTCCTTTGAATGATTAATATGAAACTAATTATAATCTTCAAACTTCTCTTATAGCAAGGGCTGTCTAATCCTTCACTTGTGCGATTAAAACTTGCTTTCCTAAATTTTAGGATTTCTATCACATTTTTTTTTAAAGATTTTATTTATTTGTTTATTAGGAAAGAGAGAGAGTGAGAGAGAGCATGAGAAGGGAGAAGGTCAGAGTGAGAAGTGGACTCCCCATGGAGCTGGGAGCCCGACGTGGGACTCGATCCCGGGACTCCGGGGTCACGACCTGAGCCGAAGGCAGTTGCTTAACCAACTGAGCCACCCAGGCGCCTCTATCACATTTTTAAAAAAGAAAACCAATTAAATGAGGGGGGAAAGATTTTAAGATTTATTTCAATTTCATTATTTATGTCTTTTATTTTAAAGCTTACTCTGTATTTTTATTTCTCCAAGTTGCTGTAAACAATTCGGGTTGTCCCTTTCACCTACCTGGAGTCTTTGGTTCAAGAGGCTCTAATCCTCTGACCTACATGAAGGACCAACTTTCCTCCTTTTTAAGCCTCATGATGTTCTTTGAGCAGTTAATTCAAAGCAATTTCCTTCAGGACTTCGTTGTTACTAGAGATTTTGCTTTTCTTCTGAGAACAAAGAACTCGAAGTTTAAATAGAGTGAAAAAAAAAGTTGCTACCGTTGAACTACCAAGGTTCGAATTTGGTTTGGAGAACTCAGTACAGGGGTGCCTGGCTGGCTTATTGGGTAGAGCATATGACTCTGGATTGGGGTCATGAGTTCAAGCCCCACATTGGGTATAGAGTTTACTTTAAAAAAAAAAGGAATGGTACCTGGGTGGCTCAGTTGGTTGGGCCCAAATCTTGATTTTGGCTCAGGTCTTGGGGTTGTGAAACCCGGCCCCACATCAGACTCCTCACTGAGCATAGAGCCTGCTTGGGATTCTCTCTCACCTTCTCCCTCTGCCTCTCTCCACTTATGTGCACGTACTCTCTCTCTAAATAAGAAATAAAATCTTCAAAAAAGAAAGAAAGGAATGTAGAGAACCTAGTATTTATCCAACAGACTACCACAGTGATTCTGTTACTATGAGAATAAATTTGAACTCTTCCTCAGGCATAAATGCAAAATGTAAAACAAATGAGCAGAAGAAAAATGATGTTAATAGACTACATGCTTTAATGGTACTTCATTCAGGGGAGCAACCATTTTTTATAAAAAGTGTAATATTTGAATCTGACAACTAAGAAACTAGAGACTGGCTAAGCTAAATATGGGTGGGAAGTTTTAGAGTCAAATTCAGTTTGCTTTGATGGGAAATACCAGTCATGTAATTTAAGCCTTATAACTAGACAAAATGGAGAAGTTTGTGTAGTTCTAAAAGATCAAGAGTGGAGATGCCTTAAATCAGTGGTTTTCAAGTGGGGTCTATAGGTCCCAAGTATCCCAAGACACTTTCAAGGAGTCCTAGAGATCAAAATTATTTCCATAATAAGATATGAAGATGTCATTTGATGTTTACTATGTTGACATTTGTACCACTGCTACTAAAGCAGTGGTGGGAGGAGCTATGGAGTCCTTGGCCTGAGTTAAGGCCCCCCAAACTGTGCTAGGAGTCCCAGTAAATTTGTCACTACCCTGTACTTGCAGTTCAAAAAACAAACAAAAACAAAACCATTTTCACTTAAGAATGCCCGTGATGACGTAGTAAAACTTTAAATCTCAACCTTTTAAATGTTCTGTGTGACAAAATGGAAAGTACTCATAAAGCTCTCCTGTTCCACCCAGAAATACAATAATTCTAGAAGAAACCCTTGTGCAACAGTTTGAGTTGCGAGTCTTTGGTTTCCATGGTGCACTATTTTTGCTTGAAAGAATGACTGACAGACACTGGTTACTCAGACTCGGGTTTGTTGGTTATTTTCTGAAAAATCCAGTGCCCGAAAGGAAAACAACAGAAGGTATTTGTTGCCAACAGTAAAATTTAAGTTTCAAGCAAAAATGAGGTTATTGAAAATCTGTCCATCACCATGTGCTTGACAGCTTTCCAGTATCTCAAGACTTTTCTGATAAGATTGGTGTTGATATTAACAGATGTCCTTTCTTAATATGTATGTCAACATTTGGAAGATCTGCATAATTCAATGAACCAATATTTTTCAAGTGATCAATGCATAATATTACCAAGTCACGCATGGGTAAAGCTGCCATTGAAAGTGCAAAATAGAACAACAGATTTTAGGGCGCCTGGGTGGCTCAGTTGGTTGGGCAACTGCCCTGGGCTCAGGTCATGATCCTTGAGTTCTGGGATCGAGTCCCACATCGGGCTCCCAGCTTCACAGGGAGTCTGCTTCGTCCTCTAACCTTCTCTCCTCTCATGCCCTCTCTCACTTTCTCCATCTCTCAAATAAATAAATAAAATCTTTTAAAAAAAAACCAGATTTTAATGGAACAGCATGGATCTGAATCTGATAGGATTTCCAATTCTACACTGTAACTCACCTTTAAGAAACTATGCTTGTCGACAAACTCAAACCCACCATTATCTGAAAGGGTTGTTTAAATCCCCTTCTTTTCCACTTATATATCTGTGTGAGGCCAGATTTCCTCAGACACTTCAACCAAGACAACATATTGCGACAGATTCAAATTAAATGCAAAAGCAGAAATGAGACTCCTGTCTTCTATTAAGCCAGGCATTAAAGAGATTTGCGAAACTCCCAAACAGTGCCACTCTTTTTTTTTTTAAGATCTTATTTATTTGAGAAAGAGAGTACAAGTGGGCAGCAGGGGAGGAGGCATAAGGAGAGGGAGAAGCACACTCCCCACTGAGCAGGGAGCCCAGTGCAGGGCTCCAACCCAGGACTCCAGGATCATGACCTGAGCCAAATTTTCTTTTAAATATTTTATTTATTAGAGAGACAGCGAGAGCGAGAGAGACAGAGCATGAGTTAGGGGGCAGGGAGAAAGGGCAGAAGGAGGGGCGCCTGGGTGGCTCAGTCGTTGGGCATCTGCCTTTGCCTTGGGTCGCAATCTCAGGGTCCTGGGATCAAGCCCCGCATCGGGCTCCCTGCTCAGCAGGAGGCCTGCTTCGCCCTCTCCCACTTCCCCTGCTTGTGTTCCCTCTCTCACTGTGTCTTTAGCAAATAAATAAAATCTTGAAAAAAAAAAGGAGGAGGAGGAGGAAATGGAGGAGGAAAGGGGAAATATCACTTAATGAGGTGGTAAAATACCTTTTTTAAAAAAAAGGAAAGAGGGAGAGGGAAAAGCAAGCAGGTTCCCCACTAAGAAGGGAGCCTGACTCGGGGCTCATTCCCAGGACTCTGGGATCATGACCTGAGTGGAAGGCAGAAGCTTAATGGACTGAGCCACCCAAGTGCCCCAACAGTGCCACTCTCCTTATTCAATTTTTTAAAAAATATATTTATTTTTATAAAGTATGTTATTTATGGTATAGAGTTATTACTGTCCTCTTTAAGTATTTTTAAATTTCTCAATTTTTTTAACACAGTAAATATTAGTAATTTAGTCCATTATAAACAAGAGCTCTTGAGGCTTTTCAATTTTTTTTTAGACTAGCCTCCCAATGTTGGGCTTGAACTCATGACCCTGAGATTAAGAGTCTCATGCTCAACCGACAGAGCCAGCCCGGCGCCCTCAAGCTCTTCAATTTTTAAGAGGATAAAGGGGAGACCAGCAAGTTTGAGGAACACTGCCTTTTAGGAACTAAATACAACTCGATGACATGCAACCAATTAGTCTTCTCTGGCATGGTTTTCCTCATGTCTGCTTCTTGTTTCTTTTAAGTGAGGCTGTGTGCCCATAAACTCCTGGCTTTTAAGGTTCCTACCACTCTGTTCCAAGTCTCCATAGCCAAAGCTAAACCAGGTGGCTTAAAAATGTCATTTAGGGAGACAGTGCCTGAATTGATGGCGAAGTGAACAAGCCTTCCAAGTCACCTTATCTAGGGAGACCTGTGAAGGTTCATTAGACATTAAGTAACAATCAGTGATACAGACTCAAAAGTAAGCATTCAGCATGAAATGACTGAATCCAACTAATTTCAAGGAGAATTTGGTCTCCTGTGTTATATTTGATCCAGAGCAGAAAGAATATTAACATTTTTTTTATTAAATTCTGCCACTTGTCAGTAACTATATTAAGAGGAGCAGATTAGCAGGTTATGTAAGAAAGGTTCCCCTGGGTTTGGATTTAGGTTGTTATACTACTTGATTTTCCCATTCTTGAGTTCCCTTCTTGCCCAAGACCATAAATCCAAGAAGTTCCCAGCATCATTCCGGGAATCTAAACAGTCTTTTAAACAGCTGCAGAATGTTGATGGACTCACGATTCCTTAAAGGAATTTTTCTGTGGGCGGGGTGAGCCACCGCCTTATGACTCTTAATTAAATGTTGAAAGCTCACCCGCAACAATGTAAGGAAGACTGGAATTCTCAGAATCTCAGTGTAGATAAACTGTCCCCTCTTCCATAAATAAGGACTTGCTCCAGAAAACTCCCTATTGCCTTCTTCCTATTTCATGAAAAGACTGTTCTTGATAAGTGGCAAAAGCAAATGATGGCATAATGGCATTCACTTTACCACATTTCTCTTGGCACTGACTACCTAAAGTTATCACACTGGTTGGACTGTAGGACTCACCTGCCATGGAATGGATGGAAATGCAGCCAGGACAAAGGTGACTTTCTCCTGTGACACACTAAGCAATAACCTAAACACAGTTTTGCTTCACTTGGGGTGAGCCCAGAGGACACACAGAGGTGCACAGCAACTCAGCATCGCGCTTGGGCCCGCTGCAGGCTGGGACAGGGACTGGGGCCTTAATGAGCCCCAGGAAACTGAAGCTGGAAACAGCTGATTTGTGGCCAGTGGCTCCTTAGTCCCCTCCTCCGTCTCAGGGTTAATTACAATATTACAATAGTCAATTAACCATTCTGAGTTGAAACCAGTATGTTAGCAGAACACTTTGGGTCGAGGAAGATGCCAGAAAGACTTCTACGCACAGATCAGATTAGCATACTGATTAATGAAAATGAGTTTACTCCAATACTATGAGGATCTGGCCATCAATAAGGAGAGGGAAACCCCATGGGCCCTTCTGGACCTGCCAAAACACAAAGCTGCTTTTTTTTTTTTTTTTAAGATTTTATTTATTTATTTATTAGAGAGAGAGAGAGAGAGAGAGAGCACGAGAAGGGAGAAGGTCAGAGTGAGAAGCAGACTCCTCTTGAAGCTGGGAGCCCGATGTGGGACTCGATCCCGGGTTTCTGGGATCATGACCTGAGCCGAAAGCAGTGGCTCAACCAACTGAGCCACCCAGGCGCCCCCAAAGCTGCTTTTATATGCCTCTCACCTTGACTGTTTCTGGCTTTTATTTTTATTAGATTTTTGAAGTTCTATTTTCTGAGCAGTTTTGTAAAATTTGGTGGCTTCACACATATTAGGCAAGTGGTCTTGCTCCTAAATGGTACCATCGACCCTGCAGGTCCAGGGTATTTTCATCAATTTCCTAACAATGGAGGCCTTGCTCCAAGTCCCTAACAGATATCTTTAAAAAGTTAAACTGCTATCTTTATTTATCTAGATAAAATGTGAATTTCTTCTTTCTCTCCATCAAGAGGGTTGTATTAGGCTAATCTTTCCAGTCTACCCCAAATTGAATCAAACTAATAAATGAGTCAAACACTCCCTAGCCAGGACTATATCAAATGCCCCAGTATTTCCAGTATTAGTGACTCAGAAAACAAAGATGAAGTCTCAGACCTACTGACTCAACTAAACTGAATTATAAGGATGAAAACCAGATCCTGAACTATGGCAACCTCTAGGGAAGGCCACGCTGATGTAGTGAGGAGGGCATTTAGGTTTGCTCCTACTTAAAAATTTGGTTACATTTTAGAGCACATACCTAACTTTCAAATGTAAAGTTAATTTGAAGTTATTCTGCTCAGAAACCAGATTTTCCTGTATGCCCAAATCTAGAATATCTTTGCAACCCAAAGCCTCCACACTCTCCATTACTACAGAAGAGAAATAAGTAAACAGATTTTTCTACACAGTCAACCGCCCCTGTGAACAAACACAAAAGGAAACTCAAGATATTTGTAATCGCTCCCTGTGAAATCTCTGGCAGACACACAGATGGATTGATTCCAACAGTGTTCACTTCCTGCTACCGCCATATTGAGTAATTTTTTTTTTTAAGATTTTATCCATTTATTTGACAGAGAGAGAGAGATCACAAGTAGGCAGAGAGGCAGGCAGAGAGAGAGGGGGAAGCAGGCTCCCCGCTGGGCAGAGAATCTGATGTGGGGCTCAATCCCAGGACCCTGACACCATGACCAGAGCCAAAGGCAGAGGCTTTAACCCACTTAGCCACCCAGATGCCCCTTGAGTAATTGTTAAGAAGCAACAGTGCCCTGCGTTCAGCACACAGAGGACAACTGTGGGCGAAGAATTAGCTAAAAATGGAGAAGAGTGATCCAAAGAAGCAACTTGCCTAAAGAGACAGCTTATAAATTCACTACTGAGAACATCTTGGAGACCCAGAAGTCTAACTGGGGGTCTGAAGTCCATTTCCTCAAGTCTGGATTTAACTGAAGAACGTTGCACATAGATATAAAAGAGAGTTTCCGAGTGTGGATTGGCCATTGTCGAAGGGAGAGGGAACATATGAGATACAAACTTGTCAAGGGCAGGTCACTGTCTTACTGATGCTTGTGTCTATAGAGCCTGTCACGGTGACCAGTACGAAGTAAATGCTCAGTACATGTTCATAACTGATCTATTTTACGGTAGAAATCTTGGTTATTAGAAACATTGATTTTATCAGACATCCCGAATAAGCCTGAAAGCCACTTAATTTTCTTAGGTCACTTAATTCTCCTTCTCCTAATTCAAAGTTTGCCAAGCGTACCATTGGCCACAGATAAGTTTTCTCCACTGTCTTGGTATCTGGAAAATCCCTGGAGAGTGGATACAAGCATTCTAGTCACAAAAAGGACTATCTCCCATTATACACTGATATATTGGAATTCTGGCCCATGATTTGTTAGCATGAGTCAGTACACTAGAGTCTGATTAGCTCCAGGTAAGCTGATAATCATCAAGTTTCCAAACCAGTAGAGCTCCGGACAAAACCTTGTTCTGTGTCAAACCCTCAAGAGATATCAACAGACAGGAGGTCCTGCCTATGCCGCAGGCCAGTCCTGATACCAGGATCAATGCCTCCCACTAGCGCAGCAGTTCTATTGGTGGCCTAAATAAATAAGACACAACTATATAAATAAATAAAAATAAGCTTGAACACTGTTGCTGCTTTGAACGGTAAAAGGCACTGAGAATTGGAAGTGAATGTCGCAAACTAGGTGAAAATATAGGTTTTAGAGGTTAGAAAAGCTAGGATTGCATTTGGGGGTTACTTTGTGAATTTAAGCAAATTATTTAAGCTTTCTGAATCTCAATTTTCTTCTTGAAGTTGAGATAATAATCGTATATCCATTTCATTAGGTAGTGAGGATGGAAAGAGAGAATCTATGTAAAGATTTAAATTTTTCCAGGGCCCACCTGGGTGGCTCAGTCGGTTAAACGTCTGCCTTTGGCTCAGGAAATTATCCTGGGGTCCTGGGATCAAGCCCCACATCGGGTTCCTTGCTCAGCGGGGAGTCTGCTTCTCCCTCTCCCTCTGCTTGCTGCTCCCCCTGCTTGTGCTCTCTCCCTCTCTCTGTCAAATAAATAAATAAAATCTTAAAAAAAAAGATATAAAATTTTCCATTGCTGGCAATATAGTGGACTAGAAATTGTAAAAATTAGATTCAATATTATTATTCTTTTAATCTTTAAAAATGTATAGACTAGGTCATAAGAGAGCAAAACATTCCTCTGAAATCAGGAATGAAGCTGTAGGATAAATCCAAGGAAATGAGAAGTTATTGGCCATTCAGCACGCCTGGGGCATTTTCCAGTCCCAGATGGTGCAAGCTTTCATCTTAATGGACACATGAGTGGGCAAGGGAGTCGGTGGAAGGAGAACGAGAGGCCACTACAGAAAGACAAGGCACATAACAGGCAATGCCCTCAGAGAAATGTTAGGGAGGACAAAACATAAACACCTTACCCAAGAAATAGACAAAGAAAGTTACCTGTCTTGGTCTTGACTTTTAGTAGAAGAAGAAAAGTCAGATTGTCAGATTCAGAAATAAAAAACAGTGTCAGGGGTTTCTAGGGCAGTGAAACTATTCTCTGTGATATTATAATGGTAGATACCTGTCATTAAATACTTATCAAAATCAATAGAATGTACACCACTAAGGAACCCTAATGTAGACTATGGACTTCGGGAGATATAATGTGTCAATGCTGGTTCATTGATTGTAACAAATATACCATTCTGGTGGGGAATGTTGTTGGGAGGGAGGCTCTGTGGGTATAGGGAGGAGGGGTATTTGAGAACACTATAGTTAATGCTCAGTTTTGCTGTGAACTCAAAGCTACTCTAAAAAATAGTCTTATTTATTTTATATAAAGAACATACTTATACTAAAAATGTACTCATCGTTTATTTGAAATTCAAATGTAACAAGGCATCCTGTATTTTTTATGGCAATACTATCCTTGAGATCCATGGCTATTAGCCAGACCTTATATGGATATGGGTCCTAAATTCACATTATCTGTCTAGAAACTGTGAGCTAAAATATCTATATTAAATAGATCATAATTTATGTTATCCCTAGGTGCCTGGTAAAAGCAAACAAAAAAACTTCATCCTATAAAATGTATCTCTACCCCAGGCCTAAAAACATTCCCACAAATAGATTTCAAATAAATATAACATTACAAAAAAAAAACAAAAACCACACAAGGAAACAGAAGAATCACAGAAAAAAAAAATTATGAAATAGACTCACCAGGACTTTAGATACAGGAATGATCAGATGTAGAAAATAAAGTGTTTAAAGAAATAAAAGAGCAGGGACTGAGGTGGCTCAGTTGGTTAAGCATCTACCTCCTGTTCAAGTCATGATCCTGGGCTCATGGGATCAAGTTCTACATCCCCCTGCTCAGTGGGGAGTCTGCTTCTCCCCATCCTCCCTGCTCATGTTCTCTGTCACTATCTCTGTAGCTATCTCTGTCTCTCTCAAATAAATAAATCTTTAAAATAAATAAATAAATAAATAAATAAATAAATAAGGAAACCATGAGCAAGGAGAATTTTTAAAATGACCAGAAACATTAAAAAACAAACTTTTAAAATAAATACAATTATTGAAACAAAAAAACTCAGAGAAACTATTAAATAGCAGATTAGACATGATTGAATATAGAATCAATGATTTAGCATCCAGATTCCAGCACAGAGAGAGAGAAAGAAAAATATGAAGGGTAAGTAAAGAATATCAAAGCTTGAGTAAGAAGAACCAATAAACATTCGATTGAAATTCCAAAAGGAGAGGAGATCAGAACTTTCCAAAACTGATAGTAGTTTTAAGGAAAATCCTCAAAATCCTCAGAATTAAGAATCAAAAAGAATACCAAGCAAGATCATTTTAAAACAATAAAGAAACATTACTAAAGAACTGAAGAACGCCAAAGCCATAGAAGAGATTCAAAAGTGGCCAATGAAAAAGATAATACCTTGTATCTAATTAGACAGTCAACTGACGTCACAGCTGCAACTATGGACCCCTGAAGAATATCATATATGAAATACTAGGAGAAACACAACTATCAATCTAGAATTATGCACTCAGCAAAACTATCTTTCCAACAAGTAGGGCAAATAGAGACATTTTCAGATAAACAGATACATTCCAATAAACTGGGGGCTGTATACCAACAAGAGACCATCCCTAAAAGACTTTTAGAAGAATTTACTACAAGAGGAAGAAAATGAGACCAGACACAAAAAGGAATGATAAGCCAAGAAAGAGGTAACTATGTAAGTAAATCTAAACAATTATCAATAGAATAAGATAGTCTTAATAGTCTAACCTGTGGGGATAAAAACTAAACAAACAAAATGATATTTCTAAAAACACAGATCATAAACTATGTCTTGAAAATTCTGAAAAACTGATATCAAATAGACCACATTTTCTGATCACAATATAATTAATAAATCAATTTTTTAAGAGATTTTACTTATTTGACAGAGAGAAAGAGACAGCAAGAGAGGAACACAAGCAATGGGAGTGGGAGAGGGAGAAGCAGGCTTCCTGCTGAGCAGGGAGTCTGACATGGGGCTCGATCCCAGGTCCCTGGGATCATGACCTGAGCCAAAGGCAGCCACTTAACTGAGCAACCCAGGCACCTCCAATTTTTAAAATACTAAAAAATCCTCTCCTCTATGTATAGAAATTACAAAACATAAATAATTCATGTATCAAAGAAACAGTATAATGGAAATTAGAAACAACTAAAACTGAATTATAACAAAAATATTTTTTATCAAAGTATATGGCGTTTAATAGTTACGTGAGGTTTAAAAGGAGGAAGAGAAAGAAGGCGGGGATGGGGGAAAGGGCGAAAGCATTTGTCTATTGTTTACTCTGCACCAGGTCTTAAGCTGAAATTCATGAAACAGAAGACAAAGATACATTAGAAGAATAATAAAATCAAAAGTTGACTCTTTGAAAATATCAATAAGATTAACAAATCTCTAGCAAGAATTAATCAAGAAAAAAAGGCAAATCATGAAATATTCTTTTTTTTTTTAAGATTTTTTATTTATTTATTTGACACAGAGAGAAAGATCACAAGTAGGCAGAGAGGCAGGCAGAGAGAGAGAGGGAAGCAGGCTCTCCCCTGAGCAGAGAGCCCAATGCAGGGTCGATCCCAGGACTCTGAGATCATGAACCTGCGCTGAAGGCAGAGGCTTTAACCCACTGAGCCACCCAGACGCCCCTAATCATGAGATATTCTTAATGAAAGAGAACAAACAGAGTTGCTGGAGGGAGGTATGTGAGGGATAGGCTAGATGGGTGATGGGTATTAAGAAGGGCACTTGTTATGATGAGCACTGGGTGTGTCATATGTAAGTGATGAGCCAATGAACTCTACCTCTGAAACCAATATTGAACTATCTAGAACTTAAACTTAAAAAAATAAAAATACTTTTAAAAGTAAAAAAAAGAAGAGGCAAAACAAAGAATATCAGCAAAGTGATATGACAGCAATATAGCACAGATCTAAAAGGTAAGACTATACTATAAGCAATTTTTTGGCTATGCATTTGAAAACACAAGCAAAATGCACATATTCTAGGGAAAAAACCAATAGAAAACTGACTTGAGAAACAATATTAAAATTAAAAAAATTTTTTTAAAAATTTAAAAAAGTGAATCAGTCATTTTAAACCTTCCCATAAAAAAAATAATAGTTTTGTAACCAATTTCTACACACACTATTATAAACCATTTTACTAAACATTAAAGGATCAAATAATTCTATCTTACCTGAACTCAACCAGAAAAAAGTGAAAGAGGAAATAATACTGAAACACATCTGGAAGATAGGAGAAGATCTCTACTTCACCTCATATTCCCTCCCCAACATACACCAAACAAATAATAATTTATGTGCCCTTAATGTTAAAGACATGAAACTTCAAACTTTTAAAAGGAAGGCTATATGGAGGAGACTATATGACTGTGGGATAGGAAAGAACTTCTTAACTCACAAAAAGCATTAATCATAAAAGGAAAAAGAATGAATACATTAAGAACTTCTGTTTTGAAACTTGTCTCACCATAAACATATGAAATAGTAAGTCACGCATTAGGGAGAAGATACTTGGAACCTATATAACCAACAATGAATTAGTATCCAGAATATATAAAGAATCAATAGCCTTTTTTTAAAAAAGGACAAACTATATAATCAGACATTTCATTGGAAAGAAATGTAAATGGCTAATAATTATATGAGAAGATGCATGGGGAACCTAGCTGGCTCAGTCAGGGGAGTGTGCAACTCTTGATTTCAGGGTTGTGAGTTCAAGCCTCACATAGCATTGTTGAGATTACATAAAAACAAAATCTTTAAAAAAGGAAGGAAGGAAGGAAGGAAAGAAGGAAGGAAGGAAGGAAAAGAAAAGATACTCAACCTCATTAGAAGTCATAAAAAGGAAAATTCAAATCATGATGAGATACAATTTTATATCCCCCAAATTACAGAAATTTGAAAACTGAAAATATGACTTTTAATAAGGATTTAGAACAAAAAAGTTGCACCTACGCTGGCTTTAAGCATAAACTGGCACGACCACTTTGGAAAAGAGTTTAGGATTCTTTTTAAAAGCTGAATATACAAGTCCACTATGATTCAGCAACTTCTAAATGTATGCCCTAAAGAAATTTGTACATGGATTCTGGAAGACCTGTACAAAATATTCATAGAAGCATGTCTGCAACAGTTAAGACTGGAAATAACTCAAATGTTTATTCATAGGATAATATAGATACATACACATACATTTTGGTATATAAGTACAGTGGAATACTTTAGAGAAGAGAAAATGGATGCACTATTACTTCAAGCATCAGTATGATGAATGAAAAAGCAATAAGGAGAATTCATATACTATGATATATCTTAATAACATTTTTAAAAATAAGCAAAAATTGGGGCACCTGAATGGCTCAGTTGGTTAAGTGTCTGATTCTTTTTTTTTTTTTTTAAGATTTTTTATTTGTATATTTGACAGAGACAAAGCCAGCGAGAGAGGGAACAAAAGCAGGGGAAGTGGGAGAGGGAGAAGCAGGCTTCCCGCTGAGCAGGGAGCCTGATGCCTGGCTCAATCCCAGGACCCCGGGATCATGACCCGAGCCAAAGGCAGATGCTTAACAACTAAGCCACCCAGGTGCCCCTAAGTGTCTGATTCTTGATTTCAGCTCAGGGATGATCTTAGGGTCATGAGATCAAGCCCTGCATTGGGCTCTGCATTGGGCATGGAGCCTACTTACGATTATCTCTCCTTCTCCCTCTGCAACAAACCCCACTTGTGCACACTCTCTTTCTCTCTCTCAAAAAAAAAAAAGCAAAAATTAAGATATATATTGCTTAGGGACATATATGTTTATGGTAAAACAATAAAGAAAAGAGAATTAAAAACAATATTTAGAAGTGGGAGAAGATATTTGCAAATGATCTATCCAATTAGGAGCTAGTATCCAAAATATATAAAGAACTTATACAACTCAACACCCCCCAAAAAATAATAATCCAATTAAAAATGGGTAGAAGACATTTCTCCAAAGATTTACAGATGGCCAACAGACACCTGAAAAGATGCTCAACATCACTCATCATCAGGGAAATGCACATCAAAACCACTTTGTATCTGTCAGAATAGCTATAAATCAAAAACAAAAGAAACAGCAAGTGTTGGAGAGTGTGCTGAGAAAAAAGAACCCTCTTGTACTGTTGGTGAGAGTGTAAAGTGGGTGCAGCCACAAACAATATGGAGGTTCCTCAAAAAACTAGAAACAGAATTACCCTATGATATAATAATTCCACTACGAGGTATTTACTCAAAGAATATGAAAACACTCATTTGAAAAGATATATGCGCTCCCATATTTATAAGCAGCATTATTTACAATAGCCAAGATAGAAGAAGCAAATGAAGTGTCCATCAACAGATGACTGGATAAAGATGATGTGATTTATATATACAATGGAATGTTATTCAGCCATAAAAAATGAAATCTTGCTATTTACAACAACATGGCTGGATTTAAAGGGTATAATACTAATGTCAGAGAAAGACAAATACCGTATGATTTCACTCATATGTGGAATTTAAGGAACAAAACACAGAAAGAGACAAACATAAAAAAAGACTCAACTCTAGAGAACAAACTGGCGGTCATCAGAGGGGAGGTAGGTGAAATAGGTGAAGGGGATTAAGAGTACACTTACCTTTTTTTTTTTTTTAAGATTTTATTTATTTATTTGACAGAGAGAGAGAAAGAGATCACAAGTAGGCAGAGAGGCAGGCAGAGAGAGAGAGGGAGAAGTAGGCTCCCCGCTGAGCAGAGAGCCCGATGTGGGGCTCGATCCCAGGGCCCTGAGATCATGATCTGAGCCGAAGGCAGAGGCTTTAACCCACTGAGTCACCCAGACACCCCAAGAGTACACTTATCTTGATGAGCACAGAGTAATGTACAGAATTGCTGAATCACTGTATTGTATACCTGAAACTAATACAACACTGTACATTAAGTATACTAGAATTAAAATAAATAAATAAATAATTTAAAGACCCAATTTTCAGAATACTGACTCCCTTTTGAGAGAAGACAGCGTATACAATCATGGACTGACATGCAGGGAACTCCTGATATTTATAATGTCCTATTTCTTAAGAAATATGGGGGGGGTCCAGATGTTCACTCTCTTATTATGCATCATAACACAGACACAATGCATATTCTTTTACATTATCAAATATTTGTCAAAACATGAAAATGTTTAAAAAGAACTTACTGTGTACCACATAGTCAGCATTCAATACCTCATGTTCTGTAGGAATGGTGCGGTACAGCCACCAAAAGCTCTCTAGTGGCATGGGACTCAGGGGCACTGGGTCACTAACTTTCCAGATAGGACCCCCCATTCATGTATGCGGCTGGCCTTGTCACAACCACAACCTAGGAGAGGGAAGTAGTGTTTCTTCTCTAGCCAGCAGTCAGGTTCATTTTTACCCCTTCGTCCTCCTCATCCATCCGTCTGTCCATCCATCCTATTATCCATTCAATAAATATTTAAGTACCTCCTAAGGTATGAGAATCTCGAGACTTCAGCTTTCAAAGTCCTATAGTTTGAAGAATCTTAGGGCAACAAATGAGTTGGGAAATTACAGATACATGGATGGAGTCTAGTCCAAGGTGCTAGACTTTCATATTCTTTGATCATTCCCATTGGACGTTCAGATTCATAAACTTGCACAGCATATGATTCACAAACCTCCCCACACGTTGGCCATTTTCATCCCTTCAATCCTGGTAACAGAAGCTCACAGCTCCCAACAGCTAACATGAAATATCTACATGACAGGTAATCAGGCAATTTTATCATGAATTGACAGTGATATTAGAGAGGGTCTATGTATATTAGTTTCCTGCTGTAATAAATTATCACAAACTTAAACACAGATTTGTCACCTACATCTCTGTAGGTTAAAAGCCCAACAGGGATCTTACAGGGCTAAAATTAAGGTGTCAGCAGGGCTGCATTCTTTCCTGGAGGCTCAATGGAAGAATCCATATCCTTGCCTTCTCCAGCTTCTAGAAGCCACCCATATTCCTGGACTCCTGGCCCCTCCTCCACCTGTAAAACCATTAATGTCAGATCAAATCCTCACAGAATTCCCCTGACCCTCTCTTCTTCCCTCTCTCCACTGTTAAGGACCCTTGTGATTGCATCGGGTCCACCCGATAATTCAGGATTGTCCCCTTGTTCTAGCATCAGCTGGTGAGCACTCTTACTTCCTCTTTGCCATATAAAGTAGTACGTTTAGGTTCCAGGGATTAGGGCATGGACATCTCTGGGGGTGGGAAGTATAATTATTCCACCTATCACACTATGAGACATCACTCACTATTTCCTAATTTTCTCTCTAAATCTTACAATCAAAAAGTAAACTATCAGGATCATGTTATCTCTACCTTCCAGAGAAATGAATCACTTGAGCTATGCCTTAATGTCTATCTTCATAGAGGATCCAAGTGTGATTGAACAACCTCTATGTTTTTTAGAAACCATTGTTTGGCACATTACTCAGTGTTCTTTTAACATAAGAGCCTACACTATAAATTTTTGCTAGAGTATAATTCTAGGAAAACTTCTGATTCCGCAGATGGATTCATCAAATCCAAACAACATGGACCACAGTGTTGCCTGCCTTGCACTGGCGGTCAGAAAACTTCAGAATGAAATTCATCCCACTTCCTGTAGATAGTTTCTGTTTTGTTTTAACTCTAAAAAAAAAATTCTTAGTTTGGATTTTTAAAGTTACTGCAAGTACTCTAAGTAGTCATTTCTGTCTTAATAAATATAGTAAAATAATCTACTAACCATTTTTGAAAAGAAAATCACTTGCAATGACTTTTGAAAAATTTTCAAATGCTTTAACAGGCTCAGAATACTGTAATTAAGAAATATTCAGGTTTGCTAAGAACTTGGGGCGCCTGGATGGCCCATCTGGCTCTTAATTTCAGCTCAGGTCTTGATCTCAGGACAGGAGATCAAGCCATGCATCGGGTTCCCCACTCAGCAGGGAGTCTGCT
Source organism: Nasua narica (assembly GCA_028533885.1). NCBI lineage: Eukaryota > Metazoa > Chordata > Mammalia > Carnivora > Procyonidae > Nasua > Nasua narica. Next base: position 67,855,176 of record CM052810.1, on the reverse strand, counting down.
TGCTCTCTCCCTCTGCCCCTCCCCCTCCTCTCCAATAAATAAAAAAGTCTAAAAAATATTTCCTAAGAACTTAACTCTAGTATGTGTTCAACAGATATTTGGTGAATAATTCCTAATAAACAGTGAATACTATAGCATTTTATTAAATCTAGCCCCTGTGACCTAAATGTTGCTAGAATATTCCATGGTTTTGAGGCCCCAAACCACCAGAGATAATACGGAAAAGCATTAATAGTTCTCAGTCACACTTCTGCATATGCAGGCTAAGAGTTCCTTTGGCCGCACTCTGACACTCAGAACAATTAGGTACAAATAAGCCCTCCAGTATTTACGTGGGATCACAATGCATCCTGATCTGCTCTTCTGGCTTGAAATTCCTTTAATTCCTTTATGCAACCTATGCTTCAAGCAAACAGGAATTTTCAAAATTCCTTTACTTATGCTGTGCTCTGCACTTAGCATATTTCCCCAACTCCCATTGTCACACCCCTAGAGTACCCCCATGTGCCTCCTTAAATGCCACCTCTTCCATCAGGCCTTGCATGAGGTGGGCTCTCTAACTCGATGGTACTTTGTTTCTTTTTTATGGTTCTTATATATTATGTTCTACTTCATAATGCAAGTGTAATACACAGACATACACACATGCTTATGGACTATGTTAATTATTTAATCTTTACATCCCCTTTTAGAAGAGTGTCTTATAAATAATACACACTCTAAAGTATTCATTGAATTTAACTGCAGTACCTCTTAAATATATGCATAAATTTTGTTCTAATAGGAATGAAAACCATACTACCACTTATGACATTACATTACATTGTATAGACCAGATTATCTGGATAGTTTACCCAAAGGTTTGTTGAAATTCAAATATAATTAGTTTAAGATTCAACAGCTCCCTCTCGTGGCCTCTGTGGGCAATTGAGCTTGCCGGCCTCCAGAGTTAAAACAATTTTGTTTTATTTTTGGAACTTAAATTTGAAGTGATTCCTCAATCAATTTCAATTTTGATGTTATAAGTTAACTATCACTGAATGGCAAATTTTATTTGGCTAAAGGTGTCATTTTTATATTATTTTAAGATTTTACTTATTTGTCAAAGAGAGAGAGAGAGCGAGAGCGCGAGTGCGCACAAGCAGGGGAAGCGGCAGGCAAAAAGAAAAGCAGGCTCCCCACCAAGCAGAGAGACCAATGTGAGACTCAATCCCAGAACCATGGGATCATGACCTGAGCCAAAGGCAGATTCCCAACTGACAGAGCTACCCAGGTGTCCCATAAAAGTGTAATTGTTTATGTGAAGAATAAATAGAAGCAATTATTGGTAAATGGTTTCCATCTCAAATAACTATAAATCTGCTTTTTAAAAAACTAATAGATTTTAATTTAAATATTAATAAATATTTGATTAAGGTTAAAAATCAAGTTTTCAGAAAGTCACATTTACCTTTTTAGTACATGAGAAATGAATTTATCTTGGAACTCAGTGACAATATATAACGCTCTTTGTTTTTTACCAAAATTTCGAACAATATCAATTACAAATAAGTTTAAAAACTCAAGCAGGGGCCCCTGGGTGGCGCAGTTGGTTGAGCGACTGCCTTCGGCTCAGGTCATGATCCCGGAGTCCCGGGATCGAGTCCCACATCGGGCTCCCAGCTCTATGGGAGGTCCGCTTCTCACTCTGACCTGCTCTCTCACTCTCTCTCTTTCCTAATGAATAAATAAATAAATAAAAAATCTTTAAAAAAAAAAAAATTAAAAAAAAAAAAAAAACTCAAGCATTCTTGGTGCACCTGGGTGGCTCACTGGGTTAAAGCCTCTGCCTTTGGCTCAGGTCATGATCTCAGGGTCCTGGGATCGAGCCCTGCATAGGGCTCTCTGCTCAGCAAGGAGCCTGCTTCCCCCTCTCTCTCTGCCTGCTTTCTCTGCCTACTTGTGATCTCTCTCTCTCTCTGTCAAATAAATAAATAAAATATTTTTTAAAAACCCTCAAGCATTCTAATTATACAATCAACTGCTCAAATTTGAAATGGAACAATTTAAAACAAGGAACCAAGTAAAATTGCAAAACCTTAAACCCCAAAGCACAGCTCTTAACGAGGTCCAAATCCCTCATCTCACCATGCCTATGACCCGGGGGGGTTTCCACCATAAAGGGAAAAGCTGACTGAAGGAGGTCAAGGTCTGGCTCTAGGTGGGTCTCCCAGCTCTGTGGTGGGCTTCCTAAGGAGCAGCCTGAGTCTGACTGGCATGTCACACAGTAAGAAGCTAAGCTTCAGGAAATAAAAAGTGTCTGAATTCTGGCCCAGCACAAAGAGCTCCAGCTGGCCAGAAGGCTCTCCAGAAGGACTCCAGGAAGGAAAGGGTGGGGATCCTAACCTCCCCCACTCCTTCATGACTCCAGAGAGGAGGAGAAGAAAGGGAGGGGCAACATTTGAGAAAATAAAACATCTATTTAATAGAAACTTTTCTTGTATACAGAATATCTCTTTCCCTTTGGACTCCCACTGTCTAGGATTCCAACAATTATTTCCAAGCACCCAAGTTTTGTGAATAGCTTGTTTCCCTTCTGTAGTTGTATTTTTATATAAAATTTGACCTGAGAGAAGCATTTTCATTGGGAAAATGAAATTGGGAAGATGCACAAAAGAAAAAAGGAGAAAACACATACACATTGTAAGTTAGATAATCATTTAGGATGTGACATTTAAAAAATGTTTTAAAATACACATAAAGTAAAAAAAAAATAATAAAATAAAATACACATCAAGTATTGCTAGATAAGAGATTGTTTTTTTTTTTTTTTAAAGATTTTATTTATTCATTTAACAGAGAGAGAACACAAGCAGGCAGAGAGGCAGGCAGAGGCAGAGAGAGGAGCAGGCTCCCTGGGGAGCAAGGAGCCCGATGCGGGACTCGATCCCGAGACACCGGGATCATGACCTGAGCCAAAGGCAGTTGCTTAACCAACTGAGCCACCCAGGCATCCCGATAAGAGATTGTTTTAAATCATGAGTTTACCAAAAAGCAAAGCAAAACAAAAAACATGTAGAAATTGTAACTAGTTCTATTGTTACTGAATTTGTTATTCTATAGAAGGTTATAAAAATGCATACTATTTTTCTCTTCCATTAATAAAAATCGTATAACTTTGGGGCTCCTCCTTCTTTAGAAACACATTCACTTTCCCTGAGTATTACCCAAATTATAATAACACGCCCACTGAAATCCACCTAGTCAGGGAGGCTTCAATAGTCTCCTTCATCCTAAATATTAAAAACATAAAACAGTCTGGGTAAATTTTTAAGAGTTTATCATAATTTCTTTTCATCATTTTACCAAATGATTTTGAAGTAAAATATAAAAGTATATGATAATCCATTCATGTAATATGCACAAACTTGGAAACCAAAATGCCATTATGTAATTTTTCCACAAACGAATACAAATAGTTAAAAATTCAAAAAAATGCATCAAGTAAGCAAAATATTTTAAAAATAGTCTTTATTTCAGGTCAGTGGTAAATGCCGAAATGTCAGGTAAGGCTGATGGTGCACAAAATCAATGAACTTCAACCAGACCAGCCGATCACCTCACTAATAAGCTGCACTGTCATCAGTGGCTATCGATGGATAGACATCATTGGGTTTCAGACCCGTAAATGTCATCTTAAATTGGATTTCCTAAATTTTGCATTGTCTAGCTCAGTTAAAGCTTCCCATAAGCTGTCATCCACTTAAGCTGGAGAATAAGGAATATAGAAGGATAATTCATTTAAGACCTAAATGGCCTTCCTTACATTCTTTACCTGTTTTAGTTAGCCCCAAAGGGTAAATCACGGCTATAAATAATGCTAAGATGAAAAACATGATCTTCTGTAGCATTTTTATCTGTCCATCAGGAAAGACATTTTGGCCTTACAACCATGAAGTGGTTGTTAATACAACTCAATTTATAACAAGACATAAATATGTTACATATACATGTATACTAAAATGTGTTAAACCCTAAGCGTATGTCCATCCAATAGAAAACAAAAAAGCCCCAAAACACTCCCAGGTTTTTATCACAATCAAATATCTTAAAAATGGAAGAAATCTCATGTTTGGTTTTCCATTGGTATGAGGTGACTAATCTGCATTTGTTTACAAAATAAAGTCATCCCCAAGTTTGCCTACAAATGGATTGGCCACGACAGCAGACTATTTGGTGGCAATACTGCAGATTAATAAAGTTCATTTACAGCCTAAACTTACAATAAGAGGTGACCTAACTTCGAAAGGGAAGATGTCACCCAAGGACCCTGACAGAGGGTACATGATGGAAGTCAAGAAAAGCGTGAAGCTGTGGGTCTGAGACTCCAGATGGGACAGTGGGGTGATGGAGGGGACAGAGGACCAGAAGTCCTTCTTACCAGGTTTGGAGCACTGGAGACATGTAAGGACAAGTCCTGGAAAGGAAGGGAAAGACGTGCTGTTAGAACACAGATGTGTGAAAGATTATTTGAAGTTAAATTTGAATATTAGCTGTCTATTTGACCTGAAAAAAAATATACATGTCTATGTGTATACATTTGCATACACATATACATTCACACAGAGCCCACATGGCCTGAATAGCAGATTTTAAAAGCACTGAGAAAATGATGCATTCTACCCAACATACTTGGATCACAAAGCAATTTCATGGTTCCAGTTGTGTTATTTTATGACTATCAGCCCTGGGTTTTGAATCCATTGATATTTGGTTAAGTGCACAGGCTCCTAAAGCCAGAGTGCAGGCGATCGAATCCCAGACCATGTGTTTCTTGCTACAGGACCCAGGGCAGTTATGGAATCTCTCTGCCCGGCTAGCAGAGAATTGAATGAGAACTCAACGAATTAATGCATATAAAGGGTTTAGAGCAGCGCCTGACACGTTGTAAGCATATGCAAATGTTATGTTGTTATTTTGGGAATTTGCTCTCCATGGCTACCAACTGGACAGTTTCTCAGGAATCCTTGCTCCTTTACAGATATTTTACGGGGCTCTCCTTCTTGGTTCACAATCCGGAAAGAATTTTGGCTCCCCTGTCCCTACGACCTCATCCCATCCTTCCGGAGCGCATCACCATCTCTTACCTTCAGAAGGCACATTTTCCTGGAAGCTGCCTGCCACCTCTTAGTTACCATCGTGCTAATTTATGTAGATCATACCATCTGGGTGAGCAGCTACCTATTCGCTCTTTCGCCCGCCAAGCTCGCCAAGCTAACATGTATTTAGTGAATGCTGGCGGTACGCCTCCGTGCGAGTAACACAGGCATGAACGAGGCCGGCAGTTTCTGCATCACGTGTTTTCTCATGTCTTTCTTCCCATGCTGTGGGGCCAGACAGAGGGGACAGATCTGCCACCTTATTGCTAAAACTGTGTGGCATATTGCACATTCCATATCCTCAAGGATCCTATAGGGCTTCTCTCTGAATAAGGACATGATAGAACTTCTGGAAGAGAGAATACTAGAGACGCAATAGCTCATGAGGACAAGAGCAGAGGAGGAGGGGAGCGGGCGGAGCAGGGAGGGTGTTCAAGCTCTTGGGCTATGCACGGGTCCCTGGGAAATGGAGCCGGCTTGGGTAAAGTCAATGTGTTAAGGTCAGCCCAATGACACCCCAGTTCTGGGCACAGAAAGGCCATTTAAAGCCCAACGGTATGGGCGTTGTTTGTATCACTTTCCGACCCAGTTGTTGAAGGATGGATGTTCCAAGTTCTTTCAGCAAAAACTCAAGAAAGTCGGAAGCCAGTTAAATAAAATCAGTGCAACACCCAGGGTGCTATCAGAGATGGAAGAATTCCCATCTGGACGCTGCTGAGAACTGTAACTCTGCTGGGACACAGCCCTCCCCGGCTTCAGTGCCTCCCGGCACTACTGCCCTTGGGTGTGACTAGAGCCATGTCCACGCGGCAGAGGACACCCACGTCCTACTGGTCTTGCCTGCCCTATCAGGAGAAATCGCCCAGGAGGGAGCAGCACAGAAGGCTAAAGCCACAAGCTGAGACCAAGGACTGACGGACTGTAAGAACACCGGAGGAAAATGCACAAAGTGTCCCCCAAATCCCGCTGAGGGACGGAGGGGCTTGGGCTGGGGTTCCTGCCATTTTACCGTGGGGCTCAGAACCCAGACACCTGGGTTCTACCCTGTCACCATGGCCAGCACTCCCTCACGCACACCGCCTGTGCCCTCCCCCTCACTGTAGGGCTGGCGGTACAGGTGACATCAGAGAACAGAGCGACGGTATCAGTCTTCATGCGGGAAGAACGAAGCCAGCACTCAGAGGGGTTGCGGGAAAAGAAAACTGTGCTCTGACTCCATGACAAAGAAGTCTCAGTAAACAAAGAAAGTATCCCTTCTAAGTGAAATTAACTTTGTTTCAGTTATGTAGATTTTGTCTAGAAGGTTTGCTGGCCAAAATTCAGAAATTCACAATCTAAGGGGTGCTCAAAAAAGCCAGCCTGAAGGAGAGGGCACCTGTGAGTGCTGCTGAAGGACCTCCCAGACCAAATGGACAGCCTCGGGGGGGGGGGGGGGGGGGGGGTTGGGAGGAAGGACTTAGAGGGCACAGGTGGAGAGGCAGCGGTTTGTGAGATGTTGCTGTGGGGGGGAGGGGGCCGCGCAGAAACATGAGTGATGAACGATGACCGAGAAGAAGCCTGAGAAGCAGGCAGTGGCAAGAAGTGAAGCTGAAGAGATGGACAGATTTAGATGGCTCGCTTGCGCGTTTAGAACCCATCCTGAAGGATGACAGTCTCCTGGGACATATTTGTGCTACTGATAAGTCACCCCCTAGGAGAGAAGGGACTTAAGGGAAAGAAATGAGCTTGGAGGCAGGGTTATCCCTGAAATTTCGTGTTTACTGACATGCCCTTCGAAGAAAGAGTTTTTTTTTAAGATTTTATTTATTTGACAGAAAGAGAGAGAGAGATCACAAGTAGGCAGAGAGGCAGGCAGAGAGAGAAGAGGAAGCAGGCTCCCTGCTGAGCAGAGAGCCCGATGCAGGGCTCCATCCCAGGAAGGAAGGAAGGAATTCCCTCTATGAACCCATCCCCTATGTTCAACAGCCATCTTTTTGCTACACTTGTTCTATTAATTTTCATTTTGCTGGATTTTTAAAAAGCAAATCCAGTCTTCATGACCTGAGATCATGACCTGAGCAGAAGGCAGAGGCTTTGACCCACTGAGCCACCCAGGCGCCCCGAAGAAAGAGTTTTCTTAATGTGTCCAATCCACCTGGTCCCTTGCAGGGAAAGGTCAACTGATAAGGCTTTAACTGATGTTCTCTGAGTACTTTTTAAAAGAAACCTTTAATGGGTGCCTGGGTGGCTCAGTAGGTTAAGCATTCGACTCTTGCTATCACCTCAGTTCTTGATCACAGAGTCGTGAGCTCAAGCCCCGTGTTGGGCTCCATGCTGTATGTGACGCTAACAAAAAAGAAAGAAGGAAGGAAGAAAAGAAACATTTAAAAACTCCGTGCATCAGTTTTGGAATAAGAACCCACTGTAGCAGATTTTCCTCTTTCAAGGCTTGTCCTGCTAAAACTTATATATAGGTCATTGTTTAGAAAGAACAGGCCTTGCTCTATTGAGAAATTATTGTTATTACCACTAAAACCCAGAAAGTGTCACAAAAGCAACCAGAGAGGGAGGATAGCATGAGGCTAGCACAGTGTGTGTCGATTACAACTTTAGCAATTAGGGCAACTATTTCCTTTTATCTGTCCCACACCAAACCAAGCAATCTTTCCTTTTAAAGGAGGCCAGTAAGGAAAAATGACCAACATGGGGAGGAAGATGTACATGAGTTACAAACTGAGAAACTGAAGAAAACAGATGACTAGGCAGTTAAACATTGTTTGATTGAAATAACAGATGATGGGACACCTGGGTGGCGCAGTCAGTAAGCATCTGCCTTCAGCTCAGGTCATGATTCTGGAGACCCGGGATCAAGTCCCACATCAGGTTCCCTGCTCAGCGGGGAGCCTGCTTCTCTCTCTCCCTCTGCCTGGGGCTTCCCCTGCTTGTGCACCCATGCTCACTCTCTCTCTTTCAAATAAATAAAGTCTTTAAAAACAAAAACAAAAAAATAACTGAGAAGATATGGCAGTCAAGAGAACACCTGAAACTTAATTTTTTAATTCTTTACATGATTGTATTTTTAAACTTTTTTATAGTAAAAATTTTCAAGTTCCCTCAAAAATAGAGTTGAAACTCCTTCCATGGGGGCCCCTGGGTGGCTCAGTCAGGTAAAGCATCCGACTCCCAATCTCAGCTCAGGTCTTGATCTCAGGGTTGTGCATTCAAGCCCTGCATTTTTAAGCCTACTTGAAAGAAAGAAAGAGACAGAGGGAAGGAAGGGAGTGAAAGGGAAGGTAAGGGAAAGAAAGAGAAAGAAAGGAAGAGAGGAAGGAAGGAAGGAAGGAAGGAAGGAAGGAAGGAAGGCAGGCAGGAAGGAAGGAAGGAAGGAATTCCCTCTATGAACCCATCCCCTATGTTCAACAGCCATCTTTTTGCTACACTTGTTCTATTAATTTTCATTTTGCTGGATTTTTAAAAAGCAAATCCCAGTCTTCATGACACTTCACCCCTGAATCATTCAATATCCTTTCAAAAAGGGGACATTTTCCCACGTAAACATAATACCATTTTCACTGTAAACAAAAATCGTATTCCTAAGTTAGGTTAGCTCTTTAGTTCAATGGTTGATTTGCTATAATCCCCAAGTTTACAAAGAGGTGTTGTTCCAGAAATTTGGTTATATGTCAGTTTAGATTTCAGGAAATGTTTCCCACAAGAGCATCTTTAACTCACTCATCACTTGAAATAGAAAAATTAAAAAAAAAATTTTTTTTCAGCTAAGAATGGTAGGAAGTAATGCTTACTGCCAAAAAATGTTTTATTTCTATGTAATAACCTGGAATAAACCTCTTTGTATACATTGTTTTTGTCCATGTTTAAAATAATCTCTATTCTAAGTGAAATTCTAGAATCAGGCTTATCCTAAGAATCTTGCTTCATGGTGCCATTCTTCTTTCCAGAAGGTGCTATAGACAGGTGCTTCTCACATCTTAATGCACATTGGAATTGCCCTGGCATCTTGTTAGAAGGCAAATGCTCCTTCAGTACATCCGGGGAGGGGCTCCCAGGTGATGGCTATGCTGTCAGTTCATGGGCTGTCCATGGATCACCCGCTATGGGGTGAACCGTGCCCCCACCCCCATATGCACATGTTGAAGTCCTAAATCCTAAACTCAGGATGTGACCTTATTTGCAAAGAGGGTTGATACAGATAAATTAGTTTAGTTGAGGTCATCAGGCTGGGCCTTATTCTCTTTATAAAAAGGGGAATCTGGACCCAGCCCTGCACACACGGAAAAATGCCATGTGAAGACTGCAGTAAAGCCACTGGAAGGCTGGGGAGAAGCCTGGAACCTTCAGAAGCAGCACAGGCCTATGGACATCTGGATCTCAGACATCCAGGCTCCAGAACTGTGAGACACTCCGTGCCTTTTGTTAGGGCCCTGAGTTCCTGGTCCTTCTTCGAAGTAGCCCTAGCAAACTCATACACTACCCTCGACACAGCCAGGTTCGCAGAGACCCTCCTGGAACAGACTCCAGCACTGTATCCAGGGTTAGGATGATGGCCAAGAACGCAGCCCCTGCAGTCAGGCCTGTGCTCCATTCCCTGTCCTGAGTCACTTTGTAAATGACTCAGGCTGAGCTTGGATTTCATCACCTGAGAAATGCCCGTGGTGACACGCATACCTGTATTATAAGGGTTTTGCAAGAATTCAACAAAAAACACGTGATGTTTCTTACCCTGCTGACTTTCAAGAGAGTACTTTTTAGGGCCAAAAAAGTAGAGAAAATCTCAGAAAAACTTGTCGGGAAGCAGGGAGCAAGTGTGTAGTAAGGACTGGAAGCAGCAGGTGTGGACTATTCTCTCAAAGTTTTTTGGTTTTTTGTTAAAAGGAACGTTAAAGAGAAATGGGACTGTGAAGGACTCACAAGGTCACGGAAAAGATACTTTTTAGGGTGAGTAGGACTTAAGCTTGATTCTAGATATCTTGTTCTCCTTCTGAGAATGGGTGGAACCCAAGGCACCCTCCCACACTGGCTCTGGACTCAGACATGCGGGTTGTGCTCCATGGGGTATTAACAAATGGGGCACTGCAAAGGCTTGGAAAGCTCTTGCACAATTTGGACTTGCTCGCCTTTCCCCTCCGGCACCACAATAAGAACAAGTCCAGGCTAGCCTCCTGGATAAGGGCAGATGGTGGGCTTAGCTGTACCGTCCCTCCAGCTGGGTGCCCTCAAGGTGAGGGGGCCTAGTCAAGCCCAACCTGTAGACTTCAAGAGCCAAAGAGATGCTGAGTGTCTTGGGCCACTAGGCTTTGCAGTGGCTCACCACGTGGCAGAATGACGGCAATAGATGACTAATACAGACTAATACAGGCTACTCAACAGCTCTGGCAATTCCTCCTCTAAAAGACTAGAGCCCCCAACACACACTCAGGTTGTGGGGCTGGTAATGAGAGATGGGTGGGCCACAGACACTAGGAGCAGTGAGAGCAACCACAGGAGCCACTAAACTTGGAAGACCATCACCATGCTCATCTTGGCCAACTTGAGGGGTCCTAACTTGCCATCCAAGCAGGAAGCCTGCCAGAATTTCCCACATGGGTGTCTCTCTCACCCCTTAGACCCAGTAGGTCTGATCTTTGTACCCATATAACCCTAGTTATACCTAGAAAATACCCTCCAGGGGTTTCTAGGTGGCCCGTGGCTCCTCCAGACCAGCGGGGAGCATCTGAGACCAATGGACAAGACAGATGAGAGTTTTATCCACCAGCTGGCCTGCCCCCATGATGTAGTTTTGGAATGTTTTGATGAGGTTTGGTGGGGTCCAGAGCCGACAGCCATTGAGCTGTCTCCGGTGCAAATGGTGGTTTTATTGCAGCGCAGGGACAAGACCCAGGGGCAGGAAGAGAGGCTGCCCCGGAATTGTGAGCAGCCACTGATTAAATACTTTGGGGTTGGAGGATAGTAAAGACAAGGGAAGTTTCAAAAGCACTTTCATATGCTAAAGGAGACTCACAGGATACCGGGGCCTCGGTTGTTTTTTTTCTGACCCAGGTTGTTTTTCTCCTCTAGCAAGGCATTCACATTCAGACAGCTGGGAGCTTCCTGGAGGAACCGGATACTCAAGTATTTGTTTTGTTTATGGGCTGCAGGTTATAAGGACATTCCATTTTATCTGCATTTCCTTCTGCCTTTGTTTCCCTTTCCCTTTGTTTCCACCCTCTAAAAAGTATTTTGGTCTGAAAGCAGAGAAAAGTTCCCTGCTCCAGAGTGGTCCACAGACCTTCGTGATGGAAGGTCTGGCTGAGATGCGGAGTACAGGCAGCGAGATTCTCGGACAGATCTGAAACCTGCACTGACCTTGCGTCCTAGGCCGGTTAAATGCTTGGCTTCTTGACCGTGACTTGCCAGTGACCAGGCCCCTCGAATTCCTGCTGGGCCCCATGGTCCGGGGCAGTGAGCACAGGCGATCACTGCAGGCCCGCTAAGGCCTCTCGCCTCTCAGTGAGTTATAGAAACAAAGATAGGGAAGATTAGGTCATGTCCCCGAGGCTCACTCTCGGGGAGGGTAGGAGAAGGGGGACAGGAAAGCCACCACTATAGGTATATAAAGGGCAGAGAAGCCTGGGGGTGCTACCTGGTCTGAGATTTCAGGGTCTGGTAGTTCAGAACAACTTGGGGTTTCATTGGGCCCACTCTCTCTTTGTGACCTCCCTGGGGCCTTCCCAGACCTGCTTTTGCTGGGAGGGCCAGCCCTGGGGCCCCAGGCCAGAGCCTACAGTTGGCAGCACTAGCCACCCCTTGCCACTCAGCCTGGGACAACCGCTTGCTGGGATGACAGGTCTTGGCCAGAGGAGGAGGACCGTGTTCCTGCCAGGCTGGATGTTACAGACTGGAGTTCCGCTCCCCCCAGAAAGTTGGAGCCCAGTGTTTTCAGCCATACTACTTAAAGAAGAAAGCAAGGCAGGTTCGGTCCCCTGTTGGCCACTTGAAGGGTCCTGGGGCCACTAGGTGTGCTGGCATCATCCACCAGCTATCTGACAGCCCGGTGACTCAAAGACACTGCCCAACCTGAGCACAGAGAGCAGTGGCAGGGTTCCAGAACTCTTCCATGGCTTCGGGCTTTGTCCTCACCAGCAGCTATCCTCTCAGGCTCCCAGAGCTGGGCCACCATGGTCCCCAGGGTAGGGGCAGCAAGGCCAAGTTCCATGCCAGGACTATCTCAGGGCCCAGACCAACTGTGGAATGCGGAGAATGAGCAGGGCAGCCATGCTGGCATTGCCTCAGGATGGGGAGAGGAAACTTTCCTAGAACCAGGACTTATGCCCACTTCTCCCTTGAGGACAGGTGGGATCTCTGAGTGCTGACTGACGCTGGGGGTAGAAACCCCCAAAGTGCCCAGCTGAGGCCCGAAGCTGGCCTGAACCACCTGCAAAGCAGGGTAGTGCAGGGAGGGAACAGGGGTGATGGACCAGGTCCAGGGAAGAAACCAAAATCAAGGTCTCCCAGGGATCTGCCGACCGGAGAGTCCAGACACCTCGAAGCAGGATGGAAACGGGGAAAGAGACAAAAAGAATTCAAGGTGGCGATTACCTCCCAGGCTCAGGGGAATTTCCGTAGGAAAAGCCAGTGTGCTGTCCCTTGAGAACTCAGGCAGGGGCAGCGCACAGTGTCCAGATGCATGGCATGGGAGACGTTGGATAGGCCACGGGTAAGGAGCCAGTGCAGGAAAGAAAGGAAGACTATGAGGGATGGGAAGAAATATTTGTGTAAGGAAGAGCAAAGGAGAAGGGAAGTGGCATCACAGGAGGAAGAACAGATCTGACTGAGGCTGGAAGTAGAATGGGAGCAAGGACAGTGAGGGAAAAGGCGGCCCTGCTGAACCAGGGAGGGCCCAGAGAAGAAACCAACACAACTGCTCTGGCCTCCATGTTGGTCGTGGCTATGATACACAGAAGCATTTGTCAGCTCCTGCTGGAACCAGAGCTCCATCTACGGGGTGGAGAGCAAGCTGGCTTGTGTTAGGCTGGCAGGCCCAGGGACGCCGAGAGCAGACAAGATGGCCACCGAGTTTCACAAGATGGTGGCTCGGGACTGTCCGCCATGGGGCTTCCTGTCTCAGAGACTTTGCAGATCACCTCACAATGATGATGAACAACCTGACTGTTCGACCTTGTGTTCCTTTTTCTGTATAATGAGCTGATGATTGGTGTATTTTGTATCCCTCATATACACACCGCAGCCAATCAGACACCCAGCAAACCCTCCATACCCTAAGGCCCCTAATCAAAAACCCTCAGTCCTACCCCTGGGCAAGACTTCCTTGGCCCTGTCCTAACCCCGACCAAGGAACCTCACCCGAGAGGTGTGAGAGCGCTTCCATTAAAGCTTGCCTCGATTCTACTCGCCGGGCTCCTCTTTTCCACCTCTTTTCCACCGGCGATTCAAACCTGACAGCTTGGATCTGCATGGTGACCCCACCCCCCACCCCCGCCCCGTCTCCCCTCCTCTGGCAGGGACTGGCAGAGTTCAGAGACCTACATCAAAGAGAAAAACTCTGGGCACATTCTTACACTGCCCTTGGCACCAAAGTGCTCATTTGGGTTTACGTCCTCATTGTCCCTTACGCTCCTGGGTGTTCCCAGGGGCCACATGACTACTGCCTTCTGTTTTATGAGGGGCCTCCTCCCCATTGGTCCCATCGCTGTATTTTTGCCACCTCTTCCCTCCTTGGCCAACTGGGTTCATGGAGCCTTTAGGTCACTCTATCAGCTGGATGCAGGAAGTGTTTTTTTAGAAGCTGCAGAATAAAACCAAGACCTCTCTGGGATGTGTGAGGAAAGGGAACGGAGCACTGAAGGAAGGGGAGGAGGAAGGAACACAGGGAAGGGGTGAGGAGGGAGCACCCAGGGAAGAGAGGAGAGGGAGCACTCAGGGAAGGAGAGAGGAAGGAGCACCCAGGGAAGAAGAGGAAGAGGGAGCACCCAGGGAAGAGAGCGGAGGAAGCACGCAAGGAAGAGAGGGGAGGGAGCACCCAGGAAGAGAGGGGAGGAAGTGCCCAGGGAAGAGAGGGGAGGGAGTGCCCAGGGAAGAAGAGGGGAGGTAGGGCCCAGGGAAGAAGAGGAAGAGGGACCACCCAGGGAAGGAAAGGAAGAGGGAGCACCCAGAGAAGAAGAAGAGGAGAGAGTATGGGGAAGGGGTGGGGAGAGAGCTTGGGACCACACTTTCTCTCGGCAGACTGGGAAACTGAAAAGGAAAGACGTCTGGAGTACTGGTCTCTCCTTGAACCTACCCATCCTAACCGTGATTTAAGAGTCAGAGGACACACAGCCTACACTTGAGCTCCCCCACCCCCCGCCGCGCGCCGAGCGTGACGCCACCTCTAATGGCCCACTCTACTTTGCCGCACAGACCCACACAGCAGCCTTTTAGCTGCAGCTACCACCGTACTGCCGCAGAACTTCTCAGTTAATGCTTCATGGCTTAAAGGAGAAGTAAAATGTGTACTTTCTGGGGTGGCGCGTGCACAGGGACTATAATGATAATAAATGCTGTTTATTATGTCTTACTATGTATCATGCACATATAAAATCTCATTTAATCCTCACGATGACCCTGGAGGTAAATCGTACTATCACTCCTAAATTTAAAATGGAGAAAAAACCTGAGTCTTAGTAACTTCCCCAGATGCACAGCTAGTCGTGGGAGGAGCAGGATTTTGAGCTCCACGGCTCAGGTACGAACCACAGCCATGACGCCATACACAAAGAGCGGCTCCCGCCCAACGAGCAAGCTCTGGCCCCACCTGCCCCCTAAGAAGATGTGAAGAGGTGGCCTAGCCAGTCCTTCCCTATTTCCAGAGGCCACGCAACAAAATTCAGCTGGACTCTGCCCAGCTACTGTACCCAGTGCCTCAGGGGACACCTGCCTGACCAGGCACTGGCCCTAAGATGCTTTCTAGTTGGGCGAGATGTCTCAAGAACCACTGCAGTGACTACAGGTTGGAAGTGATTCTGGTAAGAGGCACGGCGGGGGGCGAAGGCAGACCGCAGGAAGCCGCAGGGAAGTCTTTGCGAAGGAGCTGGGTCTTTCAACTGGGTCTAGAGGACCAGTAAGGATATATAAGGATGGGCCGGTGGACACAAGGAGAGGCTGATCCAAGACAAATGAAACAGTGAGAGCTGCAGTGACCCTGTGCATCACCCTTTTGAGGGGCAGCTTTCTGTTTGTGGCACAGCAAGAGCATCCTTTCCCAGCCACCATTCACAGGACTTCCCTCCGCACTGGAACAAAACCCATGAGCAATGGCTGGGAGCTGACAGGCGCAATGAATAAGTGGGAGGGGCTTGGATCACGTGTCTGGGTGCCTGCTGCCACCTGTCACAACTGAGACTTAGCACCACAGGAGGGCACCTGGGATGGTGACTGTCAGTGGGCCATGGCATTATTGTGGGGAGTCAACACTGGTGCATGATGGCCAGAGCTCAGATCCGCACCGCACACAGGGAGTGCTCAGAAGCGCAGCTGCCCTGAGCCCAAGCAGTAAGGGGAGCAGTAGTTACTACAGGGGCCTCCTGTCCCCCAGCTCTGCCAGCTCTTCTGCCCCACGCTGTGCCCCAGTGACCCCTCTTTAGACTGCGCTCCACTCTGGCCTTCTTTCCATCCCTTCGCAGATCACAGTGCACAGAATGAGAACACGCGGGAAACAACTTTGTCATGTACGTGTCTGAAACTGTTGCTTACTAACACCAGTTACAGATTTTTTTTTTCTGTCACATTCCCAATGCCCTGGAAGCTTGTTTTGTGCAATACGCAAGGACCACCTGCTAATGAATTAGTGGGTCTTCTAGATGCAGGATGATAGCCCACAAATACACTCAGCCTAAGAAAATTTTTACAGAAGTTAATAACTGCTAAGGAATGCTACTGTATAAACCTATACTCTAGATCCTCTCAGATAGACTTGACTCGGTCCATTCTTAACCTCTCACTTAATAATAGAATTATGGATAGTTACTCACAAAATTGCTGTATTTTCTCTGCGCTTCACATGAAAACCAAAGGACTGTAGCGGGCACCTATGGTAGCGACCAGCTCCAACTGGTCTGAACGTCTTCTACCCAGAACTGTGAGTCCAAGCGAGGCAACTGTGTAGCCGAACAGGTGATAATTATGCAAGAAATGGCGGACTGTACTTTAGAAGGTCAGCTCTAAAGGTCAAGGGAGTGGAAGTCTTTATTAAGAAGAGAAAAAATGTCAGTTATGTTGCTGTGTGTGTAGAAAGGAATCTACTCCTCCATTGACAAAAATGCCGAGGCTGCTTCTTGTGCCTCAGAGACAACATCTCGGGTTTGTTGACAAATCAAAAAGAATGTGCATTCCTTGGAAAATGCCCTTTTAAATTTTGCCTGTCCTCAGACCCTTTCACATGACATTTATCAGCTGTTCTTCACCATAGTGATTCTTTGGAAGACAGTCTCATAAACTACAGTCTTTCCCGTCTTAACCTTGTCCCCGCACCAAGAGTGGTCGAAACACATGAATTCATTCCTTCACCAGACAAAGCTATCTAGTTACACCTTTTCACCCATGATTCTATGTTCCCCAAGCACCCACAAAAATACTGTTCATTTGATATCTGCAGATACAGCTGACCCTCGATCAACAATGGGTTTGAATGCATGGGTCTGCTTATATGCAAATTTTTCTTTTCTTTTTTTTTAAGATTTTATTTATTTATTTGACAGAGAGAGAGAGAGATCACAAATAGGCTGCAGAGAGGCAGGCAGAGAGAGAGGGGGAAGCAGACTCCCTGCTGAACAGAGAGCTGGGATGCGGCGCTTGATCCCAGGACCCTGAGATCATGACCTGAGCTGAAGGCAGAGGCTTAACCCACTGAGCCACCCAGGTGCCCCTAAGCAAATTTTTTTCAATAAATAGATTGGAAAATTTTTTGGAGAATCATGACACTTTGAAAAAACTCACCCACAAATTGTTTAGTTTAGAAATATTGAAAAAATTAAGAAAAATCTGGTATGTCATCAATGCATAAAAGATATGTAGACAATAGTCTATTTTATCATTTACTGTCATTAAATATACACGGATCTATTATAAAAAGTGAAAATTTATGAAAACTTATGGACACACAGACCATACATGGCACCACTCTCAGTCAAGAAAAATATGAACAAATGTAAAGATGCAATATTAAGTCATAACTGCAGAAAATTAAATGTAGTACACACTGTAGCCACCTGTTCCCATTATAGTGAGCTCCAAAATAGGTGTGTAAAACACCTGTAATGCTAATCATCTTTCAGCATGAGCAGTTCACCTCTCTAGTAAATTGTATATCACAGTAAAAAGCTCACTACTATTAGTAGTTAAGTTTTGGGGGAGTAAAAATTTATATGCAGATTTGAGACTGTGTATGGGGTTGGGACGCCTAACCCCAGGTTATTCAAGGGTCAACTGTATTTATCATATTTAAATCTGAATTCCTGCCCCTGGACCTCCCCTGCTAAGCCTTGAGCTAGCACCTTATTTGTGAGCTAACTCCATGGCCTAAGAGCCTAGGCAATTCTCCATTTCATCTAAACTGGTCCCTGATTCCTGCTACTAAACACATTCATATCTTTTAGAACATGGTTTAAAGCATCTACCCAGATTTATTCAACTTTACCAAAATGTAAGAATTTTTAAAAATATGAAAATGTAAGCACTGTAGGGGTGCCTGGGTGGCTCAGTGGGTTAAAGCCTCTGCCTTCAGCTCAGGTCATGATCTCAGGGTCCTGGGATCAAGCCCCGCATCCCAGCTCTCTGCTCAGCAGGGAGCCTGCTTCTCCCTCTCTCTCTCTGCCTGCCTCTCTGCCTGACTGTGATCTCTCTCTCTCTTTCTCTCTCTGTCAAATAAATAAATAAAATCTTTTTTAAAAATGTAAGCACTGTATATAAGTTTTTGAAGAACAGATTTTCTACACAATTAAATGCTAATGTCATCCAGCATCTAACTCCTCCCCCAAAGAGGCAAAAAAAGCAGTCTTGTTTTAAAATAAGGACCTTCAAAATATTTACTTTGAGAAAAGTTTAGAGTTTTTTAAATAGAAAGCAAGTTGGCAAAGATCATTTATATGTTAGTAAAAGGTAGTAATAGAAAAGGGAATACAGTGCATTTTCAAATGCCTGTCAATTACTTCCTCTAATTTAGTCTCACCTAGAGTAGATGATAATAATATTAGTGAAACAAAGTCAGGAACTAAGCTTTCACTGGGAATCTAATGGTGGGAAGGGGTTTCTAGTTTGATTTGGGGGTCTCTGGGTAGGGCCATTTTATTATCTGAGTGCCCCTTTTCATCTTACTTTTGGCTTTATTGTCATTGGATAATGTGACTGAACATCATTTGGGATGATAAATGAAATGGAAAGCAAATTTTCAGCCCTGTGTAACAGAATACTCTTGGAACTGAATTAATTGATGCAGTGTTCTGATTCCTTCCAGAGTCTTCCCCAGGGGAATATCTATATTGCCTACTACCAGTTCCAGGAAAATACCTGAAGGAACATAGACATGATGGGGGAAGCCCCTTCTTCACTGACTGTTCATCTTCTCCCCTAAGGGAAGCACCACACTCCTGGATGACCAATGAGTAAGGTAAACAAAAACCTGGAGAACTAGACAGTTTGAAAATAAATGATCCATAGCACAGGGTTCCACATTTCATGAATCTCAAATAAACAAATGTCTATCCAACCTAGATTAAATCAATTTGATAAGGAAGAAGTAAGCAACTGGCTACATTAAAAACTTTGAACATTGGGGCCCCTGGGTGGCGCAGTTGGTTGACTGACTGCCTTCGGCTCAGGTCATGATCCCAGAGTATCGGGCTCCCAGCTCCATGGGGAGTCCGCTTCTCACTCTGACCTGCTCTCTCTCACTCTCTCTCTTTCCTAATAAATAAATAAATAAAATCTTTAAAAAAAAAAAAACTTTGAATATTGATATAAATCGTCCATTCAAAATGCACTTATAGTCTGTCAGTACAAGGAGTCACTATTTCACTCCTAAGTAGGTGACAGCACAGCGATATTTTATTTTTTATTTCATTTTTATAATAACTGTTCCTTCTTACTGTAATTTACAAATATTGGTTCATGATGCTTTGGAGATTTAAAAAAGCAATCCTTTACCAGGACACCTGCCTGGCTCAGTCGATAGAGCAGGTAACTCTTGATCTCAGGGTCATGGGTTCAAGTGCCACATTGGGTACAGAGCCTACTTAAGAAAAAAAAAAAAGAAACAAAGGGAAAAGCAGCAATTCTTTACCAAAGACAGAGGGCCTCTGCCCTGGAGGGGTAAACTTGCCTGGAAGGAACCGAGGTCCCTGAATAGCCCTGAATAGCCTTGAGAGGTAGACCAGAACTCCAGACTGCTCACCAAGAACTATGAAACGGGCCAAGAGTAAATTTCTATATTTAAAAAACAACAGTAATATAGATTGTTTATGTATGTATATATGCAGTAAATATACAAAACAATTCATGGAGTGGGTGTGCAGAGAAGAGAATGTAACTGGAAAGGGCTTCAATTGTATTGGTTCTTTTCATGGGTATTGTGTACACAGATGTGTTCTGTGTTTTTATTCATATATTTAAAAAGGTTTCTAACATTGTCTTATATTTATAAATTAAATTAAATATAGGACCAAAACAAGCTATTTTAAGATATCATGAACATAGTGAATAATGGCTGATGGATAATGTAAAATAAATTGTTTTGCAAATATTTTGCATTTGCAAAAGAACCACAGACTTTCTATGTTCAAATGATTAATAATTTATTTTTTGCTTTAATCCAAAGTTTTTTGAAATGTATTATATGCAATTCAGTCTGTGTCAGGGTACTACCATTATAGTATATAAAGAGCTGATTACATAGTGAAGATTCTAATCTTAACTCTATTATTTTTTTAATTTTAGGTTTTCTCAAAAGCTACTTATTATCATCAAAGTCCCTTCATGCCTCCCAAGAGGACATTACTCGATATTTAGCACAGCAGCCTATTAATTCACGTTCTTCACACAGATCACACGACACTCTCTTTTCCGTGTCCCATTCATTATTTGAGCTGTCAATCTTTTTTAAAGTCTAATTTGTCAAACCTTCTCTTGTAAACTTGCTGTTATCTCAAGGCTCAGTAATGAAATTGTCACTGGTACATGAGAAGCGATGCCTACTTAGCTTGAGATGTCTGTTACTGAACCATGAAAATGAAGTAATTCAATCCTTTCCCTGGGTTATTTGATACAGGTACTCCCCCTCCTTATCCATATGTGTACACACACACACACACAGACACACACACACACACACACACACACACACACACACTGCATTTATAGACCAGTGTGGAGGCCCGGGGGTGGAGGGAACGCTATAAATAAATAGAATGTGGAACCAGACAAAGAGGATTTTGAGTTACTGAAAATGCTGGGCTTCTTAAAACTGTGTGTTGACCTCAGGGAGCCAGGGAGCCAGCCACATACCCCAGGCCTGAGTTCACGGGGAAAATCAACAGAAGCAATGACAGAGATATTCTCTGTCCACCCTATGTGCAGAAAAAGAAAAATATTTAGTTGTACCACATCTGGGAATATCAGAAGCAAAGGTTCTGACAGGGGCCCAGTTCCTAAAGGGGACAGCAGGTGACATTAGTGCTGTTGCAATCCATCTATAATTATTTATGAAGGACAGGGAGGCGCGGGCTCCTAAGGACACAGCTGAAGAATCAGGGAAGCAGAGCAGCAGCATGTAGGAAACTCCATTAGAGAACACAGCTGGTGCCTCACCTATGGGATGGGTTCCAGGGGTGCTGAGATCCTGAGTCCCTTCCTAGACTTGAGACGGTCCTTCATGGAGATTCTGAAGGAACTGGGGACACTCTTCTTTGGCTTCTAATCCTTGTAGTCAGGTCAGTCCAACAAGCAGGGATTGAGGAATCCCAAAGACCAATACAACTAATTACCATTTCTGTCCATACCTCAAGCCACTTAGGCCAATCGTGTGTTTTTCCAAACCCAGAACGCTGTCCTAGGAAAGTCATCACCAGCTCCCCTACTCCCTCCCCTAAATATGTTATTAACTCCCTCTTCTATGAAATACCAATCCAGAGTGACATTTATCTACTATTGGAATCCATTTCTCAACACACAGTCTTGCTTACGACTTTAAATACCCTGAGAAAAGACTTTTTCATTTACATCTGGATGCAAGCCTAACTCAGAGTTTGCTATATTCTTGTCATTCTATATCTTTTCCTGCAACACAATTTTGGAAATGCTTTTAGATCACAGACCCAGTGCCAGGGTGAGCTACTGAATGGATAGATAAGAAAACCCTAACACTGCTTTTTAGAAGCTCATGCCTCAAAAGCATGAACTTGACTCTGTATTTGCAGCCTTCGTATGGGGCTCAGTCAACCTCTCCATCTCCGCCATCACCTCAAGTGAGTTCAATGTCTACAAGGATGACTGCTAACCTCTCAATCCCCTCATCTTCTCACCTCCCACAGTCTTTTCCATTTTCCACAGTAATACCCTAGGCCTGGTCATCTCCCAGAATCTATGTCCAATTCTCTGCAGTAAGCTTCTCATAGCCTCTCCCTGCAGCTTGCCTGCTCAGTTATCACCTCCCTGGAAGTGCTCTGTTACTCAGTTCTCTACTTTCTCCAACCCATCGGTCCCCTCCTTTCTTCATGGGCCTCCTTATCTAAGGGGCATCCTTTAAGTAACAGCCAAGCCAATGTCCTAGCCCGCCCCCACCCCTCCATCTTCCCATCAGGCTCATCTGGACAGATTCAACTCCCTGCTTTATCTGCTCTTGGGGTCTCCTCATGAGCATCACAGTCAAGCAGGAAGAGACAATTTATGATAGCCAATCTCAATGAGGACATCTCTCTGCTTAACTCATTCTCCCACTTTCTATGGTGACAACTTCACACTTTCTCCACTCTCCTCAAAATTCCAACCACCACCCAACTACCCCAACCTCCTCACACTTGCACTTCCTACTCCTCAGAGAAAACATGTCAGCAAACAGAAGGTCCATTAAATTCCCTTGCCACATCCATAAACCCGTGTGTATCTACTTGTATCCCTTCTTTCTATTTTACCTTAGAGCAGAGAGCTCTCCCTCTCCAGGCCCTCTGGCTACCACACTACTCCATTTCTCCCCTGAACAGTTAAAGCAAGACACAAATCGTGCCTCATTTCTTCCCTTCACACTCCTTCTTCTCAGCTGGGTTCCTCATTCCCCAAACAGCTCACAGCTCATACGAGGGGCACCAATGATCCCTGTGCTGTGAAATTCAATGAAGAGATTTTAGTCCTCAAAGTACCTCAAAATACTTGACCTTTCTGCAGCCTTTGAAACTACTGATCACCCGTCTCTCATAAAACCTCTTCCTTTGAATTCTGCAATGCTATGCTCTGTTTTGCAAGACCCCTCCCACTCCTTCCCAGGTTCCTCTTCTCTACCTGGCCCTTCCTTGATATGGTTCTTCAAGGTTTGCCTTGGACCTCTTCTGTTAATCATTTCACACTCTCTCCCTAGGTAAGTTCACCCATGCTCACAGCTGCATTACCATCTGCTATAGGTTGAATTGTGTCCCCCACAAAAATGTGGAGTCCTAACCCTCAGCACCTGTGAATATGACCTTATTTGGAAACAAAGTCTTTCAGATGATGAAGGTAAGATGAAGTCATTAGACCTGTCCTTAATACAGTATGACTGTCTCCTTACAAAATGGGGAAATTTGGACAGAGAGACAGACATATACCTAAGGAAGATGATATCAAGACACGGGCAGAAGACGGCCACTTACAGGCCAAAGGGATAGGCCTGGAACAGATTCTCTCCCACATCCCTCAGAATGACCTCCGACTCCCAGACTCCAGTACTGTGAGACAGTGCTTCTGCTGTTTAAGCCACTCGGTCCATAATACTGTTTTGTTTTTGTTTTGTTTATTTTATTTTTTTAGATTTTATTTATTTATTTGAGAAAGAGAGAGAGCATGAATGGGGGTGGGGGGAGGACAAAGTGAGTGGCAGAGGGAGAAGCAGTCTCCCCATTGAGCAGGGAGCCCAATGTGGGGCTCGATCCCAGGACCCTGGGATCATGACCTGAGCCAAAGGCAGACACTTAACCGACTGAGCCACCCCAGGTGCCTCAGTCTGTGATACTTTGTTACAGCAGCCATGGGAACCCAATATACTATCCAGTCCCACCATTCTATCTCTTATCTAGACCTTTCTCACAAACCACAGTAGATCCATTATCTTAACTGGCTACTTGACCCCTTTTGTGGGTTGTCAAAAAGATACTACAAAGCTAATACTTCCAAAACATAACTGTTCTTTCACATTCTCTGCTACCAAACTTGACAAAACAAAATTTAAAAAGAAAGAAACACAAGTTTTCCTACCTCAGTAAGTCATATTCCCGTGAAACACGGTGATAATTCTTAAAACCTCTGACTCCATCCCCACTGTCCCACATCCAACCAAATCTGAGTGCTTGGAAATTCCTCCCCAGTCATCCACCATATCCTCTGTCCTGACAACTCCATGACAAAAGCCGTCACCATTTCCTGGCTGGAAGAGAGAGCTCAAGATCACCCAGGAGAACTGGAGCAGTGCCACCTGCTTAGAGCTTGTTACCTCTCTAGGAAAACAGGCCTCATTTGTTACCTCATGTGGTTTCACTTTCCCTTGGCACCACTGCTCCCCGATCTTTCATTTCCTTAAATACAACAAATTCCCTTCCCACACAGGGATGTCTCATGTCCTCACCTAGAATCCTCTTCCGGGGCTCTCCCCCACTGCTGTCCCCTGGTTTCACATGGCTAGGTCCTCTGGGGGATTTAGTTCTCAGCTTAAATGTCACATTCCAGGAAGGCCCTCCTGGCCTGCGCTATCCGGAGCTGCTTCTCCTCGAGCTGTTGTCTAGCTCAGCCTTATTTATTTCCTTCACAGATCTGATCCCATTAGTGAACATTCTGTGGTCCCTGTGTACTCTGCTTGTGGTCTGTCCCCCCACAAGAATTTGTTTTGAGAGGGCAAGGGCTGCCTTGTCCATTATCACACACACCGTGTCTGGGAGTGGTCCTACACCCTCAAAACCTGCCTGGCTTTGCAGCCTCATCTCCCACCACGCTCTCCTCCTCCTCTGGTTGATCTCCTACTCATACCACAGATGCCCTTCCTCATTGAGGGCTTCCCAACTCCCAGACAAGGTCAGGCTCCCTGGTGTGTACCTGCTGGCCGATCTCCCTCCTTTGACAGCACTACCGGAGCTGAAATTTTCCATTGATCAATGTCTGACTCTCTCATAAGACTACATGCCCATCAGGGGCAAGAATCATAGCCAGTTTTCATCCAGATTCTAGTGCCCAGCACAACACTGGCACATCACTGTTTTAAAAAATATTTGTTTGATGAAGAAATGAAGAAATTTGCCCAAAGTTACATAGCTTATACGAGGCCAAACTAGAACTAGACCCCACATTTCCTAACTCACCATCTTGTGTGTGTATGCATGCAAAATACACCATATGTTAAAGACATGTAAAATACATATGCATGATTTAAAGAAAAAAGATAGAATGCTCACATCTGCTCAGGTTCAACAATAAAATACCTTTGTTTCCTTAGAAGCTTCTTGTATGTTCTCCCCAGTAACATCGCTTACTGGTTCCAGAGGTAACTGTCATCCAAAATGTTATTAACTGTGCCCTTACTCTTGTTATAAGGATGGATCTTTAAGTAATATACCATTTAACAGAGCATGTATATATTCTTCTGTGCATGCTTTTTTGTTATTGTTTAACATCGTATTTTTGAGATTCCTTCATATTAATGTGTGTACTTGGAGGTCACCTTCACTGCTCGACAGTTATCCCATTTTACGAATATGCCACAAGTTCTCTCATGTTTGACTGTTGGTAGACTTTTAGGGTGTTTCCAATTTGTGATGATTACGAACAATCCTAGCATGGCCGTGAACATCCTTACACTTATCTCCTGGTATGTGTGTTTGTAGGGATGTAGGAACACAATTGGTAGGGCCTGTGTTAGGCACATAATCTCCTGTGTTGGTGCACCAGCCACTGGTTTTGTGACACTTCAGGTCTTCTCACAGCCATCTCCAGGAAATGTGACTACACATCCTGCCCTGCCTGTCCCCACAGCAATTAACGCAGTGAGTTTTGCTCAGCTACCACCAGCAGAGACAACCTGATGCAGTTTCTGCCTCCACTGCTAGCCCCTAGCTTCCTCCCTGCTTTGGATTCCGATGAAGCGCCATGACGCTGGCCACAGACTCAGCCTTTCTAGCTGCTAGATGCACCACATACAACCTGAAAGTATAGGGGATTCAGCTCCCAGGGGGACAAGCTTGGATCCATGGGGAGCTGGAGGAGAGAGAGAGAGAGAGAACCACAGGCAAGTTCACTCTGCCTACCCACTGCAGAACAACCCTGCAGGTCACTCTGCATGACCCTCTTCAAAAATGAAGCTCAGGGGTGCCTGGGTGGCTCATACAGTTAAATGTCCACCTCCTGACTTGGGCTCAAGTCAGAATCTCAGGGTCCCGGGATCAAGTCCTGCATCAGGCTCCACATTCAGCATGGGGTCTGCTTGAGGCTTCTCTCTCCCCCTCTCCTGCCCCTCCCCCAGCTTGCACTCCACATGTGCATGCTCTCTCTCAAATAAATAAATAAATCCTTAAAAAGTGCTTAGATGTGGACAGAACACATGCTATTAGGGGTCTGATCACTACGGAGAGTAATAAATCACCGATTCCCATCCAATTCAAGGCAGCCTCACTCTTCTCGAATTCCCATGGCCAAAGGGATGAACACTTTCATTTTTTTCCATCTTGGGAAGGCTTCCAATTTGAATTTCTGTGCCCTTTGCACTGTTCTCTACTCTTTTCAGACTTAGAGCCCTTGTACTCAGTTGCAAATTCATACACTACTTAATACCACCTTCTTCATTTCCCCACCTTTTACCATCTACGTTGCTTTCTCAATGGATTTTGATAATGAGAACTATCTAGATCACAGAATGTGGTCATTAAAATATGAAAATGCACATCAGATAAAGATGGACACAACACCACATATTTATTACAAAAAGAAAACCTCAGTCAGCCACAGGACTGCATTTGTTTTGGGTTGAAATAGTCATTTTCTTTTGAGGCCACCTGCCAAAGCAGACTGCTTTCTGTGGCTCTGCATCTGGGCATGATTCATTTCAAGTTATCAGTATAATCAATGTTCTAAAAGTAAATTAGAAATAATAACAAGTCTTAAAACTAAGACCCAGTAGTGTTGATGTTAGTGTCAAATCGAGTTAAATAAAATTCATCCAAGGACAACACTGAACTCTACTTGGATCTGATCAAAGCAAACTGGAAAAACAAAATCATCTTTGACTTATATGTGTTCAAAGATCACCTCTTTCTTTGTCTTTCTAGGGATCAGAAGATCAGCCATGCATGATAAATCATTTTAACACACGATTTTTTTTTTGTAGTGTTCCAAAAACAAACCAAAGATTGCTATATATCCTAAGACTACCAAGGTTTCTCAACATTGGCACTGTTGACATTCTGGACACCATTCTTTGTTTGGGGGCCGTCCTGTGCATTGGAGGATGTTTAGCAGCATCCCTGGTCTCTATCCACTAGACGCTAGAAGCATCCTATCACAACCTCACAACAATCAAAACCATCCCCAGACCCTGCCAAATGTCCCCTGGAAGCAAAATCACCCCTTTCCCCCCACTGAGAACACAGCTTAAACTAATTCACCTACTTAGTAACAATTAAAGCAAATACTCTGTAGAGTAAAGCAGATGCTTTGTAACCATCTCCCCATCTAAATTTAACTTTTAATCTGCCTTATAGGCCTAAAATGTAGGGCTTGGTTACAAGCTGTTTTCTCCATAATTCTAAGGAGCTATAGGAGAAAATCTTTTGCCTACTGCCTATTACAATTCTGTATCCAAAAATTAGTTCCCAGAGACACCAATTTTGCAAAGCCAACCAAACAATGAATAACAAACAATTAAATAAAATTTTTAAAAGTCACTCTATATTCATTTTCCCCTCTTTGTCATCACTCACTGAAAAACAGGAAACTTCAATATTTCCCACCTGCAGCCAGTAAAGACCGGCTCCCAATTATATGTGGGTGGGACCTTCCCACCACTTGGAGAATCACAGCAATCAGCTCTGAAAGATGCCTTCAGAATAATGCTGGCCAAGCCTGCATGAGAATCTCCTCAACCACAGTGCTACCTTTATTACGAAAGACTATCATCCTCTACTTTCACTCTAAGTCTGCTCTCTGGAGCCATGGCAGGATCTGTCGAGGTCCTTCTCTGTAGGTAGCTCTTAGAGAAGTTAATGTTCCGTTCATGCTACATTAAAATATGTTTCAAATTCTTAACAACCTTATGACATAAGCCCACATAGGACCTTTCAAACCCCAATTTTGCCAAGGTTTCATTACAGGTGATTTTGTGAGCCAGTGTTATGGTGTTAAGCCCCTAATACTTTTCGTAGTATTGAAATTAGAGAATGTTTCCATTAGAGAATTTTTCCAAGTTGGAATACATCTCCTTTACCACAAACAACAGCAGCCTGCCCCAAATCTGCAAGAATGGGCTCTGACTTCAAAGCTTGGCGATCATTTCATAATTGAGCAGAACGATGTTTCATTGTGACCGCTTGTTACTTGTCAACAACAACAACAACAAGCCTAAAGAAGCATGTGACATACTTCCCAGACTCCCGAGAAGTATTCCTCACCTTCCAAATGGCTAGGCCCTTGAACACAGTAAGTGGATTTAATTTCCTAATGAAATCTGTTGTTCAAACATTCAACAATTTCACCCTCAAGCTGCATAAATACTAACTGCTGTGAGTAGGGTTGGTTTTGTTGCGGGATAGAG
The DNA here is from genome assembly GCA_028533885.1 of Nasua narica. Classification (NCBI taxonomy): domain Eukaryota; kingdom Metazoa; phylum Chordata; class Mammalia; order Carnivora; family Procyonidae; genus Nasua; species Nasua narica. The sequence continues at coordinate 67,827,039 of CM052810.1, read as the reverse complement.
AGGTTCTCTGGGAAAGCACCCAGAGACCCCATCAGAAAGTAATCCCAGCTGGTTTCTTTCCACCTTGCCAGAAGATGGGTTTTTCTAGGTAAAATCTTTCTTTATCTTACCCTTGTGGGTTTGAATCTATGGTTCAAGAATATAATACAGGTGGTCTTTGGGGGGAGATGATAAATGCACATCTTATCAATTCCCTGGCTGAAAATGTCATTGGCAGAATCTGGCATCAAGCACTTGGCATCCGTGAAGGTGTCAGCCTTCTTGAGAAGTGGCGTTATCTCTTATTTGCAGACAGGCCTTATTGCTGTAAATTGCTGACAAGAGAAGTATGTCTGATTCTATGCATAACACATTGTTAGAAATAACATCATTTGGGGATGCTCAGTCAGTTAAGGGGCTGCCTTCGGCTCGGGTCATGATCCCAGGGTCCTGGGATCGAGTCCTGCATCAGGGTCCTTGCTCGGTGGGGAGTCTGCTTCTCCCTCTGCCTGCTCTGCCTGTCCTGCCTGCCTCTCCCCCTGCTTGTACTCTCTCTCTCTGATAATTAATTAATTAATTAACAGCATTTTAATACCATTTACACCAGCCTCAGACTAGTTAGTAGCAGATTAATTACAATCATTAATAAAAATGTAGTAGGATGCTCTGTCCTCCTCCAGGAGGCAATTAATTTTGTGTGATTCTGTAGGTATAAAGCATCAGGCTTAGGATTCTGAGCTGCCAGGCAGGCCACGCTTGGAGGGCGCTATGTTCATGACCTTCCAAAGAGCTAGCTCATTTCATCCTCTGTGAGGCAACGCAGATCACCAACTTTTTAAAACCATATCTTTTCTAGTGCTTTCCAGTCTCTTCTGAAAGCACAGGTGACACCACCACACGTTGTCAGTGGATGACGTGGGTAAAAGTAAGACATCCTACCTAGAAATACAACTAGACAAAGAGTCCCTTTGAGAACTGCACTTTCAAAATTAACACAGGTAAGGTCAGAAGAGAAAATCCCAAAGTTAGGACAGGTTGTTCTCAGCCTTATATGGCAGCCTTCCCAACCTGGAAAACTTGAGAGCACCCAAACAAAGACATTAATTATTAGAGTCAATATACAACCCCAAAAAGGGATATTGGTCAGAAATGGAAGCATGGAAAGAATGCAAACTGGAAGACAGAGTATATCTGTTTGTGAGGAGGGCTACATCCCAGACGTCTGCTATCCTGGTGAGAGTCAACAAAAATCTGAGTAACAATAACAGACATTACTGAGCACTAAGCAAGTGACAACTAATTACTGCTCAGAACACTTTTTATGTGTTGACTCCGTTTTCTCAATAGTTCTAGACGGTGGGTTCTGTCATTAACAATGTTAGTTCTGGGGGCGCCTGGGTGGCTCAGTGGGTTAAAGCCTCTGCCTTCGGCTCAGGTCATGATCTCAGGGTCCTGGGATCGAGCCCCGCATCGGGCTCTGTGCTTGGCGGGGAGCCTGCTTCTCCCCCTCTCTCTGCCAGCTTCTCTGCCTACTTGTGATCTCTCTCTCTGTCAAATAAAAAATAAAAAATAAATTTTTATAAATAAAATTAAAAAAACAGGGGCACCTGAGTGGCTCAGTGGGTTGGAGCCTCTGCCTTCGGCTCAGGTCATGATCTCAAGGTACTGGGATCGAGCCCCGCATCAGGCTCTCTGCTCGGCGGGGAGCCTGCTTCCCCCTCTCTCTCTGCCTGCCTCTCTGCCTACTTGGGATCTCTCTCTGTCAAATAAATAAATAAAATCTTAAAAAAAAAAAAACAACAAAACAATGTTAGGGGCACCTGGGTGGCTCAGTTGGTTAGGCAACAGGTCATGATCCTGGAGTCCTGGGATCGAGTCCCACATCGGGCTCCCAGCTCCACGGGGAGTCTGCTTCTCCCTCTGACCTTCTCCCCTCTCATGCTCTCTCTCACTGTCTCTATCTCAAATAAATAAATAAAATCTTAAAAAAAAAAAACAATGTTAGTTCTGCAGAGGATAACCTCAGGCATGAATGAAGTAGAGGAAGGCATACAGCAAGATGACAAATTTGGGATGCCAGGGCTCCTCCCCGCTAAACCACCCAGCCTCTTGTCCCCTTTCTCCTGCCTACATGCTCACAAAGCAATCTCCCAACTACAGAAGCAGGTTCCACTCCCGACTTCAGTTAGCCATCAGATAGGAGAGGTTTGGGGCGGCTTCAAGTCTAGTCGTCTAAGCGACTGTCCCTCAGATGGCAATCGGTTGGTCCTCTTAGCTCTCTGGCATCTTCCTCAGTCCTGTGCTTGGCTAATCTGAGCCCACAGCTGAAACAGGAGGTTACTTTCTTAGTGCTGACCAATCATGTTTCTGATACCTACAATGCTTGAATTTGTCCCAATTCTCAGCCCCAACCACTTGGGGACCTTTTAAATTGGAAACGCTTGGGGAGCTTTTAAAAAAAATTCCAATTATAGGGGCACCTGGGTGGCTCAGTGGGTTAAAGCCTCTGCCTTTGGCCCAGGTCATGATCTCAGGGTCCTGGAATCAAGCCCTGCTCAGCAGGGAGCCTGCTTCCTCCTCTCTGCCTGCCTTTCTGCCTACTTCTGATCTCTCTCTGTCAAATAAATAAATAAAATCTTTAAAAAAAATTCAAATTATATCAGAATCTCTGATTGAGGGACTCAAGCATTGGAATTTTTTTTTAAAGCTCCCCATGCGGTTCAACAAGCAGCCAGACTGAGAACAACACTGCCTAAAATTACTTTGCCCCGGACCCTAGTGGGGGCTAGCCAGGTGTATCCATCAGTGTTCTCCACTGAAATGGAACCAATAGGAGATTTTAGACAGAAAGATGACTGATCGATAGATAGATCTCCATATCTATCTACCTATTGAGAGAAAAACTAATTTATTATAAAGAATTGGCTCACATGGTCATGAAGGCTGACAAGTCCCAAGATCTGCCAGTTGAGTCTACACACTGGAGAGCTGATGGCATCATTTCCAGTCTGAGTCCAAAGGTGAGAGAAGACGAACATCCTGGCTCAAAGACATGCCAAGAGAGCAAATTCCCCCTTAGTCAATGTTTTTGTCTATTCAGGCCTTCAGTGGATTGGATGAGGACCACCACACTGGGGAGAGCCACCTGCTTTACCCTGCCTGCCCATTCGAATGTTATTCTCTTTGAGAACTGCCCTCACAGAACACCCAGAATGAAGTTTCACCAAGCATTTGGGCAGCCTGTGACCTGGGCAATTTGACACATAAAATTAACCATCATACCAGCCTTGCTCAGGCTTTGTTTGAAATGCCTGTACTGTACCCGCTAGGTGTCTCCTCATTAAACCCTAAAAGGTTACCTTGCCACTTCTACTGCTAGGGTATCGACTGTCAAGATAACGGGCTCCGCACCTTAACAATTACACATCCCCATAAGAAATTTTTTTTAATTCTATACGTCTCTATACATGTTTTATTAACTTATAAATTATATTGGGTAAAGACACATATATATTCTGATATATACACACATAGATGTGTATATATGTATATAATGCATGTGTATGTATGTTTGTGAAGGTGTGTATGTGTATGTGTGTGTGTGTGTGTACACACATTCCGATCAGTCTGCCCACCCCAAAAGGAGTAATCCCACCACTTTCGAGATTATTGGTATAGACATGACATTTGTTTCTCTGGTGACAGAGTTCTGTACTGTTCATTCTGTTTTTAAAGAGATATTGTATCTCGTCAAGGAGGCTAACTATTGAGCACTTAAGCTTCCTTGAGGGGCCAGCAGGAACACAGTGCCTGAACATATTGGTGGAAAAGGTAATGGCAAGTAACCATCAAGGCATTATGGTCTGGTTGGAAATTCTCGTGTGGCGTTATAAATGAGGGGCTGACACCATTACTTAGCTTTTGCCATATGCTCGAAGCACTTTCCATACATGGAGCAGAGACTTCTAGCACTCACTTTCCTTGGGCACACTAGACACGTTTTGGGGCAATCTGTACCCCCAGGGTCTAGCCAAAGGGGTATCAACTACTGAGGTGCATGAGCCGTGACACCAATCAATCTTGGCTGCAGGGCGCCACCCGGGCCTTGCGCGGGGCTGTAGCCGTCTAGTCACAGGCCACGTTCTATTTTTCTTAAATAGCCTCCCCCATATGGTATTCTCTCCAAGCCTCACCATACCTGTGACCACTCCCGCCAACATCCTTTCTCCCCACCCCGACCCCTGGCTGTGGGTGGGGCATCAAGCCCCCTGGGGCCCAAGAAATACCTGTTAAAATTGCTGGAAGCTTCCGGAGCAGAGATCCCCGCAGACTGAGTACAGAGGAGCCGCCCGCCCCTGACCAGGAACATCTATCTGCCTTCAGCGGTTAGCAATGCTGTAGGTTTTTCCTGTGTGGAGCCCCTGAAATGTTGGGCTTTGTTTATTGTAGGACTTCGTGTTACCCTCAAACATGAGGGTATTTAATCCCAACATTGACACTGTTGTATTTAATCCTTGCAACAGCCTGTGCCCCTCACGTGGCTCGGAAGTGGAACTCTGTAAACTGCGCATGTCACGCAGCTGGGAGGGGCGGAGCTGACTCACACCCCGGGGCGTGGCCCTGGACTCCAAAGGGGGTCAGGATCCGCTGGGGCTAAGAGCTGAGAGCTGGGGCTAAGAGCTGAGAGCGCAGAGGTAAACTCCAGCTGTCTGCTTAATACTTGGAACCCAGACTTGGGGAGCGTCAGGGAAGGGGTCGCGCCTCAGTCATCTGACTGCAAGTGGGCCTAATTATTTTACAGACTTGGTATCGTACTGCGAAAGCTATCTACAATAATGCACGTGAAACACTTAGCAGAGTGCTTGGCTTATGAATGTTAAACGCTTTCATTACAATAACCCTGTGGTCATCATGATTGTTTCCTCCTCCTGTTTGGGGTAACTTTATATATTTACATATTTCACTGCACTAACATCTTCTTTACGAATGAGGACTTACTCTCTATGTGTAAGATTTTTCTTCTCAAAAACAAAACCATATCCCATTCCCCCCTACCTGGCACCAACCAGTACAAAATCTGATCTAACTTTCCATCAACAGAGGCCAAGGCGTTTTCAATGTTCATTCTCCTGATATTATGGAATGAGAAGAATATTTACCTCTTAAACAATTGTCCTCATGAACTGTGCTGCTGTTGTAACTCTCTTTTTCCTTGTTGGCCTCATCTGAAAACTAGTCTTACCGTCCTATACAGGGAGAGAATAAAGTAACGGCACAAAAACAGCTGGTCACTGGGAAGCTGGATCTCACTAACTATGCAGGTGAAGCTCCACGGAGAAGTTTCTTATGATCACGACATTCGCAGTAAATTTCCAAGGAGAAAAGGTGAGCAGGAGGGAAGTTATTCGAGAGTGTTTTAAGCTCATGATTTGCTAGCTTACTTTAGACAGAGTCCACTAAATATGACCTTTATTATTTTTACTCTACTGCATGCTCATCAGACCCTAAGTCCAAGTCAATGACTCTATTTTGCAAACACAGGACTTTTTGTCCTGAATCAGCCCCACTGACATCTTAAAGTGAGGACAAGACTGTATTAAAAAAGAAGGGACAGCAGAGATTCTCTCAGAGGCTTTACTCATAGGCAAGTGACATTATCGTGTGCTCAAAACCAATCCTCTTCTCACTGACCACCACTGGGACCTCTGCCCCAAGTGTGTAGGCCCCAACTGCCCTCTGTGAGCTGCTTCCCTGTCTGGGATTCTGCCCAAAATATCGGCAGGTGCCCTTTGTTCCCTGCTACACAGACTCGACCTTGAGCAACCCTTATCCTCAGTGTCATGTTCAAGAGGCTAGCAGGCCATTAAGCAAGCAACAGCACAGCTAACCTCACCCTCTTTTCTTGCCAGACAGATTTCAGAATTTGTGGGGAAGGCATTCACGGTTTCAATACATAACATTATCACAATCCTCTCACACATAGCAACACCCCATTCCCAGAAGACACTCTCTTTCAGTGCTTCAGGCCCCTTTCAACAACCATTTAGCCACAGTTATTTATGAGCAATAAATGTGTCTAGTTGTTGGGGCAATGATGGGAAACAAGGGAGACATGGTCCTGCTCCTTAGGCACTCACGGCCTGGTGGAGAGTACCTACTTGTGCAAGGAAACAGGCCCTTGCAGTACATGAAATCATGATCATGAAAGATAAGGGATATTCAGGGGTCCAGGAGAAGCCACTGACTCAGACTGGGGGAGTCGGGCAAGACTTGGCTGACAAAGATTAGTAGGAGTTTTCCAGTGGAAGGAGGTAGAGGGAATGGAATGGGGGAGAACATTCCAGAAAAGTCTAAGTTCCTGAAACATGAGTGTTCACCCCGAGTTTGAGGAATTGAAAGATTACCAAGAGAAGAGAGAAGTGTAGGAAAAGGGGTGTGGTGAAGGAGGGATCTGAGGGATAAGTGGGACAGGCCAGGGCACGCTGGCCTTAGAGGCCACATTAAGGAGCTTGAGTTTTATCCTAAGGGCAATAGGGGACCATCAAAAGATTTTAAAGAGAGATGTGCCAATCTGATTTGCATTTCATAAACTTCACTCTTGGCTACAGATCACAGAACTACTGAACAGGGACAAGAATCAGTTGGAGGTTGCTGCAGTAACCCCGAAGAGCTCCAACACGGGTCTGGACAAGGTGGTGTACATGGGGACACCAGGTAGTGGATGCACCTGAGGGACATTGGTGATAAGCCAGCTGGATATGGAGGAGAGTGACAACTGCCTTAGAAAACCCAGAAGGGAAACACAGAAACTGAGGAGTAACTTTGTGGGTCAAAGGAATGAGTCCAGAGCAGGGCATGTTGAGTTGGAGGTATCCAGTATAGGGTACATGGGTTAACAAAATGAAATTTAACAGTACGCTACTTTGTTTCTGGTTTTTTTTTTCAATATATACCAAATTATTTATTATCATGGGTTTTTACATCCACCTTTTGAAAGATGAGTAAATCCTAAATAACATTAAAACACATCATGAGAACTTTTTCTATTGTTCTCACAGAGATACACTTTCTTCTGAATATAACCTCTCCAATAAAGCCTCCTACAGCATCAGATGGTCTGTGCCTTTGGTCAAATGTATTGTCGTGGAGCCAATATTTGGTCAATGGTGTTGAAAAGCAGGTTTCACTATTCTTAGACAAAGCACCTGTTTCACAGCAGAGCTCCAGAAGTTTTCCACAAGCTACATTAAGGATGCCAAACCAAAGCAAATTTTTCAAGAACAGCCAATATAAAGCAGAGGGAGGAAAAAAAAACCTCAATAGCCCAACTGAGAAGTGAACAAAGGAAAGGAAGATAGTCCCAGTAAAATAAACAAACAAACAAACAAAAAATCAATGGTCTAAAGACTCCCAGAGTTCACTCAAGATAAGAGAAATGCAAATTGCAACTATTCTGAAACACTGTTTGCCACCCTAAGATGAACAAAGATGGTGTTTGGTAATAATCTGCATTGGTAAGGAGGTAGGGAAACAGTCTCTAAAGGGTGTGCAAATTGGTATAATTTCCATGGAGGGCAATTTAGTAATGGCCCCAAATTTAATATACACATAACATTTTTTTCAGCAAATCCATTTCAAGAAATGAGTTTGAATAGATATACATGTATGAAATGGTTTAATTTCACAACTAGTCACTGAAACATGGCAATAACCTGACCATGAATAGGAAACTGGTTGGTGTAATATGTTACAACCACAGAACACTATGCAGCCATCAAAAAGGATGGAGGAAAGGGGAAACAACCCAGATGTCCATTGACAGAAGAACAGATAAAATGTGATATGGACATACAATGGAATATTATTCAGCCATTAAAAGGAAATGAAATTCTGATATAGGCTATAACATGGATGAACCTCTAGGACATCATGCTAAGTGAATTAAGCTGGACACAAAAGGACAAATATTGTATGATTCTACTTGTAAAAGGTAGCTAGAACAGCCAAACTAGAAGAGTCACATTCATAGACACAGAAAATAGAATGGTGGTTACCAGGGGCTACAGGGTGCGGGGAGGCATTGTTTAATGGAGACGGAGTTTCAGTTTGGGATGATAAAAAAGTTCTGGAGATTGATGATGGCAATGATTGCACAACACTGTGAAAGTACTTAATGCCACTGAACTGTACACTTTAAAATAGTAAATTTCATGTTATATATATTTTACCATACTAAAAAAAAAATGAAGAATTGCTTTCTGAACTGAAAAGGAATAATCTCCAAAGCATATCATGAAGTGGAAATGAAAGAATAGCATGAAGATGATGTCATCACTCGTATAACAAACAGGGAGGGGATAGAAGGAAATATATTCCCTTACACAGGTCCAAACTTTCTCCGAAGCATATGGAAGAACCAGGTAATACTGGCTGCTTCTGGGGAGCTGGGTGACATGCAAGTGTTAGCAGGGTGGAAGGCAGAAGGAGACAGGAGGCAACTTTTCAGTAGATGCTATTTTCTATCCTCTAATTTCACAGCACATAAATAAGGTACATATTTTTAAAAATTAAAACAATTTTTTAAAATTAATACACTTTTTAAAAAAATAGACTTTTGGGTGTTTCCTACAAACTGCCATCTTTCCCACGATGAAAACCCATGTTTTTTTTGTTTGTTTGTTTTTAAGATTTTTATTTATTTATTTATTTGATACAGAGAGATAACAAGTAAGCAGAGAGGCAGGCAGAGAGAGAGGGGGGAACAGACTCCCTGCTGAGCAGAGAGCCCGATGTGGGGCTCGATGTGGGGCTCGATCCCAGGACCCTGAGGTCACGACCCAAGCCAGAAGGCAGAGGCTTAACCCCCTGAGCCACCCAGACACCCCAGGATATTGTTTTCTATCATCTATCTAATTTATATTCATTTAGCTACTTGGGCTAAATCTTTCTCACTCTCTCACAAGCAGTTTTCATAAATTGGATCCCAGTGAAAATTCCAGAAGCCCCTTTCCCAGAGAAAGAACCAAGCAAGAACGCTAGAAAACACTGTCCCTGCCCTCCTTCTGCTCCACTCCCGCAGCCCCTGTCCCGCCCTGGTGCCTTCCGTTCAGCTGCTGGGGACTTGCACTGTGTCTTTCCTTTCCTAAACCCATCTTGTCTTAACTAGAACAACATAGCTGCAATTAAATTTTGCAGGTATAATACTCATAAAATCTTGATAATATTATCTCTTGTTGCCTTTAGAAGAGGCAATATGACTCCTAAACTTCTGATTAGAGTTGTAGTAAAAAAAAATACAGTCTTTACAAAAAACTGTATCATTGGTCAACATTCTTGGAAAATTCTTTCATTTTTCTCATGTTTAATAGGGAAGGAATCTTAAGTCATGTTCCAAAGGACTTTTCCCTTGTTTTTTTTTTTTTTTTTAAAGCAATTTCTCACTGCTAGTGGCGTTCTAGTTTTACTTATTATTCGCAATACCTTAGTGTATGGCTTGCAGTGTGGCTTTCAAGACCAGCCAATTTGAAATTAAAATTTTTACATCTGTTATTCATTGTGGGGGGGGGAAAACTATTTATACTTCGGATCATTAAAATACCAAACTTTTCCAAATCCAGGGCTTTTAGCTCCTAATTGGTGAACATTTAATTGCATAACCAAATTCTTACTGGCCAAATCATGTCTTTGAGGGGGGGGAAAAGTGCCTAATTCAGTGGTTGATGGCTCAAGTTGGCTGAACGCAAACATTGCTGGAATGATGATTTGTTTGGGCAGATTCCCAGAGCTGCCAGTGATTAATATATTTAACTTTAGAAGCTCTTACATTTTTCTCCAGAGAATATCTTCCCATAATCAGAGGAACTGTTTGTTGATTTTCACATTATTCCAGCCATCTTCCAACCCATTAAAAATGTGGGGATCTTGGGGTGCCTGGGTGGCTCGTTGGGTTAAAGCCTCTGCCTTCGACTCAGATCATGATCTCAGGGTCCTGGGATCGAGCCCCACATCGGGCTCTCTGCTCGGCAGGGAGCCTGCTTCCCCTCTCTCCCTCTGCCTGCTTCTCTGCCTACTTGTGATCTCTCTCTCTCTCTCTGTCAAATAAATAAATAAAATCTTAAAAAAAAAATGGGTATCTTATAAGTTGTGCTTCCTAGCTTTCAAGTCACATATATATTTAAGAGCTAGATGGAAGGAAAAAAGTGTTCTTTCTTTATTTTTCCCCCGACATTTGATCTACTAGTTCATTTAAAATAGAAATTTAAAAAAAAAGAAATTAAAATATCAAAATTTAAAACTTTCCAAAGTTTCATGTTATGCTTTATATTTTACACTATTTGTAAATGTATCAATATTTACACTATTACATATTCTGCACTAAGTAATTGTGCTTCACTTTGTATTCCTGCAATTGACTGCACAGGGACATCTTATGTTCCCAATCAAAAGAAATGACAG
>CM052810.1:67757547-67816105 GCA_028533885.1 Nasua narica | reverse complement strand
TGTCTTCCTTGCTTCTGCCCTGCCTCTGTCTGTACTTGTCTTTTATTGTTGTTGTTGTTGTTGTTGTTTTTTAAAGATTTTATTTCTTTATTTATTAGGAAAGAGAGAGAGTGAGAGAGAGCATGAGAAGGGAGAAGGTCAGAGTGAGAAGCGGACTCCCCATGGAGATGGGAGCCCGATGTGGGACTCGATCCTGGGACTCCGGGATCATGACCCGAGCCGAAGGCAGTCGCTCAACCAACTGCGCCACCCAGGCGCCCTGTTGTTGTTGTTTTTAAGATTTATCTATTTATTTGAGAGACAGAGAAAGAGAGAGAGAGAGAACGAGCTGGGGGAGGGGCAGAAGAAGAGGGAGAAGCAGACTCCCCACTGAGCAGGGAACCCCCTGCGGGACTCAATCCTAGGACCCTGGGATCATGACCAGAGCCAAGGCATATGCTTAACTGACTGAGCCACCCAGGCACCCCTGTACTTGTCTTTTAAAAAAGGGTCTCTCCCCTTTCGCCCAAACAGATGTGGAATCTTGGAAAGTGAGACAGAGAGAAGGTGTCTTGCACTCAGCACCCCCAGATCTGTCTAGAGGCTCAGATTCTCAAAGCTCAGAGCATCTGGTTTCTAAGGGTAGAGTGCACAAAATCACTTGACATCATCATCAGAAATGCCTCTCTCTCTCTGGTTGACTCTGACCATGTCACTCAACTTCTCCGAGCTTCTATGTTTTCATGTATTAAAAACAAAATAGTGATAGGAATTATTGCATGGTGGTTGTGAGGTTCAATTAAGATAAAACACTGGGAAATATTTTATATACTAATTGCTGGGGCTCAGTTATTTTATTTGTAAAACAGGCACTACCTACCAGTTTGTAGTATAGTATCATGAAAAAAACAATCAAAAAAAGACTAGAACTTCTGTGACTCTCAATATCATGTATTTTAAAGGATTATTTCTATTCTATATTTCATTGGCCTAATAAAGTTTACTTTTGTTTCTCCTGCCACTTACTATTTATGAAGAATGTTGTATTTGATATTAAAAGATGGATTCTAAAGACACACAAAAAAACCTGCTTCTTGCCTTCATGGATCCTGTAATCTATTTAGAAAACTGTCTTTTACAGTAAAAAACACTTACAAAGTCAGTTCACAGTGGTTTTCAGGGCTCTGACCAGGTCAAATCAAGTTCATACTTGAACTCTTTAGGACAACTTACCAGATAGCAATTTCCAGCTATCGTGTACTGTCACTGCCAGCAGAAGCTAACAATACTGATTAAAAAGATCTAAAACTAAGAAAGGTAGAGACACCTGGGTGGCTAAGTCAGTTAAGCAACTACCTTCAGCTCTGGTCATGATCCCAGGGTGGAGTCCTAGGATCAAGTCCCACATCAGGCTTCTTGCTCAGTGGAGAACCTGCTTCTCCCTCTACCTTCCTCCCTCTGTTCTGCCTGCTCTGCCTGCTGTTCCCCCGTTTGGGCTCTCTCTCTGACAAATAAATAAAACCTTTAACAAAAAAAATTATAAAATTAAGAAAGGTAATAAAAACCTCAATGCTAGGTAGTGTATTTTGCTTTCAACAAATCTAATTCTATAATCATTTATAAAATAGAATGCTTTAATATACAAGTATCTCTAATATTCTTTTTTTTTTAAAGATTTTATTTCTTTATTTGGCAGAAAGAGAGATCACAACTAGGCAGAGAGGCAGGCAGAGAGGGGGGAAGCAGGCTCCCCGCTGAGCAGAGAACCCCATGTGGGGCTCGATCCCAAGGACCCTGAGATCATGACCTGAGCCAAAGGCAGAGGCTTAACCCACTGAGCCACCCAGGCGCCCCATCTCTAATATTCTTAAAACTTGATTTGAATAATCAAATTCTTGGTTTTTCATTAACTCTCAGGAACCCCTGAAAAAAGATAATTAACAATAGCAACATTACAGTAGGAAGAACATATACTCTTTAGAAGTGCAATTGATATTTGACCCTAGAAATATCTGAGTTGGAAAACATCTCAACCAAAAAGAATACCACACAATTATTTTTAGAAATTTACACTCACTACTAAGAATGATCAAAATATGGTAATTTGGTAGGGACACAGGGATAAAGAATTTAATGCAGCATGTCATAGCAATCACATTTGGATTTAGATCCTGATTTACCACTTACTAACTGTAAGAACTGAGGCAAATTACTGTACTTTTCTAGTCTCACCTTCCTCAGTTTAAATTGGTCCATGAATAATGCCTACATTGGATGGGCAAAGGTGATGGCACAGATGAAGCACAAAGCTCAACTGTGATCAGTGCATCTTCCCTCGTCGGCAGCAGGGGATATCCTGGGTGCTATTTCTTTTTTTTAAAAAAAGATTTTATTTATTTATTTATTTATTTGAGAGAGAGAGAGCGAGAAAGAGCATGAGAGGGGAGAAGGTCAGAGGGAGAAGCAGACTCCCCGTGGAGCTGGGAGCCCATGTGGGACTCGATCCCGGGACTCCGAGATCATGACCCGAGCCGAAGGCAGTCGCATAACCAACTGAGCCACCCAGGCGCCCCCCCCCCATGCTATTTCTAAATAAGAATGTATCCTAGTGGATTATAATTGCTTCCTAGCCTTTTCCTCTCTCTAAACTGTATATTTTTCTATTTCAACTTTGTATGTCCCTCTCACCACTTAATCCCAAGTCTGGCTCTGTACAGAGCTCATAATGCCTCATAAACGTTTGATAAAATAAATACATGAATAAATTACACATAGACAATTTTAAATTGGAGGCAGAGAGGGGCACCTGGGTGGCTTAGTCGCTTAAACAGCCCACTCCTGATTTCAGCTCCGGTCAGGATCTCAGAGTTGTGAGATTGAGCTCCATGTGGCACTTGGCCCTGAGCATGAAGCCCACTTAAGATTCTCTCCCTCTCCCCCCCCTCCCCCTCTGCTCCTCCACCCCGGGCACACTCACACACTCTCTCAAAAATAAATAAATAAATAAACAAATAAAATAAATAAATTAGAGGCAGAGAAAGAAATAAACCAGTGTGTGGAACACAGCTTAAGAACTGTGATGTGTCTTCAATAAACACAAATAAAATCTGAGAAACTAAAAACACCAAAAGATACCTTGAGCTATAATAGGATAAATGGGAAGGGGGGGTAAAATACTACTGCAGTTTCCAATCGCTACTCTAGAAAAGATAATTCAAATTCCTTTCCAATATATTTTTCTGCAGTGCACAGCTAAAGCAAATAACCTATGAGATAATAAGCCAAAATTATCTAGCACATTTACATTAGGAAAATACCCAGTGGAAAAAAATAACATTCTCTCCCTTGCCTTGTGAAATTTGTGTCTTTGTAAAACATTTTAACATGCAACTGTCTGAATGTTTCACACTGTGCCTGCTACCTACTGTATGTGCTTTTATTTTGCAAAGATTTTGGTTAATATGTTGGAAGGTTGAAGGCCAATTCATTTGCATGGATCCAAACCAGGTTCTGTATTTTTTTTTAATGATGATAAAAGGTATATCCCTCAGCAGATGCTATATGGAAAACGAGGAAACAGAATACTTTCTATTGTTATTGCTTTAGAAAGTATCTTCTAACTTTTTCACATCTTCCATCAGACCACAGTCCAGTATTTCGAAAGCAAAGTATGAGGACATTAAGCAGGTGGCTGCCTGATTCCCTCACCGAAGGACAAGTGTCGGCCAATACACTTGAGTTAACCGATCCGGTGAGACAAGAGGTGGCTCATCTTGGGGAAAAGCTCCCAAAGATTTTGCGTCCCCCTCTTCCGAGCCCCTCCGTCGCCGGGCAACCCAGGCACGCCGCAGCTCAGCCCCGCCCCCGCTGCCATGGCAACGCGGCCCCGCCAGCGCGCCGGCTTTGTGCTAGCGCCGCGGCTGGGGTGGGGGGGGCGCGGGGGACAGCTCTGCGTTCTCGCCCCCAGCACCTGCTGGGTCGCGGCAACTTTTCAAACCTTCATTCTCCAACAGCTCAGCCCGGTCTCTTACGCAGAACCGCTAATCCCCGCCTTCTCTCACGCTTGTTTCCGAAAAGATGTTCCACGGGCAGAGGATTCCAGCCACCTGATGCTTGGTGGTCCCCCCTCCAAACGTGAGGGAGAGGTGACAACCGGTAAAGAAAACCCACTTACCTTCCTCAGCATTCCTCCACGCCGGCAGGGGGGATCCCCGGAGGGATCTGAACATCCCGCGCCGAGCTCAAACAAAGTGTGAAAGAAGTCTCAGAGAAGCAGCGGGCAAACTTTGTCCCGGGCGAGCGCCGCCCCCGGGGCCCCAGCGCGCTCCTCATTTGCACCACAAAGGGCGGGGACCTAGGGCCCCGAGGTCAGGAGACTGTTAATCCGGCCGGCGGTGGCCTTCCGGGCCAGAGTTCAGATGGGCTCTGAGGGGCTGCTGAGATGCCACATCTCCCTGGCGAGGACCTGATCCACAGGCTCCTCCTCGGGGGGCGAGCTGGGCCTCCCAGGCCCCCGGCTGCGCTCTTGTGTGCGGGTCCCCGAAGACCCCGGAGGAGGGTGGGCGTTTCGGGCGCGCCAGGTTGAATTTCCTCACAGGGCTTTTCTCCAGCGCTCCTTCTCCGCCCCTCCCTGTTGCATATTCATAAGAGGGCGGAGTCACGCCTTCGTCTCCATCTTTCCATCTCCTGAATCTTCAGGGTTGAGGAAGCTGAGGTTGAGGAAGTGGGAAGATTTAATTTGGAAGGAAAGACTGGGAGAAGAGGGTGGGGAATTACGTGGCAACATAAATAAATAAGCAAACATAGGATTCCTATTTCACCAGTCGCACGCGAGTGTACACACACACACTCACCATTTCTCAAAACCTGAACTGAGCAAAGGAAATTTCAAGGAGGTCCTGACAAAATTTCTTGGTCCTAATTATAGTATTAGACTAACTGAGGAATTTTTTTTTTTTTTTTTTTGCTAAGGGTTTTTTTAATCGATGATTTGAATTGTGTGTTCTTCCACCAAAGAGAGCCGTTGAAAATGTATATATAGGGGCGACTGGGTGGCTAAGTGGGTTAAAACCTCTGCCTTCTGCTCAGGCATGATCTCAGGGTCCTGGGATCCAGCCCCACATGGGGCTCTCTGCTCAGCAGGAAGCCTGCTTCCCCCCTCTCCCTCTGCCTGCCTCTCTGCCTACTTGTGATCTCTCTCTGAGTCAAATAAATAAATAAAATTTTTTTTAAAATATATATATACAGACCTCGCTAGTTGCATAGGTTCTATTGAACTGCATCATAATTGATTGGCACGTCCCTCCACCATTCCCCAAAACCCAGATTTTCTGATTTAAGTTGTTAATGGGACCCCATTTTCAGAAAGCAAAAAGAAAGTAAGAAAAAGGACAGGCCTAAGGAAGTTCACTTAGGTGGCAGGGACAGTCTGAGAAGCAGAAAAGCCTGGCACTGAGCTCTTACCCCCAGACAGAACAAGCAACCCTCCAGAACGGTTTCTCATTCCTCCCCAAAATTTCCACCTTGAGAATCATCACTGAAGCACATCCTGGAATCCAGATCCGGTCTACCGCTTTAAGGTACAAGTGGTTACCTGAGTAAGGTGATCTGAATGGATGCAAAGATTCTTCTGCCTAATGCTCTACCCTCAACCCGCCTGCCATGGTGCTCTCACAACAAGATTTACCCCTCTGTGTTAAAGTGCTACAGACAAATCCCTTGTTAAGTCAAAGAGGTGACCTATACTTGTTATGCCCAGATTTTGAGATCCCTAAAGACCACCAGGGAGCCGAGTCTGATGCAAAAACAAGGAGCCTTTATTCGGGCTAGCGGGGGTTCGATCTCACACTCTCACCGACCCAGAGGCGTAATGCAGAGAGAGAGCGTGAGTTTTAAAGGGCGCAGCAGTTTTATAGGGGCCAGTGGTCAATGAGATTGTAACACACACAGAAAGTTGCACAGTCATGTTAGGCCACATGCAGGTGGCCATTGAATTACAATTTACCCTATAGTGGGTGTTTGAAAGAGCCTATCTGGTCAGAATTGGCAGGCAAGTTTGGTGGGCGAAAGGCGGGGTTTACATTCTTTGGCGGTTAGGGGTTCCGCATTCCTATTGGCTAACTCAAACTAGCTCAAGGGCGGGCTGGGCCAGGGTTGAGCAATTCAAAGGCGGGCTAGGCAATATTCTGACATTCTGTTGTTTTTCTCAGAAGCAGGTAATGTGGGGGTTACACACAAGATGGCGAGGGTAGCGCAAAACGGAGTTAGCCCTGCTCTGCTCTTTCATACTCACTACCCTTCAGCAATTGCAGGTGGTTAGACTTACGGACTTCAGAAGTCCACTCATTCCACAAATCCTCACCAGTATCTATCTACAGGGGCTTGATGGGTGCCGGCAAGACCACTGACGAAAGAACAGCCCAGGTCCCTGCCCTGGGAACCAAGCTTCGAATGCACAACAGACTACAAACAAAAATCAGGCAGTTATTGCTATAAAGGAAAAAAAAAAAGCTATTTAGAAAGGTAGATGCTAAAAGCCCAGAGAGTATGGAAATGCCATGAATTCCCTGATGGAATCAACAAAGACTAAGTCCAGGTTTTCTGATAGGGTTTTAGGTCCAATTAGATATATGGGCATATGGGTGCCTTTCTGAGTTTGTTTCCTCATCCAACAAAGAGTAGTCTCTTTTTTCAGCAGTTTTTAGATTGGGCGGAGGAAGTTGTCATACTGAGTTAGTGAACACAGAGGTTCAGAGGATCTGACAGTGTCGCTGGATGGTCAGCAAGCATGTGCTGATGGCAGCCTGAGCTCTACATGCATCAGCCGGGCAGGCCACTTCATCTCTGACTCTGATCTCCTCAGTTGTAAACATGGGTAATAATACCCACTTCAGGGGGTGCTGAGAATATTAAGTGAGATACCGTACAAAAATCACAGGGCTAGCTATTATCATTGTTCCTCACCAAAGCCACTAGTCCCCAGGATAGCTCTGTGAAAGCTGTGGTTGCCTGATTGTAGAACTAATGTCTCTTTCTAATTCTTGCTAGTCATTTGTAATTAATTCTTTCCCTACAAAGGGAAGTAGCACGTGAGTGGGGGAAGGCTAACGGTTACCAAGCCACCCCGCTAGCCCTCTACCCGCATCATCTCTTCGTCATAGCTACCACTAACCATTGTACAGATTCAAACGAGGATGCAAGAGGTCAATTTCCTTGCCAATAGCTTACAGCACATTACATGGTGCAGCTGAGATTCTAATCCCTCTCTCCCAAAGCCCTGCTAGAGCCTACAGCCCAGGTCTCCTTCACAAGATGTGCTACTCCAGGCAGCAGTAAACCACTGTGAAGCAAAAGGAAAAGATTCTCCTCATTTGCCATTTCTTTAATAATAGAATTGCAGTACTGTTGGTGGGCATGCAAACTGATGTGGGCCACTGCAGAGAACAGCATGGAGGTTCCTCAAAAAGTTAAAAATAGAACTACCCTACGACCCAGCAATTGCACTACTAAGTGTTTACCCAACGAATACGAAAATACTAATTCAAAGGGATACATGCACCCTGATGTTTTATAACAGCATTGATTACAAGAGCCAAATTATGAAAACAGCCCAAGTGTCTATTGACTGAGGTATGGATAAAAAGGATGTGATATACATATATATACAATGGAATATTATTTGGCCATAAAGGAAAAATCTTGCCATTTGTAGCAACATGGATGGAGCTGGGGCGTATTATGCTAAGCGAAAAAAGTTAGTCAGAGAAAGACAAATACCAGATGATTCCACTTACATGTGGAATTTAAGAAACAAAACAAATGAGAAAAGGGGGGAAAAAAGAGAGAGTTGCAAACCAAGAAACAGGACTTAACTATACAATACCAACTGGTGGTCACCAGAGGGGAGATGGGGGGAGAGTGGGGGGAGGTGGGGGAAATAGGTGATGGGGAGTAAGGAGGGCACTTATGTTGAGCACTGGTGTTGTATGGAAAGTATTGAATCACTATATTGTACACCTGAAACTAATACTACACTCACTGTATGTTAACTAACTGGAATTCAAATAAAAACTTAAAAAATGAATAGAGTAACAATACTATGTGATTATTTTCTTATACAAAAATGAGAGGGAGGTACATCTTCTAGTTCCTGGGAGCCAGCTGGTTGTGTCTCCAGGGTCATAGCACAGTGAGTAAGAGAGAAGAGCGGCACCCAAACTGCCTTCCACCCCACCCCTCAAAGGTGCCAGGAAGAAACACACCCCCAGAAGCATGCTTGCACCACGCTTTGGGCAGCAGGGGGTAGAGCAGAGGAGACCCTAAGTTTGGTACCCCCTGGCAAACTGCTTCCCAGAGGGCCCTGCTCAGTCCTTCTGTGGGGTGTCCCTTGCCCACAAAACAACTCCACTCATCACCTACTTCCCAAACGTAAGACATGAAAGGAAAATACCCAGATGTCTTTACACCAGATATTGTCACAGCCCAGTGCCTAGAAATGGGTCTTCTGATTAAGGACCCAGAAGGAGAAACCATGCAAATATTCCAAGGTTCCAAAGGCAGTTTTTAGAGCAATTCCTCCATATGGAATAGTGCTTTAAAATGTATAAAAATAGGTGGGCATCAGATGCCTCAGGGAAATAGGAAAGATGACATTAGAGGTCAATGAAAAGAAAAGAATTTGGAGGATAAAGTTGCCCAGAGTAAGGGTTCTATTTAATGTGTGCAGATCTAAGAATAAACCTCTTGATTGTTCCACTTAGACTGAGAAAGAATTTAATTTGCTTCCTTCTTTTGTAGAGTCCATGTTGCATCTGTGGTTCACTTTACTAAGCATTCATACTTAGTTTTATGGGGGAGATGTTATTTAAGGTATTATTTTCTGGTATATATGTTGGAATCCATTTTTACTTTAAACTTCTGGAAATGCTAATGTTAGTTGTCACCATGTCCTGAATAAGTCTGTTTATTGTTTTATGAAGATCATGCTTTGGTCCGCAAAGAAATTTAGGTGGTACATATAAATACATCCAACCCAATAGAACAAGAAAGAGAATTAAAAACAGACAGATGAGGAAAATATAACACAGGGGACATGAGAACAGAAAAGATGAACAGGCATTCACATATTTAAATCTATGTAAATGCAAACATTTATATCTGTTTTCATCAAGACCCTTTTAGAACTAACTCTGAAAGCAATGTAAGCAAACCATGAAAAAATGAATCTTTAGCCCATTTAAAATAAGTAAAAAGACATGATGTATTTCATGAAAACTATATTTTTAATTTTTTTTAAGATTTTATTTATTTATTTGACAGAGAGAGATCACAAGTAGGCAGAGAAGCAGGCAGAGAGAGAGGTGGAAGCAGGCTCCCTGCTGAGCAGAGAGCCCGATGGATGGGATGGATACAGGGCTAGATCCCAGGACCCCAAGACCACGACCCGAGCCGAAGGCAGAGGCTTTTTAACCCACTGAGCTACCCAGGCGCCCCTATTTTTAAATTTTTATTTATTTGTTTGAGACAGAGCACAGGGCCAAAGGGAAAGGAAGAAGCAGATTTCCCACTGAGCAGGGAGCCCAAATCAGGGCTTGCTCCCAGGACCCTGAGTTCATAACCTGGGCAAAAGGCAGACGCTTAACCAACTGAGCCACACAGGTGTGAGATCTAGAAGTTTCCAGGATGCCAACAATTATAATTACTTTTATCTAATTTTTTTTGCATTGTACATATTTGTTTTGTGCACTTTTAGAACATTGTTTTGTTTCCTGATGATAGGAGGAAAATGCAATAAACCTGTGTGAGTGTGTGTGTGGGTGTCACTGTTTTTCTTCAGCACTGTAGTCACTTCTGAGAGTAAATAAAATCACTTTAGAAACCCGGGGATAAACAAGTATGTCCATTCCCTCTGATTCTAGTCTAATACGATACCCCACATCCTATGAGCAGTAAGTACTGTTAACTAATTTGCTGATCAGTCTTTCTTGTTTATTCATGTGAATGACTTTGACTAGTGTTTTCTAGACGGGTATTTCCCATCTATGTTGCAGGCCTACTTTGAGAGCTCACTGAGAAACCTATCTGACATTGGCCATAAATTTGTCTGTGAAAGCATTTAGATAGTGCTTCTGGATTGGAGATTGACCTTCACACCAAGGATTAGGAAGAGCCTGAAGTAGAGGAAAAGGAGGTGGGAGGGAGGCCAGGCATGATCGATGGCAGCCTTATGGCTTAGCAGCATGAATCACCAGTGCCTGGGACTCCAGGAAAGAGAAGGGGTAATTCAGTCACACCTGGAGGTGCCAACGAGGTCTCAAGTGAGTAGCTCACAAATGATGTCCCGTCCCTAATGATACCTCCTACCAGCATGCACTAAATACAGCAAAATAATTGCTCACTTGTCTGCAGATCTTGAATCTTGTTATGGACACACTACTTTGTCATCTGTAAGATTTAGCTCAGTTACCACTCTTGTTCATTCTTTTCTCAGCTTCTGGGACTATGGATGGTTAATTAATTGGGGTGAGAATTTCTTCTGCATTTGAAATACACAGAAATGCATTGGGTCCCCTTCCTGGATTCCCAAGTTCATACACAAATACTGTTAGGCTAATTATGGGGATAGTTTTTTATTCTAAGCCACATACCAATCCAAATACACGCTTTAGACTCTCTCCAATTTCCAAATGTAATGTTATTCCCACGAATTCCTCTAGTGCATTATTGGGACTTGAATTAAATGAAAGAAAATCAAGGGGGGGAGGCGATAATAAAGACTCGTGCATGTCTGCTGCTCTCAATTCTTCTAGGCATCAAACAAGCATTTTACCTTGGGATCCTAATTAAAGTCACTTTTCATCATTTTCATCATGTACTCCTGAGAAATAAGCTCATAAACGAAACTGACAAGATCTGACAGTGTTATTAAGCACCGACGTCAAACTTGATTATCGTGACACAGAATTGCCTTATGATACGCTGCTACTTACAAATACCTCCTGGCCCTCAGCCTACCAGGTAGATTTGGAGGGAGGAGAAATGAGATGAATAAAGAAGCTTCCTTTGTAAATTCACCCCTTAGGAAGCCCTTATCAATTGTTAGTCAGATTTCCCCCCATAGCATTAATCGTGACCAGCTCTGCACATGGCTGTCTTGACTAACTTGACTTGTTATGAAGAAATCATAACAAATTGTTCTTCCTCTCTTTGACTTTTGTTCCATTCGTTCACTTGGCAACTGTTTATTGTGTAACTCTGCATGAAGCAAGATGCCAGGCACATGGGAATTATTTTAAAAACCATTGTCCACAAGGACGTGAAAATATAATGAGAATATATATGTATCTATAAATCTACTTCCTGTAAATTAAGTTGTCGTTTAAATAAATGTGACTTTAGGGGCGCCTGGGTGGCTCAGTGGGTTAAAGCCTCTGCCTTCGGCTCAGGTCATGATCTTAGGGTCCTGGGATCGAGCCCTGCATTGGGCTCTCTGCTCAGTAGGGAGCCTGCTTCCCCCTCTCCCTCTGCCTGCCTCTCTGCCTACTTGTGATCTCTTTCTCTCTGTCAAATAAATAAATAAAATCTAAACGCGACTTTAAAAGAACAACTTGTGGGGCCCCTGTGTGGCTCAGTTGGTTAAGCGTCAGACCTTTGATTTTGGCTCAGGTCGTCATGTCTGGGTTGTGAGACAGAGCCCCACCCCTTTGGGCTCCTCACCAGGGAATCTGCTTCTCTCTCTCTCTCTCCTTCTGCTTCTTTCCTCTCCCCTGCTCCTCCTGCACACATGCTCACTCTCTCTCTCTCAAATAAATAAATCTTTAAAAATAATAAAAGAACAACTTGAAGAATTCTGCGAAAAATTCTTTTATAAAGCAAGGAATCCAATTATAATACAAATAACAGTCTTAATTTGTAAATTGGAATTTCAGTATAAAGACATGCATTTGGGGGCTCCTGGGTGGCTCAGTCAGTTAAGCCATTGCCTTCGGCTCAGGTCATGATCCCGGGGTACTGGGATGGAGCCCTACATTTTGCTGCTCCCTGCTCAGCGGAGAGCCTGCTTCTCCCTCTCCCTCTGCCTGCCACTCTGCGTATTTGTGCTCTCTCTATATATATATCAAATAAGTAAATAAAGGGACGCCTGGGTGGCTCAGTCGGTTAAGCCACTGCCTTCAGCTCAGGTCATGATCTCAGGGTCCTGGGATTGAGTCTGATATCAGGCTCCTTGCTCAGCAGGGAGCCTGCTTCTCCCTCTGCCTGCTCTGCCTGACGCTCCCCCTGCTTGTCCTCTCTCTCTCTCTCTGACAAATAAATAAATAAAATCTTTTTAAAAAATTAGTAAATAAAATCTTAAAAAAAAAAAGACAAACATTTGCAAGGTTGAGAAGTTACTGAGGAATGCCAGATTCCTTTGTGAAAGTTCCCCTAGCTACAAGTAGTGAGGGGGGCATCACAGACGGCAAGGGACCTGGACTGGATGGGAAAATGGGGAAAAGGCCACAGCATGGGATATGGGACCCCAAAGAGCAAGAGATGCCATGGCACCAGTTAGGAAGGGGTCTCTGATGTAAGGTGGAGAGATTAAATGACCACTGTTCCCTTCCAGGAGTTGGGTGTTTGATTAAAAAAAAGAAAAAGGAAAAGAAAAAGGTCTTTAGTAAGGGCTCTCATCTGAAAGCAAAAAAGCTAGCACAGCTATTGGTCACCCAGGAATGGACACTGTGGTGTTGGGGCTAGGGCAGGAAGAGATTTAGACAGATTCAAGGGATCTGGGGAGAAAGGAGTCATGCTCAGGGAGACTGATGTGGAGGAAATGGAGAGGCAGCTAAGCACACCCCAGCTCCCTGCCAGCTGCTCCAAGCCACATTCGGATCCGTCTAGATTCCACTAGTTCAAGTTCCACAGACGCAGGCGGGTGCCTTACTAAACACGAGAGCCAGAGCCTCTGAGAGCCATTGCTCCTTACTGATGTAAAACCGCAGCCTTTCCAAAGAAGCATCTTTACAGCAATGGCCCTACTATTTGCCCTGTAACCCACAAGGGAAGGTGACAAGAGTCTTATTGGACACCTTCTGCATACCCGGCACCATCACCTTTGTTCAGCTCTCTGGATACACACACCTCGGTGATGTGTTTTATCTTTTCCTTTCCTAGCTTCCGTCAAATAATCCATGTGGAACCATCAGCCCTTAGCTTATTTAAATCCTTTCTTCACTGTTTCTGTTTTTAGCCTGTGCATCTTGTTGGAAATGGTAAGTTGTGTCTTCTTTACAATCATTGTAAAATGTAAAACGCCTTTTTTTTTTTTTGCTTGCATCTGTAGGATATTAACATGTCACGGAGTTCACGCTCATTCAGCACTCTGCCTACTGTCCTTCCGTCATCTATGCATTTGCTCAATAAGCATTGATTCAGCACAAACCGTGTGCTAGATTCTCTGGATTCTGCGCACGCATGGGGCAACAAAGCAAGGTGCTTCCAGCTCTCGAAAAATTCGTAGACTAATGGCGGAGACAGACTGGGAAAACTGGTATTATAGCTGGAACACAAGTAGGAGTGACTGAGCAAGGTGTTGTAGAGACGATGAGGAAAAGTGTCTTCCTAAAATAATATGCAGTGTAGACTCATGGCCTTTTAAATGTACAATCTGTGCCCTCTGTTGGGCTTCCTGGTCAGCAGAGAGTCTGCTTTTCCCTCTCCCTCTGCCCTTTCCCCCTTACTAGTGCACGTGTGCTCTTTCTCTAATAAACAAAATCTTTATTTTTAATTTTTTTAAAGATTTTATTTATTGGGGCCCCTGGTGGCTCAGTGGCTTAAAGCCTCTGCCTTCAGCTCAGGTCATGATCCCAGGGTCCTCCGATCAGGCCCCACATCTGGCTCTCTGCTCAGCAGGGAGCCTGCTTCCTCTTCTCTCTCTGCCTGCCTCTCTGCCTACTTGTCATGTCTCTATCTCTCTGCCAAATAAATAAATAAAATCTTTTTTAAAAAAGATTTTATTTATTTATTTGGCAGAGAGATCTATATAGAGAGAGAGGCCCCGAGAGAGGGGTGAAGCAGGCTCCTGATGAGCAAGGAGCCCAATGTGGGACTGGATCCCAGGACCCTGGGATCATGACCTGAGCTGAAGGCAGATGCTTCACTGACTGAGCCACCCAGGTGTCCCTAAATAAAATCTTTTTAAAAATAAATGTACGATTCGTTATATCTTTCTTGGCATTTGACTTGAAATTTAAGAAGCTTTCAACTGTGGGCACATTATAAGAAGTTAAGATTGCGCCCTCAGGCTTTTTTGCTCTTAGATATCAATCTCACATGTAATTTTGCAATAGGCACTGTAGAAGTGATGTTAGTCTCCTTTGAAATCCTCTCAAATTGTACATGTTGGGAATCCGGCACTCTAAAAAACGTTCCACGAACCGGTCGCGTGTGCGCTCATGCGCACGTTTGCGTCTGACTGTCTTTCTTGGTGTGCTGAAGCTAAAGTCGGCTAGATTCTTCCATAAATACTAAACCTCCTGCCCAGAATGTATAACTGAAGAATGTAGTCCATGACAGCTAACTGTTTTTAAAAGGATATGTGTTTTCTTGTAAGAGATTTGAGTGGATCTGAAAACTACCTGTGCTAGGCCGGTGAGAAAAGTCCCAGGATCACCTACAGCCAAGCGGGATATTGTTAGCAACTGACTTCTACTTTTGAAAAATGGAATCCGCTCTGAAGTTTGTGATTTCAGTTCATGGACGCGGAAAGTTCTCTGCTGCTCTGAGGAAGGAAAGCTCCTCGAAAGCATCAAGGAAAGCATCAACGGAGTGCTTTCACAATTACCTTGAGCCCCCTGCTGAGAGTGAGCACCACAGAGGCTATTAGCTGCACCTGTGGACGCACCGCAAGCCTCCTTCTGGAACCTGACAAATCACACATTAGAAGTCCTCTCCTGGGGGGTGCCTGGGTGGCTCAGTGGGTTAAAGCCTCTGCCTTTGGATCAGGTCATGATCTCAGGGTTCTGGGATCGAGCCCCGCATCAGGCTCTCTGCTCAGGAGGGAACCTGCTTCCTCCTCTCTCTCTGCCTGCCTCTCTGCCTACTTGTGATCTCTCTCTCTCTGTATCAAATAAATAAATAATATCTTTAAAAAAAAAAAAAAGAAGTCCTCTCCTGGGGTGCCTGGGTGGCTCAGTTGGTTAGGCAACTGCCTTTGGCTTGGGTCATGATACTGGAGTCCTGGGATCGGGTCCCACATCGGGCTCCCAGCTCCATGGAGAGTCTGCTTCTCCCTCTGACCTTCACCTCTCACTCTCTCTTTCTCAAATAAATAAATGAAATCTTTAAAAGAAAAAAAAAAAAAGAAGTCCTCTCTTGCCCCTTTGTCCTTCCGGAGGACAGATGGATACCTGTTTAGTTAAAAAGTGTGTAGGGCCCAAATAAAGACAAAGCAATGAAAATATAAAATAGGACACATTGATTTATGCTATTTAACTAGCAATCCTGGTGCTTTTAGTCCATTAAGCTACACGCATGTTCATATTTCTATTTCCATCCCACTTACGACCACCTAACATGTTATATGTTTACCTGTTTGCTCATTGCCTCACTCCTCCCACTATAATTAAGCCCCAGAAAAACAAGCTTTTTATCAATTTCGTTCTGTTCTAGCTCTGACTCCTAGAATACTTGATAACTGCTCAGAAAATATTGATTGAATGAATTCTGAATTTCAAAATGTGGGACTTGAGCCTCAATCCTCATAAACTTAGAAAGAGAGATACTAGATGTCGCTGACCATTCCCCTTGAACGTAGAGGATGTTCAGAAAGAAAGATGCTGAACAGCTAGCAGACATGTACTTTTGTTTTCCAGCTACAGTCACTAGTTAAGAAAAATACCAACAACAGTAATATAAAGAAGATCCCAGAACATAGGACCCACTGAGGATTCTCTGTTGTCTTAGTACTGGATTGAATATCTGTGTGGCTTAGGGTGCCTGGGTGATTCAGTCGTTAAGCATCTACCTTCAGCTCAGGTCATGATCCGGGGTCCTGGGATTGAGCCCTGCCTCGGGGTTCCTGCATCTCCCTCTCCCACTCTCCCTGCTTGTGTTCCTTCTCTCCTTCTCTCTCTCTCTGTCAAATAAATAAATAAAATCTTAAAAAGAAAGAAAGAAAGAAAATTATGCCAGATCCTGATTGCAGTGTTAAGTCATTTGAGATGACTCATCGTTAAAGGAAGTTGCATTTGATAATGAATTCAGGAGCAATAAATGTCGTAGAGAGAAGACAAGGATGTGAAATGGAGAAAATTTCAACAGCTTTGAGTGTTGTGATTTGCAGATCAAATTCAGACTTGACATGTTCTGGAATGAGCAAGCACAGCTGTAGACCTGCTGCCAAGATCTCACCTCTTTGCAGCTCTGAGGTCCCCTGACTTTCAGGAGCTGAGGGAGGAGAAGCACCATGGTTGCTGTTCTCACAGCCCCCCACCCCAGCCCAGACATCAGGGAAACAGACTGAGGGAGGAGAGAGGCTGAGGTGAGATTGGAAAGATGTCATGTCTGCTACTTGGTGCAGATAGCATTCCCTGATATAGACAGCCTCAAAGCCACATCTGAGTCCCAGGGAGGGGGGAAAATAGATTCGGATGAAGAAGGGCACAAGTCCAGCTAATGGACTGAAGTGGCCAGTGAGCAATAGTGCACACCCCTCCTCGCCCCCAACTAGAAATCCCTGACAACTTTGTACACTAAATGTCGCTCTCCCATAGCAACGAGTCCATTTCCCATCTGGTTCTCAACCAAGAGGAGTCATAGGTGACCTTGGCTTCCTGCTCTTGAGAGATCTTCACCCTGAGTAAAGCTTCAGTGAGGCTAAATGGGCCATGGTGTGAATAAAACCCCAGCCAGCTCACCTCAGTCCCATGCAGTGAATACATCCCTTAGGGTCTCACTCTGAACTTCCAATATGCTGAGCTCACTGCAGTTTCTCTCATGGGGTTCTGCCAACCCTCTGTCAAGAAAACCCTTTAGCTCCCCCAACTATGGGCTTGGCTGAGCTTCAGGACCACTATCAAGAAGCAGCCTCTGACCTCCCAGCCCAGGGTCTCTTGCTCAGCCAAGCATCTCTGGCCCTGCTCCCATGCAGCACTAATTTCACTGTTTAATTGCCTGTGGGTTCACCTATGCGCCTCTCTACTCTCCAGACTGAACTGCTTTAGGGCAGGAATTCCCCGGGGGTCATAGATCTGATATATACAAAGGCATTTAGTACATGGACATTGAATGGCTGCGTGAAAAGAGAAATGTGTCCATTTAATGGTTAAGAAAATGCAGAAAAAGGCCTTCCACAGATGTTTTTTACGGATTTGAATTATGCCATGAAAGATGAGATTGGACTTGAGCAGGTGGAAACTGGAGAGAAAAAAGAATGATAAGAAAGCCTGTATGGGGTGGCCCTCCTTGCCTCCTGCATCCCACCAGCTGTATGTGGCCTGGAGCAAGTTACTTAGCCCCTGTGTGTGCTGGTCCTTTTCTGCGAAAGGAGAATAATGTTGGATCTATTTCACAGTGTTCTGGGGATCGAATGAACCAACATTTCTTAAGGCTTAGAACAAAGCTTGGCATATAGTAAGACTTTATGTAAATATCAGCTATTATTAATACTATTATTAGTAGTATAAATACAAATAAGAAATGTAGCAGGAATTCAGAGACAAAAGAATGGAAAATGATCTGGAACAGACCTGGCTGCTGCTGCTGTCTTTTTTTTTTTTTTTTTGGCAGCCCAACATTCTAGATTTTTCTGACTATGCCACTTTCAAATAGAGTATTCCAATGTTTCCAATCTATTCCAAGATTTCGTTGAGAACAAGAGGGTCATTGTACCCTCATAAAGAAGTTACTGGATCTTTTTATTTAAGTTTCCAACATAATCTGTATTTTGACACTGGGCAAATTGTTCTCAAATTCATCCTTAATTGAAAAAAAAGTCAGAGAACAGATAAATTATATAAGCAGTAAACACATACATACACATGCACATTAGGGTAATAAGGGAAACCAAATAATATTTCTCTAAAGATCATGGCCACATGAGATATGTACATTGGCTAAATTATTTTTTTTAAGATTTTATTTATTTATTTGAGAGAAAGAGAGAGAACATGAGTGTGGGGAGGGGCAAAAGGAGAGAGAGATGGAGACTCTTGACTAAGCAGAGAGAGCTGGACTCAGGGCTCGATCCCAGGACCTTGGGATCATGACCTGAGCCAAAGGCAGACACTTAACCTACTGAGCCACCCAGGCACTACTAACTGGCTAAATTAAAATTTTGCAAATCCTGAATTTGTCATTTTTTTCTTTAAATGTCCTCCTGGTTGAGGTAAGCTCCATTTGCATAAAAATAAAAATTACAAGAGAAAAATATACTAATGTGGCTAGATGTAAATACATAAGATTATAATAGTAGACATATAGTGGACAATAGATTGCCTACATTTTCCTTAATACCCTCTTTTTTTTTAAACAAGTTTGTGTTAGATGCATTTTATTTTTGAAAGATTTTTTTTAAGATTTTATTTATCTATCTGATACAGAGAGAGAGATCACAAGTAGTCAGAGAGGCAGGAGGTAGCAGGCTCCCTGCTGAGCAGAGAGCTCAATGCGGGGCTCGATCCCAGGACCTGGAGATCACGACCCAAGCCAAAGGCAGCGGTCCAACCAACTGAGCCACCCAGGTGCCCCTATTTTTTAAAGATTTTATTTATTTATTTCACAGAGAGACACAGTGAGAGAGGGAACACAAGCAGAGGTGACCTGGAGGAGTGAGAAGCAGGCTTCCCACAGAGCAGGGAGGCCGATGAGGGGCTCGATCCCAGGACCCTGGGATCATGACCTGAGCCAAAGGCAGATGCTTAACAACTGAGCCACCCAGATGCCCCTCCTTAATACCTTCAGCTAAACTCTTGTTAGTTCAGTTTCTTTGTTTTTTTAGTCACTTGTATGTCAATGTCTTACCCCTTTCTTCAGCTGTTTTCCTTTAAAAATAAAAGAAAGTTACATAGAAGTAGTGTTGGTTGCCCTCCAGAGACCCATAACAATGATGAACCTGGAGGCCAGCAAAATGAGAGGGAAAGCCAATGCCGTGGGCTGATCCAAAGCAGGGAGCTAAACATGCTCAGTTTGGGACCTGACCGTTCTAAGTCTGAGCATTGAAACTGGATTCTACTATAATCTTGTTTTCCAAATCAGATAAGATCTCCCGGAGCCTGGGCGCCAGCCCTCCCGCTGTCAGGGGACCTGAGCAGGGGCCTTTAGTCTCTATTCATCACAGACCGAGATTGCCCCCTCACCTACTCCTTGTGAAGCCACAGAAGGAGCAGGCACTTAGGTCAGCAAAAGTCCAGCCAGTACTTACCGGTTTAAGACTTAAGGCCATTCCTTTGGTCTTTGAGCCTTTTTCTAAAATAGGTACCTATGGTAAGTATCTTAAGGATGTCTTCTACTCAAATAATGGAATAAACTGGAAAAGAGATAAAAGTGAGATGGAGGACAGGGGATCCAAGAAGAGCAGCAAAGGGAGGGCTGATGCTGGATGACAACTGATCCCTGAGAGCAGAGGGCAGTCCAGCCAAGAACACCAGCAAGCCTCAAAGATGGAGCTTAGGGCACTCGGCACAGTGCCTGCCTCTGTGCCAACTTTCAATGAATGAACTACTGGAGGATAAACCCCTAAATCAAAGGACTGAAGCAAAGGGAGACATGAGATCCAGGGAGTGGGGAACGCACGGAGGAGAAGGGCAAAAAAAGTGAGATGCTCACTGTAGCACAATGGACAGCCTTCACCCCTACAGGAGAGAGACCCTTAGGAGGGTCGCCTCCAAGGAACCCTGGAATTCCTTAGTCCTGGGAGATGCTGCTGGAGAATATGAGGAAATCAGTAATTCATTGATAAGCCAGAGAATTATTGACTTCCAGAAACTGAAAAGTAAGGAAGGAAATCATCACAGTACACTAAATATTAAACTGTGATTAATAGTTGCATAAGCAGAAAAATGTGGACAGTGAACATAGATTTAATTTAAAATTATAACTATTTTGAGGGGCACTCGGCTGGCTCAGTCGATAGAGCATGCGACTCTTGATTTCTGGCTTGTAAGTTCAAGCCCCATGTTGGGTGTAGAGATTACTTGAAAATAAAATCTTAAAAAATAAAAAATTATAACTATTTTGAATGAAAGGAGAAGAAAAGGCAGAGAACATGATGGTGGATCAAAAGTATAGAAAATCAAAAAATCGTGATGACATTGATTCAAAAAAACCAATATACATACATTGTTTGGAACTCTGGGCATGTTTAAGTGTCAGAACAAACATCTCAAAGTTAAAACTCGCCTCTGAGAAGGGCGGATGGTGGCAATGGGGAAAAGTAAAAGCAGGAAATGGTTTATTTTGTTTTGAGCCTTCCACATTTGAATTTTTAAGCTATGTGCATAAATTACTTTGATAAAAATAAAACCTAATTTAAAATCCCCACTTTACCAGATTGTTATAAAGTGCTTAGCACAGGGACTGGCACAGAAGGATCCACAGTCATGGTGATGATGGTCGTCATTACTGTTGCTGGTATCAGCTCCGGAGGTGGTCCAAATAAATATGCAGCTGATTACTTACCATGTGCCCTGTGCTACTCTGAGTTCTGTATGTGTATGTGAAAGACATTTGCAGAGTGCTCTTAGCAGTTACAAAATGTTCATGTTTGAATGCTAATGTTTTTTTATTGAGATAATGTTTGCTAACTTTAGACTTTATAATTATATTCCTTGGTAGGATTTAGGTCACTCTTGAAGAGGGAATTTTACCTTTGGATCTTTGTTGTTAATAAATCAACTTCGGTTTTGTGAGCTTCCTAGAGCTGTAAGCAAAATTTTTGAGAATGAGTGCCAGTGTATTTTAACCAGAGAGCCTATACTTTTCATAAGATTTTATTTTATTTTATTTTAAGATTTTATTTATTTGACAGAGAGAAAGAGATCGCAAGTAGGCAGAGGCACGCAGAGGGAGAGGGGGAAGCAGGCTCCCTGCTGAGCAGAGAGCCCGAGGGGGGGGGGGCTCAATCCTAGGACCCTGAGGTCATGACCTGAGCCGAAGGCAGAGGTTTTAACCCACTGAGCCACCCAGACGCCCCTCATAAGATTTTAATGAGGTCATAAGATCTAAAAGAGCCCATAAAAATGTCTCTAGACAATATAATATACAATATGACTTTTAACAAGTTTTGACTGTTACAATACAGATTTTTTTAATTCTAAACTTTACAGTGTAAGAAGATCTCATTTCAAGAGAGACTAGAAACTTATTTCATTTGAAACTTAATATATGTAATATAATTCCGTGACTTTAGTTTTTCTTGGGTCACATCAACCAAGAGAAGTTAAAAAGGAAAGGTTTTCTTAAAAGCATCGTAAGTGACAACTGGGAGAATGTTGGCCATCTACAAGACCAGATCACTGGCTACCTGTAAAGGAAAAAATGTATGAAAAATAGTATATTGGGGCACTTGGGTGGCTCAGTCGGTTAAGCTTCCGACTCTTGATTTTGGCTAGGGTCATGATCTGAGGGTTGTGAGATACAGCCTGAAGTCAGGCTGCATTGGGCACGGAGCCTGCTTAAGATTTTCTCTCTCCCTTTGTCCCTCCTCTCCGCCAAAGAAATAGTATATCTGTAGGGCATCTAGCAGGCTCAGTCAGTGGAGCATGCGACTCTTGATCTCAGGGTTGTGAGTTTGAGCCCCACGTTAGGTGTAGAGACTATTTAAAAAATAAAATCTTAAGGAAAAAAAGTATGTTTGTTTGTAGGCCCATGAGCATGCACATGGAAAGGGGGGAGTAGAACGGGGAAAGAAATTAAGAAAGAGGGGAATTGAGAAGAAAAGAATTAAAAATGGGCAGTATGCACAGGGTCGGCACAACCTGGGGCTGGCCACACAACCCAGAGCAGAAAGAGATGTGGTTTCTGTCTTCTTGGAGTTTACGATTTTCTAGAAAAGATAGATTCCTTAATTAGTCACACAGACTACTGTGAAATCACACTGGTAGAAGTGTGTGAGGGAGGGGCCACAGTGCCTGTGGAATCTGGGCGGGTGGTCTGGGCGGAGCAGGGACTTGGGAAAGTCTTCCCTGGGTAAGTGATGTCCCAACTAAGAAGCACAGGAAGCTGAGGCTTTCCCTGCTAAAGGGGTGAGGGGGGAGTGCTCATGACAAGGCCTGCAGCTTCTGCCAAGTCTCCAAGGAGGTTGGTGCTTTAACTGTATTACCATGGGGAAATGGGTATGATGAGGCCAGACTGCAAGGCAAGAGACCAGAAAGAGTTTTACGGTTGACTAGATTCAGGGTGTCCTGTGTTCTCGGCACGGCAGGCAGGACCACTAAGGGGAAGTCCTGGGGTTGGAGACAAGACCGAGGTAGAGAGCCAGCTCTGTGTGGGCAGGGTTTCCATGGGAAACCTTGTGGTTTCCATGGGAAGTAACGAGTAAAGCAGGATCAGAGGACTGAGTATTGGCTAGCTGGGTTTGGAAGTGGAGCGCTCGTGAAATTCATGGTTGTTAGAACATATGGGTTGGGGCTTTCTAAAGTCTCCAGATGGTTTGGGTTGGGGCAGGGCTTACCTGGTACCATCTAGTGGCCATTTTTGTAGATATTACAGCTTCGATGTACAGAAATTACAAGTATTTTACGGTTGAGAGGGCAGTGACCCAGGAAAGGTGGGCAGGCTCGGAGCACTGAGTAGACCATGTCACAGAGTTACCCTCTTAGCTTGAACTCTTTGAAGAGGACTGGGGTAGAAGGGGGAGGTCTTCTGAAGGAACAGTCCAGGGCAGTGTGGAGAGGGGTCATGGAAGTTGCAGGTAGAGGGGCGCCTGGGTGGCTCAGTGGGTTAAAGCCTCTGCCTTCAGCTCAGATCATGATGTCAGGGTCCTGGAATCAAGCCCCACATTGGGCTCTCTGCTCAGCAGGTTGCTTCCTGCTTTCCCCTCTCTCTGCCTGCCTCTCTGCCTACTTGTGATCTCTTTCTCTCTCTGTCAAATAAATAAATAAAATTTTTAAAAAAAGAAAGTCGCAAGTAGACCCCTGAGACTTTGGGAAAAGTTCGGGAGAGAGAAGTTTTGCGTTTCCATGTTCCGCTAAGCCCTACAAAAGGAGGGGCCATCACATTCTAAGAAGACAACTTGCATGAGCAGATGGAATATTACTATCTCTGTATGATTATTCCGGATGCAAGACAGAACTCTTTAAAGCCAAGACTCTACACTTGTAAGTTAAGAACAGTGTAGTGGATGTGATCCCTTTACTGTACATGGGATTAACTACCATTTATTGATTGCCAACCACATGCTGCTAGGCCTTTAATATGTAATAACAGCTCCAAGGTCTTGTTCATTATCTCCAATTTACATTTAAGAAAACCACTGTCTGGGGTTTAACTTAAGTTGGCCAAATTCACATAGCTGATTGAAAATGGTTTACCTCTATCTAAGCTTGCACATTTTTCCGTGTGTTAGTAGAGGTAAGATACATGAAGCAAAAATTTCTCTCTTACGAGAAACTTGCTCTTATGAAAGCATTTCCTTAGCAAATGTAAAATTCCTTGATAAAACCTCACGGGAACTGAGTTAATGTAGTAATCATTTTTTTTTTTAATTAAGGTATATCACATATAGTAAGACACACCAATTTTAAGTGTAGTTTGGTAAGTTTGACAAATGTGTACACCTCTGTATCTGCCACTTTAGTAAACATAGAGAGCATTTCTCTCCCTCATGGCTCTCCTCCCCGCCCCGTCCAGAAGCAGCCACTATTTTGGTTTCTGTCCCTATAGATTAGTGTTGACTGTTGTAGAGCTTTGCAAAAATAGAATCCTACAATATGTGTTCCCTTGTACCTGGCTTATTTTCTGAGCATAGTATTTCTGAGTCTCATCTATGTTGTTTATCAGGAGTTTGCTCCATTTTATTGCTGAGTAGTAATCATGTCTAAACCGATGGCTAGGGGTGCCTGGGTGGCTTAGTGGGTTAAGCCTCTACCTTCATCTCAGGTCATGATCTCAGGGTTCTGGGATCAAGCCGTGCATCGGGCTCTCTGTTCAGTAGGGAGCCTGCTTCCCTCTCTCTCTCTGCCTGCCTCTCTGCCTAAGTGTGAACTCTCTGTCAAATAAATAAATAAAATCTTTAAAAAATTTTTAAAAGTAAGAAATTTAAAAATGGATTTTAGCAGTCTTTTGCATATCATTGTTAATATCTTCTTAATTGAAAGAACATCATATTTTCTATCATAATATATTTAACCATATCCTTAGTGAACATTTTAGCTGTACGTATTTCTCACAATTGCGAATAATATTATAATAAACATCTTTTTACATGCACACACACACATACTTCGTATTTTAAATTCCTCATATGTTTGCTGTGATCTTGTTTCTTTTACACAATGTACAGTAGAATTAAGGTATAAAGCGTCTTCTTTCTCCTAGTCACCCATCAATATACTGACAATATCCTAGGCTAGAACTGTGCGCACTAATTGATGGGTTCAGCTCCCCATTGTTGATAATTAAGGCCATTTGCTTCAAATTGTTATCTGCTAGGGAGATTAAACCTCCATTACAAGGTAAAGCTTCTATAAGCTTAGCTGATGTTGACAGATTGTGAGAGTGGGAAGTGTTTCCGTGGATGAATTGCAAATGAAGGCTGCTACACAATGAGGAAAACTGGAAAATTTTGCCCTAAAAAAATTAAGAATGTGTTTTTTGGAAATAAATATATATAGTTATTTAAAAGGGCATGTGACCCTGAAAATGATATCATCCTACACAAACACTAACCACCAAACATGTGCTCAAAAAAGATAAGATTTAAGAAAACTGTATGATGAGAAAGAATGCAAAAAATTTCCAAAATATCACCAGGAATAAAAGATTAATTTGTAATGGTTATTTTATTTCTATATATTAACAGCAAATGACGGAAAATGACATTTAAAAAGCAAATATTGCCATCCTAGAGCAACCACTAAAAACTGATTTTTAAAAACTAGCAAAACTAACTTAAAAGCCAAGAAATTAATTACACAGTATACTAAAATAAAATGTTCAGTACATAAAAAGCATGATAAAAAAAGCAGGACTAGAATAATTTAAAATAGAAAGATGACAAATAGAAAAATGGCAGACTTAAAATAATTCAAGAATTAAATCTAAGTGGATTAAACACTCCAATCAAAAAACAGATTGGCAGATGGAATATAAAAACAAAACCAACCTATATGCTGTCTACAAAAGATGTTCTTTAAATGCAAATATGCAAATGAGTTGAAAGTGAAAAAACAGAAAAAGACATATCATGGAAACAGCACAAGAAAGCCCAAGGAGCTATATTGTTATAGAAAAATCTATCTTAAAAAAAAAAAAGAAAGAAAGAAAAATTGATCTTAACGAAGGAGTTTTACTAGAGACAGAGAATTTCAAAACAATACAAAGATCAAAAAGCAGGACTGTAGAATACCTACAAATGTATATGAGTCTAATAACAGAGTTCTAATACATTAAACATTGACAAAAAAGAAAGAAGAAATAGACAAATCCATAATTTTAGCTAGAAAAGAAACCATACTTTCTCAGTAAGTGACAAGATATGTAGGTGGAAAATCAGTATAGAGAAAATTCCACTAACATTGATAAAGTAGGCAGAGAATCAGGAATGATAGATAAAGCCTGAACAACATCATCAACCAACTTGATCTAATTGGCATCCATAGAACATGCCATACGTTTCTTTCAAGTACATGTGGAATACTCACCAATATAGAATATCTTGAGCCATAAAACAAGTCTCAATAAATATAAACATAATGGTATTGTGTAAAGTATATTCTCAGACCACAAGAGAATTAAACTAGAAGTCAACAACAAAAAACTCCCTGGAAAATCCTCAAATATTTGGAAATTAAGCAGACATCTAAATAACTCTTTTTTTTTTTAAGATTTTATTTATTTATTAGAGAGCGAGAGACTGAGAATGAGAGGGGAGAAGGTCAGAGGGAGAAGCAGACTTCCCGCAGAGCCGGGAGTCCGATATGGGACTCGATCCCGGGACTCCGGGATCATGACCTGAGCCAAAGGCAGTCGCCCAACCAACTGAGCCACCCAGGCGCCCCCTAAATAACTCTTGAGAAAAAAAAAGAAATCAGAAGAGAAATTAGAAAATATTTTGAATTGAACAAAAATGTAAACAGTATATCAAAATTGTGCAATACAGTGAAAACAATGGTTAGAGGAAAATTTATAGCATTACTTATATAAGAGAAGAAGAAGAAAATGAATAAATCCAATGACATAAACTTCTTTCTTAAGGAAGTAGAAAAAGAGCAAATTAAACCCAAAGCAAGTAGAAAGAAAGAAACAATAAAGGTGGAATAATAAACAGTGGAAATCAATAAAACAGCAATGGACACATTAAAGAGAAAATCAATGAAATCAGAAGCTGGCTCCTGTCAGATATTAATTACACATAAACTTCCAGGTAAACTGGTCAATTACAAATGCACAAGTTACAAATGAGATAAAAACCTGAAAGAAGATTCTCACTGTAATTCTAAACTCACTAAAGGATAGATAATAAAGGAGTGTTGTGAATGACATTATGCCAAAGAATTCAGTGACATGAAATACACAAGCTCCTCAAAAGACACAAATTATAAAAAATAGTTTCAGGGAAAACAGAAGACCTATAACAAATAAAATATTTAAATTTTTAATTAAAAGTCTTCTCATAGGGGCACCTGGATGGCTCAGTCAGTTAAGTGTCTACTTTCAGTTCTGTTCATGATCTCAGGGTCCTGGGATCGAAACCTACTTCCAGCTCCTTGCTCGATGGGGAGTCTGCTTCTCCCTTGCCCTCTGCCCCTCTCCCTACTCATACTCTCTCTCTCTCTCTCTCTGAAGTGAATAAATAAAAAAATTTTTTTTAAAAAAAGGCTTCTCACAGAGAAAACCGCAGTTCCAGCTGATTTCATGGTAATTCTATCAAACATTTAAGGAATAAATGATACAAATTATGTCAGAAAAAAGAAGAGGAAATAGTTTACTGCATTACTCTGATTTAACACCTGACAAAGACATAACAAGAAAAAAACACTATAGACCAATATCTATCATGGATATATAAATGTAAAAACCCTTAAGGAAATATTAGGAAACTGAACCTGGAAATATATTAAAAGAATCATGAATCATAATCAAATGGGGTTTGCCCAAAAACTGTAGTATTGGTTTAATACATGAGAATCAATTAATGTAATTCATCGTAGTAATAGAATAAAGGAGAAAAACCATAAGATCATCTCAACAGACGCAGAGAAAGTATTTGACAAAGTTCAACAGCCATTCCTGATAAAACTCTCAGCAAGCTCAGAATACAATGAAATACCTTCAACCTTGAAAAACGGCATCAGTGAAAAACCTAGCATGAACATCATACCAAATGTTGAAAAAGTAAATGCTTTTGCCCTAGAACATGAACGAGACAAAGGTACATGCTCTTGCAACTTGTATTCAGCATTATTGTTCAGCTGGAGGTTCTAAATAGGTGAATAGGCAAGAAAGCACAAAATACAAAGCAAAGAGTTTGTAAGGGAAGAAGTAAAACTGAATTTACAGTCAACATGCTCACATATACAAAAATCCAGAGGGAATATACTAAATCTACTAGAGCTAATAAATGAATAAATGAATTTAGCAAAACTCCAAGATAGAAGATCAATATGCAATAATCACTCCATTTCTATATATTAACAACAAACAATTAAAAATGACATTAAAAAATACACTTACAACAGCATAAAAAAATTTTTAGAAATAAATTTAATGATGGGACACCTGGGTGGCTCAGTTGGTTAGGTGTCTGCTTTTAGCTTGGATCACGATCTTGGGGTCCTGGGATTGAGTCTCTTATCAGGCTCCCTGCTCAGCGGCAAGTCTGCTTCTCTCTCTTCCCCTCCCCATCGCTTGTGCTCTGTCTCTCTTTCTCTCTCCTTTAAAAAAATAAATAAAATATTAAAAAAAGAAAATAAATTTAACAACAGGTGTAGAAGATTTTTACAATGTTGAGAGAAATTAAAGAAGACCTAAATAAGTGGACAGATATGTCATGTTTATGAATTGGAAGATTTAATATTAAGATAGTAATTCTCCCCTAATCAATAGATTCAAGGCAATCTTTTTTTTTTTTAAGTGGGCTCCATGTCCAATGTGGGGCTTGAGCTCACAGCCCTGAGATTAAGAGTCACATGCTCTATCGACTAAACCAGCCAGGTGCCCCAGATTCAATGCCATCTTAATCAAAAACACAGCAGGCATTTTTTTTTTTTAGAAATTGACAAGTGGGGGGCCTAGGTGACTCAGTGATTAACCAACCGTCTGCCTTCGGCACAGGTCATGATCCCAGGTTCCTGGGATCGAGCCCCACATTGGGCTCCCTGCTTAGTGGGGATCCTGCTTCCCCTTTCCTCTGTCTCTACCACCCCCACCTAGATTGTGTGCTCTCTCTCTCAAATAAATAAATAAATAAATAAATAAATAAATACAATCTTTTAAAAAAATTGACATGGAAATGCAAATGACCTAAAATAGCCAAACGATTTTAAAAAGAAGAAGAAAGTTGGAAGACTTAAACCACCTGATATGGAGACACTGTAAAACTACAGTAATATAAGTGATACAGGTGTAAAGAAAGGTCCACCAATCAGTGAAACAGAGTCCACTGTCCACTGTCCAGGAGTAGATCCAAACATATAGTCAAATGATTTTTGACTGAAGTGTCAATGTAATTAAATGATGGAAAGGCAACAAATAGCATTGGAAGCAGGCCACACTGTCCACATTTGGGAAAAAAACTCTTGACTCTTATCTTTCACCATATGCCAAAATTAACTCAAAATGGATCATAGCCCTAAATTAAAAAACCCAAATCGTAAAACCTTTAGGCAGAAAACATGGGAGAAAATATTTGTAATATAAGATTAGGCAATAATTTATTAAAGTATAAAGGCATGGGGATACCTCGTGGCTCAGTAGTTGAGTGCCTTACTCTTGGTTTTGGCTCAGGTCAGGATCTCAGGGTCGTGAGACTCAGTCTCTAGTCAGGCTCTGAGCTCAGCACAGAGTCTGCTTGAGAGTCTTTCTCCCCCTCTGCTCGCACACTCTCTCTCTAAAATAAATACATAAATTAAAAATAAATAAATAAATAATTTAAAATTAAATTCAATTTTTAAAAAGACGTAAAGGCATGAAACCAAAGAAAAATATTGATAAATTGGATTTTATCAGAACAAAAATCTTTCGTTCTTCGCAGCATGGTCTTCGGAAAATAAAATGGTAAAAAAAATTGCAAAACATCCAACAAGGGGCTTGTGTTCTGAATATATAAAGAACTATTACAAGTTACCAATTAGAAGACATATAGCTCAGTCAAGAAAAGGACAGAAGATTTAAACAGACATTTCATAAAAGAATATATATAAAAGTCCAATAAGGAATGAAAAGATCCTCAACATGACCAATTATCAAAGAAAAACGAATTAAAACAACAAAGAAATACTGCTATATACTCACTAGAATGGCTAAAATTTAAGAAACCTTACAAATATCCAGTATCTGCATGGAGATAGAGAATTGGAATACTCATCTATTGTTAGTAGTTATACTGTAATGATACACCCACTTGAAAAACAAATTGGTGTTTTCTTAAATGTTAAACACACACTTAATATTCATCCCAGTAATTCCAGTCCTGGCTAGATAACCAAGAATGAATACATATATTCATGCAAAGACAAAGACATCATATGTGAATGGTCATAGCAACATTATTCTTTGTTTTGTTTTTTTAAAAAAGATTTTATTTATTTATTTGACAGAAAGAGAGAGAGAGAGAGCACAAGCAGGGATAGGGGCAGCAGGAGAGAGAGAAGCAGGGTCCCCAATGAGCAGGGAGCCCGATGTAGGCTTGATCCTAGGACCCTGGGATCATGACCTGAGCCGAAGGCAGACGCTTAACTGACTGAGCCACCCAGGCGCCCCAGGAACATTATTCTTAATTGCCCCAACCTGGAATCAACTAATATATTCATAAACTAGTAAATAGGTAAACAAGTTATTGTACATCCAGACAATGGAACACTGCTTGGCAAGACCATGGGATGAACTACTGATACATGCAAAACACATGGGTGCAATTCCAAAATATGCAAACTGAAGGGAACCAGACAGAAAAGACAACACGTTATTTATATGAAGCTCTAGAAAAGGCAAAATTATAGTGACAAAAAGCAGATCAGTGGTTGTCTTGGGCCAGGGCTGGAAAAAGAGATTGACTATAGGGAAACACAAAGGAATTTTGATTCTGGTTGGGCTTGCATAACTGTATCCATTTCACAAACTCATAGAATACCCCTAAAATCTATGAATTTTATTGAATAGACATTTATCTCAAAAGGACAATGTATTGGATATCCTCTTTCTACCCACCAGATTCATTCTCCACCTGATTCCAATAGGCTTAATTATACTACCTATTGACTCTGTCGATGACCTCTCTTGTTCTCTTGCCTCTGGTTGGGTTTGACCAATGGAAAACTCCAACAGGAGATCTGAAGGGAGGAATTAGAGAGAGGTAGTATATTTATTTCCTCCTCTATGTCTGTTCTCTCTGCTGGGACCACAGTAGGCTAGTGATATCCTCGGACCAAGGTTATAACTTCTACCTCCAATAGGAGCTGTGTATATGGGTTAAAGCAACTCTTTGCCCTTAATAATTCAACCCTGGGAATGAAAATGAAGGACCCTAGAACTGCTGTTACTATCCCAAAGGTACTGCTCTGTCCTCTTGCTTCTTCTATACCTGTTCAGACATTTGTAAATAACACTTTTCTCTTACTTATCTCAAGTATCCAACTTAACTGATGCCATTTGTTTCTTTATTAGAACCCTTACTGATACAGAACTTACTCACACCAGCAACAAAGAATAAAAATTCCATCGGAATTAGCAAACCAGAAATTGCAGGAGCTATGTAAAAACACTTCAAAATCAACAACAACAAAAAAGGCTTAAACGAATGGAAGGAAATCCATGTACTTGAAAAAAAGACTCAACATTGTAAAGATGTCAGTTCTTCCGTAGTTACTTTATAAATCAAATGCCAACAGGTATTTCTACTGTTCTGTTGTTATTATTGTTATTGTTTCATTTTTAATTAAATCAGTTTTCATTTTATGTTCAAAAACAAGCAAAAAAGAATAAAAATCTGAAAAAGAAAAGCAAATACTAAAATATAAAATTATCTTTAATGTTTTAAAAACTTATGGTACTGGTACATAAACAGGAGAGACCTTTGTAATTGAACAAAAAGCCCAGAAATATAGACAAATACTTATGAGACATTATATTAAAATTGCATCTCAAGGGGCTCCTGGCTGGTTCAGTCCATAGAGCATACAAATCTTGATCTCAGGGTTGTGAATTCAAGCCCCACGTTGCGAGTAGAGCCTACTTAAAAAAGAAAATTGCGGGGCGCCTGGATGGCTCAGTGGGTTAAGGCCACTGCCTTTGGCTCAGGTCATGATCTCAGCGTCCTGGGATCAAGCCTCGCATTGGGCTCTCTGCTTGGCAGGGAGCCTGCTTCCCCCTCTCTCTCTGCCCGCTTCTCTCCCTACTTGTGATCTCTCTCTCTGTCAAATAAATAAATAAAATCTTTAAAAAAAAAAAAGAAAATTGCATCTCAAATCAGTGGGGAAAAGGACTATTTAATAGATGTTTTGGGGACAACAGGTAGCATTCTGGGAAAAAAAATATAGTTGAATCCATGCAGTTTAACATACATACAGATAAATTACAAATGAATGAAGATTTAAGTGTGAAAGCTGAGTCAGAGAGTATTAGAAGAAATATGAGCTCATGTGTTATAATTGTGGAGTGGGAAAGCCTCTCTAATTATAACTTAAAATCCAGAAGTCATAAACATTTTTTTAAAGTGTTGTATTACAAAAAACCAAACCGAAACGAAACAAAAAAAACCCACTGGAAGTAATGTTAAAATATGATGTGGGATACAAACAAAAGGTTCCTAGAGATCTATAAGAAAAAAAAGACAACAGCCCAATAAAAAAGTGACCAGAACGGTTGACAGAAAAAAAATTGCAGAAGAATTTTTTTTTAAAGATTTTATTTATTTATTTGATGAAGAGAGAGAGAGAGAGAGATCACAAGTAGGCAGAGAGGCAGGCAGAGAGAAGGGAAAGCAGGAAGCAACCTGCTGAGCAGAGAGCCAGATGTGGGGCTCGATCCCAGGACCCTGAGATCATGACCTGAGCCGAAAGCAGAGGCTTTAACCTGCTGAGCCACCCAGGCACCCCACAGAATTTTAAACAGAGGAAACATACTCAGCTTTTCTCATAATAAAAGAAATGCAAATTACAACACTGAGAAATCGCTGTCCACTTATCAGGTAAGAAAATTCAAAAATATGATAAAGTATTCCTGGCGAGACTGTGGGCAAACAGGCTCTACCATGTACTGCTCTTAGGAGTATAAATCGTTACCAGCTCTACGGAGGGCTGTTGACAATATCTATTAGAATTCCAAATGCATTTTCTCTTTGATCTAGCTATCTTATTCCTGTGTATTTATCCTGCAGATATATTTGCACAAGTGAGGAATTATGTCTATATAAGCTTTCC
The DNA here is from genome assembly GCA_028533885.1 of Nasua narica. NCBI lineage: Eukaryota > Metazoa > Chordata > Mammalia > Carnivora > Procyonidae > Nasua > Nasua narica. The sequence goes on along the minus strand of CM052810.1, from coordinate 67,783,352 downwards.
ATCTCACTATTGTGTTTCATAGCAAAACCCAAGACCAATCTAAATATCTAACAATGGAGGACCCGTCCAATAAATTATGATGTATCTATAGAGTGTAATAGTTTGCCACCTAAACAAACACTGAAAATATGCTCTGTGTACTCATTGGCATGAAGTGAATTGGAAATGCTAATTGAAAAAAAAGTAAGGATCTGAAGAGGGAGTAGAATGCGTAAACAAGAAAGGAAAGAAAGTATATATTTGCAGTTGCTTGTTTGTAAACAAGAATACTGAAAGAGTAGGCAAGAAACTAATCAGGGTGGTTACCTGAGGGACAGAAGTGACGGGTGGTGACAGCTGGCTGGATAAGGGACAGAAGGCGGAAGGAGGCTTGTCATCATTTACCTTCTCTTTGGAAAGGTGTCGAATCCTGTAATTATCCCTTATCCACATTTTTCAAAATAGAAAGACATATTTTTCTTTAAAGCAAAGCCCCAGAATGAAGGATATTAGTACGTTACTTCAGAAATACTCCCTAACTTACAGCGGGTTCATCACAGCCACCGTCCCCCAAGTCGTCCTATGAGCATTTTCTGTCCTCATTCAGAGGAAACAGATAAAAGCAGATCTTGAAACCTTTGGATCCCCGCCTCGTTAATGAGATGGGATTATTTATGTTTATTCTTCTGCTCCTAACCCACCCCCCCCACAGGACTCTGACCCATGGGAATTGCTCCAAGTATGATCCTCTCTCTGTTCATTGGCTTTTCAAAGCCCTGAAAGTGTGCATTTCTGTACTTCCTTATTGGGACACGTACAAAAGCATCATTTTGTAACTTCTCTATTTGGGCAAGTTAATATATGCCGTCGGAACATTTGCCACCCCACCGTACAATTCAACTCCCTTGACAATAATCATATGCCATCAGTTTAGCCTGACGGCCCATGCTTGATGCTTTTCATTTTTCATTTTTTTAAATAAGAACCTACTTCTGCCTTATTTGTTCATGAGACAACCTTAAATTTTATCTTCAAAAACACCGAAAGACTAGATGTTCTCTACAGATCATTGGCTCTTTAGCAGATGAGCTTTCAAACCTGTAATTGGTGGAAATCACGAAATGAAAAAAAAGAAAAAGAAAAAGAAAAAACCCTCCACAATAGGGAAGAGAGAAAAGAGTAGGATTGAGACAAGTGAATTTATTTTCCCTCTTATTTTGGAAACCATGGTGACCGAGAGATTTGATTAAACCACATAATATGCTAATATAGACTCTGAAGCATCTTGGAAGGAATATATCCTTCTGATCTATTCAGTTTCTTTTCCTACCAGGCAAAAATTTTCCCACAGAAATCAGTTTGTTTGCCAGCTACAATCAAGATTTTCTATAAACCATAACACAATGGACGGATTGGCTGTCCAGTGGAAATTACCTTTAAATACATGATCTAGCCTTGTATCAAATGTCCTAGTGTCACTGGGCTTGGGATTACAATCCTCAAAGCTTCTTGGGAAATTTGAAAGTGAAGTTATAGATTAAATCATGGGTCTCCAAGCCAGAATTTTGATGATTCCATCCCAGTTCTACTCCACCCAAGTGGATAGTCCATGAGCAGCATCTTTAGGGAATAAAAGATAATTTATATTCATATTATAATCAGTGAATCTGATTTCCTATCCATTTACACATTGAAATGGTTTTACTATACTGCCTTTCTTTGAAAGAAAAGAGCACTTTGTATTTCTTAATGAGGCAGAAAATTCACCACACATTTGTAAGTAATCACGCCTTTCCTAGCACTTGCTTTTTACAAGACTGCATTCTTGAAATGATGCTATGTTCCTAAAAAGCTGTGTATTGATGTAATTTTTAAACCTCTAATGAATCTTATATTAGAGAAGACCAGGATTTAAAGAAGGCTTGTTCTGAATTCTTTGTAATATGAGCAGAGCTTCCCAACTGATCTTTGTAGGACTGGATCTTTTTAGAAGGATTTTCTTAAACAGAATTATTTCAGATTGTCAGTTACTCAGATATGTAGAGACATTAGGTCCCAAGATTAAGATTGTGTACCCTTGGGAATAAACCTCATGTGAATTTCCAGCCTGACCTCAAAAGACTATAAATATATCATATTAGTAATTATATATTTGTTATATATTTTCCATAGTTATGTTATTAGATAGTTATATATTTGTATTTATATAGTATGCAAAATAGATATCATTATGTAAATTATATAATAAAATAGTTATTATAAATTCAGCAACACTTTAAAAATTATAACATAATTTTAATTTTTTTCTTTTTTTTTAAAGATTTTATTTACTTATTTGACAGAGAGAGAGAGAGAGAGAGAGAGAGAGATCATAGGCAGGCAGAAGGAGGGAGAAGCAGGCTCCCCGCTGAGCGGAGAGCCCGATGCGATGTGGGGGCCCGATCCCATGACCCCGAGATCATGACCTGAGCCGAAGGCAGAGGCCTAAACCCACTGAGCCACCCAGGCACCCCCATAATTTTAATTTCTATGTTTTTTTAAAAAATGACTAACCAAAGATACAAACACACATAATTTAAAAAGTCTAATCGAATAAGTAGCTATGTAAGCTCCTCCTCAAAAGATACTCACTTTCAACCGTTCGCTTTTTAAAAACCACTTAACTGAGTTCTGATGGACATACAAAAAGCTATATATATTTAATGTATACAACGTGATGAGTTTGGGGGTAAGTAATACCCCTAAAACTATCACCACAGTTGAGACCCTAATCTATACATCACCTCCAAAAGTTTCTTCTGCTTCTTTTATTTATTTTAATTAGTTTTTTTTCCTTTTGGTGGTTAGAGCACTTATAGTCTACCCCCTTATCAAATGTTTCAGTATATTAGCAGTATTGTTAACTGTAGGGTCCATGTTGTGCAGGAGATCTCCAATTTACTCATCTGGCATAACTGAAACTTTGTACCCTTTGACTGACATCTCCTCATTTCCCCCTCCCCTCAGCCCCTGGAAACCACCAGGTTTCTGGTTTCGTGAGTTTGAGTATTTTAGACTTCCCATAAAAGTGGGATCATGCAGTATTGATCCTTCTCTGCCTGGTTTATTTCATTTAGCATAGCGTCCTCCAGGTCCATCCACACTGTCTCAAATAGTAAGATTTCCTTATTTTTCAAGTTTGATTGGTACCCAATTCTATATATATAGTGCGCTTGCCCCCATCTCTTGGATACTGTAAATAATGTTACAATGAATACAGGAGTACAGATAACTTCCAGATATTCTCACTTCCATTCCTTTGGATGTATAACCATAAGGAGGATTGAGGGCTCACACAGTAACTTTATTTGTAATTTTTTGAGGAACCTCCATACTGTTTTACATAGGGGATGCACCAATTTGCATGGCCACCAACCCTGCACAAAGGCTCCCTTTTCTCCTCACTGTCACCAACACTTATTTTGTTTTGTTTGATAATAGCCAGTCTAACAGCTACAAGATGATATCTTGTTTTGGTTTTGATTTGCATTTCCCAGATAAATTAGTGATGTTGAGCACCTTTTCAGAGGATTATTTTGGTTTTTTGAGTTTATTAGTAGAAGCTCCTCATATATGTTGGATATTAACTTCTTAACAGATAATTAGCCATTTGTTTTTAGTGTTTCTAGTAGTTGATTGTCATTAATAATAATTCTTTCATTAATAATAATAATTCAATAATAGTTGAATTTCATTAATAATAATTCATTAATAATAATTCACTGCAACCTTGCAATGTAACTATTAACTTTTTTGCTTTGATAGATGAGAATATGTTCCATTTTCCCTTCCCACCTATCCTTAGCTATCACTATTTTTCATTCTTTAGATGGTATTATAAGTTAATATAAACACTCATATTACAATTATATTAATGTTACATCTGGTGAGATGTGTAAAAGGATAGCCCACTTAAGCATTTTCCTTTAAGAAGAACAGAGGCCATGACACTGCCCCATAGAGAGAAGTGTAATTATATTATATTACTTAGTAATATGCTATATATATATAAGGTGTATATTATATACAATTAATTATATTATAATTCATAAAATATATTATCTATTATCTAGTTAATATTTATACTTATATATTTATAAATATTTAATATATTAGTATATCATATTAGTATATATTATATGTTTGGGATATATAGTATATATTATATGTTAAGATATATTACATATTTATATTATATATTTATATATTTACGAATATATACATATATGTATAAAGAGAGTCACTATATATACACTGTGTATGAATATACATACAAACATTTGCACAAAGTGTATATATGTGTAGCCATAATAATATAATTGCTGTTTATTGATTTTAACTTTTGGATTCAATCTACAGGTAAATCACAGAGAACTTCAGTATGATTGTGTATATTTTGTGTATCTGGAATAATTATACTTAAATGATTTTTAAAACTCATAAAATTGTAATGTTTATATTTGGAAAAATCTAAAAAAGGATTTGAGTTTTATTATTTATTCCCTGACAAATAATGTTTGACATGTATATTGTGTATATAATAACACTTCAACCCTCAGATGAGACTAGCTTCCAGGCTCCTAAATACCAGTCTGCTGGCGGTTTTGTAAGCAGTACCTCAAGAGTTTAAATATTTTCTCTTCTCTTTTACAAGGGCTTATATCTGACATCTCTATTAGATTATAAGCATCTTAAATACAGGAACTGGCTTTCGCATAGCAGGTGATTAAGAAATGTGTATTGGTTGGCCAATATACCTCCTGAGGAATTTTATATACTTACTGTTCAAGTGCTTAGATTCTCATTAGAGAATCTAAGAAATGTCATTGCATTTCTCAGAATAGCTGAAGGAACACTGATTTGAGCGTGCAAAGATAGTCTAGGTCCTGGGGCAGGTATAGAAAGAAATAACTTCTAGTCTATGGTCTTTTTTTTTTTTTTTAAAGATTTCATTTATTTATTTGACAGAGAGAGAGATCCCAAGTAGGCAGAGAGGCAGGCAGAGAGAGAGAGGGAGAAGCAGGCTCCCTGCTGAGCAGACAGCCCGATGTGGGGCTCGATTCCAGGACCCTGAGATCATGATCTGAGCTGAAGGCAGAGGCTTTAACCCACTGAGCCACCCAGGTGCCCCTGGAGACTAGTATTCTCTTATAAAAGGCAAGGAACTGTGTGTATCAGAACAAAATCGGTGTATCTGTTGGGGATGAACTCTTATGGACCAAGTGGCTAGACATCTGGGGCCTTGATCAAGGACAGTTGTGACTTTCTGCTCCTGAAGAGGCAGACCACGCCTCCATGAATGCATTTGGACCAAAGTGAGCTGAGGTCCTCTAATAGCATCAGTACAGGCATTATGGGCTCTCTACCTCATGCTGCTCTCAACGGTGTTCGAGGAAGGGGTATGACTGTGCTTTTAAGGAGAAAGAAGTCAGGAGGCAGGGAAACCACAAAGCAGCTTCCAGAGGAATTTATAACATAAGCACTAAGACTGGGCACTATGCACACTCTAAAATAGACTTTGATATTTCTAACATAATGCCAGGACCCACAGGTGAACTAGGACCAGGATTCTGACTGCAATAGTCAGGCAGAAGCAAGAAGCTGGGGAGAAAACCGCCAATCATTCAAGGATATATCACAGTATTTTCAAAGGAGCTGTTTCCTTCCGATGCATCTTTTTAAAAAGATTTTATTTATTTGACAGAGAGATAGAAAGCACAAATAGGCAAAGTAGCAGGCAGAGGGAGAGGGAGAAGCAGGCTCTCCACTGAGCAGGGAGCCCGATGTGGGACTCGATTCCAGGACCCTGGGATCATGACGTGAGCTGCTTAACCAACCTGGCCACCCAAGCGCACGCTTCTGATGCATTTTATAAAACAGTTTATACAGACTTCGAGACGCAGTAGGCCACCAGAAGTCTACCTAGCCCACCACACTGGCACGAGCCCGGCTGATATTTATGGATCCACGGTCGAGAGAACAGAGGCCTACCTATGTCTAAGTATTAAAAATGATAAATCAACAAAACAGTCAAATAAAATAGATCTACTACCTTAAGATAGAGCATCATAACAGAGAAATAGGAAAATATGTGTAGAACTATGATTTTTATATGACTCGAGTCTAAAAATCACTATTTAGGTTTTATCATTAAGATATTAATGTGAAGGGGGTTCCTGGGGGGCTCAGTTGGTTAAGCGTCTGCCTTCCGCTCAGGTCATGATCCTAGGGTCCTGGAATTGAGTTCTGCATCAGGCTTCTTGCTCAGTGGGGAGCCTGTTTCCCCTCTCCCTCTGCCTGTCACTCCCCCTGCTTGTGCTCTCTCTCCCTCTGTCAAATAGATAAATAAAACCTTTTTAAAAAAAAGAATTATTAAAAAAATTAACATAGAAGAGCCTGTCTTGCTCATACAGAAGAGCATGGGACTCGATCTCAGGTCATGAGTTCAAGCCCTCCTTTGGGGGTAGAGATTACTTAAAAAAAAAAAAGACATTAACATAAAATTCTGTTGTTTGGCCATGATAATCTAAGGATGAAAATAAAATTTAATTGTATTAAAAGTGTGAGAACGTTCAATATATTATTAAAATGTAGAGTAAGTGAAAAAATTAAACTGTTTTTCATATACATGTTCCAAAACGTTAGTTTTAGGGGCACCTGGGTGGCTCAGTGGGGTAAGCCTCTGCCTTCAGCTCAGGTCATGATCTTAGGGTCCTGGAATCGAGCCCCACATCGGGCTCTCTGCTCAGTGGGGAGCCTGCTTCCCCCTCTTTCTCTGCCTGCCTCTCTGCCTACTTGTGATCTCTCTCTCTGTCAAATAAATAAATAAAATTTTTTTAAAAAGTTAATTTTATTAAAATATATTAAAATTACCTATTCCCTATTCCAATGTAAAGGCAAAATACAGCTTACAGTTAATTAATATCCAAATTTTAAATTCCAAATGAATTCAGTAATGCCGAAGATCATATTCTTTCCAAAATTTCATTAAATATGACATATTATTATCAAGGATATATATACTTATATGTATGCAATATAGCTATCAATATAGAGACATCTATATTGTGTCTGTAGACATCTATAGAACAGTCTAGTGTTCAATTCCTACATAGGTGCTTGAGGAAAGAGTTGATAAATGCTACACACACACACACACACACACACACACACACACACTTTAATATTGCAAAATGTTGCCTGAGGTCTAGTCTTGGCCACATTCATGGAACCTTCTGGATTCCCGAGGACGGGTGTCTGGGGATGGGGACAGGCGCTAATCAGCAGCACCCGCGGGGCGGGGCCGGTAGTGGGCTCTGTGCTGGCTGGGGAGGTAAATCTGCGGTTCCTCCCCTCCAGCGTGCATCTATGGGCTCTGTGAGCACATTCAGAATCGCTGCAGAAAGAAGGAAGACCCTGGATGAGCGGTGCGACTGGAAAATGAGGCTTTGAGAGCAAACGTCTGATGAGCTAGTGAATTGTCTTTGATATCAGAGTACTTAATCTCCCTGCCCCCTTGCCCTCGATTCCTCCTGGTCCTTTGGAGCAATGTCCATCTCCCAAGTCAGCTGTGGCACCCTCCAAACCTTCATGGCAGGAAGATGTAAAAAAGGGATTCTCCCGATCCTGAGCGCTGCCCGTTGCCAGAGCTCATATTCAGGCTTCCCGTCATGAGGTTCCAGAGCTGACCTCCCCGACTCAGAAGTGCTGGACACCAGCGCTGGGCCCTGGGACTACAATCAAGCCCCATGTTTCATTTTAAATTTTCTAGTAGCCACATTAAAAACTAAAACTAAAATTAATTTTAACAGCTGGTTTTCTTTAAGCCGAAACCTCCAAATATCATTAATTGAACATGTAATCAATATAAAGGCTATTAATGAGGTATTTTATATTCTTTTTTAAAAAAATCAAACTAGGGGCGCCTGGGTGGCTCAGTGGGTTAAGCGTCTGCCTTGGGCTCAGGTCATGATCCCAGGGTTCTGGGATCGAGCTCCACATCCCGCTCCCTGCTCATTGGGGAGTCTGCTTCTCCCTCTCCCTCTGCCTGCCTCTTTGCCTACTTGTGATCTCTTTCTCTGTGTCAAACAAATAAATAAAATCTGAAAAAAAAAATCAAACTAAGACTTCAAAATCGGCTGGTAATTTGACACTTATAGCACATCTCCATTCAGACTGGCCACATTTCAAGGGCTCCATTGTCACATGTGGCTAGTGTGCCTGTTGGACAGTGAAAGACCAGATATCCACTTCCCACATCCATCTTCTAGAATGAACATGAACACCTTCTTCTAGCAGATAATAATGGCTACTTTGTTTATTAAACATTTATTTTACCAGAGACTATAATGAGCGTGCTGTGCTAGTTCTCTCATTTTGTTTCACCCCCTGGGGTAATATTTCTTTGCATATTTTACAGGTAAGGAAATAGACATGAGAGCGGTAGTTACTTGAGCAAGGAGAAAAGAGATCTCAAATCCAATGCCCTGACCCGGAAGGTATGGATGCCATACCTTTGGGACATCCTGAGTTCTCTGCTACACTCAGATTCCCCAGACACGCTCAACAAAAAGGGAATCGGGAGATGTTTTAATGTCTTTGCCCCCTACTGACTCATTTTCATGGGCTCCATTGTGGGTTTTCCCTTATTGGCTCCTCTCACCTAACACAAATGTCACCCCCCCCATTCTGCACCCCCCGCCCCCAGCGCAAGAGCCAAGGGAAATTCTATGTGAGGACTAATTTATTCTTAGTGAAGACAGCCAAGCACATTGAGAAATTAGATCCTGTTCTGATGCATGAATAATGAAGTTGGAATAAGGACACAGTTAGTTGTTAATCTTGTCTTAACCAGACAATTTGGATATGCAACAGAATTTTCATCACATCTATGGATCATGCCAATGTAAAAAAGAATGGGCAAACTTTACAGGTTAGATCATTGCTCTAATAGCATTCACCAACATGGAACTATGGATTGTGCAAACCAATAAGGTCCACCAAAAAGAAAGATTTCAACTCTCCTCCTGTTCACCTCAAGACTGGAAGATACAGGAGTGCAGCTGTCTATTAATAACACTGGACAAAAAAATCTGTAGAGTTGGGTCTCTTTCATGTGAAGAACGCATCTATGTATTAAGGACCTTTTTTTTTTTGCTGTGATTAAAAATACAGAGTTATGTTTTTAAAAAGAACCCCTTATCTGGGCGCCTGAGTGGCTCAGTTGGTTAAGCAACTGCCTTCGGCTCAGGTCATGATCCCGGAGTCCCGGGATCGAGTCCCACATCAGGCTCCCAGCTCCATGGGGAGTCTGCTTCTCACTCTGACCTTCTCCTTTCTCATGCTCTCTCTCACTCTCTCTCTTTCCTAATAAATAAATAAAATCTTTAAAAAAAAAAAAAGAACCCCTTATCTTTTAGAGGTACTTACTGAAGTAGCTACAAATGCAAGTATATGATGTCTGGGTTTGCTTTAGAATAATCTGTCAGCGTGAGAGGGGCCACGTATGTCTGAGACGAGATTGACAAAGTGTTGACAACGGTGGGAGCTGATATGTGAGGTATATTATTCTCTTCTGTCTGTTTTGCGCCTATTTAAAATTTTCCATGATAAATGAAGTTTTAATGTACCTATAAAAGAAAAAACATATCTTTAAAGGCAGCCCTTCAGGAACGTGCACTCAAATGTTTATAGCAGCAATGTCCATAATAGTCAAACTATGGAAAGAACCCAGATGTCCATCAACAGATGAATGGATAAAGATGTGGTAGATACATACAATGGAATACTATGCAGCCATCAAGAGAAACGAAATCATGCCATATTCAACGACATGGATGGAACTAGAGGGTATTATGCTAAGTGAAATAAGTCAGTCGGAGAAAGACAATTATCACATGATCGCTCTGATATGAAGAATTTGAGAGGGAGGGCGGGGAGTTGTGGGGTGGGGGTGGGGGAGAGAAATGAAACGAAATGGGATCCGGAAGGAGACAAACATAAGAGACTCTTAAACTCACGAAACAAACTGAGGGTGGCTGGGGGTAGGGGAGGTCGGGATGGGGTGGGTGGGTTATGGACATTGGGGAGGGTATGTGCTATGGTAAGTGCTGTGAACTGTGTAAGCCTGATGATTCACAGACATGTACCCTGGGGCAAATAATACATTACATGTTAATAAAAAATTTAAAATAATAAAAAAAATCACACACACACACACAAAAGCAGCCCTTCATCGGCTTACCACTTACATTCCTTTGGTTTATACCTGTTTGTTTGTGTGATGATTGTCACTTTAGGGCAGGATTTCACAGGCTCGGCCCTACTGATACCTGGGCCTGGATAACCGTCGTCGGGGCCTGTCAGGTAGACGGGAGGCTAGCAGCAACCCCAGCCTCTATCCACAAGATGCCAGTCGCTCACGCCTCCCAAACTTGTGACAACCAAAATCAAGCACATCTCAGGACATTGCCAAATGTCCCGAGGACAGGAGGGAGCACATAGTGCCCCCCTCCAGATGTGCACCGTCATGTTAAACCATGGACAATTGGAGGACTGTCTTCAACCCGGTGTTCCTGGTGACTAAAACAAAAACTAGACATATGTCTAATAAATGTTTGAATGATTAGGCTGGAGACCCTACCAAGAGCTGTAGGTAAAGCAAAGTATAAAGAAAAACAAACTTACAAAGAAAGCAGCGTTCCGTGATGGTTAAATTTGGTGACAAGGGCGTATGATTTATTCTTAGGGAATTGTATTTTTGTTTTAAGATTTTATTTATTTATTTATTTATTTGACAGAGAGAGACATAGCAAGAGAGGGAACACAAGTAGAGGGAGTCGCAGAGGGAGGAAGCAGGCTTCCTGACGAGCAGGGAGCCTGATGTGGGGCTTGATCCCAGGACCCTGGGATCATGACCTGAGCTGAAGGCAGATGCTTAACGACTGAGCCACTCAGGTGCCCTGGGAATTGTATTTTTTTAAAAAAAATCTTTCAGGAAAGGAAAAGTGAATTGGGGCAAATCGGAGGAGGAGACAAGCCACGAGAGACTGTGGACTCTGAGAAATAATTTGAGGGTTTTAGAGGGGAGGAGGTGGGGAGAGGGGTGAGCCTGGTGGTGGGTATTAGGGAGGGCATGGATTGCATGGAGCACTGGGTGTGGTGCATAAACAGTGAATCTTGGAACACTACATCAAAAACGAATGAGGTATTTTATGGTGATTAACATAATACAATAAAAAAATACATATTAAAAAATCTTTCTAACTGATGTGGTTTGTTACCATAAGTATGTAGAACTTATTAACTGAATTTGTAAACTCTAATTTAAAAATCATGTTATATATTGGGGTACCTGGGTGGCTCAGTCGTTAAGTGTCTGCCTTCGGCTCAGGTCATGATCCCAGGGTCCTGGGATCAAACCCCGCATTGGGCTCCCTGCTCATCAGGAAGCCTGCTTCTCCGTCTCCCACTCCTCCTGCTTGTATTCCCTCTCTCACTGTGTTTCTCTCTGTCAAATAAACAAATAAACAAATCTTAAAAAATAAATAATAAATAAATAAAAATAAAGTAATTTTAAAAATAAATAAAAATTATATTATATACAAAATGTTGATTTTATATCTTATATAAAATTTTTATAATTTCTATAAAATGTACAGATTATTGGTATTTGACTTGAATATTTTTGCTTTCAATCATTCAAACTGGAATCGAGTCCGTGCTGCTTGGTTTGTAATATATTCGAATATCATAACAGTCACTTATTCAGTGATGTCAATTATTTAATACAGGACCCTGAGATCATGACCTGAGCCAAAAGCAGATACTCAACCCACCGAGCCACTAAGGCACCCCAACAGTTTTTTTTATGACAATATTGAGGTCCCATCCTGGCTGAGAATCTCGGAGATTGGGACCAGATATAAGAATGCTTTTAAAACTCTTCCAGGTGATTCTAATGAGGAACCAGAGTTGCAGATCACTGAGTTAGATTATTGGGTATGTTTTGGTGTATGTTTTTGAGGTAGGATGATAACAGAAGAAATGAACAAATGCAGCAGACATGCTGTAGGTGGAAGAGGAAGTAATAACTAGCATATTTGGGGAGAAATTTTTTTTAGCTTTATTTATTTATTTATTTGACAGAGAAAGAGATCACAAGTAGGCAGAGAGGCAGGAAGAGAGAGAGAGAGAGGGAAACAGGCTCCCCGCTGAGCAGAGAACCCGATGCGGGACTTGAACCCAGGACCCTGGGATCATGACCTGAGCCAAAGGCAGCAGCTTAACCAGCTGAGCCACCGAGATGCCCTGGAGAAATTATTTTAAAATTCAATTTATTTAAACCAAAAAAAACCCCCAAACCAGCTCACCCATTTCTCTCACCCCCAATCCCCTGCCTCTTTGTAACCACCAATCAGTTCTCTGAATCTATGATCTTGGTTTGATTGATTGATTGACTGATTATTCCACAAATAAGAGAGATCATACAGTATTTGTCATTCTCTACTTTTCTCACTGAACATAATGTCCTCAGGTCTATGCATGTTGTCACAAATGCAGTATTTTTTCTTTTTTCCTGGCTGCATAATTTTCCACTGTATATATGTTCCACATTTTCTTTATCCATTCACTTTCTGATGGACACTTAGCTTGTTGCCAGGTCTTGGCTATTGCAAATAATGTTGCAGTGTCCCCTGAGGGTGTAGATATCTTTTTGAGTTAGGATTTTTGTTTCCTTTGGATAAATTGCCAGTAGTGGAATTACTGGATCCTAGGGTAGTTTTAGTTTTGTTTTTTTTGAGGAACCTCCATGCTGTTTTCCACAGTGGTTGCTCCAGTCTACGTTCCTACCGATGCTGCATGACAAGGGTTCCCTTTTCTCCCGTCCTCACCAACACTTGTTATTCCTTGTCTTTTTAATACTAGCCATTCTAACAGGTATGAGGCAATATCTCTTTGTGGTTTTGACTTGCATTTCCCTGATGGCAAGTGATGTTGAGCATCTTTCTACGTACCTGTTGGCCACACATGTCTTATGTCTATTTGGATTTTCTGCCCATTTTTAATGTGTTCATTTGTTTACTCTTGAGTTGTACATGCTCTTTATATATTTTAAATATTAACCATTTGTCAGATATATAATTGGCAATTATTTTCTCCCATTCTATAGGTTGCCTTTTCATTCTGTTGATGGATTTCCTCTGTTGCACACATCATTATGATTTTGATTTGCATTTCCTTAATAACTGACAATGTTGAGCATCTTTTCATTATTGATCATTTGCATATCTTCTTTGGAGAAATGTCTATTTAAAAATAAATAATTCATTTTGACTCTTCATTTTGACATGTGTTTTTTTATATACAAATCCTATCCTTTTTAAGATAGAATTTGTGTATTTTTTCTCCCATTCTATGGGTTGTCTTTTTTTCTTTCTTTTTTGGTGGTAGTCTTAGAAGTACAGGTTTTTGATTTTGATGAAGTTCAAGTTTTCTATTTTTGTTATTGTTGCTTGTGCTTCTGGTGTCATATCTAAGAATAGTTACCTAAGTCAAGTTAATGAAGATTAATCTTGAGGTTTTTTTCTTATGGTGAGGTCTATGATGTATTTTGAGTTATGTGGTATGAGTAGAAGTCAAACTTTATTTTATTTTATTTTTTAAAGATTTTATTTATTTATTTGACAGAGGGAGAGAGATCACAAGTAGGCAGAGAGGCAAGCAGAGAGAGAAAGGGAAGCAGGCTCCCTGCTGAGCAGAGAGCCCTATGCGGGGCTCTGTCCCAGGACCCTGAGATCATGACCTGAGCCAAAGGCAGAGGCTTTAACCCACTGAGCCACCCAGGCACCCCAAACTTTGTTTTATTTTACTTTAATGCAGATTTTCAGTTGTCCTAACACCATACATTGAAAAGACTATTCTTTCCTCACTAAATAGTCTTGGTACCCTTGTTAAAAATTAATTTACCATAAGTGCAAGCGTTTTTCTCTGGGCTGAATTTAATTCTATTGACCTTATGGCTATATTATGCCAGTCTCATACTGTCTTAATTACTGGAATTTTAAAGTAAGCTTTGAAATGAGGAGGTGTGGGTTCTCTAGTTTTATTATTTTTCAAAATTGTTTGGGCTATGCTGGGTTCCTTGCATTTCCATGTGAATTTTAGGACCAGCTTGGCAATTTCTACCAAAGAGAAGAAAGAAAGAAGGAAAGAAGGAAAGAAGGAAAGAAGGAAAGAAAGAAAGAAAGAAAGAAAGAAAGAAAGAAAGAAAGAGAAAAAGAAAAAAGATAACTGGGATTTTGATAGGAGTCATGTTAAATCTGTGGACCTATTTGTAGTATATTGCCATTTTGACAAGCCATTCACTCCATTAACATGGGATATCTTTTACGTAGTCTTCTTTTAAATATTTTCAACAATGTGTCATTTTTAGGGTACCGGCTCTACACTACTTTGTAAATTGATTCTTAAATATTTTACTCTTTTTTTTATGCAACTGTAATGGAATCATTTTCTTTTTTAAAGATTTTATTTATTTAGTTACTTATTTGACAGAGAGAGAGAAGGAGCACAAGATGGGGAGCAGCAGGCAGAGGGAGAGGGAGAAGTCAGCTCCCTGCTGAGCCCCAATGTGGGGCTCGATCCCAGGACCCTGAGATCATGACCTGAGCCGAAGGCAGAGGCTTTAACCCACTGAGCCACCCAGGCGCCCCTGGAATCGTTTTCTTAATTTTATTTGCAGATTTTTAACTGTTAGTGTAAAGAAATACAATTGACTGGTATGTATTCATTTTGCCTCCTACGTAGGTATATACATTTTTTGAAACTCATTGAATCTTGCATGTAAGATACAATGCATTTTATTGCATAAAGTTTACTTCAATAAAAAAAAATGCAAGTTTAAAGAAACAAGACTGGTTACCTTTAGAATGGGACTGTTCTAAGAACCGGAAATACTAAAGGCTTATGTAATTGGACTGATTAAGCAAGGCTGGGCTAGAAAGCAAGGGTCGGGGGGTGCTCAACAGAGCTGTTAATGGCTCTTCATGGAAAAGGCAAGTCATCCCATACTGATACTCCAGGGAGCGAAGGTGACTCTGTCTATCAGTAACTATGGTGATAGAAGAATGCGAGGAATGAGTGAGCTGTGACTTCCGTTACCCTGACATGTTCTTTGTCACAGCAATCCGCAAACCAAAAGGCATTTGTTTTCCTTGGTCGCGATTGATGAGCGCCCAAGTCCCTAGAAACTTTGTGCCGCATATTCGCTCCTATCATTTGCATTTTGAGGCCAGTTGAGAATGAATAGAGCACCTCTTCTCTCTCTTCAACCACCTCTTAAGTGCTGAGACCCTGCGAAGAGTGTCAGCTATCAATCAAGAGATCAGCTCTCATGGTGCAGATCTCCTGGAAATATAACAACTCTGAGCAAGTGTCCTTAACCACTGGGATAGGCATTTTATTTCTTCTCGAGGTTTCTCGACATTAGAAAATCTAGCGGACACTTGGTACCTATGCAATGTTTCCCGTGACTTCCAGAGTTTATAAGACCCAAACCTCCTGGAGACACTGATTTTTGAACATTTATAGCTGAAATGAAAGGAATGCAGACCGGAGGGAATAAAATGGGCTGCATGGGCCACATATATCTTGGATATTTCAGGATACTTGATCTTCCAGGTTTCAGGCCTGGGTTAGTCAGTCAAGGATCTGCCTTCCGCTCAGGTCATGACCCAGGGTCCTGGAACCGAACCCCCGAGTCAGGCTCCCTGGACAGTGGGGAGCCTGCTTCTCCTCCTACTCATGGTCTCTCTCTCTCTCGCTGTCTCTGTCGTGCTCTCTCTCTCTCTCTCTCAAATAAATAAAATCTTTAGAAAAAAAAAAGGTTCTCAGGCCTTATCAGACTTAGGTCTCAGACTAAGCTCTAAGAAAATACCCTATGAAACTAGTTAACATTTATTTAAGATAATCTGTTTCTCTTCAGTCTCCTGATATAAACTGCTGTCATGTAAATAACCTAGATACTCCTGAGATGATTACAGTAATCACCTTTCAGGTACACTCTGTACCAAATGATATTGACTTTTGTTGAGTGACGGTTCCATGCATCGTTCTAGTGCTTTTATACGTGGTTCCCAGTTTAATGAGATTTGACAATAATGCAAATAAATTGAGCTCACCTGCCAAATCAATAAATTTGTGTTCATTAAAAAGATGACTGAAACAACACTGATATATACATATTCCAGTATTTCTTTTTCTTAACATCGTTTTAAGCTTTCCCCAAATTACCATGAAGTCATCAAAACCTACCATCACGGTTCTCTCCTGCTTTTCCCACTGAAGGACGAGAGAAGAACATTCCATATCTGTCATCTAAAATCTATTAGTAACTACTTTGGCTAAGCCTTGAAACTAAGATGCCACAGATCAATTACGCAGGAATGAGCTGACATGTGCTTCCTGCCAGGAGACATTACACACAGATATAGAGAATTGCTTTTCTGAATGTGGTTCCAGAAAGCACAATATTTACCTTTGTAAGGATCTGAGACTTAGGGAGCTAGTACTAGAAGCTGTATGTTAAAAATAAGGACTGAGATTTTTGAGAAATCATGGAAGGCTTATGTTTCTTCGATACTGTTCTTTGAGCCAGCTTATCTGAAGATGCTGAAACAAAGAGAACGTTCTCTCTTACTTCTGGCAGAGTTGCTCAGAAGTAAGGGGAAGAGGTAAAACCTTAATCCTCTCCCAGTACCTCCAGAAGAAGAAATACTGAAACGTTAAAGTTGAAAGACCCCTTAGAAGCCAAGCCATCCACAGCCCTTATTTTACAAAGAAGAAGACTGAAGACAAAGGTGGAATGTGATTTTTGTTAAAGCTTCTAGACCCTCTGTCAGCCCTTTTGCCCTGCGTGTCAGTTAGAAAACAGTTTCGCCGGTGGGACTTGGGTCCTCTGCAACGGAGTAGAAGCAGTCGAAGCAAATGTAAAAGTGATTTTTCTTAGGTGTTTGATAACCAAGTAGCACAGGACACACCGAGGATTATGGACAGCAAGAGTCAGCACCTTCCGTTTTCAGAGAACAACTAACTCTCCCCCATGGCCCTCTAAGGAACTTCAGGTACACCCAGATGAACTGGCATTTATCCCAAATGCAATTGCCATCACTAAGGATGGTCTACTAAATTAAGGTGCTCCCTGCTTCACAGTTGGCTCCGGGATTTGCCAGCTACAAGCAGCTAGATATAGACTGGCTTGCTTTTAAAAATACCACTTGGCTTAAGTACAGACCTGTAAGGCAGCAGCCATCTACAGTCTTAATATAAAACGAAATTAGACTTAAAAGCATTTTCCTATGGTGTGAATTATGATCTATATCTGTATATCAGAGATTCATGGAAGATATATATCGCTTAAATATGAAAAATATGCTAACCTATAAATATATACGCTTACAAACTACATGAATTCATAGACGTATTTAAGAAGCTCTGCATTTCTTTTTGAATAATAATTAAGTTTATACTTCAGCCTACTTAGTTCAACAAAAAAAGCATATGCAATGCCACTGAATGATGTCTTTCTAAGAATATAATTAACTCAAACTGTCACTGAAAAACAGCTAAGTTCAATCTTCTGTTGTCTAGGAAAAAGACCAGTATCCTTTCTGAGACACCTGAAATACCGAGACTCCCTTTCACCAAAGTCTGTATTAGGAGAAATCCAAAATTTCAGTTTTCCAGATCTTGTAGCTAAAGCAGATTTCCAAACAATAGGTATTATTCCTTGTTGAAGCAAGGAATAACGTATCAATGTATTTGCGATGTTTATTTTCTGGAAATTGGGATAAGAAGCACATACCCTTTGGTTTAGAGCTTGCAGGAAAAACAGTCTTTCTTATTTCTCTTATTTTATGACTCGATCATATTGAATGAATGGCTCATCCTTTTAGGACTATACTACATACAGTGATTATTTTCGTTGGTAGCGAGTCATAACACAAGTTCCAACGAGAGGAGTGCCGCTGCTCCTGAGGTGAACGCTTGCAAGTCTGCGACCAAGTGGCGCTACCGTCTTAGTGCTGCCATCTGCTGGACGTTTCTGTCTCTGCAATATTGTCCAGATGGTTTTAAAACTCAAATGGCCTCCAAATAACTAATCACACTTGTTGTAAAAGCCAACGTCGCTACATTTGAGGCTCCAGGTGTGTTTACAGAGGGAAAAGACTGACTTTCTGATATATGGAACGAAAATCATGAAGAGTCGATCGTGGACTGGAAGGCATCATTTCTGCTGTCTTAGAAATGACTGCAATACCAAATGAAAAGAACCTATCCATCCCGTCTTCCCCTTCCCTTTGGCCATTTAACTCATAAATAGGATTCAGAGGCCAGAAATCCGGGTCAGCCCCTCCCCCACGCCTGCCTCCACCTCTCTCTTTGCTTCCACCTCTGAAGCCACGCCTTGCCAAGTCCTCTGCTCCTGAATGCTGCCGGAGCTCCTGGCCAGGAGTGAGTCAGCCAGGTGCAGAGCTGGAGAACAGTTAGCTTGCTCAGCAGGGTTCTTCGGTCAAGGTCATTGACGTGTTCAGCGGAGGTGGTGCTTCCCTGCCTGCCTCTGTGCGGGTTCCAGACTATTCAGGGGAGCGCGGCGGGGAGAATGCAAGGTGTTCAGCTCCAGTGGCCGGCTGTGACCATGCAGGAGGGGACCTGAGGGGACCTCAGAGGCCCAGCCTGGAGTCACGCACTCACCTTGGAAAGCCTCCACCAAATGTAAATATTGAATAAAAATCCCATCCTGGGAGGTTGCTCAAGAGAGGACTTGCCCTGGAAATAAACAGAGGAAATGCTTGTGGGTCAATCAAGTCCTTCTCTAAGGTTCAGAACCTCAGTGACCTGCATTCCAGGGAGAGGCATGTGTGGGATTGGTGTGTGGGATAATTTTCTCTCTTCCCTCCACCCTCCTCAGACAGTCTAGTCTAACTCTTTTTCTATCCTCCAACTACAGAAACACACACGCAAACATATACAAACACACAAGTGCAAAAGCACGAATACGCATGTATGCACAATGCGAACACACAGACACAGAAACACACATGTAAACACACAAACACACATGCAAATGCATACACACATATGTGCAGTACAAACACACAAACATACATACCAACACACATACCGAAACAAATATAAGCACTACACCTAACACACACAAACACACAGAAACTCAGACATACATACAGACATACACATACACTCATCTCTTTCCTCTGCTTGAAGCCAAATGCTTAAGTCCTTGAATGACACACAAAAGAAGTTTTTAATAGGAAACTGAAATTTTTGAAGAAAGGAGAAACCTAATAATATAAATTATTTATGAAAATTTAATAGGCTGCATTAACAGGAACAGAGATTGGAAGAAAGACTAAGGAAATGCCCGTTTGTGTCTTCCCTCTAACTAGCATTCAGTCAGCTGTGCCATTGCTTAGCTGGGCGAGGGGGATAATTCAGACGTTGGTCCCACCCTCCGGTGACTCACGTCTCATGAAGGCTTACAAACTCTGGATTCTTTCTTGCGTCCTCTCTCCCAGCAAACATTTACTGACCGATACTGTTAATTGCCGAAAGTGAACTAATTCTGAATGCACTGGCCTGAATTCTCCAGGCGATTTTGTTTCCAGAAAGCAGAATACAGATGTGAAAGGACAATGGAAAGAAAGATTTACAGGGCATAAACACTAAACTGAGAGAAGATAGAATAAAAAATGATCTATGCTTGTTTTCTTTTTTTTTTTTTAAGATTTTATTTATGACAGAGAGAGATAGCGAGTGAGCGAACACAAGCAGGGGAAGCTGGAGAGGGAGAAGCATGCTCCTCACTGAGCAGGGAGCCCAATATGGGGCTCAATCCCAGGACGCTGAGATCATGACCCGAGCCGAAGGCAGATGCCCAACGACTGAGCCACCCAGGCGCCCTGATCTATGCTTGTTAACCCAGATGACGACGAGGAGCTGAGGGTGCTGATAATGGAAAGAGTAGAAGTCGGCAGGGCTAGTCTGATGGGGAAGGTGGCGTGTGCATTTGGAGATGCAATGATGTGAAGTGGCAGGGAGATGTGAGTGTAATTGATTGGTAGACCCTCACATGCGAGGGTTTGGGTCAAGAATGAATGGTCAGAGGATGGATGGGATTTGGGAACAATCTGTAGGAAGGGGAATTAAGTCAGAGGAACATGAGATAAGAAAAGATGCACCATGACTTAATTAAGTAGAAAAGGTCATTTCCTTCGACTATCCCTGGTCCACACAGACTAAGCCTTGGGAAGGGCGTCCTGGGGCAAATCCTTCCTTCTAGGCAATGGTGCTGGTGAAGGGGGAGAAGGTGGGAAAAGGCAGGGAGGAGGAGTTCTGACATAAACTGGGGCTGCCTCCAGAGTTGAGCTCAGGAGGGGCATTCCTTGTCTTCAGGGAGCCCTCACGGAGCCTCAGTCCCGGGCCCTGAGGTATTCAAAACCCGAAGCACCGAAAACACTGCAGAACCGCCTTAGTGGACAACGAACTCAATGCGCAAGACACAAGCTGCACGTTTCTTGACACCCAAATATCCTCTTTCTGTATTTTTATTGCAATATCAGGACTTCTGTGGATGAGGTTCACTCTCGCGCCTTTCATCCTGCCAATACCCCAACTGAGAGCCCCACCTGCCTTCTGGAAAACCTGGCACCGCCAGGCCCACGGGACTCTCTCATTTTCTCTTGTTTTCCTTCAGAGTCTGCAGCTGGGCTCTTCCCTAAGGCCCCAGGCTGCCCTTCGTGCCTCCGTGACTGGGTTGCTGTGGCGGGCGTCTGTCTTGCAATCCAGTGCAATCAGTGCCAGCTGAATGCCTGAGCAATCTCAGCATGGTGGGGGGACGGGCGGGACACTGGGCCTGCGTCCCCGCAGACATCACCTGCGTCCTCTATCATAGACGAGCTGCCATGCTGCAGCCTGGCCTGGCCTCCACTCCCCACACACTTGGGAGCCAATTTGCTGGAGCTGCTCAGTCCCCTCGCTTTGTGTAGCCCCAGACCACTCAGCCCACTTCCTGTCACCTCCAAAGCAAGGCCGTGCACGGTCCCGGGAGGGTATTTGTGTCAGGGTTAGTCCTTTCAGGAAAGACTCCATTTCTATAAATGCCGGTGATTTCACTTCAGCAGAATTTATTAGATGAAACTTAGAAAGCCACAGGTTTATGGCTAGATATAGAGTTGCCGAGATATATCGTATTAGATATATAGAATGCCTAGATATAGAGTTAGAAATCACAAAATAGATATTTTGTTATCCAACTTATTCGGGGAAGCCTTAGTATAGCAGAAAGAGGCCCAAATTAGGGAGGCTAATCCCCATCCTGCCAGTCAAGACCAGGGGGCCTTTCCATACCTCTACTCCATCTGCAAATCGGGGGTTGGACTAGATTTTTCGCTAAGGCTCCTTTACGTTTTACCATGCTGAGATATTTTTTTTTAATTGCTACCTTCTTAGGGGATGCGGATCAGCAATTATGAGAGCCCAAGCTCCTATTTGACATTATTGTTTGAGGTGTTAATAATGGGAACCCCGATTCCCCTCCAATCAGCTTTGCAATAATCTTCTGGTTTAGGGAGATGTCAGAGCAGGAAGCGCTTTGCTGGGACATCTGCAGATAACGTCATCTCTTTTTGCAAGGTCGTGATGTCCTAGGTGCTCCCGTGGCCTCTTATTTCACTCGGGAAGAATTTTATTTTTATTTATTAGCCAAAGATAATGTGGTAAATTCCACAGTGGCTTAGCCGCACTTCTGAGTTAGCATTTTTTTTTCATCCATGCTTCCTGTTTTCCCAACAAACTCTCTATGCAGAGTTTGAAAAGGCCCTTTTAAGGGAAATAAAAGTCAGTCCTCCAAGTGAATCCCAGACCCAGGGAAGGGGGTGTCTGCCCCGACTCATACAATTCAGCCTCCCCAGCACCGCTGTGAGGGCCTTAGGGTGGGCCTGTGCTAGGACAAGTAGAGACTTCTAGGTCCAAGTATGGCCAAGATGTCGGCCATGGCTTCCCCACAGCAGTCCTGGTTCCTAGGCAGGGCTGTCCCCTGGGCCCAGTGCGACACCCAAGAGCTAGCTCAGAACGGGCTCAGGCCTCAATCACCCTCTCCCTCTTTCCCACCCATTCCCGTTTGGGGCAGCTTCTCCTTTAAGAACACCCCTGCGTCCACCCTCTAACTTACTGCTATGCCCCTCAGGGCCCTCTGAAGGCACCTCCTTCTCTAGGCCAAGAAATAAAATCCACAGGTTGGATTTCCACCCCTTAAAAGTAATTTCTAAATAGTCAGGGTTTGGGCACCAGCAATTCAACACACAACTGGGATGTGAGAAACCCATCCACAAAACACAACAAAGTACGTCATAGGTCCTGGTGAAGGTTGTATTATACTTCGCTTACTCCTTTCTTCCTCTCATATTCATTTATTTACCGGAGCCCTTCCTAGGTGTCAGACGTTGAGGTTTCAAAGGCAGAGAAGGGCTGGTTGTGTGGGGCAGACAGACATACAAAGTGCACCACAAAATGCGGCTGTACCCCCTGGTGCCGCTGGGCAGAAGTTACTGTAATGGTCCCAGGACACTGGCTTCAGGGCCTCCTTGGCTCCCACAGCCTGCCATTCTAAAGGAATTATCGTCCCATTTTACAGAGAACACTGAGGCTCAAAGGGGACCGTTCACTCAATTCAGGCCTCCTGGGTAGGAAGTGGTTACATTAACTGTTCTTTGGGCCACCTCTAACTCGGACTCTTCCTCTCTGAGGTGCAGAAGTTGGCCCCGTCAGGGCATGCTGCTGTGAGAAACAAAATCACAGGCCCCAAATGGGTGCCCCCTGAGACCAGCATCCCAAACTGGGGCTTAATGCTCACCGTTTCAAGCTCCCCCAGGGATGCGGGCAAAACCAGTCAGTCAGGAATTGTATGATCACGCTCCCTGGAGCGGGGGCCCTCTCATCCCCCAAAGGAAGGCGAAGGAATCTGCTTGGTAAAACCCCTGGCCTTTGTCCCTAAGGGAAGGGGGCTTTGGCTGGAACAATCCTTTTGCGAATAACTTTCTTGCCACACCCTCCTTCTGAAAACCTTCCACTGGGTACAGGCTCCCCTCTGCTCGCTAGCTGGGATGCTGCCCCATCCGTGACTTGCTTAACAAAGCCAATTAGATCTTTGAAATGTCCTCGGTTGGATTTTGTTACACAACACTGCTAAAGCCCTCACGCCTGCGGGATCCCCTTTGCCGGTCCATGGGTCAAAGAAGGGAACGGAAGCCAGTGTGTCGGGGTTGGAACTCGGGGCCCCGTGGCTCCGGCACCAGGCACGGCAGTGCGTTTCTCAGAAAATCTACCCTGTTCTTAGCAATATTCAAAAAGTAAAAACAAAGAAAACCCCCAAAACTAAACCGCTTAGAATAAATTGACCCATTCCCTCATTCCGTGAACACTCATTGATTGAACGCAGGCTTTGGGACTCGAGGGATGGAGAAACTTGGGGACCATCCACGGGAAGACGAGGCAGATCTCCTCCTGACTCTAGTTTATAGACTGGGGAGAAGGTAGGTAATAAGGGGTGGGGACAGGAGGAAGGTGATATTGAAGAGGCTAAGTTTTCAGTGAGAGATTTGAACTTTGTTCTATAAAAGCTAGACTCCAATTCAAGTCTTTTAAAGAAAGAATTTATTTTTAGGAAAACCGTCTGGTAGCAATGTCAAAGATGAGCCCAAGAGGACAGATTCTGGCGGCAGTGGGTTGAGTTAAAGGCTTCTGTCCTCCTGAGAGGTGGTCTAGTAATGACCCAGGATATGAAGCCAGGTCAGTTTGGGGAACAAATCCAAGATACATTTGACACAATTTGGAATGAGTTGAATAAGGAAGGTAAGGAAGGTGAAAGGCGAAAGAGATTAGGGACATTTTTAGGAAGAAGAAAGTGAGTTTCATTTTTAACATGTTCGATTCGAAATACCTAATGATGTCCCTCAGGAAGAAGAAATGCAGGAATGTGACTGCAGCTCAATTTAGGAATAAAAATAAAGCGTGAGGTATTGATTTTGGAGTTGTTGGTATATGGTGATAGTCGTAACTGTTTGATGTGGGTCGGACCGCTCAGAAGGGATGTTTAAAATAAGAAGAGAAAAGGACGCTTTCCCAGGTAATAAATGAGAAGGAGAGGAGTCAGTAAGGAGATGACAGTTCTCAAGCTGAGGGGGAGAAAAAGAAAAAAGGGGCCATGGAACTCTTCCAAAGCAGCAGATAAAAACATCAAGGGAGAACCATGCAGCCTTCGTTGGGGACGGCAGGGTCTGACGGCGAGCTCCTCAAGGCGTGCGGGGGTCGGCTGCCAGCGTGCAGATCCATGTGCGTGCGTGCACGCACACACACACACACACACACACAATCACACAGAGACCCACACAGACACAAACACACACACAGAGACACATGCAGATACACAAACACAAAGAAACACACAGACACACACACTCAAAGACACACACAAACACACACAGACACATGTATAAACATATACACTCAGATAAACACAGAGACACACAGAGACATATACACACAGAGATACACATCCAGACACACACAGACACACACAGAGACACAACAGGCAAGCACACAGACACACACAGATACACATAGACACACACAGACACACAGAGACAACACACACACAGAGACACAACAGGCAAGCACACAGACACACACAGACACACATAGACACACACACACAGACATAGACACACACAGACACACACAGAAACACATACAGGCAGACACACAGATACATACACAGACACACACAGATATACACACACAGACACAGTTAGACCCAAACACAGACACAGACACACACAGAGACATATAGAAGACAGGCACACAGAGAGACACACACATAAACACACGCACAGACACACACACACACAAAAACATAGACACACAGAGGAACACACACACAAAGATGCACACACAGATACACAGCCACACACATAACCATATAGATACACAAAAGGACACATAGATACATATAGACACAAACACACAGCCACACACACACACACACACACACGGTAAGGCCTGCCTGGACATTCTGAGGGAAGCTCCGTGGGCTGTGTCAGTCTGTGTCTGTGTGTCTGTCTGTGTGTGTTTCTGTGCCTGTACCCTCATCCCAACGTAGAATGTGCGGGTTTTGTAAGTGGAACATGAATTACCTGACAAATGTATAGCTTAACTTTTCTGTTCAACCAGCCCCTTTCACTTTGGGGTAAAGGATGGATGAAGGGTCAGGCTCTAAGACACCAAATGATAAAGACTACAGGGCTGTTCTGAATGAATAATGAGTTGCTTTTAACGAGTTGCTCATCTTGGGGCGCCTGGGTGGCTCAGTTGGTTTAATGTCTGACTCTTGATTTTGGCTCAGGTCACGATCTCAAGGTTGTGAGATCGAGCCCCCTGTGTCGGGCTCCGGGCTCAGTGGGGAGTCTGCTTGGGGATTTTCTCTCTCTCCTTCTCCCTTTGCCCTTCCCCCCACACACACTCCCTCTCAAATAAAAATAAATAAATTAAAAAAGAGAGAGACACCCTAGCCTCAGCAATGAGGCAACAAAAAGAAATAAAAGGCATCCAAATTGGCAAAGAAGAAGTCAAACTCTCACTCTTTGCAGATGATATGATACTTTATGTGGAAAACCCAAAAGACTCCACTCCAAGACTGCTAGAACTCATACAGG
>CM052810.1:67737046-67757047 GCA_028533885.1 Nasua narica | reverse complement strand
GGGGGGGGGATAGGGATATGGACATTGGGGAGGGTATGTGCTATGGCAAATGCTGTGAAATGTGTAAGCCTGATGATTCACAGACCTGTACCCTGGGATAAATAATACATTATACGTTAATAAAAAAATTAAAAAAAAGTATAAATATATAAAAATAAATATATAAATAATAGTAAATGTAATTAAATAATTACATAAAAAAAAAAGAGAGAGAGACACACTCATCCTCTACTCATGTGCCTTCCAAAAAAAATCATCTGAATCCTGCTCCCTAAAGGAAAAAGATAGGATTGGAGTGGTGATCAGCATCCCAGAAACGCCAGTGTAGAATGGATGGCAACGGGCACCCAGACCTCGTGAGAGACCGAGGGCTGAGAGGGACAGCTGCGGGACCAGAGGAGCTGGGTTCCAGTCTTGGCCGTGTGTGTGTGTGTGTGTGTGGGGGTGTCCTGAATCTCTGGAGCCACAGCTTCTCAACGTTGAGTGCACTTAGAAATCACCTGGCAAGGTGGCTAAATATGTGAATTCCTGAGAGATTCTGACAAAGACCAGGAACTCGATTTTTCACTAAGTGCTCCTCATGGGAGTCTGAGGGGGGCGATGTGTGGTCCAGCATTTGGGAAGCTTCGTTTGGCTTCTCATGGGTTAGCTCAGCATAACACCTTCCCTGGGTCCCTCCCAGGGTGTCCAGGGGGAGGAAGAGAGAACCTTGACATCAAACTGTGGAAGAACTGAAAGTGCTATTGAACTGTAGCCTCATTCTGTGCATAGAGCATCTATTATGCCCCATGAAAGCTTTCGTGTCCCCCACGAAAATGGTCCAGATTCTTCACTATATGTTCAGAGGTTGTGGGCACAGAGTCTTTGGTCATTTCTCTGTTACTCTCTGTATTCTAACGTCCATTATCTTCTGTACGTGTTTTTTCTCTATTTTTCCCAAAGTCAAATGCTTCCTTTGCATTTTGGGTTCTAGGTGGTATTGGTCAGCCGCATCTCAATTAGGTTGCGTTTCTCTTCAACAGATTCTTTTTGAGCTCCTGCTCTGTCAATCTCCTCCAAAAACCCATCGCTCCCAGAGACAGAGCCGTCCATAGAGAGGTTTTCAAGAAATGTGGGACACCCCAGCCTACAGAGTTCCCAGTGGGACTTCACCTGGGTCTGAGGACTTGTCCCAGCTTTGGTCATGGGTGCTTTTACTCCTGCCTTCCTCCGCTCCCCGTCCCTGCACTCACTGATCTCGAACTGTCTCTTAACCTGGATTGAGTTGATACCTGTGTAAATTTATTGAATTCTTCTAACGGTCTTGGAGTGGAGTCTTTTGGATTTTCCACATGAAGTATCATATCATCTGCAAAAAGTGAGAGTTTGACTTCCTCTTTGCCAATTTGGATGCCTTTTATTTCTGATTGTTGAGGCTAGGACTTCTAGTACTATGTTGAATAGCAGTGGAGATAGTGGACATCCCTGCCTGTTCCTGATCTTAGGGGAAAAGCTCTCAGTTTTTCCCCATTGAGAATGATATTCACTGTGGGTTTTTCATAGATGACTTTGATGATATTGAGGTATGTACTATGCCTCTATGCCTACACTGTGAAGAGTTTTGATCAAGAAAGGATGTTGTACTTTGTCAAATGCTTTTTCAGCATCAATGAGAGTATCATATTGTTCTTGTTCTTTCTTTTATTAATGTATTGTATCACATTGATTGATTTGCAGATGTTGAACCAACTTTACAGCCCAGGAATAAATCTCACTTGGTCATGGTGAATAATCCTTTTAATGTACTGTTGGATCCTATTGGATAGTATTTTGGTGAGAATTTTTACATCCGTGTTCATCAAGGATATTGGTCTGTAATTCTCCTTTTTAATGGGGTCTTTGTCTGGTTTTGGGATCAAGGTAATGCTGGCCTCATAAAATGAGTTTGGAAGTTTCCCTTCCATTTCTCTTTTTTGGAACAATTATAGGAGAATAAGTATTAATTCTTCTTTAAATCTCTGGTAGAATTCCCCTGGGAAGCCATCTAGCCCTGGGCCCTTGTTTGTAGGGAGTTTTTTGATGACTACTTCAATCTTCTTACTGGTTATGGTCTGTTCAGGTTTTCTATTTCTTCCTGGTTCAGTTTTGGTAGTTTATGTGTCTCGAAGAATGCATCCATTTGTTCCAGATTGTCTAATTTGCTGGCGTATAGTTGCTCATAATATAATCTTATAATTGTTTGTATTTCTTTGGTGTTGGTTGTGATCTCTTCTCTTTCATTCATGATTTTATTAATTTGGGTCCTTTCTCTTTTCTTTTTGATAAATCTGGCCAGGGGTTTATCAATCTTATTAATTCTTTCAAAGAACCAGCTCCTAGTTTTGTTGATTTGTTCTACTGTTCTTTTGGTTTCTATTTCATTGATTTCTGCTCTGATTTTTATTATTTCTCTTCTCCTGCTGGGTTTAGGCTTTCTTTGCTGTTCTTTCTCCAGCCCCTTTAGGTGTAGGGTTAGTTTGTGTATTTGAGATATTTCTTGTTTCTTGAGAAAGGTTTGTATTGCTATATACTTTCCTCTCAGGACTGCCTTTGCTGTGTCCCAAAGACTTTGAACAGTTGTGTTTTTATTTCCATTTGTTTCCATGAATTTTTTTAATTCTTCTTTAATTTCCTGGTTAACCCATTCATTCGTTAGTAAGATGCTTTTTAGCCTCCATTTTATTTGAGTTCTTTTTAACTTTCCTCTTGTGATTGAGTTCTAGTTTCATGGCATTGTGGTCTGAAAATGCAGGGAATGATCCCAATCTTTTGGTAACGATCGAGACTTGATTTGTGCCCCAGGATGTGATCTATTCTGGAGAATATTCCATGTGCACTAGAGAAGAATGTGTATTCTGTTGCGTTGGGATGGAATGTTCTGAATATATCTGGGATGTCCATCTGGTCCACTGTGTCATTTAAAGCCTTTATTTCCTTATTGATCTTTTGCTTAGATGATCTGTCCATTTAGGTAAGGGGGATATTAAAGTCCCCTACTATATTATTGTATTATTGTTGATGTGTTTCTTTGATTTTGTTATTAATTGGTTTAAATAATTGGCTGCTACCATGTTAGGGGCATAGATATTTACAATTGTTAGATCTTCTTGTTGGATGGTCCCTATAAGTATGATATCGTGTCCTTCCTCATCTCTTATTATAGTCTTTGGCTTAAAATATAATTTATCTGATATAAGGATTGCCACCCCAGCTTTCTTTTGATGTCCATTAGCATGGTAAATTGTTTTCCACCCCCTCACTTTAAAGCTGGAGGTATCTTTGTGTCTAAAATGAGTTTCTTGCAGGCAGCATATCAATGGGTCTTATTTTTTTTATCCATTCTGATACCCTGTGTCTTTTGATTGGGGTATTTAGCCCATTTACAATCAGAGTAACTATTGACAGATATGAATTTAGTGCCTTTGTATTGCCTGTAAGGTGACTGTTACTGTATATTGTCTCTGTTCCTTTCTGGTCTATGTTCCTTTTAGGCTCTCTCTTTGCTCAGAGGACCCCCTTCAATATTTCTTGTAGGGCTGTTTTAGTGTTTGCAAGTTCTTCTAGTTTTTGTTTGTCCTGGAAGCTTTTTATCTCTCCATCTATTTTCAATGACAGCCTAGCTGGATATATTATTCTTGGCTGCATATTTTTCTCATTTAGTGCTCTGAATATAACATGCCAGTCCTTTCTGGCTGCCAGATCTCTGTGGATAGGTCTGCTGCTAATCTAATATTTCTGCCCTTCTATGTTACAGGCTTCTTGTCCTGAGCTGCTTTCAGGATTTTCTCTTTGTCACTAAGACTTGTAAGTTTTACTATTAGATGATGGGGTGTAGACTTATTTTTATTGATTTTGAGGGGGTTTTTCTGTGCCTCTTGGATTTTGATGCTTGTTCCCTTCACCAGATTAGAGAAATTCTCTACAATAGTTTTCTCCAATATACCTTCCACCCCCCTCTCTCTTTCTTCTTCTTCTGGGATCCCAATGATTCTAATATTGTTGCATCTTATGATATCACTTATCTCTCGAATACTGGACCCTCTTGGTCCAGTAGTTGTTCGTCTCTCTTTTTCTCAGCTTCTTTATTCTATATCATTTGGTCTTCTATATCACTAATTCTCTCTTCTGCTGCAGTTATCCTAGCAGTAAGAGCCTCCATTTTTTATTACACCTCATTAATAGCTTTTTTGATTTCAACTTGGTTAGATTTTAGTTCTTTTATTTCTCCAGAAAGGGATTTTATTTCTCCAGAAAGGGATTCTCTAAAATCTTCCATGCTTTTTTTGAGCCCACCTATAACCTTGATAACTGTCATTTTGAACTCTAGTCTGACATATTACTGATGTCTGTATTGATTAGGTCCCTAGCCATTGGTACTGCCTCTTGTTTTTTTTTTTTTTTGTGGTGAGTTTTTCTGCCTTGTCATTTTATTAAGATAAGAATAGGTAAATGAGGGAACAAAATACTAAAAGAGTAACAACAACTCCAGAAAAATCAGAAGAAAGCTGAAACCAGGAGTTGGGGGTGGAGAAGAAGAAAAGAAAAGAAAAGAAAAAAGAAAAAACGAGAAAAAAACCTATATATATATATTAGACTTGTGATTAGAACAGAGCCCCACACCTGATTTTGGGTGTTTTTTGGTCTGTTAGAAGAAACTACCTCCCAAAATCTTAAAGAAAGAAAAACTTATTAATATACAAAAATAAGGGTAAACACTATGAAGGGATGGAATATGAGTGTAAAGATGAAAATTAAAAAGATTCTAAAAAAGAGATTGATAAGAGGTTGGTTGAAAAAAGAAAAAAGAGGAAAGAATGTGATCAGGCTGGAGACTAGAACCAAGCCGTGTGCTAGATTTAGGGTATATTCTGATCTATTAGAAGAAATTGTATCCCAAAATTTTAAAGAAAAAAAACCCCTACATGTATACAAAAAATAAGAATAAATACAAAAAGGGTTAAAATATGAATGTAATAGTGAAAATTAGAAAAGATTTTTAAAAGGTATTGATAAGATACCAGTTTAAAAGCGTTAAAATAGGAAAGAAGAAAAATAAAATAAGAAAAAAATAAAAGTAAAAAATTTAACTCTGAAAGACTAAAAGATCATGGGGGGAAAAGCCATGAATTCTATTTGTTGCTTTTTCCCAACTCTGGAGTTCCACAGTTCTCACTGATTGATGAACTTTGTCTTGGCTGGATATTCTTGCTGATCTTCTGGGTTGGGGAGCTGTTGCAGAGATTCTCAAATTATTTTGCCCAAGGCAGACTTGCACCGCCCTTGCCAGGCTAAACAATCTGCTCAGGTTTGCTCTTGGGAGCTTTTGTTCCCTAAATGCTTTCTGTACTGCTTTGGAGGATGGAAATGAAAATGGCGGCCCCCCCAATCTCCAGCCTCGGAGGAGCCAAGAGTTCAGGGCCCCATTACTCAGCATGCCCTCAGAGAAAAGCAGTCAATTCCTCCTGTCTTTCTGGTCTCTGGCCATGCTCTGAGCTCACCCAGCCTGTGACCGAGCATTTCTATCTCTGGCGCATGGCCCCGTCTGGAGTCTCCAAACCCAGCAAATTCCTGCAGCACGCTCCCATGCCGCTGCTCCCGAAGGAGGAAGGATGGGGTCTCTCCAGAGCTGCCCGTTGTGGGGTCCCTGCTCAAAGAGCAGTGGCCTGACTTTACCTCGGATCACGGTGTAAGGTAAGCCCGATCTGATAGCCCACTGCATGGCTCCATCTCTGCCATTGGCTTCCCTGCTCTGATACCTGGGAGCTCTGCCATCCTCAGATACTCCCGGTCTTTCTGTGACCTGACAGGTCCTGAGACCACACTGTTCCCGTGAGGGCTAAATCCCCTGCTTAGTCTCTGGAGTGAAGTCCCTTAGCGGAGCTGACTTCTAAAAGTTCTGATTTTGTGCTCCACTGCTCTGCAGCTTGCCGGGAGCCAGCCCCTCCCTCCTGTGGTCTCTCTTCCTGTCGCTTTGGATTCACTTTTCTACACATCCTACCTTCCGGAAAGTGGTTGATTTTCTGTTTCTAGAATTGCTATTCTTCTTCTCTTCTATCTCCTGTTGAGTTTGTAGGTGTTTAAAATGGCTTGATAACTATCCAGCTGAATTTCTGGAATCCAACACTATCTCAGCCTCCTACTCCTCGCCATCTTGTTCCATCCCCTGTCATTTTTTTTTAAGACTTTTTTTTTCAATTTTGGAGGGTGGAAGGAATAAAAGTGAACAATACTTCTTCCCCTTTATGAAATTATTCTCTCGAAAGAAGATGAGTCCACAGGCATATATAATACTCTGTAACATAAGGTTCTGTTTTACTGTGTTTATTCTGGGAAAAAAATGATTTTCCTCACAGCATCATGAAATTGGAGAATGATTTTGAAAACTCTATTCATACTAGACACCTACTAGAACACTCCCACGGGAGGAGGTTCGTGCCTGAGTCACGGAAAACATGAAGAGGTAGATAGAGGTAATAACGAGGGCTGGAATATTCTATGGCTGCAGGGTGCATTTTCCATGGCTGCCATGCAAGACAGCTGTGAAGCAGGAAGGGAGGCTGTCATCATATAGGCTAGAACTCAGGGCTAAAGGATATTTCAAATGTTAAAAAACAAGATTTGAGGGGAGCCTGGGTGACTCAGTCGGTTAAGCATCTGACTCAGGTCATGATCTCAGAGTTGTGAGATCGAGCCCAGCATCAGCCCCACATCAGGCTTCACACTCAGCAGGGAGTCTGCTTGAAATTCCCTCTCCCTCTCCTTCTGCCCCTTCCCATGCTCTCTTGCTCTCTCTCACAGTAAATAAACCTTTAAAATAAATAAATAAATAAATAGCAAGCTTTGATATAAAACTTGGTTTGGAAGAGGATGGTGAGGCAGCATCTCGAAGTTGGCAAAAGCCTCCAGCTTGTGAGAAGTGTAGGATCTCAGGTCTCCTTCTAGAGGCACAGAATTAGAACCTGCATTTTTAGCAAGATCTTCAGGTGAGTGACATGCACATAACCGCTTCCACTGTGCTGGTCTAGGTCTGAAGAGAAGGTGCAGCCTAAGATAGATTTGGAAAGTTTAGATCTGGAAAGAAGCTATGATCCAGGCCACAGCTGAAAAGAAGATTGAGGGTAAAGACAAGGGTTGGAGGGGAGGAAATGTGTGAAGATGTTGCTATAAAGGGCTGTCTGGAGGATGAAGCCATCTTGTGTCACGTGAACCTCTTCATTGCATTTTCTGAGATCCTGATGGTCTGAAGTCATCTGTCTGAATAACTATAAGAATAGCTAACATTTATATGGTGCCAGACTCTCTTCCAAGCACTTCGTCTGTATCAACTAATTTTATCCTCACAACCCATCAGGTGGTGACTAATATTCTCCCCATTGCACAAATGAGAAAACTAAGGCATTAAAGAGAAGTGCCCCCACAAGCCCACATGATTTGCAAGCCCCAGAATCAGGCTTTAAACCTAAGGGGTGCCATCCCTGACTCTAGTTTTTTATGGCCATGCTCTTACACCTCCTAAGATCTTAAGCTGTTTGTACTTGCTTTTTGCTCTTCCTGTTTTCCTTGGAATGTTTTGTTTTGTTTGTTTAAGATAACCATCCTAACTCTACTGTTTCAAGGAGAAAGAAAGGGAGGTATTGGTGTCTTCTGGGCCATTCATACTCCGGCTACTTGCCCTCCCATCTGTCACAAATTGTCAGGCTCCAGGCTGAGTTCAGTGCGTTTTGCTTCACCCTAAGTGTTTTAAAATTCAGACATTTGCACACAAAAATCTGCATATTCACATTGCTCACTCCAAATGGCCACAGTACTCACCACTCTCTAAGGCCTCATACCTGGCTGTTTCATTGATTCTTACTCTGCTTCCCTGAAATGACATCTTTCCTGTTTTGCCCCCTCCTCCAGGCTGTTAACTCCAGGAGAATGTGTGTCTCTTTGAGGCATCTGTGTTATTTTCTGAGCCCAGCGTCACGCCTGGGGTGGGGGAGCTGTCATCGATGCCTCTCAGCCCCAGCACCTTTGTGCGGGACTAAAATGGAGAGAAGAGGAAAGCAGGGGCCCGGAGGAATGGCCGGGGAGGGGAGAGCAGGGGACTCACCACGGGAATCCTAGACTCTGCGAGGGAGGCTTTTGTGAAATGACTGTAAATCATGGTGATCCAAACACAAACCCTTGCTTTGGAGCGAGCTGGTGGGAAAGCCCTCTTGTCTTTGAGTCAAAGCCCATACAGCACTCCATGGAATCCCGCCATGTTATATCAAGTAACTGACTTCTTAATAAGCAAATTTACTTCTACTCTAACATTCTCTCCCTCATTCACCATCTGTCCCTTTGAGTGTGAGTTCACGGATCCTTTCCAAGACGTTCACAGGTTTTGAAGTGGGATAGATGCGTGAAAAAATGCTTCACTAACCAGCAGAGCTGTTTGGTTCCCCATTCTCCCCGGTGCCAGCTAACATGTTCTTACCTGATCTCTGCTTCTCAGAAGGAGGAGTATTCCTGACTCCTGGACACAACACCGCAAAGGACTTTTTAAGGGAATTTGGTCATGCTCTCTTTAAAGAAAATACCAGGATAGCTGGTTCCATTGTGGTTTACTGTTGGAAAGACCAAAGACTCCATCTTTCCCACTTGTCACTCGGATTCTGGAATATAGTCACAATAATAAGAGATTTAACATGATCGGTGACGCACAGCTAAGTTCAAAAAACGGATCTCCACTTTAATGCAAGTGATTCTTTTAGTCCACTTAGAGAATTCTGTAAGTATAGTAAATATTCTTGCAGCTTGTGTTTTCTACTGGGAAAATGTCCAAGGGGAAAAATCAAGAGTCCGTTTATCATTTCTGGAAGGAAGAAAACTGAACCTGTAACTGGACATTTAGACCTTAATCGAGACTTAAGCATGAAATCCATCATTTCTCTTGGTCTCTGATTCTCCTTCCCTCTCTCCCTTTTGCTTTCTCCTCTCACTCTCTCTCAAATTTATCTTGCTTAACTAAGCATTAAACTGTGTATTTGGTAACATTTACGCCACTTAGTTTTATCCTTCTTCAGCATCCTCTGCTGTAGCTGTGCTCTTATGCCTTCCTGTGTCACCCTCACTGTGAATGGCCCCATCACACTGTCCTGGGTCACTTGTGGGTCACTTGTTTCTGACTTGTTTCATACTCCGAGTCGTTTCAAGGGATTTGCTGTTTGTTTTCCCAAGTGACTTGTTATTCTCCCAGAAAAAGATGGATATTTTCCAAAAATAACAATGAGAGCAGACCATCCCATTAAAAAAAAAAAAAAAGATTTTATTTATTTACTTGAGAGAGAGAGAGAGCATGAGCAGGGGGAGGAGCAGAGGGAGAGGGAGAAGCAGACTCACCACTGAGCAGGGAGCCCGACACGGGCCTCAATTCCAGGACCCCGAGATCATGACCTGAGCTGAAATCAGATGCTTAACCGACTGAGCCATGCAGGCGTCCCCAAGAACACCCTGTTTTTAAGTAGTCCCTTTCGTACCTGTTCCAGAAGCATGTATTGTAAACTTCCAAGTGAATTCAACAAGACCAATATTTTGAAATAAGTGAGTTCTTAATCACACGATTCTGAGAAATTTGAATAATTTAATTGTCACTTACTTTAATGTTTTTTAGGGATACATTTGTCCTTATGATCCACCTCCCCGGTAATATCATCCTCTTCTTCTTCATCCCCATCCTTGTATACCCACTTGCATAGCGCCTGCAGTGTTTCTAAAAAGCTTTCAGATGCTTAATCTGACGTGATCATCCAAGAACCCTGTGAAGCAGGCGCTATGATTTTCTTTTCTCGGAGAAAGTGAGATACAAGAGAAAGGAATTTATATGGGGCAAGTGGCAAGTGACAGCGCTGAGATTTCTTTTTTTTTAAATTTAATTTAATTTATTTATTTGTGAGAGAGAGAGAGAGCACCAGCAGGAGGAGGGGCAGAGGGGTACGCAGGGAGCTTACCCCAGCAGGGAGCCCGATGCGGGACTCGATTCCAGGACTCTGGGATCATGACCTGAGCTGAAGGCAGACACTTGTCAGACTGAGCCGCACAGGCGCCCCGGAGCTGAGATTTCGAGGTGAGCCCTCCTGGGTGCTTCCTTGCGTGGTAGAGTGTTGAGATGGATCTATGGATATACGGACTCCATGTATGGTATGTGGACTCCTGCTCCCGCCATTTACCATCCAGGTAGCCTTGGACTGGCTACCCAACCTCTTTATGCCTCCCTCCTCATCTGTAAAATGGAAATAATGATGCGAACATCAGGGGCGCTCGCGTCACACAGTCAGTTGAGGGTCCGACTTCTGATTTCGGCTCCTGCCATGATCTCAGGGTTGTGAAATCAAGCTTCTCTTCAGGCCCCCCAACCCCCGGCCCCCTGTGCTCTCTCTCTCTCTCAAATAAATAAATAAAATCTAAAAAAAAAATAATGTGTACATTGTAGAGTCATTATAAGGATAAAATAAGTTAAGCTACGCAAAGCAGGTAGGACTGCATGGAAAGCGCCACTGTGTGCCTCTCGTGAAGCTATCGTTCCGAGTGAAGGTTGAGTGTCAGAGTCATTATTCACACCAGAGTCATAGGATCAGGTGTCCATATTTAAGTGACTCGGAAGGAAGAAAACTCAGCAGATATTCGGGGTATCAGTTTTCCTTAGCTCTTGCCAAAATGCCACCCAGGCTAGAAGTAGCAGCGGTGTGAGATTCAAATGTTTTAAAAGCTGGGGAGAGTATCCTGTCAATTGTTCGTGGAAATAGCATGTAGAGTAGATGGAAAGAGGGTCCATTACTGCAGGGCTCTTATCTCTTGCAAGGTTAAGAAGCTCTCTGTCTCTTCTAGAATCATCATTAGTCAGTGAAATAAAGGGCGACAATAGCTTGCGGTTCCACTTCAATCTTCCCACAAAAAAAAAAAAAAAAAAAAAAGAAGTTGAATCTGATAAGGGAAAATGCTTACATATTTCAAAGCTTCCATTACATAATTCAGAGTTTAGGAGTTTTCTTTATTTCTCTTAAATTATTCACAACATAAATCTTTGAAATATTTAAACTCCTCTCTTCAGTAGTTAAAGGAGAATGCTGATGGAAAGCTCTCTGTGCATGCCCAAAAGAGACAGATCGATGCTTGGGTTTGGGTGTGGGGGGCGGGGACATGGAGGGGGGGCAGTGGTGGGGGGGGTGGGGGTGGGGTGTGGAGGGAATAGGACTGAAGCCCAGAACAGGCGGGAATGGCCTCTCCATAGAACCTTCAAAGGCTTTCATTCTGCGTGCTCCGCTTTCTGGGACTAGGAAGGTTTTCCTTTTGAGATCAAGGTTTTACCAAATGGGATTTATTTTTTCTCATGTTATTCTCAAGGAAGCGCCTTTAACAAAACACGAGCAAACATGTGAAGAAGGGGAAATGTCCTCCCACGAGCAAATGAAAAGTCGCTCATTAGCAAAACACCAGGGCGCTACTATCTAGACGCGAGTGCAGCTGGCACCGATTCTGAGAGGAGAATGATTCATTACCATGGTTACTGATGCCCGAAATATTACCTTCTGCAATCAGCACACACAAAGATCCTTTAAAGAGAGTGTAAAAATTAGAGCACTGTAAACAATTAGTGAAAATTGCCAACGGGCATGGAGGCTGAACTCACACAATGCTGCTTTCAGGGCAGAAAAACAGAAGAGTGCACCATTGCTGCACCAGCACTTCTTGCTGAAGGCAGAAAAAAAAAAAAAAAGACATGCTCAGGGAGTGAGGTGAAGGCCCCACCAACAAACGTTTCTGGGCAAATTTATTATCAGTCACCCAGACAGCGGTTGAAAAAGACCTATCTGATTGGTATTATCTGCATGATCAATTTCTGGTTCGTTAAACCCACAGTCAGTTTTTTTTAAGTTTTTCTTTTTTTAATTAATAAACTTTATTTTACACCAGTTGGAAGTTCACAACCAAACTGAGCAGAAAGCACAGAGATTTCTAATATACCCCTCTTCCAACATTTGTACAATGCCCCTCACTATTGACATCCCCCCTGCCGGAATGCTACATTTGTTATAATTGATGCATTTATGAAAAAAATTGACGGGGTCCCTGGATGGCTCAGTCGGTAAAGTGGCTGCCTTCGGCTCAGGTCATGAGACCAGGGTTCTGGAATCGAGTTCCTCATTGGGCTCCTTGCTAAGCTGGGAGCCTGTTTCTCCCTCTTCCTGCTGCTTCCTCAGTTTGTGCGCTCTCTCTGTCTCTCTGTGGCAAATAAATAAATAAAATCTTAAAAAAAAAAATTTTTCAGGGAAAGGAAATCTGGTTGCTAACTGACAACAGTTTCCCTTCCAATGTAGTGGATTATTTTCCATGTCTAGAAATAGGAAACTAGATTGACTTCCATAAAAAAGCTTTGACTGAGTGGATGAGTCATTCCCATACATATTTTATTCTATTTAAAGAATGTCAATACCTTGAGGCTATCCATGCCTTCATAAACTCTAGTCCAAACTCAGCAAACCCCAAAGCCCCACCCTGCTCTGCTGAAAATGGCTGCAGTAAAAACTCCATCATTCAAAAGTCTGATTTCCATCATGATGGTTGAAAACATAATTAACTGAAATGTACCTTCTGCAGCATAATTTCTTCCTAAAAGGGTTGCTAAATCAATTGGTAGTATAAACAAGACAATAACCTGTAAGAAGCAAGCACTTTTGCATTTTGTAACATTTGCAAAGTCAGTTAAAGTGTTCCTGTTCATCATCTGTTTTTTAAAGAAAGAACAGTGATTTATGTATACTTTATTAGCCACCAGTATGGTAGAAATCTCAAGCGGATGAGATTTGCTAAATACATACATATATACATTCTATACATACATACACAACAATGTAGAGATATAATGTGATCTCCACATAAGCAAGGATTTTTTTGGGGGTGGGAGTTATATTGTCCATTGTTTCATCCCACCTGAAAAAAAGCTAGTGCAAAGAAGACTCTCCGTATATAGTCTTCTAATACTGACATTGTCTTCAAATACAGACACACACACACATACCTGCGTGCATGTATGAATGAATATGAAGGCTCTCTCTTCTTTTGAATTTTGAGTTGTTGATAGATCTTTGTGCGTTTTCTTTTTCTGAGTGCGTGAGCTCCATGAAGCTCCATGAAGGTTGGAACAGCGTTGCATAGTTCTGTGTATTCCTTAGTCTCATCAGATTCTTGCTCTTGGCTTCTCCAATTTGATTCTGGTCCCCTGGGTCCTGGTCTGGCCCTGTGGGCTCCTTCTGCTTCACCCCAGATCTTGCATCTCCAAACCCAGTTGGAAAGGGCCCTTGCTTCTTCTTTGCTTCGCTTTGATGTACTTCTTGTAACTTCCAGAGCATAACTGAAGATGACGTAACTAGCTTTTCCACGGTGCCAGTGGCTGATACTCAATTATACGCAACTGACAGCTCACAAAAAACAAAGTGCACTGGTAGGTAATAACCTTTGCACACCGAGGAATGGTCAACAGAAGTAGGGCAAGCCAAAAAGCTGGAGACTGGCTATATTGATTGGTTTTCCAACATGGTAGCTCCCCAAGTAGATTTTAGCTGAAGGGACTGATGCAGCAGTTATTACACCCTGATTTTTTTTTCTTTAAAAGAATTACCTATGTTCCTGAGATAAACAAGCCCTGATTACAGTCATATATTTGCCTGGACTCTGGAGCAGAGAGGTTAAGGACAGGTATAAGAATGATAACAAGAAGCTTTACAGATACAGGCTGATGGGGGCCTGCCAGGTCTCCCACAAAGTGAGGCTAGGGCTTGGCTTGCGTGGAACCCCTGGAGAGAGGGACCCTCAAGTCTGCCTCAGGAGAGTATCCAGGTCACCTCTGCCTCGCGAAGAAATCTGAGAACAAAGAAAATTCCCAGTCTACTCTTCTTCCTTGGTAGATTGCATGATGGAGTAGGCAAGAGCGCTGACTTGCAGCCCGTCACCGATGGATTAACGTCTCTGCTCTCCTACTTACTACCTGCATCATTTTAATCTCTCTGAGTTTGAGTTTCTGTGACGGTCGAACGGCAAAAATAATCACCCCCCTCATAAGCCTGTGATGAGGACTGGCTGCCAATGAGGAGAGAGTGTGGAATTTACAGGAAGCCCCTGGTGATTTCGTCGTAACTCTTCTGTGATGTGTTATAACAGGTTCTCCTGTAAAATGTATGACCATCCTAACAGCTGGAAGGACCAGCGCCACGTGGGCTGCCTCCGTTCACTCCTCCTACCCGCGCCCCTTGAGCAGATCGTAGCCCCTTGGCCCATCTCCAGGGGCTGACCCAATCCCATGAAGCAATCATGCGACACACATATTTCAGTGGAGATTTTATGAGGATTCGGTAGACAGGTCTCAGCATCCAACATACAGCAGAAACAATACATTCCTCCATTAAACACCTCAGTTCTTTCTTCAAAAGTTTCCCTTGACTGTAATCAACCTCACATCTTCTCTTTCTCTTGAAACACAGGTTCTAAAGACCTGGCTTGACCCCCTGAGCAATCGCGCTACCCTCAGCTTCATGCCTCCCACTGCCAAATACGGGGCTGCGGTCAGCAAATCCCTCCTTGACCCAGTAGCTGGGGTGGATCCAAGACCTCCAGCTGGGGCCTGATCAGCTCTCTCTGGGGCTCTCCTTTCTCCTATCCTCCTGGAACGAAGAAATACAAGGCAACCCCAATGTGAGACACAACGAATTTCATTCACACTTTTTCTGGGGCTGCTCAAGTTTGCATGGCTGAGGGATTCAGGGCTGCCCATGTAGGCCTAGGACTTCAAGGCCTGATTCCTTCAGTCCTCCACGTTTCCCCGGGGCTTTGAGCAGACAGTTGGTTTTTCTGGCCTATCTTGCACTGGTGCGTTTTGAGGGGGATATTGGAGGTGTCCAAATCAACTCCCCCCATCAGTCATGATATAAGGTAAACCAGAGTACGAGGCCCTTGACTTCCTAGGAGTAAGTGAACTAAATGGATGGTTTCTAGACAGACCAGACCCTGCCTTCTTTCAGGCTCCTCCCTGGCTTACCTCCCTAGCCATCCCCTGCAAGCCTGGATCCTACCTACTACCTTTCTGTGTCATAGTAGGAGGTAGACTGTAAGCTTTACCATCCTACTGCTTGGTGTTTGAATCCATAATTCCCCAACTTGCCAGTGGGAAAGCTTACTTAACCTCTCTGAGTCTCAGTCTCCCCACCTGT
Organism: Nasua narica; assembly: GCA_028533885.1. NCBI lineage: Eukaryota > Metazoa > Chordata > Mammalia > Carnivora > Procyonidae > Nasua > Nasua narica. The sequence continues at coordinate 67,741,799 of CM052810.1, read as the reverse complement.
AAAGCTTGGGTGGTATTACCTGCCTCAGAGGGTTATGGGTAAGATCCAGTGCCTGAAACAACACACTGTCCCAAGAGAGTGACCATTTGGTTCTGATCTGGGCCGAACTGGACTGGGGGTTTCTGTGCCTATCTGACTGGCTTCATGATGAGGGTCAGTTGAAAGGGCCCGCATGCCTTCCTCAGAGCCGACCCCATCACATTGGAGCCACATTCCTTCCTGGGAGCCTGGACACGGGGTCTCATTCTCAACATCCTTTGCTTTCCTCCGATAAGAAAAACACACCATTGGTTCTCAGCTGGGGCAATCTTATGAAACCCCCCAGCCTCCCCCCGCCCCCACCGTCAGGGACATTTGGCAATGTCTGGAGATATTTTTGACTATCGCAACTGGGGGTGGGTGGAGTCCCACCTGCATCTGGTGAGTGAGACCAGGGATGTTGCTAAATATCACACAAAGGACAACAAGACAGCCCCACAACAAAAAATTATCCCACCCAAAACCTTGATAGCGCTGAGGTAGAAAACCCTGAAACAGAGCCCGTCTCCAGAACGAACATGCTCACAGATAAAATGATATTTCTTATCAAGTGAGGAAAACAAGTTGTGGGAGGCAACTATGTCAAAAGCATGCTTGTGGACAAATTCTCAGAAAAGAAAAACAAGAATTGCTACTGGGAGAGTGTGATCTCATTGATTCTCTTGCATTTTAAATCTTCCTGTAATGTGGTTTGGGCCAAGTAAAGGAAAGAAATGAATTGTCCCACAGTGGGACACAAGATTCAGTATTTTAAGTAAGATCACCAGCACTTGGAAACTCATTGACCTTCAAACTCTCTCCACTCACCCGGTAGGCCAATATGTCCATACCCAACCCACTTTGAAAATGCATGAGGTAGATTCACAGGAAGAGAAATCAACATTTAGAGAGGCAAGAAAATCCATCCATGTGAAAATAATTTAAGTAGGGTTTTTAATATTCATTTAATTTTTACTTCATTGTTCACTAAACCAGAAAATGACAGCAATCGCCATGACTGGTTAGGTCACTTGGGACCAAAAAAAAAAAATTCTGGTTTGACTGGCTTTTCCTTTTTTAAATTTTTTTTTCCCCAGAAACTGCTTTGACCTGCCAAGTCATTAAAAACTGTCAAAGCAATCTATGTGTAAGACAGAACCGAAGCAGAACAGTAGGTCAGAGGGAAAAAAGCAAGCACTTAAAATACCTTCCACATTATAGGACAGTTTCCATAATGACAATAGGTAAAAAAAAAAAAAAAAAAACACAAAAAACAAAAAATGGGACGTTTATAACAAAATGAAGTGGCTGAACATCAGAAGACATTCTGAAACTGAGGTGGAAAAAGACTCCAACACATAACACAAAAGGCTAAACAGGGCAAGACATTTGAAAGTCCTATTCAGTAAAGGCCAAAGAATGGCTCAGCTCCCAAAATGCTATTAAAGAACTACTTACACCCCACATTTCTTATTAGCTGGGTGTGTGAAACACAGTAGTAACTACTCTCAGTCACTGTCAGCAACGTGGGGATGATTTGCATGTGATTTGCATACAACCCTCTCGCAGGCTGATTATGGCATTCACAGGTCTGAACTTTTTATTTTTTCAAAGAGAAGGATCTATTGACTAACTGTTGGACTTCTTTCAGATATGTTAGTTATGGCAGCTTTGGTTGTTTCTGCCCCTAACCACTGGCTGTTTGCAAGCTCACAAATTGTCCTTTTGATTTATATGTTGGCACTCTGATCAATGCAAGGAAACGTGAAAATCTAACCTTTAATCTTTGAGATGGTTGAGCTAGAATGTTAGCTCCCTACTAGGAAATGCCAAAGTCATGAAATTATAAGCTACATTATTTATGAAAGAGGAATGTGTCTTGACAAAAATTAGCTTTAAGGCAGACTTTTGTAATGGGTACAGATTATTTGATCTGCCCATTCTATCCTGTCTAGTCTTACTGTCTTGCTGTAATAATCTGTTTATTTATTGATTGATTCATTTATGCTACACTCCCCAAATGTTTCCGCGAATCACACACATACAAATATCACAGGCATACACCACACACCCACCCACACACACACACACACACACACACACACACAAAATACTTGAGGTGATAAAGCTGAGGAAAAAGAATGATGCCAGAGAGAGATTAGAACATAGAATACGTGTCATTGGTGGTGTGAATTCCCAGGGTGGCCTACAACTTTGGTGCCAGGCTTCTTAACATCCCAAGCAAAAGCACCAATTATTACAAGGCTGACAGAAAAGAAGAGTGGTTCCATTGTTTAGTGTTTCTTCTTCTTTTTTTTTTTTAAGATTTTTATTTGTATTTATGTGACAGAGAGAGAGAGAGAGACCGAAAGCAGGCAGAGAAGCTGGCAGAGAGGGGGGGGGGGGAAGGAGGCTCCCCGCTGAGCAGAGAGCCTGATGTGGGGCTTGATCCCAGGACCCTGAGATCATGACCTGAGCCGAAGGCAGGGGCTTCAACCCACTGAGCCACCCAGGCACCCCAACAGTTTAGTGTTTCTTAACCGCGAAACCTGAGAGAAAAATCTCTCTTGTGCCTTGTGATGGCAATTTCTTGAGGGATCTGCTAAATAATCGTAATGCGTTTTCAGTTTCACTACTTTTGCACTTATCTGTAGTGTTTTCCTTTCTTTCTTTCTTTCTTTTTTTAATTTTTTAAATTTTATTTTTTCAGTATTCCAAGATTCGTTGTTTATGTACCACACTCAGTTCCTTTCTTTTTTTTTTTAATTTTTTAAAAGATTTTACTGATTTATTTGACAGAGAGAGATCACAAGTAGGCAGAGAGGCAGGCAGAGGAGGGGGAAGCAGGCTCCCTGCTGAGCAGAGAGCCCAATTCGGGACTCGAATCCAGGACCCTGAAATCATGACCTGAGCCGAAGGCAAAGGCTTTAACGCACTGAGCCACCCAGGCGCCCCCCTTTCTTTTTTTTTAAAAGACTTTATTTTTGCAAGAGAAAGATAATGTGCCTGAGCTGGGGTGGGGATGGGCAGAAGGCGAAGCAAACTCCTGGCTGAGAAGGGAGCCTGATGCCAAACTTGATCCCAGGACCCTGGAATCGTGGCCCAAGCCGAAGGCAAAATGCTTAACTAACTGAGCCACCCAGGCGCCCCTGTATTGTTTTCAAAATACGTAACAGAACACAATTTTGAAAAATCCCTACCCTAGAGGAACTCACACATGTGCATAAGGAAGCATGCTTAAGGGCACTTGTCACAGCACTGTTGTACAGAAACAAAATAAATGTCATCATTAAGAGAACGAATACATTTTGATATATGCATACATGTCCATACAGTACAGCAGTTGAAATAAATGGATGAATTAGATCTACATTATAAACACGGATAAATCTCAAAACCATTGAATTAAAAAGCAAGTTAGCATATGATATACATAGGGTGTCTTAAAGTTTAAACTTAATAAAAGTTTAAATCTCCTTGAATAATACTCTACAGTGTCTATGGAAACATATAATTAACAAAAACATATAAACATGGATGGTAAGAGCGCAGAACAACTTCAGGATAGTGATTCCCTCTAGGACAGCAGCAGAGAGGAATACGGTGGTCCTGACATTGAACTTCACGTGGGGATGCATGGCGGCAGGAGTTTTCACTGTGTCTGTAAGACTTGCTTGCTTTGATTCTTGCTCACTTGCTTGCTTTTGGTATATAGAAATAATTTTATTTCATACTGTGGCACAGTAGACATATAATCAGTATTATTTCCTGGAGTGTGCAACGTCTAAATTATTCACATTAAAAAAATTAAGAACAGGAAGCCTTGTACACAGGAGATATTTAAAAGCATGTACTGAATTTTGAATCTGTTTTTGACAGCATACACAACTAGCTTTATAAAACTCAATGAACATGACATGATACACACTTGAACAAAGTACACATATGGGATGCTTATGTGTAAGCATGTGTAAGTGTAAAGTACACTCCGGATGCTTAATTCACCACATGGACAACTGGCTCCTCACTTTGGTCATTGGGATTCCAGGTGCCAAAGCATATGTGGATCTGAAAGATACTTCCAGAAGTACATTTATTTGTTGCCCTGGCATTTTAAGGATTTCTGTTTCTTCTATTCTCTTTCATAATGAGGAGACCTTTTCTCCCTAAAAGCAAGAGGACCTTCAAGCCTATTTTTTGTTGGAATAGTCTGAGCATAACAAGCTTTTTCTATGGCTAATCCTGTTACTAAATCAACCTCCATCCCTTGATTAATTGTTCATTTAGCCACTCTCATCACAACAGGTCCCTGAGGTCAAAACTCTCTTGCCAGGTCTAAGCCTTGCAGTGGGCAGCGTCCCCCTCCTGGTTCTGTTCTAGAACATGGCTGATCAAGCTCACTGCTTTGACTTCTTGACCATCAAGCACCCATGCAGAGAAGATGAGCTCTTTGGCCAGGGACATCCCGATAGCACATCATGGTCACTGGGTACCCACCAATTTCATTAATCTCTGCTCTTATTTTGGAGACAAAGAACCAAGTTCACTGGGATTCATTTTGATGCTCTCACTCTCCATAAGGTCCACACCAGCACAGAATATCTCTGGGACTTTACTCCTGACTATTACAGTCCACACCTTCTCTCTTTCTCCCTTCCTTCCTTCCTCCCTCCCTCTCTTTTTCTTTCCTTCCCTCTTTCCTTCCTTTTTTCTTTCCTTCTTTCCTTCCTTCCTT
>CM052810.1:67706488-67736546 GCA_028533885.1 Nasua narica | reverse complement strand
AAGCTATACGTGCAAATGAAAGAATTTACTCCACGGGCTGGAGGTTTTTGAGCAGGAGAGTGTTGGAGCTGAAGAGAGTTCACTGTTGTCTATTGCCGGGGGCTGAAGGAGGTAAAGCCAGGACTTGGAGGTTGGTCACAGGTCTGGTTCCAGATGAGAAAAGAAACTAGATTCGAGAAACCCTCTGGGTGTGGAGCCATGATTGTCATTATCTGGTTGAATGTGAAGGAGAGAGGAAAAGAGAAAGGGGAACTAAAGCTGGATGATTTCTCCCTCTCCCTCTGTGGTGCTAAGATTTCATGACCAGGGGAGCGGGGAGCTGCTATTGGTTACTAACTGAATTTCAGGTGCACCTGGCATCGAAGGGTGGAGGTAACTCGCAAGCACATGGACGTGCACAGCTAACACCCAGGGACACCAGAGCTGGGATCCCTGCCTGAGTCTTCTTCTTGGAGGTACGACTCAAAGCACAGGGGTGCATGAACTTGCCAAGAAAGAATAAGGTAGAAGCAGAGAGGAGGGACGGAGAAAGACTGCCGGTAAGGAGCTATAAGGAGACAGGTTATCAAGGTAGTTGGTTGATACTTTGCTCGACTGACCTTTAACTTGTTTGGAACCTGTTGCCACCCTGACACATAGCTGGTCTGATAATGTTCCAAATGACCTTCTAGCTGGCTTGTATGGGTATTCTGTTGCTACTTCATTGGACACTATCATGCCCAAGGAATAGAATTTACTGTTGCTGAGAAAGATCTTTGACAAAATTTCTGTTGTAGAATTTGGTCCATGAGCTTGCTAAGCCTCAAGTGGATTTGTTTGTTTGTTTGTTTTTTGTTTTTGTTTGTTTTTTAGATCAGATGATAGCTCTGCATTTTTAGGTTTAGATCAGATGATAGCTCTGCATTTTTAGGTTTCCAGGGCCCTATAAATGGTTTTTATGTTTTCCAGGCTATTTCAAAGTCATTCAATGATAATCAAACCCTAGGCCGGTGTATTTTTCGGCATTTTTTGGTTTTCAATAGTGCATTTCCTTTCTTACTTCTAGGGATTGTATCATGCTGTATTTATGTATATATAAAAAAATAGCGATGCCCACCTGGTAAATAATCCAGTCGTTTATGCATTATGTACAAAACACACTTACAATGGACCTCAGCCATCACTTCCTGAGTTCAGATCTTTATTCACTTACGATGGAGTTATGTCCCAATAAACCCATCGTAAATTGAAAATATCATAAATTGCAACTACATTTAATACAAATAACCTATTGAGCTATGGCTTTGCCTAGTCTACCGTAAAAGGTGCTCAGAACATTTACACTGGCCTCCAGTTGGGCAAAGTCATCTAACACAAAGCCTATTTTATAACAAAGTATTGAATATCTCATGTAATGTATTGAGTTCTGTACTAAAAGTGACAGATAGTGTGGTCGTCTGGGTTCAGAATGGTTATTGGCGTATTGGTTGTTTACTCCAGCGATGGCGTGCCTGGACGAGGGGTTGTGGCAGACATCCAGCATCCGGTGAAATGATCTCACTGTATATCCCCGGCCCAAGAAAAGACTGAAATTCAAAAGTCAAAGTCCTGTTTCTACTAAGTGGATATCGCTTTCACACCATCGTAAAGTCAAAAATCGCTAAGTCGAACCATGGTAAGTAGGGACCTATCTGCAGAGGGAATGTGAGAACCAGAGGGAAGGGACCACATCCCAGATGGCTAGTTTGTGAACGGTTCAGACGGCAAGGCAGGGCATGCTTCTGGGCGTGTCCCGCTGCAGAGGGCCCGTGCTGGGCTCTGTCCTCCTGCTGCGTCTTGAAATGGTAAACACTTTTTGAAAAGAGAGCCCTGCATTTTTATTTTGCACTGGGCCCCACAGATTAAGCAGCCAGTCCCGTTGCCGAGCTAAACACATGTCTCAGTGATAATGGAAAAGGTCAGTGGGGTCTCTGCTGGAAACAATGCTTGCAATGGCTCTTTAGGTCAAAGCAACGCAAGACCGCAAGGATGCGGCCCCATGGGCTTCCTGCGGTCCTTCATTGAGGTCAGCCTTGGGAGGGCCAGGGGCTCGCCAGGCCACGCTGGGAGCTCTACCTTTGTGGCTGGTGACTGGCAACAGCTGCTCGCCCAGAGTGACTGAAGAATTTAGCTGCAAAAATCTAATTTGGGACTCCTTAATTAAGCTAATGAAGTCAGATCATTTTAATCTGTTCTTGGTCTAGCCCTATGTCTAATCCCAGAATAAATAGATAATTGTGACTTTGTGGCATATGTGCCCTATTTTGTGATAGATGAGCCAGGCAACATCTTTCTATGATTTTTGTCAAAGCTTTAGGAAAGGAACTGATTTTCCTTAGCCAAACTGAATGTTTCAAATGAGACAAAACTGTAATGCCTTTAAAATAAATCAGTCATGCTCCCATTTCACAACCTTTTACGGACTACTATAAATAAGCTGTGTCCAAATTGCCCCTTAGTCCTGAGAGATCTTATATGAGCCTCAGATTTTTCTTGTTTTATGAATAATAAACGTTACCATATACAGATGTCTCTTGAGATGGGCTGAACTGGAGCCCAAGCCATTTCTCTCCTTTGGCCTTGTATTCTTTTTTTTTTTTTTTTAAGATTTTATTTATTTATTTGACAGAGAGAGATCACAAGTAGGCAGAGAGGCAGGCGGAGAGAGGGGGGAAGCAGGCTCCCGGCTGAGCAGAGAGCCCGACGCGGGGCTCGACCCCAGGACACCGAGATCATGAACCAAGCCGAAGGCAGAGGCTTCAACCCACTGAGCCACCCAGGCACCCCTGGCCTTGTATTCTGTAAGCCAGGAAAATTCAATACTTCACCTTTAAACTATATCAAATTATTTCCCAGAGATACATACATCTTCAGAACAGTGAGAAAGCCTCTAAAACCCAGAGACTGAAGGGACATTACGTTTAACCTGTCCATCTTCTGCCAGTCAAGATTGTTCTTTATGAAGTACTTCCACTGCCTTTTCAGGTAACAGATAAAGTCATTCTTCCCCTTTGGAGTTTATGGATTCATTTACTGAATCTTCTAAATATTAATCCAAATATTAGGCTATTTTCAAATATCATCTATTCCTGTCTTCAGAGGGCTTTGTGTTTCACCCATGTCATTTGATTTCTTTTTTTATTTTATTTATTTAGGGACGCCTGGGTGGCTCAGTCAGTTAAGCATCTGCCTTCGGCTCAGGTCATGATCTCAGGGTCCTGGGATTGAGCCCCACGTCGGGCACCCTGCTCAGCGGGGAGTCTGTTTCTCCCTCTCCCTCTACCCCTTCCCCTCCCCCTGCTTGTGCCCTCTAAAAAAGATTTTATTTATTTATTTGAGGAGAGAAAGAAAGAGAGAGCCCTTTTGTTTTTTTTTCATGGGCAGTAAAGCAAAGTTTATTGAGCCATAGTAAAAACCTCCCGAAGCAGGAGGGGTTCGGAGAGGGTTGCCTTCACGTAATTTGATTTCTAAACATATTAGAAAACACAGGCTCCATTTACAAATAGCCTGGTTGGTTACTACTACCACTAATAACGTTAAGGGATAGTGTTGGGTGCTTGCCAGTGCATCAGGAGCTATGTTCACACTTTGTTTATGTTATCACTTAATTCTCATAGTCATAAGAGGTGGGGACTCCCGCTGTTGGACATGAGGAAATCAAGGCACAGCCTGTCTCTGCCATTGCCCAGGTGTCCAGCCGCTCAGTGGGGGAGGATCTGAGCCAGGCGGCTCCAGAGCTCCAGGTACCCCTCAGAATCCTTTACATAGGAAAGATCTCTGTCCTATGGGCTCCGATTTACCTCTTGCTCAGTTACGTCCTACGTGCAGGGTTTCCATTTGAGAGCACTGCTGAGATAGCGCTGCTTGTCAGCACACCGCGCCTGCACTCCCAGCGGGGGAAGTCCTCCCAAATCATCCAGGAGTCCCTATTTGCCGTGTGTGAGGCTGGAGGCTCCAGTCAGGTGATACAGTTCAGGAGCACACAGACCCACCCGGGAGAACATATGGAAATCTTCCAAATTTCTTTTGCAGAGGTAGCAGCCAACCATCCTGGTTTGCCTGAGACTGAAAGATAGATGTGTGACTTCAGTTTTAAAATCCAGAAAATCCTTGCCAGACCAGGATGCGTGGGTCACTCCACTACCGGAAGAGGAAGTAGTATCATGTGTATTTTGAGACGAAAATACATGCATGCACACATTTGTGGAGCCTATGTGAACAAACGGTGGCTTTGTGTACCCCAGGACCCCAGAGGCTGAATGAGCCCTTGATAAGCAGTATGCTCAAGACCCACATCTTGAACATAGTGAGTCCTTAAGGATTCCAAAGTGAATATAGTCAGACTCAAGCTCAGAGGAAGAACTTCCAGAAGTCCTGTGGATGGGAGAAAGAAAAAAACATGGAGCAGAGGTGCCTGCACTAACGGGAGTGCTCTGGGAGGAACAGGATTGCCCTTGTAGCCCCATTTGCCTCTTCTCTCTCTCTAGACTCACCTCTACCAGCCCATAATTCTCCCCAGTGACACTCGACTCTTTCAACAGCAGGCAGCAGGGACCAGCGCTCTGCTTGGCCGCTCCAGTGCCCCCCGGCCCCCCATTCTCCTGCTGGTGACCACAGCAGCATTGTTCCTAGTCTTGGCCTATCTCCCCACACTCTGCTATCTCACATTGGGACAGCTGGACCAAGTTCAACAGGGCGACATGCTGGAGTACATTTTCTCCCAAGACAGAGGCTGTCGTGTCATACAGGTGGAACGTTTAGGCGGAAACCCACATGATGGAGGGTTTTCACGAAGACCTGTGAAGGAACCTTGGGGAACTAGAAAGAACAGAGAAAGCCAACCAACTTTTTTTCTTTTCTTTTCTTTTTGATATTTGTTGCTGAATAGCTCCTTGTTTACAATCCTTTGGGCAGGCATTCAGTTCCTATGACAATGCCTGTGGCGGAGCCAAAATGTGAACTCAGACTTATTGTCAACCGCAGATATGCTGCCAGGGTCTGGGTGGGGCCACACAATGAAGGAATATGGCCTCGGCTGAGCACACAACATCACACTAGTCCAGATGGGGAGCTTTTCACTCAAGGTTTGAAAATCCTCAGTAGAGAAAATTCTAAGGGGAGAAAAGGAGAAGGCCATTGAATTTGGGTCACTGAACTTAGTCCGATTTCAGAGACAGACAATGCTTCACTGCTGTCGAGTCATTTGCAGAGCCAAGGACACGTACTTGTGACCATGCAGTGGACACATAGCAGGGTCCTCTGGGAGACAACAGATGCCCAAATCATATTAACATGTAAGCTGATTTAAGATTCATATTAGCTTGGTTTAAGTGTGTCACTAGACTAATGATTTTTTACTTCTATTTTAATTCTGAGGTTGAAATGGGAGCAATTGAAAACAAGCATGAAATTAATTTTCCTATAATCTCTCAGTAGGAATATGACATCGATATCATCCCTTGAACGGAAGGAGTATTTGGTTCAGTAAAAATTGAGTGTCAGGCACTACACTAATCCTGTGGAAGGGTGAATCTCCTAGTAAAATAATCATCCCATTTAATTTTTATTCCCCAGTCATCTGTGTTCGTGGCTGGGCTGCAAATTTCATGAGAATAAGGGCCAAGTCTGTCTGTATCTCTTATGCTTCCCACAGTGCCTGGAGGGCGTATAGTAGCCACTCAACAAATATTTATCAAATAAATGAACGTGGTTCAACTTAGGCAGGATCTCCATCCTTAAATTGTGGTAAAGTAAACAAATATAATAGAAAAAAATGTATACAAGCCTGACCGAACTAATTGACAAATAGCGGTACCTCACATTCATGCATTTATTTAGTCAACAGATACATACTGAAAGCTACAAAGAACAGGGCATGGTGGTAGGTCCTGGAAATGGAATAGCAACAAAGTGACAAAAGGCCTGTGAACCTCTGTGGAGCTTCCATTCTGGTTGAGGAAACTGACAAAAGCAAATAAATAAAGAGGACATAGAGCCTGTCAGGATCTGAAATGTACCATGCGAAAAAAATCAAGAAACCAAGAAAGAGAAAGGGGGCGCTGGGCAATGGATTGGGGTGGGGGGGCATTTTAAAAGAGAGAGCCAAGAAAGGAGCGATTTGACCCTGGGTAGGGGAAGGACCAGGGAAGGTGGGCATGCCTGAGGTGGCCACAAAGGTTCAGAGGGTTTGGAGTGGGTGGGATGGAAAGCCCCTTCCAACTGTTGGAGCTGCTCTCCTGTAAAAGAGGGTTTCTGGAGGCAGCTCTAGAAGACAAAGCAGGGCCAGGCTGGAGGGGAAAAGGAAACTCTTGATGGGTCTTCCTTGTGACTGACAATCTGAATCTGTGTTCTTCCAGGACCCTGGCCCAAGAACCCCCCTGCCCTCTATCAGGCCCCTGTCCCGCAGGTCTGGTATGGCTCCACCTCAGGGCGGGCATCTGGGGAAGGGCAGAGGAAGGAGAACAGCCATCACAAATGTCCCTGAAATGTGTTTATGCGTATCAGAGTGTTGGCAGGAGATTCTCTCCAGCTCTGGCTCCAGCAGTGGAAGGCAGCGCCCTTCCCACCACCCACAAGTAGTCACATACTTTCAACCTTGGAACCCAAATCTTCGTGCCACATCCTGCTGCTGTGGCAGCCCAGTGAAATGCCCACCTCGTGCTCTTCCCTTCGTTCCACACTTCCCTTCTGACTAATTGCCATTGTCCTAGATTCATCCTTCCTTTCAAATTCTCTTCCTCTTCTCTTCCCACTCAAGGTTCTCCCCTCTCTCCTCTTTGTCTCCTCCTCTGTCTCTCCTTCCTCTTCATAGCACTGAAAATTCTTTCAGATTCTAGTTAATAAAAGACTGGGGCACCTGGCTGCTCAGTCAGTGGAACACGGGATTCTTGATCTCGAGGTTGTGAATATAAGCCCCACTTTGGGTGTAGAGATTACTTAAAAATAAAATCTTAAACAAAACAAAATACCATTAAGGTAACGTATACCAAAGCAAAACAAAAACCAAAACCAAAAAAAACAAAATGAGAGAAAGAAAGAAAGAAAGAAAGAAAGAAAGAAAGAAAGAAAGAGAAAGAAAGAAGGAAAAGCCAAAATTTTTAAGTTAAAACCATAAAAGTGCAGTGCCTAGCTGGCTTAGTCAGTAGAGCATGTCACTCTTGATCTCAGGGTCATGAGTTTGAGCCCCAAATTGGGTACAAAGATTACATACATACAGAAATAAATAAATTATTTTTTTAAATAAATTTTTAAAAAACCATAAAAGTACTAGAAAAAATCATAAGTGATTTTAATTAAAAATGTACCAACACCCATTCATGATAAAAACTCTCAGAGAACTAGGTATAAAAGAGAACTTCCTCAATTTGATTAAGAACATCCACAAAATGCCTACATCTAACATCACACCTAATGGTGAGAAACTAGAAGCTTTCTTGCTAAGATTAGGAACAAGGCAAGTATGTCCCTTCTCACTACTTCTTTCCAGCATTGTACTGGAAGTCCTACTTAATACAGTAAGATAAGAAACAGAAATAAAAAAGTATACCAACCAGGAAGAAAGAAAGAAAACGATCTCATTCACAGATGACATGATCATCTATGTGAAAAATCTGAAGGTATCAAAACCTCTTGGAACTAATGAGCAGTTAGAGCAAGGCTGTAGCAAACAAGGTTAATATATAAAAGTCAACACTGTTCTATATATCAGCAACAGACAAGTGGGATTTGAAATAAGGGGTGCCTGGCTGGCTCAGTTAGTTTAGCATTATGACCATTGATCTCGGGGTCATGAGTTCAAGCCCCATATTGGGCCTAGAGCTTCCTTAAAAAAATGAAACAGGAACACAATGCCACTTACCTTAACACCCCTCAAATGAGGTATATACCTAATAAAATATGTACAAGATCTCTATGAGGAAAAATATAAAACTCTGATGAAAGTATCAAAGATTTAAATTAATGGAGAGATATTCCATGTGTGTGGATAGGAAGATACGATATTGTCAACCTGACACTTGCTTCCCACCTGCCTTAATCTCTGCAGATTTAACGTTTTATGGATGTCAGAGAAGTAGCCTGTCAGAAACCCCGGGCTCCCCTGGGAATGCCTGCCCTTGTCCAGGCTCCACCATAACCAGACCTCGGTTTACCTTCTGCCTCAGTGCTTTATACTTGGGCTCCTGATTCCCGAAGTCCTCCCACCAGGAGCATGAAATTCGATCGGAACGTCTTTGTGTTCTTTCACTATCTTATCAGAGCTCCCAGCTACCCTTGCCGAGCTTGGGGTGGGGGTGGGGGTGAGGGGTGTGTGTGTGTGGCTCCTATCAGATGTCTCTGCGGATCCGCCAGACCCCATTTCTCCTGTATGGGAAACCGCCTTCCTGGAGCAACTCTGAAAGCTACTACTTCAGGGGTGGTTTTCCAAGCCACAAATCAAAAAATTTATGCTCCGAGGTCTCCCAGCCGGGGATGGCAAAGCGGAGATTCTCTCCGGCATTCCAGAACGTGAGTGCCACCAGCCCAATTGTTGCTCCAATGATCACGCCCTTTCCTGGTCTTTGCATACGTCCAAGTAGGCCATGAGTGAATCATTTTCTCACATGAAATCTTGATTCTCCTTTTTGACGAGGGCAGAATGTTTTCCTGAGTAAATTTCTTTAATCTGGCCTCTGGCCATTTTCTGTTCTGAGTGTTTTCGATGATCTGTTGCTGCCTAACAAATCACCCCAAAGCACAGGGGCTTGAAACAACACCTGATGTCTCATGATTCTGCAGTGTGCCTGGCGGTTCTTCTCGCTGCAGATGGTTCACACTTAGGTGTCCATGTGGGGCGTGGGCCGGCCTCGGAGGCCCGGGGAGATCCCTGCCCCGAGGAGCGCAGGCGCCACCAGTCTGGGGCGTGCCTTAGTACGCATGCCCCACGCAAGCCCTCTCTCTGCGCATGTGCCACCTCTTACTCCGCCGCGGTCCCGCGTGCCCCTCCCTGCAGGCCTGCTTGGACTTCCTCACAGCGTGGTGGCTGGGTTCCAAGAGCGCATATGGGAGGCTCCCGGGCTTCCCCAGAAGGGACACAGTGACACGTCAGCGGCGTTCCATCAGCCAAGCAAGTGGGCGTCAAGGCCAGCTTGAAGGGCTCACGGGCAGGGGAAGTTGTCTCCAGCTCTCGGTGAGAGCGGTGTCAAAGAGGCTGTGGCTCTGTCCTCAAACTTGCTGCCCAGGGCGAAGGACAAATAAGTGATGGCCGCTCCGACGCTGTGTATGTCCTTGTCAGACACCCCACCGGGCTGCACTAGTGTTCGAGGTAGTGGCAGCTGTGAGGAACCCTGAGGGAAGTTCACGAAATGCCGGTTTTGCATATCCCGGCACTACACTAGTGAGCCCCTCACCTTCTCCCTCAGCCCTGGGAGGCTGGCTCCACCTGCTTCTTCAGGTGCATAAGAGTGCCACCTGTCTCCAGCTCAGCATGTCTTCGGGCTGGAGAGCCACTGACTTGGCATTTGTTATGGGTCTTCTAGCTGGCAGTCCAGTCAACCTTTGCTGTGGAGATGGCCCCCACCTTCTCTCATTCTAGGTAAGGCCTTGCGATGGTTAATTTTATGTGTTAACTTACCTGGGCCACGATACTCCAATATTTGGCCAAATGCCAGTCTGGATGTTTCTGGGAAGACATATTTAGATGAGATTAACATTTAAATCAGTAGGTTTTGAGTAAAGTAGATTACCCTCTATGGCATGGTGGGCCTCATCTAATCAGTTGAAGGAGTGAAAGGCCTGATGCTCCCTGAAGAGGGAATTCTGCGTCTCCTCTGCCTTCAGATTGAAGCTGCAATTTCCACTCTCTCCTGGGTCTCCAACCTGCCGGCCTTCCCTACAAAAACCATCTCACCTTACCGGTGCCTTTGGGATCAAAGGCTTATCTGGGACTGGCAGGTATTCAAAGCTGACTTTTTTGGAGTGAAGGGGTGAATTTTATGTTAATTTTTAGACACTCTTCGTTGTTGGGGCTCTCTCACCCCTTTAATGTGGGTAATGTGGGCAATGCCCCAGCTATGTGGCCAGCCCCCATAGGCTGACCATTTGTTATCTCCCCCAGCTCCACAGGTTCCATATTTTTAGCAGAGCAACCCCCATGCACACATACATAGACTCTCTGTTGCTGCTCCAGTGTCATTGCCTATGGCTTTCTCAGATGAGGTTCTTTATAAGATGGCTCCAGTCTGGTTCTCTCTTCTGTGTAAACCACCTCTTATTCTAGCCCAGTGCCTCAGCAACAAGATAGAGGGTGTTCCCTAACTTTGGGGTCTCTTCATTTGTTTCCTTTCCAATATCTCCCAAGAGAGGTACATTTGACTGATGTGATAATTTGGGATGGAGTGGGGACAGCAGCAGATGCTGACATTTCTTGGGGTTGAGCCTACTGCTATTACTTAGCTAATGATTATCAAAAAGGAACCTGTTCTATCTTTTTCTATCATCCTTCCTCTCTGCCATGTATGCAACAAGGTTCTCCAGACTAGATCCACCACTGTGGGCCCCTCCTAGAAGGTCCAAAGGCATGTTGGTGCCTAATATATCAGTCAAGGAACTTTTGGCAGCAAGTAATAGGATATCTAAGAGGTGCTGAGCAGTTAAATGTTTATGATTATGTATAAAAAGTATAGAAGTAGAAAGTTCCATGTTGATCTGGTGGTTTGATGATATCAGGGTTCTAGGTCAACTTCTCTGCAGTCTCCTGATTTCTTTTTTTGTGATCCTCTTGGTCACAAGATGGCTGCCACCGTTCCAAACATCACATCATCCACCATAACATTTGAAGACAGGAAGGAAAGGATAAATTCACTTAATGTACCTCTGTTCTCTTCAGAATGGAAAATATTTCCCAAAATTCTCTAACAGACTTTCCTTTACATCTCATTGGCCAGAGCAGGGTCACATGAACCCAGTCCTTTCCTGCCCGGACCCAATCACTAACAAAGGGAATAGGGTTAGTCTTAGACTAGTCATGATTCATCCTCTGGAGCTGGTTCCATTTTCCTTCAGTCAGCCAATCCTAGACCAAAATTGAGACTTCATTAACAGGGGAAAGAAATGACTGGATGTTGGTAGACCAGCACATTGTCACCACAGGCACCAAAGACAAATGCCACCTCCTCTTACTTCCCCGAGGAGATAAATCACGAGACAGCATGTATCAGTCATTCTTGGAAACAGAACAGTCACACACATGAGTGAGTTCTGCAGTTTAAATAGGCTTGTTCCTACATCAGATGCCCCTCTGAAGTCCCTGAACAGGCTGAATCAGAGAGCAGGAGCCAGTGCAGGGGTGCCACACCACGACACACGCCCCGGAGGCTGCAGGGCCCTTCTCTTCACTTGGGGATTCATCCGCATGCTCCGGCCCCGCCCCTGGGCAGTGCTTCTGGCAGGTCTCGCTCTCCCTCCGACTTCCCCTGCCGGAAGGGGGCGCTGCTGAGAACTCACAGAGCTGCCGGGTAGTTTACGAGACTATGCCCAGGAGAGGGTGGGAAGCAGGAGGGCTGGGCCAGAGTGTGAAAATCAGCTAGAAGCAACGTCAGGGGTGTCAGAGTTCTGACAGCACACGGCCTGTGGCCCCAGTGGGGAGGATCTGTAGCCTGTAGCCATCTATCTAGTTGGAAGCTAAAAGGAGGAAGAAGGTGGAAAACAGGGGCGGGCGGTGTGCTGGGAGAGCTGTGGACTTGACTTCTAATTCTACTGCTTTCTGGTTTCTGAGGAACACTTGAGCAGGTCAGCCTGTGGCTTGTTTTAGTTTGAATATCCATGCTCTGGGTTTGGGGGTTCATTTAATTTTCACCACTGTCAGAGATTAATCCGGTTCTCCTCTTGGGGAGTTTGAATGGGAAATACAGGGATGGAGTTAACAGAAGATAGAGGAAGCAAAGTGCAGGAGAAACCACCAGCAGGGCAGAAGCCTGCAAAAGCAATGCAGGCAGGGAGCAGTGGCCAAAAGAAGTTGTTCCGTGGTCAAGACAAGTGCTAGTATGAGAAACCGAGAACTGATCATCTGAGTGCCGAGGCAGGGGAATGAAACTCAGGGTGTTCCTGCTCGCCGGGGCCCAGGCTGAACTGTTTTGAGAGCTGCTTTTTGTGCAGAATGGGACAGCCTGCCTCCTGAGTCCCGTGCCATGTGACATGTACTTGCTTTCTTTATTTCCTCACATCTCCCTTTCATAAACCCTACTTACACAAAGTAATCAGATGCATACCTTTTTATTGTTGTTTTATTTTGTTTTTATTTTATTGTTTTTATGTATCTCATTGTATTTATTTTATTGTTCAGTACTTAAATGTTCTTTAACCTTCTTCAATTTATTGTTTCTCAATTTCGACCCCCAAACCAATAAGAACATTTTTCTGACCGTGAGATAAGTTCCAGGTCTCTGTACATGAATGCTGTCATTGTGAGGTTTCTGGTACAGATGGTGTGTGCCTGTGTGACCGAAATGTGGATTCATTTGTTCATTCATGGCTTCATCCAACACATATTTAATCAGCACTAGGTGCGAGCGTGTGAGGTTTTGGGAGGAGCAACATGGCAGGAATATGTCACCGTTCTACCCGGAATATTTTATACCTTAGAAAATAGTATAGGGGCGCCTGGGTGGCTCAGTGGGTTAAGCCTCTGCCTTTAGCCCGGGTCATGATCTCAGGGTCGTGGGATCAAGCCCCGCATCGGGCTCTGCTCGGCGGGGAGCCTGCTTCCCCCCCCTCTCTCTGTGCCTGCCTCTCTGCCCTGCTTGTGATCTCTCTCTGTCAAATGAATAAATAAAATCTTTAGAAAATAGTATAGAAAAACTAAAACCAAAAACTAGTGAACTATAGAGGAAGAAAGATTACAAAGATGTTTGCTGGACTTAGGCAAGAAGAAAGGACCACAAGGCCACGTGCCTCCTGGTGGGGATCGGGGAGAAATGCAGGGATCATCTGGGGCTGCACGTTGAGTCCTTGTTGGTTGGATAACAGTGCCCGTCTTCAATGCCACTGGTTTTCTCCAGACAGGCAACCTGGCCTCAGGACAACCCAAAACTCTCCTGCCAACACCCCTCAGTCCCAGGGCCCCTGACACATGGCGGCCAACCCTAAACCAAGCTCTGTGTGCTTTTGGCGGGGGTGTCGAAGGCCCAGGCAGCTGGGACAAGGCCTAATTTCTGGACACTGGTGGCCATGTGTTTGGCTTTTAAAATTGAAAAATAATGAAGGTATGTGAGGCCAAGTGTGACTATAACACTGTCATAAATAATTTCTCCAAAAGAGCTGTGTAGATGTGAGAGCTTTTGTGTGCCAGGGTTTCAGATGCATTCCAAGGGAATGAAATGTGACTTCTAGAAAGGTGCCAGGATTTTTTAGGAGTGATTGTCCCAAAGCATTTGCTGGTTATATTTTGAATAATCAAGAAGGGTTGGCTGCTGCTAAATGGCTAGCTGATTCAAGGCCAAAATCAAAGACTGGATGCTGGGTTCAAGTGCACATCACTTTAATTATTTTTTTTAGGAAGTGGAATCATTCAGAGTCCAATGGATTCATGTGTTCTATCAGAATTCTTTACACCTGACATGAGAAACATGGTCTTAGCACACCCTCAAAAGGAGGAAGAACTTTTCCTAGTTTTTGCCCTACATTTTGGATATTACACCCCAAGAATTATTATGTGCTCATAGTTACTATTATTATATCACCACTGCCTGGGCTGTTACACACTGCATGGGAACCACCCAGACAGTGGCAACTGTAATCATCTGTGAAACACTTTATTCCACACCTCCGTCAACAGCTTCTGCTTAGTATAAGTGAGAAGAATTTTACCCAGCTCGAACTCACTCATAAAGAAACATGGATTCAGGATAGAAAATTCCTGGCAGGAAACAAAGCCTTGACTTCAGACTCACAAGCCTTAAAAGAAATTATCCTAATAATCTGAATAAAACAAAAGAGAGCACAAAAATAAGTCATTTAGATAAAGAAGTTTAAGAAGACTTCATGAAGTTTTTTGACTATTCACGAGGACAGAATTCTTCTCACCACTCTGGCTTAGTTAATTTGGCCTCAGCTTTGCTTCATTTCCTTCCAGAATACATTATGCATGTGGAGAGGGATGTTTCATGAGGGGAAATTGGCCCAGCTCTGTTTTTTCTTGTATTTTGTATGTTGACACCCCAGACATCCCTCTGTCAGGCAGAAACAGCCATTGGTTTGCAGGGGCAAAAGTCACCACTGGTTTCCCCCAGAAACTCTTTTTGGTTCCCCCAACACATCCCAAATGGGAGAGAGAGGGTGTCCAATTATCTGAATGAGAAATGAGGAAAAAATACCCAACAACCCACAAAACAATTGTTTTTTCTCACCCAGTTGGAACTGTCATTATGTCACTACCTGCAGGAGGGACATAAGTTGTTCGGTGGACAACTCACCGTTCCTCACAGATGATTGTCCCAGCCCAGCTGGCTGCTACCAGGCCCCTCTAAGTGAGATGACCTGTACGGGGGCAAGGTGGTCCTATAGGACGGGCTGCGCTTCCAAAGCCAGAAGGCACGACAGAAGCTTCACATAGCCACACTCGCAGCTCCTTCTCTTCTAAATGGTGAGATTCTGAGAATAAAACCTCTCTCCTGCTTACAGCCTTCCAGTGATTTCCCAGTTTTCTTAGAATGATCGAGTCTGAAATCCTTAACCTCAACCATATATCCCTGATACATGGCCCTTGGCTCTCTGTCCTACCCCACTTCCTGCCACTGTCCCCTTGTCCACTAGACTCTAGCCACCTGGCCCTGAGTACCCATCCGCTCCTACCTCAGTCTCCACACACACACGTTCCTTGCACCTTCTCCCACTTACTGCTTCAGGTGAGTTTGGGGCTCAGCTCACAGCTTGCCAGCCCCAAGAACCTCCTCTAAGAAGGTCGCTTGCTAAAATCTCTCATGCACCCCATACCTTCGCGGCATGTCCCTCCGTTGGAAACATGTGCTCAGTGGTAGAATGTTCCTCTCCTTTTAGACTGTAAGCTTTGTGAGGCACACCCTCATCTTTCTCGTTCCTCTTCACCCCCAGTAATCAGCACACTGGCTGGCCCAGAGCAGGCTCACAGTGAATACTGGGCAGGAGGGAGGAGAGAGGAGGAGGTGAGAAGCTCCCTCTCTCCTACCCACTGACTTATGGGCATAATAGAGAGGGGCCAGGAACAAACTGATGGCTTCAGCAGGTGACTCATTTCATTATATCCCCTGCTTTCCAAAGAAATAGTCATTTTAGGAAATTTTTCTCATAAAACTATTGGTGCTAGCATCTTAATTACATTCTAATATTAGTCTGTGTCATTAAAGATGAATGTTCTTAAAGGCTCTCCATCAGAAAAATGCCCTGGTGTGGGCAGCACTGTTAAGCCTCTTAAATAAGTCATTTCTATGAAATAAGTAATTTCCACAAACTGAGCATAATGATGTAGATTCTCTGACAAGAGAGTAAACATGGGTGGGGCAGCTGGATGGCTCAGTCATTAAACGTCTGCTTTTGGCTCAGGTCATGATCCCAGGGTCCTGAGATCAAGCCCCACATCGGGCTCCCTGGTCAGTGGGGAGCCTGCATCCCACTCTCCCTCTGCCTGCTCCTCCCTCTGCTCATGCTCTCTCTCTGCCAAATAAATAAAATATTTAAAAGAGAGAGAATAAACTTGGGGTCTGCTGGAAGCTGTTTTCTCCTAGGTTTATGTTCAGAGGCCACCCCACCCCCATGGGGCTGGCAGGGGCATGTTCCGAATCTCCTGGTTCTGTGTAGCAGAGGAGGGCGATAAAACCGGGAGCTACCATCCCTTCCGGGCCTCACCATGTGCCAGGCACCCTTGGAGGCCGGACTGACCACCTGTCCACCGCTCCGCTGACAGGTGACCTCAGGAAGGGACCTCGCCCCCCCTCCACCCCAGCTTTCTCCTTCATAAAGTGAGGATTATAATACTACCCCTCTCAGGGGGTTGTTAAGGATCAAGTGAGAGAATCCATGTCAAAAACGTTGAGCCCAGGGAAAGCTCTCGATGGGAGTTAACTGGTGTTATTGTTCAGCAAACCATCTTATCACGTCCTCATAGCACACTCAGGATGGATGTGTGGGGGGGCGTGCACAAGTGCATTTATTTATTACACCCCCAGTGTACCAAGGAGGAAACTGAGGTTTGGGAGTGGGAGGAAAAATGAACTTTCATGAAGTCGAGCTGACCGCATCAGATTGTCAGGGTGGCACTGGGATGGTCACACAGACTGACCAGGCTGTGTCCTCAGGCTCTGTCCTCCGTCACTGCTGTGATCTGGAAAGAGAAGAGAACACAACCCCATTGACAGAGAGGGTTGTGAAATACCAGAACCAGCAGCCCCTCGGTCAACCTTGCCACACCCAGGTGGCACTTGGCTCTCTCGGGAGACAGGAGACAGGCCCCACACAGCGCAGCCGGGATCAAGGTTCATCACCAGCTTTGGACCGGGAGACTGGTCTTTCGGAGTTTTCCATGCTTTGACTCAAAAGAGAGTAACCCTTCCAGCTATACCTAGTCTATAGGATTATGGCGAATGGGAGCCCTGGTACTCACGTAGCCGTGCCAGGACAGAACCTTGATCCAAATCTCAGGACCTCTCAGGTTCTCCTTCCTCACTTGCAACAGCAACAACTCGCTGCAGGGAGTCAGCGGACTCCCTCCCTGGGGGAGCTCTGTAACCCTCCTATGCTACCCGAAACATCTGACGTCCTTACTCCCTACTAGGGGCTGGGGAGCACAGTTCTGTTGTTCTCCCTTCCATTGGCACTGTAAATTGCTTTGCTATGTGCCCCCAGGGGAGGAGAAAGAACTGGACCTACCCCAACTGTCTTTTCCAGTTCTATTTCAGACTTCATCTTTTCCGTGCACAATACTGGTGCTGATGGAGCAGAGTGGAACCCAGTGTTTCCTTTCCGGGGGTGGCTCTCAATACAGTGGCTCCTAGGGCCAAGAGAAGGAGTCCAGCTCCTCTAGTCGTCCCTGTTGCACGTGTACTGTGAGGCTCCATGCATAACTTGGATCTCATGAGAGCAATTTCAGAGAGAAAATATATGACTGATAAAATACCTCTGGAATAGTGATTCCGCAAGTTTTGATATAAAATAATATTTATGAAATATTCTAGGCTTTGGGTTGAAAGTGAAACATGAGGGTCATAAATATATCATCTAACTCATTAGGCAAGCCACGGAGCTCATGTCACATTAAGTAGGTCTATAGCTCTGCACTCCATTCATCACATTATTCGGTGATTATCTCGAAACCAGTGGTGAGTCCCTTTCATGGGAGTGATGATTAAAGATGAAATTTATAACTCGGAAGCACAAAAGTCCATCTATACTGCCGATACTTCAGGAAGTACTGGGCATATAAAAGAACATGGTTTTGGGGTTCCCCCCCATAATTGTGGCAGAGAATGAAAACTATACTGGAATGTACAGCCTTTGTAGCAGGTCCACGTTTACCCCTCTCCCAAAATGAAGCAGAGATAACTGGCCTCTATCTTTCTCCATTCCTGAGCTGCTCTTCCTCAGGAGCCCCCTACCCTGCAGGGAGGGAAGGTGAAGATCTATATTTCCCCAGACTCAGTAAATTCAGTCTGATGTGATCATTTAAGCGTCACCTTTGCTCTATGCTCAGTCTCTTAAGTAAAATGCTGAGTCTCTCAGATATTTCCCCCTCTTCCTGCACTGCTCCAAGACGGTGAATGAGAGGTGGGGGTAGCTAATGACAGTGTGTGATGGTGTTGGGGAATCTGGTCTCCCCTGGCACCTTCCAGGGACCCTCTGGTCGTGACTACAAGAGGGGCTAATGGGGCTAGTTTCAGATTTGCTGAGGATCACAGGACCTGTCTGGATTGGGGCTGGGGGCGGGGATGTGCCAACACCCTCTACAGGGGTCCTTATTACTGCCCCTGGTACTAAGTAGGCTTGCACCTGTCAATGGGCTCTCATCAGCTATGAGGGCATAGCTGAGTCCCCGGCACACTCACACAGGGGCCGCTGCGTCATGGCCTTATGCCATACCAGAAGGGATCACACTGGGGACCGGCAATAATTACAAAGATACCTTCACAGAAAACGCATCTGTTTCTCAGCAATGGCAGTGGGAAGACTGACATCATTATGGGCAGTATATCCTATGGCAGATGGTTTATCAAGGATAGTGGGGCAAATGAAGACAAGCTAAGGGTGTTGGGGTTGCTGTCCTGGGCCACAGTTTGGGCCCCTTTCACTCACAGAGAGAGGCAGGCAAACAGTTCGCCATTGAAAAGGTAAGATAAAGTGAAGATCCCGGATACAAGCTCTCACCTGAAGTCTGCCTCAGTCCCCTGCTCAGGGGGAGCATGAGGGCTCACTCACCCCGCCCGGCCCCCAGCCCAGGGCTCGTTCTCCCAACACTATCACCCATGCGTCCTCACATAGTGCAACCTCGGCCATGGCACCAGCTTTCCTGGGGATTACCCTAGCTTTCCTCTCCCTGGTTCCTCTTTAAAAGGTAGAAATGTACTGAAGTTATGATTGTTCTTTTGAGCCAAGTGTCCTCCTGGGGCCAGAGAGAAGGATTCCAGCTCCTCTAGTCACTCCTGAGTCTGGAGCCAGGTGGGTTCAGAAGCTCAGACCACCCCCTGCCATGCTTTCCAGCCATCCTCTCTCCAGCTCTCTGGTCTCCATTGCTGCACAAGAAAAGGTTGCCCTCCAAACCTCAGTCAGGCTCCAGAGCCCTCTTTTTGACTGGGCTTCATCCTTGGCCCCTGTCTTTGGTCTCTGGAGGCCAGTTTTACTGACAATTCTAGTAATTTTCCATCCGCTGTCTCATCCTGCCAGTTGGTCATAAATCCCCACTTGTTCCTATTATATTCTGAACTGCATTCAGTCTCTCTTCCCCACTGCAATAGTCCACTCCATTGGCAATTGTTTGAATAAATGCTTTATGCCATTTTCACATGTCAGAATAATTTCTCTTTAACAGTTCCTAGACTACCCCCAAACTTACTCTCTGGAAATTACCATCTGATTTTGCTCACAGCCCAGGAAAGACACAGCTGAGCAAATCTGTCTCTGATCCTCGGAGAGTCTGTTGGGGAGATAGAGCTGGAGGAGCCTCTTCCAAGACAACTTCTTCACACCCACATCTGGTAGCCAGGCTTCCAGGCCTCTCCCTTGATACCTGGCATCTCGTCTCGAGGGCCCCTCCCTGTGCTTGGAGTAGTCTCACGGTTGTCAGATTTTATACATCCCAACAGAGGGACATTCTACAAAATACCTGACCAGTACTCTTCAAAACCATCAAGGTCATGAAAAGCAAGGAAAGATTAGGAAATTGTCACAGACCAAAGGAGGTTATGAAGACATGACACCGAAATGGAACATAGTCACCTAGATAGGCTTCTGGAACAGAAAAAGAGCAGTAGGAAAAAACTAGTGAAATCTCAGTAAAGTATATAGTTAAGTAGTAACACACTAATGTGACTCCCTCAGTTGCGACAGATGCGCCGTCGTCATGTAAGAAGTTAACAACAGGGGATGCTGAAGACGGGGATGGAAGTCTCTGGGCCATTTCTGCACCTCTTCCATCAACCCAAGACTATTCTGCAATCAAATGTTTTCTAAACAATTAGATGAGCTTCAGCTATAGCAGTATTAAGTCATTTACAGAAGACTAAGGAATGGAAAATTGAAAAAGTCTAAGCCTCACAACACCTGGATCCTGTACCTTCAAAAGGAGGGAAGATGACACAAATGGAATCAAAAGAGGATAACGATATTACTGGATGCTAATTACCTCAGATTTGTGACTTCGGATTTTCGAAATGATCAGTGACAGTACACGAAGTAATTAATTATGAAAGATTAGACTATGATTCAATTTAAATTTGGAGTTGCAGATTTTGCTTCTTTTGCTTCTGGGTAATCCCAATTGAATACATCTCTGAACTGTGAATTGCATTTGCAATGACACCAAAGGAATGTGAATCAGAATGTTCTCCTCCAGGAAGATGACTACGTTCAGAAGGGGATGGCCAATCAATCCCTCGTCCTCTCTCCTGCTTTCAGGCTACTGGATGAAACTCACCACAGGCAGCAACTCATCCTAGGTTATGGGAGCAGAAGAGGGGATTTAGTCTTAGAGCGTTAACTCCAACAGTGCTGGTGAAGATGATACTGGGGATGCTGGTCAGAGCAGTGGCATTTTCCCACAGCAGCTTCCCAGCGGAGATGGTACCCGGACGCCCATTTGGCCATGGCAACGGAGTTGCTGGCTTCCACTCATGCTGCCATTTGAGTGGCAGCTCAGTGGGGAACCCAGCTCAGCACAATGAAGGCCCTGCTCTTCAGGGCTAGCTCAGTCTTAAACATAGCTCTTTTCCCAGGCCTTCTGAGGAGAGGAGAGGCCAGGCCAAGAGCGCTGTGAAAGTGCCCCTTCTTTCCGCCATCCCACTATTTCATTTTCCATCCCTGTCTTTTTCAATGAGTAAGCATTCATACACCAACAGTGGTAATATCATGGTTTTGACAGTGTATTGGATTTTGTGTTCCTAAGAAAGGATTCATCGTGAGGACAAAGGTTCTTTTTATCACATTCTAGCACAGCACGCAAGGAGGAGACTGGCAGATAAAGGCTATATATGCAGCGAGGGGGTCAGATTTTATTTCAAGTGCACTGGGAAGTCATTGGAAGGTGCAGCCATTCAAAGACAGTGTGTGCTGGCGAACTCAAGAGACTTGCCTGGAATTGGGGGAAAGTTTATTGGCTCTGTCTTCTCCCTCATACATTTTAATGACATGTTAGGAAATTGAAGTCAAAAGAAACAATTTCCTAAATTCTTGATTTCCTGAAAGGTTTACCCTACAAGCAGCTATTTTTCATGGGATCCCACCCATGTAAGACAGAATCAAGGCTTAATTTGCAAATAGGATCTTGGCACTCTGGGCCATTATGCAGCAGTTTTTCATTTCATCAGTTAGTAAGTGCTGATTCAGTACTAGCAGTGTGCTAAGCACTGTGTTAAACACCGGGAATAACGATCAAGACTCAGCCCCTGCCTTTAAGACACTTACTGTTGGAGAGGGGCAAGAATGGGTACTGGTTGGGAATGACTCGTTCCAATTTCATCCAGCTTTTATACGTTTTATAAACTTACACCAAGTTAGACATCTACAGAATGATACCCAAATTTTCTCTGGTGTTGAGATCCTGCTTTTTATGTGTAAAATCTTCCTTCAATCATGTTTAAAGTCTGTGTGGTTTAAGAACAATGTCTTTGGTTGATGCTAGTGAATTTACCAAAGTCAACACCCATCCACTCAGATGCCTGCTCCAAACATATATGTACATACCACGCTGTCCTTCAATCATTTTGCCAAAGACTGGGAAAAACTTATGATGGCCTGAAGGCAGCAGCAGTCCACAGGCTAGCTGGTGTTTGGAGCCACTGGGCCAGAAGATGACCCTCCTAACAGAAACTATCTTTTTAACTAGGAGGAAAAAGAAAGTGTGATGGTGGAAGCAACAGAGTTTTGCACCCAATGTGTGTGCTGCTCTTTTCTTGGAAGCTGAAGCCTCTGATTTGCAGTGCCTGCTATAGTAAAAGGTAAGGACTGCTGAACTCATAGTCTTCTGACGCCTTTGCTTGGGAAGAGGGTGCCACCCCTTTTTCTTTCATTCATTTCATTGCCTCATAGGGTTCATCATTTCCAGAGATCAATTAACTCTTGACTTCTTTCTCCAAAAAGGAACACTTAAAGGTCTTAAATTATTCAACTTGTACCAATTGAAATTGACTCCTTGGGTAATTCTTTTTGCAAGCCACCCTTTACACAGCCCTAGAACAGTGTTGTATGTTCCTGTCCCCCCCAAACACACACACCTCTACTTTAGCTAAGTGGCTCTTAACTTTAAGATTTAGAACTGCTTCCTTAGCCTCCAAAGGTCTCTGTTAGGGGAGTGGTATGTGGCAGACTTCTTAGAACAAGGATAAAAACAAAACAAAACCACAAACAGTGGGGAATAATATTTTCTTAGTGAAGGCAACTCTGGTTTCACTTTGGAATTATGGCAAACTATTTGTTTCAGCCAGGTAAAGAATGCAACAATTTGCTGGTATAGAAGCAAGCTATCAATTTTTAGATATGTGTCTAGCATTCAGGCACTTTGCTGATTCTTTATCAAGTGAAATGGGTCTTTAATGGACTACCTGGCACTTTCTTAAGTAGACAATATTGATTGCAATTTTTTCCTCCTTTTAAATAATTATATATCTTATTTGTATTTGATATTTAGTTGTATTGCCCAGAACTTCCAGGTAATGGTGAATAATAGTAACAGCAGACATCCTTGAGGCTCCCCCACAATTTTAATAGAAATACTTCTAGGATTTCATATTTAAGTTAGCTGTTTTTCAGTAGAGTTATATATTCTATCCCAAACGTGCACCTTCAGAATATCTCTAGTGTTTTGAAGATTTTTCTTATCTCAATAGTACAAGAAGAGCCTCAAATTTTATAAATATCTTTTCAGCAGCTAACAAGATAAATTTTTTCCTTTTTAAGTTATTGATTTGGTTTATTAATATATTTTAATATAATTATTCTTGTATTTCTGTAATAAATCCTATATTATCATAATCTATTGTCCTTTAAATGTGCTGTCAAATTTAACTTATTAGTATTTTATGTAGGATTTTGCATCTGTCTTAAAAGGTGAGTCTGGGGGTGCCTGGGTGGGTCAGTTGAGTATCCGACTCTTGGTTTCCACTCAGGTCATGATCTCGTGGATCGTGCGAAAGAGCTGGATGGGGCTCTGTGTTGGGCGGTGAGTCTGCCTGCAGTTTCTTTCCTTCTGTCCCTCCTCCTATCACATGCACTCTCTCTCTCCAAGAAATAAATCTTTTTTTTTCCTTTTTTAAAAAAAGATTTTATTGATTTGACAGAGAGAGACACAGCAAGAAAGGGAACAGAAGCAGGAGGAGTGGGAGAGGGAGAAGCAGATTCCCTGCTGATCAGGGAGCCTGGTGAAGGACTCGATCCCAGGACCCTGGGATCATGATCTGAGCCGAAGGCAGACGCTTAACAGCTGAGCCACTCAGTTACCCCAAAGAAATAAATCTTTAAAAAAAAAAAAAAAGATAGAATCTGTTCTACAATTTTTTATTCCAGAATTTTGGGGAAATACATTTTTAACAAAATTTTTAAATTTACCTTTTATTATTGGTCTATTCAAGTTTCCCATTTTGGTCGTTAAAGATTTTTCTATTTATTAGCATTTACTGCTTTTAAATAATCTTTCAAAACTCCTCTATATTTATTCATCTCTTTCTTCATTCAACAAATAACGATTGACCCTGAATTTATAAATTTCTAAGATGTCTGCTAAGGAGACTTCACATTTAGGGATTTAATCACCGTGCCTGGTGCTGATGGAGCTATTGACACAGTCGTGAATGTGCCTTGAGAAGCCCTTTCCAATAAGAGCTTACATCCTAGTGGGGGAAACATAGATGAAGTAAACAGTTTAATTGCACTGACAAAAAGATGATAGGACAAGACCATGTGATGGACATGGGCAGGCATGCCAGCCTGGAATACAGTGGCCAGAGGCACTGCAGTTTCCTTCCCAGGTAAACTTGGGAAGCAGGTTTGCAAACGCCAAAAACCCACATTGTCAAGTCTCCAAAGTCAGAATAAGCATGGCAGGGTAAAGAGCAAAAAAAGGACAGGAAGAAAAGGCAGGCAGATAATGATAAAGGAGGCCAAAGAGGCAGGCACAGGTGAAATCACTCAGCCATTGCACAATGGGAAGATACTAGAGGGTTTTATGCATGACTGGGCATGATCCAATGTATCTTCAACAGATTTGTTTGGCTGTTATTCAGAGTGTTGGGGCAGGGAACAAGAGTGACAGCTGAAAGACTAGTTAGGGGGTTCGGTGGCTGCCCAGGCAAGAGGTGAAAGTGTTGCCATATCCCTTTTCTCAGTGTGTTCGAGTTGTCTTTTTCCCCTTGAGTATGTTCTGGAAGTTTGCCTATTTGATTGCTTTTGTCTAAGAAACAACTCTTGGGTTTCCTGACTTACTCTTCTGATGTTCTCTTGCTAATGATTCATTAATGGCGTTTTGACCTCTGTGATTATTTTCTTCTATTTTTCTTTTACTTCTTGTCTTTTTGCTTTTTCCTGATTCTTAGCTCATTTGTTTGTTGCTTTCTTTAAAATCAAAGACATTTAGAGATTTCAGTATATCCCATAAATCTGATAGGAAGCAAAATCTTAGTTTCATCAGACACTTTCCAGTTGGGGGATTAATGGCATCACATCAGTGGCCCAAATTTCACTAGGTCAAGGTTCCATGTAATCAATTGGTATTCTTTTTGAACACTGTCATCTTTGAGGAACTCCTTACCATATGAAACACAACCTGTCTATCCTATTTTAAATGGAAATGCCAGATACTTTCCCACCTCCTCTTGCATTAGGACATGGATACTAGACTCTAAATTAGAAGCCAGTGCCAGGAAGAACTGGTGACTGTGAGAGCCCCACAACCACACACAGTGACAGAGGAACTTATAGAAGCTGACAGCAGAAAAAGTTCCATGAAGGAGGGATGACTACACATAGTCGATATTCCTAGAAAGCTACGTAAGGGGAGCAATGAGAGCTGGCCATTGGAGGTGGCAATATGGAGGTTGGGGGTAGTTGGAAGCTCCAGTCACTCTTTCTGATGGCCCCTCAGTGAGTGAAGGCAGGCCAGAACCTGGGAGGAGGGAGGCATAAGGGAATGTTGGAGGTTTGAGGAAAGGTACCAAGTGGGCCCACACTGAAAGGGAGACCATTAGCTACTGTGGTTGGCATCGGTTTGAGATTTCTTGAGCATTTGAAACTCCCTCAACATTTCAGATTTTTTGTAGCAGTCAATCCTCATAGCACGTGTGTGTTTTTATTTCAGAGGATGTAAGAACCAAAGCAGGATAAACTGCATCGCACCCTAAAGCTGGTACTGAGGGAGAACCCCAGGTGACTAGAATGGTCTACGAGATGCCCAGGGTCTGCAGAGGGAAATGAGGATTGCTCAGACAGGCAGACTGAGTAGGCTGAGCAGTGGGTCACCCAACAAGGACCATACTCCTGACATTCCTAAGCAAAGCAGACCAATCTCCTAGATACAGACTTATCTTCCATGAGGAAATTGGACTTAATACATTTGGGAACTATTTGAATTTTACTGATGTGGACCTCCGGTATTTTTCTTCTCCCATATGTCCCTCTAATTGCTATAAAAACTAGTGAAGTCTATTTTACATACTTGCTTTTGCTTTTACTGAATAAAACATGTTTTTACTGAATAAAACATATCTCTTCCTTCCTAAGAACACATTTTTAGTGTTCCCCATCAGGGACTTCAACCTTTCTCTGTGATTTAAATGTTTATCTTTGAATGTACTCCTATTCTATGGGTGAGCCGAATAGAAGTCAAGTACATAAATATTTGAGATGGCTAAAAGCAAGCTCTCTCTGTCAAAACAACTGTACTTTACCATTGAAAGTGAATCCTAGAACTTAAAAGCCTTCCGTGTAGGCTGTATGCCTCGGACATCACCTCTAACCTTATCCTTTGGCTTTCCGATGACTGTCACTCTTAAAAGAGCGAGACATTTTCCTCTTGCACATTCCCTACAATGTCAAATCTCTATGACAGATACCTAGTTATGAGTTGAATCTAAAAAGTGAATGCCAGAGACTAGAATCCTAGATTAAACCTAGGGGTTTCACCACATTACTATTTATGAAAAGACATTTGACCCTCTTTCATTTTCATGTCAATGTGAACTGTGAGTTGTACACTATGAAAAAACAGACACAAAAAGTCCGTATTCCAAGAGTGAACTACTGTATTTGATTTTGGATGTGAAGCCACGCCATCAAGTGGGGATGTTTGCTGCATTTGAGCCCTGGGATAGGACTGTAAAAAATAATTCTTTAAATAGCTTATTCCCATCTATTTTCCAAACACACCAGTAAAATGGTTGTGGAGAACAACAGAACATTCTCTAGGTCAGATCTTGAGACCATAAATAAACAAGATGACAAAAACAGATAACTCAAATAAATAAGAAAAAATTCTTTAGAGGTTTAATTTAACATGACCCATATTAAATCAAGAGACAGAAGCCAGAAGAGATAGCCTTTCACAAGTAAATAAAGTGGCCAGAGGAGGATGAAGATGGTTTAATTTTAGAATCACACAGAAAATTTTATTCTCAGAAGTTTTTTTTCTTACCAAAATCAAAGATTCTTTTTGGGCGTATTTTCTTTAGTCTCTCTGTTACATTTCACATTGTGTATCATTCTCCTCTCCAAACCTTGCCCCCTCTTGACTTCCTGTAGTCACTCTTTCATTTGGCAAATCCCAGAGTGTCCACTCTACACTAAGCCCCTGGGTTATGTCACACACACAAGAACATCCCTGTTCTTGTGGAGCAGATATGTTCAAGGGAGCTACCTGAGAGTTTAAGAGGGCTATGCTGCAAATGGATGCAAATGGATAGGCACAAATGGGGGCACACAGAAGCCAATGTCTGCTCGCACCCACCCTCATCCTTGTTCCTCAGGCCTGCCAGGCAGCTCCTGCCTGTGGGCCTTTCTATCTGATGTCCAACTCCTTACCCCCTGCCCATCTTTGCTCCCATGCCACCTCCTCAGGGAGGCCTACCGTTATCACCGTTATCTCCTCCTCCTAAGTCCTATTTTTTTTTCATAACACTTACCACCAGTTTTTAACCATACAATACAAATTACTTTTTTTAAATTTAATTTTATTTGTTTCAAGTGTTCAGCGTTCATTGTTCATGCACCACACCCAATGCTCCATGCAATACATGCCTTCCTCAATACCCACCACCAGGCTCACCTAACACCCCACCGTCCTCCCCTCCAGAACCCTCAGTTTGTTTCTGAGAATCCACAGTCTCTCATGTTTCTTCTCCCCCTCCGATTTCCCCCAATTCACCCTTCCTTCCTTCTCCCAACGTCCTCCATGTTTTTCCTTATGCTCCACACATAAGTGAAACCATATGATAATTGACTCTGTCTGCTTGACTTATTTCACTCAGTATAATCTCTTCCAGTCCCATTCATGTTGATACAAAAGTTGAGTATTCATCCTTTCTGATGGAGGCATAATATTCTATTGTATATATGGGCCATATCTTCTTTATCCATTCGTCTGTTGAAGGGCATCTTGGCTCTTTCCACAGTTTGGTGATTGTGGCCATTGCTGCTATGAACATTGGGGTACATGTGGCCCTTCTTTTCACTACATCTGTATCTCTGGGGTAAATACCCAATAGTGCAATGGCAGGGTTATAGGGGAGCTCTATTTTTAATTTTTCGAGGAATCTCCACACTGTTTTCCAAAGTGGCTGCACCAACTTGCATTCCCACCAACAGTGTAAGAAAGTTCCCCTTTCTCCACATCCTCTCCAACATTTGTTGTTCACAGTCTTGTTGATTTTGGCCATCCTAACTGGTATAAGGTGGTATCTCAATGTGGTTTTGATTTGAATCTCCCGGATGGCTAAGGATGATGAACATTTTTTCATGTTACAAATTATTTCCAATGGTTATAGTTTATTGACTGCCTCCTTCCTCCCTAGCAGCTCCTTCTGAGTCTCCTCCAGTATCTCTTGTCCTACCTGTACTTTACATATTCCCTTGGGTGTCATACTTGGGTCTTTTCAACAATGATTTAGTGCCTGTGATATGTTAGATATGTGGACATTTAGGATACAAAGATGAAATAGGCCTTGGCTCCTGTCCTCAAGGAACTTATAATATACATGAGGCAGACATATAAGTATTTTCACTACACAGTGCTATGCTGAAGATATACATGGATTTTTCTGAATTGCTGGGGGATCACAGGTGAACCACTCCTGTTGGATCAGGAGTTCAAGGGTTCACTGGACTCAGAGGAAATTTGAAGGATGAGAAGTTAGCCAAGAAGAATGACAAGGGGGAGTAAGGACAAGGGCTACACTGGCAGAACCAATAAACTCCCCCAATTCCAGGCAGGTCTCAGGTCCCCAGCACATACCATCCTTGGATGGCTGTATTCTTCGATGACTTGCAGCACACTTGGAATAAAACCCAAGCACCTAACCTGTGTACTTGCCTCTCTGCCCTCCTCTCCCTCCTGTACTGCTCTCAAATGTGATCAAGGGACTTTATCATGAGTCACTTTCTTAGGAAGACAAATTTTAAATAGTAAACTATGATAATACAATTTTTAACACATGAACACTGTTTTAGTAAAATGAAACAAAACAAAAGAAAAAGCAAAACAGTGACATGACGGGAAGTTAAAACAATGGGATACAGGAAATAGGGGCACTTTCAGGACACTCTCAGTCATACCCTGCCCTCTCCTCTCAGTCTGGGGAAAAAGCTACATTTAACTGATATTCGACCCTCAATAGTTGTAGTGCCCTCTCCTTCCTGTATGCTCATGATTCACAAAACTCCTAAGCACAGACCTTTTTCCTGAGCTCCAGACTCTTGAATCCAACTTCCTAATAGGCATCTTTACCTGTGTTTCCCACAGTGCATTAAATTCTTCACACGGAAAGTAGAACCCATATTCTCCCTCATATACACCTGTTCTAAGAGCTTTATTTCTCTGCTTGGTTAATGACACTACCTTCCTTCTCAGTGATCCAAGAGACATCAGAAATCCCTCCTTCTTCTCCACCCCACACATTGAATTGGCCACCGAGATCTTTCCATTCTCACTCCTACAACCCTTTCCTCTCCTTCCCTACTTGACATC
Source organism: Nasua narica (assembly GCA_028533885.1). Lineage (NCBI taxonomy): Eukaryota > Metazoa > Chordata > Mammalia > Carnivora > Procyonidae > Nasua > Nasua narica. The sequence continues at coordinate 67,707,649 of CM052810.1, read as the reverse complement.
ATGGCAATTAATATTTTGCTTTGATCCTTTATCATCTTCACCTGAACTACTATAAAATCTTCCTCTTTGGTTACCTTCCGTCCCAGCCTGGGTGTCCCCCTTCCTGCCCTCATGCAGAGTTTGATTAGAACATGCTTAGGGCAGAAGGAATGAGGGAGCTGGGAGAGTGGTGGGAGCAAAAGCCAATATAAGGATGAGTGACTAAGATCACCTCTGTGGGTAGCTGGGGGTTGATCTCATTCAGAGATATAGACATATTTGCCCTCAGAATTATTCACTGAGGAGAGAACAGGAGAAACATGTAGCCACTGGCTCCCATTCCTCACCATGAGGCTCCTACACCTAGGAGCCAAGGTGAGGGGTTGTGGGGCCAGGTACCAAGGATATCTGACACGTGCCCTGTTGAACCCACCTTTCTTTAAAATGTCTTTCTAGAATATCTGGGGCACCTGGGTGGCTCAGTGGGTTAAGCCTCTGCCTTCTGCTCAGGTCATGATCTCAGGGTCCTGGGATCAAGCCCCACGTCGGGCTCTCTGCTCAGCAGGGAGCTTGCTTCCCCTTTTCCCTCTACCTGCCTCTCTGCCTACTTGTGATCTCTTTCTGTCAAATAAATAAATAAAATCTTTTAAAAAATTAAAAAAAAAGTCTTTCTAGAATATAAATCTTATTATCTAACCCCCCTACTTAAAATCCTCCAGTTAAGTGAGCTTACAATCTAGCACTCATACCCATTAGAACAGATTATACAGCCTGCATGATCAGGCCACCACACCCTTCCTGACATCCCCTCCCACCTACGCATTCCCACCAATGCCCTGGGCTCCAGCGATAGCAGAGGTTCCCCCTGGACTAGTCATGATTATTCTCTCTTCTCATTGTTCCACCTTAAATGTTGTTCTCTACCATCTAAACCCAACCCAACTACCGTCTGTCCTGTAGAACCTTCCTGATGCCTACCATGTAGCCCCTGGTTGGCCCACAAAGAAAGACCTAAAGCTCCCTCCTGTAACAGATAATTACAAGGAAATATTATAGGGGGAATAATGTACACACTTTGTAATTCCACCTGTCCTCTTGTTATACATGTCTGCCCCTCTTCCCCATTGTCTTGTGAGGCCCTTGAGGTCAAGGAACTACTTACTATGCCCTGTATAATTCTGT
>CM052810.1:67695685-67705988 GCA_028533885.1 Nasua narica | reverse complement strand
ATAATGAAAAGGTTTGAGACAATTGAAGAATTACCAAAATGTGACCCACAGACACAAAGTGAGCAAATGCTGTTGGTGCCAAGAGACTTACTTGATACTAGGTTACCATGGACCTTCAGTGTATAAAAAACACAGGATCTGCAAAACAATAAAGCAAAGTGCACTAAAGTGAGGTATGCCTGTATATCCCGTTGGTTCTGTGTCTCGGGAGAACCCTAACACTCATAGATTTTGGTACCAAGAGTGGCTCTAGGGGAACAGAGTTTTAGAGATGAGTTTTCTGAATTGGTTTTGGGGTTTTGGGAATTGGCATTTTAATCTGGTTAGGTTTAAAGATGCTAATGAATCTATTTCCAGTAGTGAAGAAAGCACTGATAGTCCATGGTATCAACCATCTATAGAAAAATATTAAATATCTGCATTAGATATTTAATTATCTAATAATTAAATTAGATAACTTAATTATTATCTAATTAATAATTATATAATATTATTTTATCTAATAAATTAGATAAAATTTATTAGATATTTTATCCTAATCTAAATATCTAGATTTTAGATAGATAAATCTAAAATTTATCTATCTAAAATAGATAGATATTAAAATATCTAATATTTTAATAGATATTAAAATCTATTTTAATATCTAGAAATTAGATATTAAAATTTCTAATAATTTTATTAGAAATTAATAAATTAATTCTAATTTATTAATTAGAATTAATTAATAAATCATAATTAATTAGAATTAATTAATTAAAATTTATCCTGATTAACCAATTATAAAAAGGAAGACACTAAATGACTCGGTAGATGATACTTTAGAACATTTTTGGAAAACTAAGGCATACAACAACATTGGTTGGTTGATTTTAATGTCACTGGACAAAGTGCTGAAAGAAAAGGATGAGCTACTTAATCCCCACTATACTACCACATGAATGCCTTCTAATAATTTTCTGATCAACATTCCCTTTCCTGTTGTGTTTCGTATCTCTTCTTTAATCCCTTCTCTAACTGCCACAGATATTCAGATCTTTCTTAAATAAAATCGTAAGATCTTAGAACTATAAGAAGACTTAGTGAGCATTGCCCTTTACGTTACACATGAGGAAAGTGAGAGGCTCTGCGGGGAAGAGTCTTGCTGGGGCTACAATGGCAGAGCGAGGACTAGGGCCTGCGTCTCCTGGCTCTTGGGTCAGTGCTCCTTCCACGCATAAGACTGCCTCTCTTCATTTATCAAGAAAACAAAAACACCTCCTTAGTAAGAAGGAGCTTTATGGAGTGATGAAGATGTTCTAAAACTGGGCTAAGGTTGGGGTTGTATAACTGTATAAATTTATTAAAAATCATTGCACACTTAAAATGATTGAATTTTAGAGTATGTAGATTATGCCTCAGCAAAGCTATTAAACAATGAAATCTTATCCTTAGGGAATAGAATTTGGTCAGAAGCAGGCTCTAGCACACAACAGACAGCAGTAAATTGCAGTTACTGCCTATTACTGTTTCCTCCTCCAGCTGAGGTCCCCATCCCTCCTTTAGTATTAGCCTTCCTGCTTGCTGTTACTAAAAGGTAAGCTTCTCAAGGGCAGGGACTTTTTATACCTCATTCCCTTCTATAGCTGCAGCTCCTAGAATAATCTTTGAATAATCTCTGGTACAGGGTAGACCTGTCAAATGTTTGCCAAATGGACAAATGAATGAAAAACACCCAAATATCTATTTTCTTATTATGCATTCTGTCTACTACACAGAATTTGGCTTCTTCCTCCAGGGAGGGTTTGACAACCAGCCCAAAGTCAACAGATACTTAGGGGTTTGGGGGCAGAGCTGTGATCAGCCAGGCTCCAAAGTCTATGCACTTAATCCCTTCTCTATACTGCCGTCCATAGCACTGAATAAATGTTAGCTGCTCTTATCATCAACTCTGCAAATAGCTAGTTGCCCTACGTCCCAAGAGATAACCAAATTGGCTTATATTTCTTCATTTAAGAGAGGGATGTGTAAATTTTTTTCTAAAGAATAAGAAGGGTTTTGGGATAGCAGAAAGAGTGTGGATTTGGGGATCAGAAAGGTAAAGTGTGACTCCAAATCATTAGCGGTCTGATAGTGGGCAACTATCATAGATAGTGGGCAACTAAATGCTCCAAGTTGGTCCCTTCACAAAATGTGGACTATGTCACCATCTTTGTGGGGTTATTGACAGACTTTAATGAAACAACGTGATGTACCCAGCATCCTACCTGGCATGCACTAGACACTCAGCTAATGCCAAGTGCTGGAAAGAAAAGAAACGAGGAAAAGCACTGAAGTGGGAAAAGCATCAAAGGAAAGGATAGTGAGAAGGCAGCATGAGTGAGGCAAAGGTAGGAAGAATAGGCAGGAGGAAGTGCTCAGCACATTTACATAAATTTAAAACACAATTTTCAAGGACAAGAATGACACCCATTAAACACTCTGAATGGGTTTGGGGGAGTAGAACATAAGTGACGTGAAAGGCAAACAGCTCAAGACAGGGACCCGTGTGAGCTGTGGCTGCAGTATACATGGCATCCAGACACCCATGGTCCTGCAGACTGCACTCTCATGTACACACACCTCCCTTGTACTCACACATGGGCACAGAAAGAGGGAAGAAAGGCCAACTTTTCTGCCCACTCAACTTTTGTTCCCAATCTCCCTGATGTTTTGTTCCCCTATCTACCAACTGCTCAAGAAATCTACCTCCTGCTGGATCCAGTGAGCCTAAAATCCTCAACAAATTCCCTTAGGCCCTCACCTGCCACAACTACTTAGCCACCAGACCTCCATCCCCCTCCACACATGCCAAGATTGCTTGCCAAGGACTTGTTTCTTAACAATCTGTCCAATGTCGGCTATTTCTAAAGAATACGTCATTAGATAAAGACTTCAGGATTGGTACCTTCCCACAGAACCACCTTCTAGAAGAGCATACTTTTGGATCTGCTAAGAACAGAGAGTAGAAAAGCTAAAACATCTGTCAAGCTCTGGAAAATTAAACTAATGAACAGATCTGGACAAGTGAGATCCCACTGTTTAGATTTTTACTGCCTAATATGGTAGGCACATGTGACTACTGAGCTTGTAAAATGTGGTGGGTTCAAGATGATATGTGTTGTAAATGTAAAATATACCAGATTTGGAAGACTTAGTGCAAAAAATATGTTAAATATCACATTCATAATTTTTGTATCAATTACTTGTTAAAATGATAATATTTTAGATGTATTGGGTTAAATAAAATATATCATTAAAATTAATTTCATCTGTTTCTTTTTACTTTTTTAAATGTGGCTCCTAGAAAATTTTAAAATTACACATATGGCTTGCATTACACCTATAGAAGAACATTTAAAATTTTTTTTAAGATTTATCTATTTAAAAAAAGATTTATCTATTTTAGAGAAAGAGAGAGAGCATGAACAGGGAGGAGCAGAAGAAGAGGGAGAGGAAGAGAATCTCAAGCAGACCCTGCTGAGTGCAGAGCCGCACGTGGGGCTCCACAGAGGTCTTGGTGCAGGGCTTACCTCAGGGCTTGGTCCCCCTACCCTGAGATCATGATCTGAGCCAAAATCAAGAGTCAGATACTTAACAAACTGAGACACTCAGGCTCTATAGAAGAGTATTATAGAAGAGTATTAATCTGGACTTTCCTCACAACTGTTTCTCATTCATGACTTTACTACAGGAACACTCTCTGATAATAACATTAAATGATCTGGTAACTTAAATAGCAGCTTCTCACTCACCGTTTCGTACCCATGTGTGCTATTCAATTTGTCTCCAACTTCATTTCCTTTACAATATTCTGTGTTTCAGATGGTTGAGTTTAGAATTTCTCATGTATTTTACATGATCCTTTTAGCAATGTTTATTAATTTAATTTTTGTATTTTTGGTAATCATATCAAAATAAAAATTTAAGATGAGTTGAAGGATAATGGCTGTTAATGCAGCTAAGAAATGCTTTTCTCTCTTCTTCCTTGAAGTGTCAGCTTTCAAGTGTCAGCTTTTCAAGTGGTCACTCTTGCTCTAGTTTTTCAACCTATACCCAAGCCAACACTAGCAAATGGCTGGGCCAAAGACACCATAAGAAAAGAAAACTAGAGATCAAAATGCCTTGTGAACATTGATGCAAAAATCCTCAACAAAATACTAGCAAACTGATTTCAACAGCATGGAAAAAAGATTATAGACCATGACCAAGTGGGATTTATTCTTGGAATGTAAAGATGGTTCAACATACGAATATCAATCAATGTAATACACAACATTAGCAAAAAGGGAAGAAAACCACATGTTCACCTTAATCGATGCAGAAAATTCGTTTGACAAAATTCACTGCTCTTTCATGATAAAAACACTCAACAAACTAGGAACAGAAGGAAATTTCCTCATTATGGTAAAGGCCATATATGAAAAACCCATAGCTAACACCATACTCAATGGTGAAAGATGGAAACCTTTTCTCCTAAGATCAAGAACAATAAAAGGATGCCTGTTTTCACCATTTCTATTCAACACAGTACTGGAAGTTCTAGCCAGAGCAATTAGGAAAGAAAAGAAACAAAAAGTATCCAAATAGGAAAGAAAGAAGTAAAATTATCTCTGTTCACAGATGACATCATCTTACATGTATAAAACCCTAAAGATTCTACATACACCCAAAATGGTTAGAGGTAATAAATGAATGTAGCCAAGTTGCAAGATGCGAAGTCAACAGACAAAAATCATTTGAATTTCTATATGCTAGTAATGAACAGCCTCAAGAGGAAATTAAGATGACTATTCCATTTGGGGTGCCTGTGTGGCTCAGTTGGTTAAGCGTCTGCCTTCAGTTCAGGTCATGATCCCAGGGTCCTGGGATCAAGCCACATCTGGCTCCCTGTTCAATGGAGAGTCTGCTTCTTCCTCTGCCACTACCCCTGCTCATATTCTCTCTCTGTCAAATAAGTAAATAATAATAAAAAAACAGTTCCATTCATAATAGTATCCAAAAGAACAAAATACTTAAGAATAAACTAAGGAGATGAAAGACTTATACATTGAAAACTATAAAATGCTGCTAAAAGAAATTAAAGAAAACTCAAATAAATGGAAAGACATCCCATGTTCATGGATCACAAGACTTACTACCATTAATATGTCAATATTATCAAAAGCAATCTATAGGTTCAATAAAATGCCCATTAAAAATCCCACAGTATTTTTTGCAGAAATAGACAAACATATCCAAAAATTCACATGAAATTTTAAGGGCTCCTAATAACCAAACAACCTTGAAAAAAGAACCAAGTTAGAGGACTCACATTCTGATTTCAAAAATTACTTCAACACTACAATAATCAAAACAGTGTTGTACTAGCATAAAGGCAAATATGTTGACTACTGGGATAAAATATAGAACCGAGGAACAAAGAAATAAACCATCACATATATGGTCACTAGAATTTCAATAAGAGTGCCAAGACTGTGCAATGGGGAAAAGACATTGTTTTTTTTAACAAACAATGCTGGGAAAACTGGGTATCCACCTGCAAAAGAATGAAGTTGGACCCTTATCTTACCATATACAAAAATTCACTCAAAATGGATCAAAATGAAAAATATGCTAAATGAAATATACCAGACACAACCGGACATAAACTGCATGATTATACTTACACGAAGTAATTAGAATAGTCAAATTTATAGAGACAGAAAGTAGAAGAATGGCTGCCAGGGGCACTGGGGAATTATTGATTAATGGGTACAGTTTCTGTTTGGGATGATTAGAGTTCTGCAAATGGACAGGGGTGATGATTTCACAACATTGTGAATGTATATAATGCTACTGAACTGTACATTTAAAAACAACTGAAATAATAAGCTCAATATTATGTGTATTTTACCACAATAATAATATAAAAAGAAGAAATGGTGGACTTCTGGGTTCCCAAGGGCTAACGGTAGCTACCTCTATTAGTTTGGGTTCCATAGAGAAACAGAACCAATAGGATATACACGGGGAAAGAAATTTATTATGAGGAATTGGCTCACATGACTGTGGAGGCTTAGAAGTCCCATGATCTGCCATCTGCAAACTGGAGACCCAAGGAAAGCCAGTGATGTAATTTAGTCTAGTCTGAAGGCCTGAGAATCGGGGAAACCCAATGGTGTAAACCCCAGTCCTAGGGCTGGAGAGGACCAGTGTCCTAGCTAAATCACTTAGGCAGAAGAAGAAGGAGGTATATTCTCTTTTCCTCCACATTTCATTCTACTTGGGCCCTCAATGGATGGGAGGATGCCCACCCTTATTGGGGAGGGCAACCTGCTTTACTGATTCCACCAATTCAAATGCTAATCTCAGAAACAACATCACAGAACACCCAGGATAGTGTTCAGCCAAATACCTGGGTATCCATGACCCAGTCAGGTTGACACATAAAACTAACACCACAAGCCTACCCACTTGTCAACTTAGCACTCATACACATCTCCTTAAACCATACTTAATCTCCAAATAAAGAAACAACTGGATCATAATGCTGCCTAACATGACACAACTCTACTGCATACAACTGAAAAAGCACTAACCCCTTCTCCCAAAAAGGAAATAAAACCCTTGAGTGATGTTTGCTCTTTTCCTTGATGTTCTGTCACTTAAATACTATGATATAAAATTAACAATACTTAGATACTATGATATAGTCAATACATTATATGTTATATAACAAGGAAATAAGACAGAAAAGAAAACAAAGATATTTGCTTCATATATATCCATACACAAATGTATTCATAACAAAATAAGAAGGAAATACTCATGACACTTATAGTCCTTAATGTATAACTGGTCACATGGTCATTTCTGGTATACCCACTACTTATTCTATAGTCCCTTTGCCTTCAGCCAGCACTCAGCTGGTCGTGGTTATTTATTTATTTATTTATTTATTTATTTATTTATTTATAAAGATTTTATTTATTTATTTGTCAGAGAGAGAGAGGGAGAGAGAGCACAAGCAGGCAGAGTGGCAGGCAGAGGCAGAGGGAGAAGCAGGCTCCCTGCCGAGCAAGGAGCCCGATGTGGGACTCGATCCCAGGACCCTGGGATCATGACCCAAGCCAGGGGCAGCAGCTTAACCAACTGAGCCACCCAGGTGTCCCTGGTTGTGGTTATTTATCTAGTGGAGTGACCCAAACCTATATTCCTGAAGGTTCTATGCCATTAGTAATTCTGACTGGGTTGGGTTGTTGTAGTTTTCCATTGACCTTCATCACAGGCCATGGTAATATAAAGAGATGCTCATGAGGATCTCCTGTATTCTAGACATACTCTTTTCGCAGTTGTGTAACAGTAGTCCAATTTCCTCTTGGTAGCCAGGATCAATCACTCAGCCAGCACAGTAACTCCCTTCTTTACTTATTCAGAGGCATGAGGAGCCCAAAGTGTCTGGCTGGCAGTCTTAACCTCCAGTTCAATGAAATCATTGGTGTGTCTCCTGGTGGAAGCACCCCTCCCTCTCAAACTAGACTATGCAGACCAGGGTGACCTGGGTGGTTCAGTTGGTTAAGCATCTGCCTTTAGCTCAGGTCATGATCCTCGAGTCCCACATCAGTCCCCTGCTCAGTGGGTTGCCTGCTTCTCCCTCTCCCTCTGCCACTCCCCCTGCTTGTGTACTCTTTCTCTCTCAAATAAATAAATAAAATATTATTTTTTAAAAAAGACTATGTAGATCAGCAGAGCATGATATCATGGGAATGAAAAGCAAAAACTTTGCTAGTGGGTCACTAGGAGTAATAGTGAGTATCCTCCTATTTCAATCCCTTAATTCCTAGAATCATGAATACTGGCTGTGGGAGAAAAAGCAACCTGATTTTCCACTGATTCAGAGCATATACAGCCTTCTGGAGAATCTTGTCCCAGCTCTGCAAGGTATTGGCACCTTGCTGGCACTGCGACTGAGTCTTCAAAGGGCCATTCCATTGTTTTATCAAGCTAGCTGTTTCGGGAGGGTAGGGAACATGACAAGACCAGTGAGCATAAACTTTTCTGTTTATACAGATCAAGTAAGAATTTAGTAGGTTTTCTATCTATTTCTACCTGTTTGACTTCTAGAAACACTAGTATCAACTAGCCAATGCCATAGGTCTTTATAAGTCAGACTATTCTGATTGCTGTTTTGAATCTGCTGTCCATCGCAGTAACCATACCCACCTTGCCTTTGGTGGTTAAGTGCAGCCACTTGACCCTTGCCACCCTTAGATCCATTACTTCCATTAGAACTGCCACATATTCATCAGTGTAACTGTAAAGATCAACAGGGAGGACTAATTAAGTCCCTCTTGGCCCCTACTTGCAGCAAAACTAAGAGAATTTTATAGATTTCAATTTAAATGTGACTGGGGAAATAAAGATCTCAGACCAGTAGAGTTGGTTCCAGTTTCCAAAGTACACACCAAATACTAAAGAGGTTTCAGTAGTGACAGTTAACATCAACTACAGTTCATTCCTATAGACAGAGGATCCCTCTCAAAGTGAAGAAATATTGACAGCATATCTGAAACTATAGTCAAAAAGAAGGGGCTTGGAACATATGTTGCGGTGATCTTAGGAAGATGTTACCTCTGGGGAAAGAAAGCATTTTGAAAGGTGGAGATACTGGGAATGAAGACGACAACTAAAGATCAGCCTTCTATTGAGACAAGATAATATAAATAGATATAAATAAATGTACAAAGGTACATTTATTAAAGAAACTGTACTTCACTACAGCAACAGAAGAGGAAGTTCTTGAACTAAGAAACCTCATAAGACATGCTAGTTCTTCCATTCTTCTTCATTGGATCACCTGCTACAACTGTTCCAAGAAGATTCTACACAAATACTTATGAAAACAAAAAATAAGCATCCATGTGAAGTTATTATAAAAGGAAAACAAAGATTAGAATGAAAACTTTTCAGTAAATGAAACCCCAAAGAGAAAGGCTACAAGTTAAGGCAAACTGTAGTACTACTAAAACATGCATTAAAATATAATTAAAAGAAGTGCTAAAAAAAAAAGTGCTGATAAGATAAACACTAATCACAGATTCAAAATCTCAGAATGGAAATGGACAAATGAAAAGATGTGAAACAAGAATTAATGAACTTGAAAAAGAAACTGAAGCAAAAGAAAACAATTCCAGAAACAAAGATGAAATTTTAAGTTTCCAAAAGTAGAATATGAATAACTAAAAACACAAAGCAGCAAAGAGGAAAAAAAAATGTAAAAAATTAAACAAATGAACAAAAATAGTAAAAAGAGAAACTGATAGATACAGAAAACTAAAAAGATCCAATACTTAGGAAATTTGAACCTCTGAAGAAGTAAAGTAAAACAATAAAACTAATATTTAAAAGACAATTCAAGAAAACTTTGCTGAAATAGAAGACCCGAATCTTTATGTAGAGCTGGGCCCTAGTGTACCTGGAAAAACTGACCTAGAGGAGGTAACTACAAGACAAAAGTTTATAAAAGGACTTGACTTTAAAAGGAAAAAAAAAAATGCACCGGACCTCCAGGGAAAGGACCAAGTCACTTATAAAGAGAAGAAACCTGGTTGGCATCAGACTTCTCAACAATAAATAAAGTAAGCAACATTTTCAAGAAACTCTGGGAAAGAAAGTGTGAGCAAAGGATTTTATATCCAACCATGCTACCCTTAAAGAATAAAATCTATAGAAAATATTTGAAACACACAAGAACTATAGAAAGATTGTCCCTGCAAGCCCTCTTGAAGAATCTTCTAGGGGATAAGCTTCACTGGGGAAACTTTGGCAAAAGACTGGTGTTGAGCATCTAAGATATTTAGTGAAAAATTCTGGAGTACAACAAAACTGAGGATAAAGGTGGAAGGATATTTTGGTAATGTAATATGCTCTGACAAAGTGGAAATAAAACACAGCTGAACAAGGTTGGAGAAGTGAGAGAGAAAGGGAAGAGTAGAGTCAGCTCATTGATTGACACATAAGTGACAGATGAGAGCCAAGGATTATTACATATAGAGGACAATCAAAAATCAGAAATTTGGGCACCTGGGTGGCTCAGTTGGTGGAGCGACTGCCTTCGGCTCAGGTCATGATCCTTGAGTTCCGGGATCAAGTCCCACATCGGGCTCCCAGCTCCATGGGGAGTCTGCTTCTTCCTCTAACCTTCTCTCCTTTCATGCTCTCTCTCACTTTCTCTGTCTCTCAAATGAATAAATAAAATCTTTTAAAAAAATCAGAAATCTAAGTAAGGCAAAAAATGAGCTGG
>CM052810.1:67632921-67695585 GCA_028533885.1 Nasua narica | reverse complement strand
TATTCAATGGAATACTATGCAGCCATCAAGAGAAACGAAATCTTGCCATTTGCAACGACGTGGATGGAACTAGAGGGTATTATGCTAAGCGAAATAAGTCAGTCAGAGAAAGACAATTATCACATGATCGCTCTGATATGAAGAATTTGAGAGGCAGGGCAGGGGGTTATGGGGTGGGTGGGGAAGAGAAATGAAACAAGATGGGATGGGGAAGGAGACAAACCATAAGAGACTCCTAAACTCACGAAACAAACTAAGGGTTGCTGGGAGGTGGGGTGGGGATAGGGATATGGACATTGGGGAGGGTATGTGCTATGGCAAATGCTGTGAAATGTGTAAGCCTGATGATTCACAGACCTGTACCCTGGGGTAAATAATACATTATATGTTAATAAAAAAAAAAAAAGGCAACCACTTGAATACCAGTCCAAATATGTAATTACTAAAAGAAATGTTTACAAATTATATATTTTTTAAATTTAAAAATTGAAATTTATTTGTTGTACTTTCCCCCTACCCAACCAAAAAAAAAAAAAAAAAGCTATAATGATAACTAGGAAAGTATAGCAACAAATCATTGATTTTTTGCAACCAATTCAAACTTGTCTGGACAAACCATAAGAGACTCCTAAACTCACCAAACAAACTAAGGGGGGCTGGAGGGTAGTGGTAGGGATAGGGTGGCTGGGTTATGGATATTGGGGAGGGTATTTGCTATGGTAAGTGCTGTGAAATGTGTAAGCCTGACGATTCACAGACATGTACCCTGAGGCAAATAATACATTATGTTAATAAAAAAATAAGAATTTCATTTATCTCTGAATAATTATTCTTTTTCATAGTTTTGCTACTGTGAAAAAATAACAAGCTTCACTGGTTACATGAGACTTTTTTTTTTAAATATTTTATTTATTCATTTGAGAGAGAGAGAGAGAGCATGAATCAGGAGAAGGTCAGAGGGAGAAGCAGACTCCCAGCAGAGCTGGGAGTCCGATGTGGGACTCGATCCCGGGACTCTGGGATCATGACCTGAGCCAAAGGCAGTCGCTCAACCAACTGAGCCACCCAGGCGCCCCATACATGAGACTATTGACAAAAAGATTACCAAGTAAATATTTGTGCTATAAAAGATATCAGTGCTTAAACACAAAGGAATAAATTCTGGTACAAATATATTTTAAATTAAAAGAAGTCTACACAGTAAAAAGATACAGTAAATATAGAAAGTTGCAGTAAATGTACACACAATAAAGTAAGAAATTATGGCAATACTAACACCAAAGATGAGTCCATGTTAATATAAATAAATGAACAACTTGAAAATCTGATGAGAAAAAGGATCATTTACATATGCTAAAAATACTTTTCCACAAAATACTAATATAATTAGTTTTAAAGAGAAAAAGTAATTTCACACTGAAGAAACCTGGGACATACCACTTTTAAATTATTTATTTATTTTTTAGAGGGAGAGTGGGGGGGCAGAGGAAGAGAATTTTTTTTTTTAGATTTTATTTATTTATTTAGAGAGTGAGAGCAAGTGAGGGAGGGCAAAGAGAGAGGGAGAGAGAATCCGAAGCAGACTCCACACCCAGAATGGAGCCCAGTGTAGGGCTCGATCTCACAACCCTGAGATTATGACCTGAGCCGAAACCAAGAGGCAAAGGCTCAAATGACTGAGCTACCCTGGTGCCCTGGGACATACCACTTTAATCAAGGGATAATAATGAATATCAGTGGCAGAAGAAACTGATTTAACCTGATAGTACAAAATAACTCATGAAATTCAAGGAAACACTGAGAAACTGTTTAAACTGATTGAAGAAGCTAAAGAGACTGGAGAACCAAATTCAACATGTGGATTCAACAGCTAGATTGTCTTTTCAAATAAAGATAATTTTGGGGACAGCTGGAAAATTTGAACAAGGGTCTGAGGATTATAGAGTGGTTAACTTTCTGGTTTTGATGGCTGCATTGTGGTTATATGAAAATGTCTTTGTAGGGAAAATACACTCAGTGCCTAAAGGAGATAAGACAACATGTTGGCATCTTACTATCAAAGGGGTTCAGGAAAAAAGTTCCTTCTGTACTTGCAATTTTCCTGACTAGCTGAGATTGTTTCAAAATAAAAAATAAGAATAATAAAACCTTGAGAAAGAAAAGTGACAAGGCAGGGTTAGCTTTACCATATAGCCTTGATAAATATAGCTGTATGGCTTTGGTACATGAATAGAACCAAACTCTAAAGAAGAAAATCCAGAAGTACATAAACATGATTTCTCAAATCACTGACAAGATGAATTTACTAATAAATGACTGAAACAACCAGATAGCCATTTGGAAAAAGATAAATTTGATCCATATTTGTTCTTATATACCAGAACAAACTCCAAATCAATCAGAGTCAAGTGGGGAAAAAAAAACCATATACATAAGAACCAAAAAAGAACATGGGTGATTTCTTTTATAGCTTAGAATTATAAACTAACTATAACTAACTATATAACTATAGTTATGAATTAGAAACTAACTATAACTCAAAACAAGAAGCAATGTAAGATTAATAGAATTCCACCTCCAAAATATGAAACTCTCTTTCATGGCAAAAAGCACCAGAAGCAAATGACAAACAAGGAGAATATATTTGGTGCATTACATCATGGAGAGTTAGTCTCCCTAAAATATAAAAAGCTGTTAAGACAAAATAGAACCTGTTCAGAAAAAAAATTGGGCAAAAGACATGAACACATAATTCACAGAGAAGTGCAAATCCTGAAAACAAATTATCTCAGCCTTAAATATATGAAAGAGAAAAAATATATTGATGCTTTATCCATCAACCAACAGTATTTTTACCATTCCTATCTATCTATACACACACACACACACACACACACATTGAACTATTTGAGTAAAATGTCATGTCTGAAATCTGTTTTAATATATGCTAACAACAAAAAATGGTAGCGTATCAATCAAATGTGATTAGCAAACTGCCATTAATAATTGATTCTAGAGAGATGCATGAAGGTCATTGTACTACTCTTATTTCTAACTTTTGGACATCTGCATAATAAAAAGTTAAAAAAAGGAATGACTTGAATTAACTAGTTTAAGAAAAAAATCTATACAATGAAGTATTATGCAGCCATAAGCAAGCAATGAGGAAGCTCTATTTGTAATGATATGAAGTAATCTCCAAGATTAAGCAAAAAAAAAAAAGCAAGATATACAATAGTATATGTAGTATCCTTTGTTCAAGGAAAAAGGGGAAAAAAGAAAAAAGAAAAAAGAGTATGGGGCGCCTGGGTGGCTCAGTCATTAAGCATCTATCTTCGACTCAGGTCATGATCCCAGAGTCCTTGGATCGAGCCCTGTATCGGGCTCCCTACTCGGCAGGAAGCCTACTTCTCCCTTTCCCACTCCCCTTGCTTGTGTTCCCTCTCTCGCTGTCAAGTAAATAAAAATCCTTAAAAAAAAAAGGGAAATATATACACACACATACACCCATGAGTACGCACATATATTTACAAAAAGAAACACTGGAAGGGTAACGGAAATCAATAAAAGTGGCTACCTATGGTGGGAAGGATGGAAGAGTTGTGGAAAAAACAAGGTGGAAGGGAAGGTAATGAAAGCAAGACTTCTGCATATACCTTTTAATATAAACTTGAATTTTTGAACTGTGTTTTACCTATTTAAAAATTCACTATATCAAAAAAGAAAATTAGCAAATCCTAAATTTGAAAACAAATTATCTCAGTTGTATTTCAAATTAGTACAGGCATACCTTGTTTTATTGCACTTCATAGATACTGCATTTGTTGTTGTTGTTGTTACAAATTGAAGGTATGTGGCGACCCTATATCGAGTAAGTCTATTGGGGCCATTTATCCAACAGCATTTGTTTCCTTCATATCTCTGTGTTGCATCTTGGTAATTCTTGCAATGTTTCAAACTTTTTCATTATTATTATATGTTATGGTGAGTTGTGATCAGTGATTATGACGCACTGAAAGCTCAGAGGATGGTGAGCATTTTTAGTTAAAAAGTATTATTAAAGTATGTACATTGTGGTTTTTGGGCATAATTCTGTTACACACTTAATAGACTATAGTCTAGTGTAAAAATAACTTTTATATGCACTTGAAAACAAAACATTCATTTGACTCTTTATTGTGATATTCACCTTATTGCAGTGGTCTGGAATCAAACCCCAGTATCTCTGAGGTATGCCTGTAATACATACAGAGAAATTATTTCAAGTGACTTCTGAATACAGTATTTTGTACATCCTTGATAGGATATATATAAGGATAAAGAGAACTGCAAGGAAACCTTAAATTTTACTCAGTATTCCTAATAGTAGTAGTAGTATTAGTATTAATTTTCAAACTATATTTTGAATATTGTATAAAGCAAAAAAAGTCAATTTACACATGCTATTAGAAACTAAGATTTTTATTTTTTTATGTATTTTTTTTAAAGGGAGAGGAGGGGCAGAGAGAGAGGGAAAGAGAATCTTTATAAGTAGACTCCACACCCAGCACAGAGCCCAATGTGGGGCTCAATCTCACAACCCTAGGATCATGACCTGAGCTGAAGAGTCAGACACTTAACCGACTGAGCCACACAGGCACCCCGAGAAATTAAGATTTTTAGTATAAGGGAAATAGAGATACACATCAAAGAAGAAAACACTGTAGTAATAATAACTTGAATTAATATTGTTTAAACACATTATTTTTAAAAATACATTTTCTGGCTCTATCCATTGAAAGGGCCTGGAAGCAATGATGCTCCAGTAGCTATGAGCACATCTAATGTCCAGAGTTTGGTTTTAAATTTCATTCCACAATAATAGGAACAAAGGTTCCATCAAGAAATGGCTGATTCCAAAACTGGAGTAAAGAAAGCACAAGATGAGCCTGAGACATCTACTCATGTCAGAAACCAAAAATGTGCTCAAAACTAACTATACACGAAAAGGATATGAAAGGACCTTGGAGCTCTTCTAGACAGACTTCGGACCGTTTAAGCAAAAAGAGCATTTACTATAATTGATTATAAAAATACACATCCCTACAGAGAGAAAACTTGTGTTTGGAGGTGACCATTACAATGGTTTATTCTGAATACTAGTGATTAAAGGGGAAGATTAAAACTTTTTTTTTTTTTAATTCCTGCTGGGATTTTGGGTTTTTTTATTTTTTATTTATTTATTTTTTAAAAGATTTTATTTATTTGTCAGAGAGAGAGAGAGGGAGAGAGAGCACAAGCAGGCAGAGTGGCAGGCAGAGGCAGAGGGAGAAGCAGGCTCCCCGCTGAGCCAGGAGCCCAATGTGGGACTCGATCCCAGGACCCTGGGATCACGACCTGAGCCAAAGGCAGCAGCTTAACCAACTGAGCCACCCAGGCGTCCTGAAGATTAAAACTTTTATCACACCTTTTTTTCAGAGGAATTTTCCAATTTGATGAATGAAAGCACTTCTTTAAAGAATACCATCAAATAAATGTAAAACAAAAGACAAGTTAGAAAATCACTATTATGGAACACCTAATAAAATAACTGATTCAGGCAAATATTATAAATGGGCATGTTGGTAGGAAATGGGATATTCATTTTGATGTCAAAATAACACCTGGCAGAGCATTTGCTAAGTGCAAAGGGGGAAAAATGTACCTTTATAAGGAGAGATCAACCAAGCAAACCAACTTATCATCAAAATAGTGGAACAGCCTGATATTATACCTGCCTGAGTAATTCAATATGAAGTGCAAAGCATCTTTCCTAAAATACTTGATCTGAATCGCATGTAATGCCTACTTTACAGGAGGTACAGCAGATAGAGGAACAAGTTAAACTACACCATGAGGAAACAACTGGGCAAATGCAGGAAGTGGTAAGATAGTCTATAGCTGATCTGGTTCAAGACACCAGTGCAAAGGAAGGTGAGGGGACTGTTGAAGATGAGACCAAAGAACTACGAGCAAATGCCATGCACTTAACTGGATAGGAGTGCAAAAATAAGGAAAAGGCCATCTGGAGTCAACGAAAGACTGGATTTTAGATGAAATCAGTGGATTATTAACTTCTTAGGTGTGCTAATGATTTCATCATTCAAGATGAACTAGGTTATGCTACAGTAACAAAAAGTCCAAATTCTCAGTGGCCTAAAACAAAGGTTTATTTCTCACCCCTGTTGTGTAGCAGTTTTGTAAGTATTTTGCCCCCAAGCTACTGCTCTTTATACAAGAGTAACTGTGCATTTCCTTTAAGAACAAGAGAGATGCTTACTGATTGGGGGTAGATGGTTTAGAGTATGATTCTCCTACCATTCTGCAATAGAATCTCCAAAATATTGTTAAATGCAAAAGCTTCTGGAAGTTGCTTTCAGCTACACATTCCACTATTTTACAAAAGTTGCTGTGCAAAGGGTATTTTACTTGCTTACAAATAACTAGAGTAGCACTAATGTGTTTATACAAATGGCAGAATTTAGTGTTTTATTTTCTTAGAAGTATAATAGTATATATCCTATTCTTCAGATATTCAATGATTTTAGATTACAGTTGGTTTTTTTCTAGAGACAGATTTCTAAAGCTTATATATATTTTTAAAAATGGGTTCTACATTTTAAGTAACCAAAACACGTTAATGCCATTTGGACTACTGCATGGAAAAGCCAACAAAACAGCTAAAACTTGGCCAGTAAAAATGGATCGATATCACTACTCTACCAAGTCTGCAACTGCTCTCAATAGTTTTATAAATGAACAGACTTTCATCCAACTTAGAATGTCAACTGAAAATTTTCAGTACTTTCAAGCTGACCTGAAAAAAAAAAAAAAGGGTGGGGGGTCAGAAAAGGCTATTTGAATGGTCAAAATGCAGAACGCTGGTAACACTGAACACTGGTGAGGATGTGGAATAACAGGAGCTCTCATTCACTGCTGGTGGGAAATGGTGCAACTACTTTGGAAGACAGTTTGGCAGTTTCTTACAAAATTAAACATGCTCTTACTATATGCAACCCAGTAATTACACTCCTCGGTATCTACCCAAAGGAGCTGAAAACTTCTATCCACACAAAAACCCGCACATGGATGTTTAAAGCCAACTTTATTCACAATTGCTGTTAACTTGGAAGCAAGCCAGGTGTCCTACAATAGGTGAATGAATAAACTATGGTACATCCAGACAATGGAGTATTATTCAGTACTAAAAAATGAGTGAGCTATCAGGACATGAAAAAACATAGAAGAACCTGAAATGCATTTATTAAGTGAAAGACATGAATCTGAAAGGCCACATACTATATGATCCCTACTATTTGACACTCTAGAAATGGTAAAACTATGGAGACAATAGAAAGATCAGTGGTTGCCAGGGGTTGGGGGATAGGGAGGGATTAATAGGCAGAGCACAGTGGATGTTTTGGGCCATACTATAAAGGTCATTATACAGTTGTCTAAAACCCACAGAATATACAATACCAAGAATGAACCCTAAGGTAAACTATGGACTTGGGGAGATTATGATACATTAGTACAGGTTCATCAATTATATTATAACAAATGTACCACTCTGGTGGAATATATAAAAAATTTCTGGACCTTTTTCTCAATTTTGCTGTGAACCTAAAACTTCTCTTAAAAAAGAGAGTCTTTAAAGAAAAAAGGGGGGGATTTTCTGATACTACCCCCTGCCCTGCTACTCTTCCAAGTTAAGAGAACTTAAACAATAACAAAAAAGACTTCCCTCCAACTTTATTTAGTTAAGATTCCCTGAGCTACTTCTGGGCTAGCTAACTTTTCAAAACACTCCCATATAAACTCTTTCCTGCACATCATTTTCATCTTCACATTTATCTCCTGATCTGCCTTGGTGAGACATTTTACCCTGAATGTATATACTTACTGGACACTGCCTTCCACCAAAATTAAGTGACATTATCAGCTATATCTGCTGAACCTTTTAGCTCACTATACCTACTTTAATATTTTGGAAATTATTTTTATATATGTTATTACTTATCAACATCAACCTTTTGGAAAATGACTTGCTCAAACCTTGTAGTGTTATGATTAGTATAGTGTGCAGGTCCAATCATCTAAATGAGGAAAGAAAAAACCAATCACAACTTGATCCCATTTGTTTTTTCCCAAAAGAAAAACATCCAAAGTAAAATATGAACATTTAATTACCTTTAAATAATATGTAATAATTTACATGCTATACATTCCCAAACACACTGAACATAAATTTTATAAGACATATACATAATCTGCTTTTTGCCAACATATACCCTGTAGGTCACTTAAGATGTTAACTGATTTCTCAGTCCATGTGTGAGCATATAAACACACATATATATGCCTGAAGTTGAAGACAATAAACAAAAAACCACTTAAATATAAGAAGTCTGCCATGGAAGATTCTAAAACCATAATCAGTAACTGGAACCAAATAACAAGGCACAAAAGTTTCCCTTTGTGGTCACAAAGATTAAGATTCCTGTCCCAGTGCTTAGGTATGGAAATAGGCTTGGCTAAATCACAAACTATATTTTATAGTACATTTCTGTTACTGTTTAAAAAGGAGTATTTTTCTTATTACATAATGCATTACACAAAAGCGTTGGAAAAATAAACAGGATTAGATAAGTTCTCATACAATAAAGCTTTTCTTTCCATTTGAAAAAGATATTTATGCTCAAAACTAATATAATATGTATAAGTACAGTAAAGAGAAGCATTAGGGATTCTATCCAGGTTTCCTACTACCACTGAATCATACCTCTTGCCAGTCATGTTACTTAAACCTTCAATTTGGAAGCCAGATGGGTGATACCATTAATTGCATGTGAATTGGGTTGGGTTTTTTTTTTTTTTTTTGCTTTTTTTTGTTATTTAAAGATATGTGACTAGCACACAGAACAGTTAATTTAACATGGCAAAATGAAACTTTTCCTAGCATTTAAGTTGTTTTTGCTAAACACTAACTTTGTACTAGGCTATCCTTAATTTTCCTTTTTTATTCCTATGTTAACGGAGAAGAAAAAAATGTTCCACATAGAAATGGCTGCTTTAAAATTCATGCAACCAAGCAAAATCTAAACTATCGGTGCTTCCCTTTTTTTAACCCCCAAATTTGGGGGACACTGAGTTTGTTCTAGGAAGAGCAACTCACTGAGAGATAAAACAGTATGTATGTGTATATATATATATATATACACACACACACACTCTTCATTGTGTCTAAGAACAAGTTTTAGAGTCTTCGCTTCTTAAAGTTACACAGTTATCCAAGGAATAAAGCCAACCACAGCCACAAAGTAAGAATCAAAAGAATGCAGTAATCCATACATAAAAAAGTCAAATATGTTTGTACATATTCAAGAAATCAATAATCTAAGCTGTAAATAATGTCATCAAATGTAGCACTGCACAAACTGTACTCAGAATAAAACCTTCGGTTTCATTAATTTTGAATATGGACGTGGGAGTAGCTGACCATGAATTTAACGCTGTGCGTGCACATCTGTTTATACGGGAGTGTTATAGCGTGTGGCCCCCACAGTAATGACCCTGCAATTCTTTACAAATAAAACCAGGCTGACCAAAAGAAAAAAAAAAAAACCCCAGAAAACAAAACCTGCTCTTGGCTATAAAACTTAAGAGTAAAGGATAAACCGAGATTTTAAGGCTTGCTTAGAGTATTTTTCATGGCACTTCAACATCAAAGATCACTAATAGGCAAAAAAATACATCACTAATGTAAATATCCATAGTTACAGAATTATATAATCAAAAATACATGCCATGTCAATTATTAAGTAAGGGAGAACTTTGTCAAGTTTTGTTTCCTGGCAATTAAATTATAGTTAAGGAAGGTTATTCATGTTTGGCTGTAAGTAACATATAAATCATACAGAAATGTCAATTCACTAGTATACAGTACAAATTGTGTTTTGAATAAATCTGCCACCACCACTCGTTTCTTAAAGAACTGAAAGTCGTTCCCTGCTGGAAATGCAATTAAACTGACTTATTTCTCTCACAAGAGCAGTTACTATCCTTTCAACTATTAAACTCTAAGATCATTATTTGACAAATTCCTTTTGGTCATGTGTACAAATCATTCTCACAAGAATCCACTTCATGCACTACAGTCAGTCCAGAAAATACAGCTCTAACAGGTCATTCTGGCCACACCATACTCTAAGCTGACCACACCAGGTTCCGACTTGGAAAACTCTTCCGCGTATTCACTGTAACGATTATCTGCTGGGTTGCTGCCCTCTATAGTTCGAAGAGCATGATTCACAGGCAACAGAGTTTGCTCCTTAAAACACAAGGAAGTTTTGAGGGTAGGTGATTCAGGATGAACTGAATGTAACAATTCCTTGGTGAGAATTCCATCTGTTGGCTTATTTTTACGTTGCTTAATTTTCTAGAACAAATCCAAATTTGAAAAAAATTACTAATTACACACACTACATGTTCAACATAGCTTCGATGAAAGAAGAAACTTTTGTAAATGTTCTCTTTAGGAATACAAAGTTAAATCTCAAAAAAATGAATAAAATCTACTGCAGAAGAGTAAGATGGCTGAGAATCCTAATTGTTTACAACTTTTACAGTGGAAAATGGTTATTACGCTTGACTGCAAAAGATCATTAAGTCTTGATATTTGAAAAAGGCAGATTACCTAGGAGGTATAAAAAGAAAATATTTTATAATAAAAGAAATGTGTATGAGACTCCACCTTGAATCATAACTGTATAATATAACAAACACATGCTTATTTACCTAAAGAGCTTTCTTACATAGTTTCCCTACAATGATTTGTTAGGTGAAAGTAACCAGCTTTAGAACACAACAGAATTTTTTTATATTTTTGAAGTTTTAATTTTTTTTTAAGATTTACTTATATATTTTTGAGAGAGAGAGCAGGAGAGGGGCACAGGGAGAGATACAGAATCTCAAGCAGACTCCCCCTTGAACACAGAGCCCAACTCAGGGCTTGATCTCATGACTGAGATCATGACCTGAACTGAAACCGAAAGTTGGACGCTCAACTGACTGAGCCACCTAGGCGGCCTAACAGAATTTTTTTTCAAAGAAAACACAAGATTTTAAAAGTATTCTTTGGCAGAGTATCATGCTCTCCAAATCCTTGGACTGATTTCCGACCATTCTGCTTATATTTACCTATGTCTTGGATTTGTCTCTCTTTATACACCCTCCTATGGTTTCCTCAAGCAGTCATTAATTACCTCCTTACCTGAGAGATGACTAAGGAACAGTCCTGCTTGAGAGGCAGACACAACAGTCTGAGTTATACAACTGTCTAGGATCTTAAAGTATGTACTCACTGATCCTTTTTGCTTATATGTGATGACAGAGAAAAGATGATAAAGTCTTACGGTGGAGAGAAACTTTTTAAACAAGATACAAAAGAAGGCATAAGACAAAGACTGGTCAATTTGACTGCATTAAAATTCAAAACATCTATACAAAACATACCTTAAAATGGAAAAGATAACAGACTGAACAAAGCCACTTGTGATATATATGTATGTATATACATATATATATATGTATGAGAATTAATGTCTGGTATGTAAAGAACTCTTACAGATCAATAAGGAAAAGGCAAATATCCCAAGAGAAAAATGAGTGGAGGTTTGAACAGGCCATTCAGAGAACAGAAAAAATGAAATGGCCCACAAATACATGAAAAGTCATTCAACTTCCTTTGTTATCATGGAAATCCAAAACTGAAAACAAGTTAAATGTTCTGCAGTAGCTGAATGGAGAGACTGTGATATATGCATATAAGAAAATGTTATACCGTAGTTATTAACAAAACACATGAATTAAAGCTACACGTATCAACATGGATAAATTTCAAAACAATGTAGAGTAAAATGAAGCATGACAGTATAACCTATAACCATCTTTATATAGTTTCAAAACATGCAGTTTCTTAAGCTGGGTGAAGGGTACATGGACATTCATGTTTCTGTTGCTCTTTTATACCTCATAAAATATATTCTTTTGTACTTCTTCAATATAAAATAATTTCAAATCACACAAAACAGTATTATAAATTGTGGATAAAAACATATATAGCAGAAGTACAAAAATATGCACAGGAACAATTAACACCAAATTCAGCCCAAAGTAGATGGGGAGGGCTAAAGAGGAGTAAATTTCTTCAAATATATTTCATTTCTTAAAACAAAAACATGAAAGATCTGAAGCGACTATGATAAATGTTAAAATCTCACAAAGCTAGTGGTAGATTCAGTATTTATTATGTTCATATCTCTACTTTTCTATATATAGTTGACCCCTGAACAACACAGGGGTCGGAGGAACCAACCCCCTGGGGCAATCAAAAATCCACATATAACTTTTGACTTCCCCCAAAATGTAACTAATAGTCTACTGTTGACTGGAAACTTTACTAATAGCATAAACAGTCAATTGACACATATTTTGTAAGTTGTATGTATTAATACTGTATTCTCATAAAAAAGTAAGCTAGAGAAAAAAAAATGTTACTAAGAAAACCACAGGAGAAAATACATTTACAGTACTGTACTATATTTATCAAAAAAAATCCACTTGTAAGTGGACCTATGCAGTTCAAACCTATGTTGTTTCAAGGGTCAACTGTACTTCAAATACTTCAATGTTAAAATTCAGGGAAAGTAATTCAAACTAACCTACTGAAAGTAGAGGAGATCTGATTTTGAAACAGTCATGTACTTATGAGGTTTTATATATATGAACTTACACTGAGAACATAAATACACTAATTTAATATTCCAAATATATTACATTAGACACTTCAGAATACTTACAGATTCTAAGTCTTTCATATCTTTCTCTAACTGTTCATTTTGCTCATTCATATTCATAATTATATTAAATATGGACTGTCTAGGATGCAGTGTTCGATCAAATTGGTGGTACATGTTTCTCCAAAACCTTTATGACAAAAACAAAAAACAACTCAATAAATCGTGTTTGAAAAAAATCAAGTATAAATACCTCAATAATGCCAACTTACTTAAAATTGAAAGATACTGTATTTGGCTCCAAAACTGCAAATTTCGGAGATTTGGAACTGTAGAGAGGATTTAAGTACTTCTTTTGGTCATCCAGGAGAAATGGCCACAGGGAATAAGTCTTTTCCTTTAACCTTAAAGTAATAAGAAAAACAAAGATCTTTCCCACAGATGCTAATATTTATTTTTATAAATCAGGCAATTGTTTCCCAAGTAGATTTAAGTTTTAATTTTTCCTTCTCTTCGCAACCTAACCTCAACTTGTCTCTGAATTCTGTATTCTCCCTTTCCTCCTTTCACTTACAAGCATGAAATAAATAAAATCATGTCTCTCTGAACATAACACAGGTCCACCATTTTCTCTCACAAACATACACGTTAAGAGAGATTCCTTTCAACTCACATAACTTCATAAACATGGTCTCTGTTATACCTCTTTCAAATCACCATACACATGTATATAGAGTAAAACACTTGTATCACTCTTTGGCCTCCTTCTCTTAGCCCTATATCTGGGCTATAGTAACATGTATTACAAAGCAGAGACAAATTTAAGTGTGAGTGAGTAGCAAAAAAGAGAATTAGGAAAAATCAGAATGTTATTCAACAGTAAAAAGATGCCAATCATATTGCAACTCTAAGAGTAAGTTAGGTAAAGTAAGTGGATAAAGGGTCGAATGGTCTAGATAGTATATTTACCAAATAAACATAAAATAGATGTGTTTACAGGGGAAAAACGGAGTCTGATCATTTTTCTATGACCCCTAAGATGACAAATAAGTAAGTTCTTAGAGAAAGACTACTAGGAAGTAAGTGCTTTTATTATCATCTTCCTTTATAAGAGGATGTTTGGCACTAACTGAGAACAGTTTTTCCTAAAAGAGCTCTATTGTTTGGCACTAAGAACAGTTTTTCCTAAGAGATCTGTACTCTAAGATTCACCTGATCCTAATTATGATACACTACTGTGTAAACTACTGTGTAACACTACTGTGTAAACTACTGTGAATTACTATAGCACAGAGCTAAAGTCCGAATGCTCTTTGATTTGTTCACCTCTGTCATACTCTTGTTTCACTTGTAATTCCCTTTACACATCTTTAGAATCTTCCAAGTGCTCTCAGTTCTGTCTTCAGCTCTGTTGAGACTGAGAATATGTGCCTGTCTTCAAACTGCTACCAGATTTAGCTTCTCTAATATGTCACTTGGACACTCAAGAATCTGTAACTGCTCTTTACTGACTTGTAAGAAATCTAAACTCAGAAACCCAACCTAAAAAAAATTTATATTTAAGCAATTCTCACAGCCTTACCCCACATTTCCTTGGCATCAAAATTTAGCCAGAAATCTCTACTCCCAAAGATTGGTTAGGAAAGAAGAGGTACGTGACCCAACTCAGGGACAGACACACTACAGCCAACATAGATCTATTTTCCCCAAAGAATTATCTGCTTAGAAATGTGAGGAAAACTATAAGGCCTCATCTGACCTTAAAACCAACAGTTTTTAAATCCTTTACCAAACTTTATTTTTTAATTTTTTTAATTAACATGTAATGTATTATTTGCCCTGGGGTACAGGTCTGTGAATCATCAGGCTTACGCATTTCACAGCACTCACCATAGCACATACCCTCCCCAATGTCCATAACCCACCACCCTCCTTTACCAAACTTTAAAGCTTAGTGACCAATACTTTCTAAGAAATGAAATAATGTTAAGATTTTTCTGTTCTAAATACATATTCAGAATAGAAAGGATTAGGATAGTTTCCAGGGTGTTGATAAGGTTTCTTATTCTGGGTGCTGGTTACATAGATGGATGAGTTTCAGATTTATTGAGCTTCACACTTATGCTGTATGTACTTTTCTTTATGCATGCTTCATTTCAAAACAAATTTTTAAAATGTGTTTTTACTATTAACCTGAGGATGTGACAATAAAATTCAGTTCTATTACATATTGCCAAGATACTTTATTATATTCCACTATGATTTATGTTAGACCTCAACCAAGTAGGAAAAAAAGAGCCCATTTTATGCAAACTGTCTTACTTGAGCTCTTCTCTTTCCTTCTGATAATTTCCAAGGAAGTTTCCAAATTGGCATGAATGAATATGTTCATGGATCTGAAGAAGAAACGCTTCATTGAATTCAAAGGCTTGTGGGAACTGTTCGGTCAAATGCCACACACACTCCAAAAACTGAGTAAACACCGGTGAGACTTCCTTTGGGTCACCATCCAAATGGCCACACCTAGCCCCCCAGAAAGTACAAGCTTTTAAAAATGCGTCTGAAAGAAGTCAATTATTCAGGAATTATCAAATTTAAACACACACACACACACACACACACACACACACATATGAACCTAAAATTAGACAATGTCTATTGTCATAAAAAAGCATAATGTTTTTATTCAAAACAATTTAAATCTATGAGTTTTTCAACCACAACTTTAAATGGTCTATTACCTTCTAAGTACCACAATCCAGACAAAAAGGAAGGTAATAAACTGCCACAAAAATTAACAAAGGTCTGAGAATTGAAAGAAATCACAGAAAAAAATTAAATCAGTTTTCATACAAAAAAAAAAAAAAGACAGCACTCTCACCTATGCGAGTTCATGAAGTTCAGAAGTATTTTGGCACTCTAAAATGGTTTTACTAATTTTGCAAAACATATAAATGTAAAACTATGACTCACCTCTCTGAAAACTTATGTCCAAAAGAGATCCAGTCCTTTTCTATTAAAACCTTAATGAGAAAAAGCAAAACCCATTTTACAACTTTTCAATTTCTTCTGTATAAAATGAATTAAATCCTATTATCTTAACAGCATTTACACTTTTAAGTTATGGTTGCAAACAAAACAAACTTAATAATAGGCAAAAGATAGCAAGAACCTGGATTAGAGGTTGGTTTAATGAAGAGTAAAAATGACACATAAAAGAAATACAGTAGACCTGTGACTTAAATCATTTAGGTGGTATTTATTACATTTTTTTTTAAATATTTTTTTTATTTATTTGAGAGAGAGAGAGATCACAAGTAGGCAGAGAAGCAGGCAGAGAGAGGGGGGGCAAGCAGGCTCCCTGCTGAGCAGAGAGCCCGATGCGGGGCTCGATCCCAGGACCCTGAGATCATGACCCGAGCCGAAGGCAGAGGCTTTAACCCACTGAGCCACCCAGGTGCCCCGTATTTATTACATTTTAAGTGAAAACTACATGTTACAAAGCACTGGCACATTTACATTCCTGTATGTCTAATGATGATAGCTGCACAGAAAAAAGGCTACAAAAATGTAAATTTAAAATGTTAACAGTGTTAGCTGTGGGTGGTAAACAGGAGTGTATGCTTTAAACCTTTTGGCTTACTTGTACATTACTTATATGGTACCAGAAAAAGAATGATAAAAACACCAATACAAAGTGTATATTCAAATTCAGACGGTGATATCTAACCTCTTGAATGGACTGTCTGTTTTCTCTGTCACAACTCTACTGAAGCAATAGGTTTCTAATCTTTTTCGGTCTAATTTACACAACATATCTTCTTAGTATTTAACATATCTCATAATTTCATTATATAATCACCAAGTACATTCTTTACAGTGTCAAAATTGCCACCTTTGGGTGGAGAGCTAAGATGGCAGCAGAGTAGGAGGAATCTATTCAACTAGAAATTTAATTTTCAGATAAAAAGCATGCTTCCTAATGTGTATTTACAATTAACAAATGAAGGCATTTTATTTTTTAATTAACATTTAATGTATTATTTGCCCTGGGGTACAGATCTGTGAATTATTAGGCTTACGCATTTCACAGCACTCACCATAGCACATACCCTCCCCAATGTTCATAACCCAGCCACCCTATCCCTACCCCCCAGCAACCCTCAGTTTGTTTCATGAGATTTAGAGTCTCTTATGGTTTGTATCCGTCCCATCTTATTTCATTTTTCTCCCCCTAACCCGCCTCTCAAATTCTTCATATCAGAGAGATCATATGATAATTGTCTTTCTCTGATTGACTTCTTTCGCTTAGCATAATACCCTCTAGTTCCATCCACGTCATTGCAAATGGCAAGATTTTGTTTCTCTTGATGGCTGCATAGTATTCCATTGTATGTATATACCACATCTTCTTTATCCATTCATCTGTTGATGGACATCTAGGTTCTTTCCATAGTTTGGCTATTGTGGACAATGCTGCTATAAACATTCGGGTGCATGTGCCCATTCCGATCACATTTGTATCTTTAGGGTCAATACCCAGTAGTGCGATTGCTAGGTTGAAAGGTAGCTCTATTTCAACATTTTGAGGAACCTCCATACAGTTTTCCAGAGTGGCTGTACCAGCTTGCATTCCCACCAACAGTGTAGGAGGGTTCCCCTTTCTCCGCATCCTCGCCAACATCTGTCGTTTCCTGACTTGCTAATTTTAGCCATTCTGACTGGTGTGAGGTGGTATCTCACTGTGGTTTTGATTTATATTTCCCTGATCCCCAGCGATGTTAAGCACTTTCTCATGTGTCTGTTGGCCATTTGAATGTCCTCTTTGCAGAAATGTCTGTTCTTGTTTTCTGCCCATTTCTTGATTGGATTATTTGTTCTTTGGGTGTTGAGTTTGATAAGTTCTTTATAGATTTTGGATAGTAGCCCTTTATCTGATATGTCACTTGTGAATATCTTCTCCCATTCTGTCAGCTGTCTTTTGGTTTTGTTGACTGTTTCCTTTGCTGTGCAAAAGCTTTTGATCTTGATGAAGTCCCAGTGGTTCATTTTTGCCCTTGCTTCCCTTGCCTTTAGCGATGTTTCTGGAAAGAAGTTGCTGCGGCTAAGGTCAAAGAGGTTGCTGCCTGTATTCTGCTCAAAGATTTTGATGGAGTCCTGTCTCACATTGAGGTCTTTCATCCATTTTCAGTTTATTTTTGTGTGTTGTGTAAGGAAACGGTCCGGTTTCATTCTTCTGCATGTGGCTGTCCAGTTTTTCCAACACCATTTGTTGAAGAGACTGTCTTTTTTCCATCGGACATTATTTCCGGCTTTGTTGAAGATTAGTTGACCATAGAGCTGGGGGTCCATTTCTGGGCTCTCTATTTTGTTCCATTGACCTATGTGTCTGTTTTTGTGCCAAGATAGTATGTTTTTGTGCCATACTATCTTGATGATTACAGCTTTGTAATAGAGCTTGAAGTCTGGAATTGTGATGCCACCAACTTTGGTTTTCTTTTTCAACATTCCTCTGGCTATTCAGGGTCTTTTGTGGTTCCATATAAATTTTAGGATTATTTGTTCCATTTCTTTGAAAAAAATTGATGGTATTTTGATAGGGACTGAATTAAATGTGTAGATTGCTTTAGGTAGCATAGACTTTTTCACAATATTTGTTCTTCCGATCCATGAACACGGAACATTTTTCCATTTCTTTGTGTCTTCCTCAATTTCTTTCATGAGTACTTTATAGTTTTCTGAGTACTGATTCTTTGCCAGTTTGGTTAGGTTTATTCCTAGGTATCTTATGGTTTTGGGTGTAATTATAAATGGGATCGACTCCTTAATTTCTTTCTTCTGTCTTGCTGTTGGTGTATAGAAATGCAACTGATTTCTGCGCATCGATTTTATATCCTGACACTTTACTGAATTCCTGTACGAGTTCTAGCAGTTTTGGAGTGGAGTCTTTTGGGTTTTCCACAGATCATCTGCAAAGAGTGAGAGTTTGACTTCTTCATTGCGGATTCGGATGCCTTTTCTTTTTGTTGTCTGATTGCTGAGGCTAGTACTTCTAGTACTATGTTGAATAGTACTGGAGATAGTGGACAACCCTGCCATGTTCCTGATCTTACGGGAAAAGCTCTCAGTTTTTCCACATCAAGAATGATGGTCGCTATGGGTTTTTCATAGATGGCTTTGATGATATTGAGGTATGTACCCTCCATGCCAACACTGTGAAGAGTTTTGATCTAGAAAGGATGCTGTACTTTGTTAAATGCCTTCTCAGCATCTTTTGAGAGTATCATATGGTTCTTGTTCTTTCTTTTACTAATGTATTGTATCACATTGATTGATTTGCGGATGTTGAACCAACCTTGCAGCCCAGGAATAAATCCCACTTGGTCGTGGTGAATAATCTTTTTAATGTACCGTTGGATCCTATTGGCTAGTATTTTGGGGAGAATTTTTGCACCAGTGTTCATCAAGGATATTGGTCTGTAATTCTCCTTTTTGATGGAGTCTTTGTCTGGTTTTGGGATCAAGGTAATGCTGGCCTCATAAAATGAGTTTGGAAGTTTCCCTTCCATTTCTCTTTTTTGGAACAGTTTCAGGAGAATAGGTATTAATTCTTCTTTAAATGTTTGGTAGAATTCTCCTGTGAAGCTGTCTGGCCCTGGGCTCTTGTTTGTAGGGAGATTTTTGATGACTGCTTCAATCTCCTTACTGGTTATGGGTCTGTTCAGGTTTCTATTTCTTCCTGGTTCAGTTTTGGTAGCTTATATGTCTCTAGGAATGCATCCATTTCTTCCAGATTGTCTAATTTGCTGGCATATAGCTGCTCATAATATGTTCTTATAATTGTTTGTATTTCTTTGGTGTTGGTTGTGATCTCTTCTCTTTCATTCATGATTTTATTAATTTGGGTCCTTTCTCTTTTCTTTTTGATAAGTCTGGCCAGGGGTTTATCAATCTTATTAATTCCTTCAAAGAACTAGCTCCTAGTTTTGTTGATTTATCCTACTGTTCTTTTGGTTTCTATCTCACTGATTTCTGTTCGGATTTTTATTATTTCTCTTCTCCTGCTGGGTTTAGGCTTTCTTTGCTCTTCTTTCTCTAGATCCTTTAGATGTAGGATTAGGTTGTGTACTTGATACCTTTCTTGTTTCTTGAGAAAGGTTTGTATTGTTATATACTTTCCTCTCAGGACCACCTGTGCTGTGTCCCAAAGATTTTGAATAGTTGTGTTTTCATTTTGTTTCTATGAATTTTTTAAATTTTTCTTTAATTTCCTGGTTAATCCATTCATTCTCTAGTAGAATGCTCTTTAGCCTCCATGTATTTGAGTTCTTCCCAACTTTTATCTTGTGATTAAGTTCCAGTTTCAAAGCACTGTGGTCTGAAAATATGTAGGGAATGATCCCAATCTTTTGGTACTGATTGAGACCTGATTTGTGCCCCAGGATGTGATCTATTCTGGAGAATGTTCCATGTGCACTAGAGAAGAATGTGTATTCTGTTGCTTTGGGATGTAATGTTCTGAATATAATTGTGATGTCCAGTGTGTCATTTAAAGCCTTTATTTCCTTGTTGATCTTTTGTTTAGATGATCTGTCCATTTCAGCGAGGGGGGTGTTAAAGTCCCCTACTATTATT
Organism: Nasua narica; assembly: GCA_028533885.1. Taxonomy (NCBI): domain Eukaryota; kingdom Metazoa; phylum Chordata; class Mammalia; order Carnivora; family Procyonidae; genus Nasua; species Nasua narica. Next base: position 67,675,135 of record CM052810.1, on the reverse strand, counting down.
GTATTATTGTTAATGTGTTTCTTTGATTTTGTTATTAATTGGTTTATATAATTGGCTGCTCCCATGTTAAGGGCATAGATATTTACAATTGTTAGATCTTCTTGTTGGACGGTCCCTTTAAGTATGATATAGTGGCTTTCCTCATCTCTTATTATAGTCTTTGGCTTAAAATCTAAATGATCTGATATAACTTTTGGCACTCCAGGTTTCTTTTGATGTCCACTAACATAATAAATGGTTTTCCATCCCCTCACTTTAAATCTGGAGGTTTTTTGTGTCTAAAATGAGTTTCTTGCAGACAGCATATCAATGGGTCTTGTTTTTTTTATCCATTCTGATACCCTGTGTCTTTTGATTGGGGCACTTAGCCCATTTACATTCAGGGTAACTAGTGACAGATATGAATTTAGTGCCACTGTATTGCCTATAAGGTGACTATTACTGTATATTGTCTCTGTTCCTTTCTTGTCTATGTTACTTTTAGGCTCTCTCTTTGCTTCGAGGACCCCTTTCAATATTTCCTGTAGGGCTGGTTTGGCGTTTGCAAATTCGTTTTGTCTTTGTTTGTCCTGGAAGCTTTTTATCTCTCCTTCTATTTTCAATGATAGCCTATCTGGATATAGTATTCTTGGCTGCATATTTTTCTTGTTTAGTGCTCTGAATATATTATGCCATCCCTTTCTGGCCTGCCAGGTCTCTGTGGATAGGTCTGATGCCAATCTATAACCAACAGGTTACAGACCTCTTGTCCTGAGCTGCTTTCAGGATTTTCTCTTTGTCACTAAGATTTGTAAGTTTTACTATTAGATGATGGGTGTAGACCTATTTTTATTGATTTTGAGGGAGGTTTTCTATGCCTCTTTGATTTTGATGCTTGTTCCCTTCGCCAGGTTAGGGAAATTCTCTACAATAATTTGCTCCAATATACCTTCTGCCCCTCTCTCTCTTTCTTTTTCTTCTGGGATCCCAATTATTGTAATATAGTTTCATCTTATGGTATCACTTATCTCTCGAATTCTACCCTTGTGGTCCAGTAATTGTTTGTCTCTCTTTTGCTCAGCTTATTCTTTGTCATTTGGTCTTGTATATCACTAATTCTCTCTTCTGGCTCATTTATCCTAGCAGTAAGAGCCTCCATTTTTTAGTTGCACTTCATTAATAGCTTTCTTGATTTCAATTTGGTTAGATTTTAGTTCTTTTATTTCTCCCGAAAGGGATTCTTTTAAATATCTTCCATGCTTTTTTCAAGCCCAGCTAGCACCTTGATAATCGTCATTCTGAACTCTAGTTCTGATGTACTATTAATGTCTGTATTGATTAAGTGCCTAGGCGTCAGTACTGCCTCTTTTTTTTTTTTTTTTTTTTGTGGTGAGTTTTTCTGCCTTGTCATTTTATCCAGATAAGAACAGATGAATGAGAGAACAAAATACTACAAGGTTAGCAACAACCCCAGAACAATATACACTTCTGTAAAGTGGTTAATTTTCTGTTCCTAGAATTGCTGATCTTCTCTTCTTCGATCTCCTGTTGAGTTTGTAGGTGTTCAGAGTTGGATGATAACTATCTAGCTGAACTTCTGGGACCTGATGATATCTCAGTCTCCTACTCCTCTGCCATCTTGCTCCTCGTGAAAGAAGGCATTTTAAATAAAAAGTTTGCTCTAGAACATAATTTCTAAGTACGCTTACTTGTGCCTTGTTTTACATCACTCACATTTGTCAGACAGAAGTGAAGGAGAAAATACTAAATATTTCTACTATAACATTTTAGAAAAAAAAAACTTTTAAATTTAAAACTTGTTGTCAAAGAGATGGCACAAATGGAAATCAATCTAACTCAAGGTTTGCTTCAACCACAGCATGATATACATTTTGGGGCAGTTAGGTTTGTTGCAGGGGCTATCCTCTGCAGTACAGAACATTAGCAGCATCCTGGGCCTCTACCAGCTAAGTGCTAGGTGAACCCTTTTCTTTGTAACAACTAAAACTGTCTCCTAACATTGCCAAATGTCTTCTGGGAGGACAAAATCACCCTATTTGAGAACCACTGGTCTACCCAAATCACTCCTTACCATGAATCCTTTGATTGTCCTGTAGTAGGAATCCAATAAAAGAGAGCCAAGGGAACAAACCTGGGAAGTCCTATCCCAACCATCAGAACAATGTACCAACACACTCGCATTTTCAACCATTATTGCCTGAAAAGAAAGATCACATACTTAGATTACAGTGGAATACATTTTAGGTACATCAATTAAATTCTACTTACTCAAAAACTACACTAGCAAGTATTCCATTACCAGGAAGAGCATGGATTGCAAGGATAATGCTGTCACAGCATAATTTCCAAAAAACAAGACAAAACATAAAGCAAACAAAAACAAAAACAAAATTATTATTTCCAAGTGTCTGGTGATTTCTTTTTAAGTCCCTACATGAAATGCTACATGATCTTTTAAAGCTCAAATTAAAGTAAGCCTCATTAAAGAGGTAAAACATAAAAGTTATCTGACTGGAAAGAGTACCATCACCCAATAGAATAAATTCATTCCTTCTGAACCATTATAAATCCCCAAACAAAACATGAACAAAGAAGAGTTACTTTGGCTAAGAAGATTGCAGCGTCCATAACAGCTTTGATATGGCGAAGCCATCCTGAGCTCTCCAAACCAGAGTAGAAATCACTGACAGAAAGCCCTTTGGTACCATTGACTAAAAAGGAAAAAAGAAACATTTCATTAGAATGCAGCTAGAGTCTCCACTTCTATTCAAGTTTTCTCTGAGTGAGTGAATTGGGAGGAAAAGGACAAAATAAAAAATGAGACTCTATAAATGAAAAGATGAACCTCAATAATGACATGAAAATAGAACCTCAATATTGGATTTTTTGGGTACATTTTTTGGTCATTCCTTGTGCTTAAAAAAAGCCCCAATCTCGCTTTTAAAAAAAAATTTGGAGTACAAAGTGTTTAATTTAAAAGTCTGATATTTTAATTGTTAAACTCCATAACACGACTGGAAAGATACCTTAATACTTAAACGGAGCATTATTTTCAACTAATCTTCAATGTACAGACTAAGCAAGAATGTTTATCTAGTAATAACCATTTTTTCGCAAAACCATTAGAAATGTCCTGTCCAATACAGTAGGCACTACCTGAACTGACAAGTGGGTAGTCTAAACTGAGATGTGGTTTAACAGTGTAAAATACATACTTATCAGTTTTTAAGATTTAAAGGAAAAAAACCTAATGTGTCATTACTAATTTTTTATACTGATTACATGTTAACATGTTTTTAATACATTATGTGAAATATATTATTAATTTCAATTTTTTATTTTTTTGAACGTGAATATAGGGAAATTTTAAATTACATAATTTTAAATTTTGTAATGTGATAACATATTTCTATTAGACAAAGTTGCCTTAAAGGCCAAAAAAAATCATACCTTCCAATAATTTCTGAAGGCTGGACCGCATGACATGAATATTTTCAATTCCAACAAACTGAAATCTAATGTTAGAATAGTTGTCTTCATTTTCATAACCTTTTCCAGCTGCTCTGTTGGCCATTGCATTCAGCTAAAATATAAAGTTTTAGAAATTTAGGGACAAATTGCTTTTATCTCTTAACCTAGTTTACCAGAACATCATGAAAATACTACATAAATTTCATTTTAGCAGAGTTTAAAGAACTCTTCAAAACGAATATGCTACCATTTTTTAATAAGTAAAAGTGTCACGTATGTTATTAAGAGTAAAGGATACTTTATATAAAGGAACAACATGATTGCTATATAATGGAAAGGTTGGACAAGAAGTTCCCCCACAAATAATTTATGAAACTAATTCACTTATGATTTTAGTCAGTTTTCTGTATGTTTCTAATATTTCAAAATTTAAAAAAGAAAGAAGTATCTCTTATCTGAATCCTAAATGATTCAGAGATGAGCCAAGCTGAGAAGTTTCCTGTTACAGAATGAACCTATTAGATTCATTTCAGAGCAAGCCTAGGGAACACATGATCATTCAGAGAGCCACAGGGACCCTGAAAAATCAGATCTGAAATACACGTTTTGCAAATGTGTATTGCAAAAAATGGGTTTTGCAAAAAAATGGTTTTTAGAGATTACTGGAGGCCCACACAGCATATACCATGGCATATAACCCACTAGCTTGATACACCTCCAAGAACTGGGCTAAAATTGGTCTCTAAGGAGAAAACAGACTGCCATTAGGCCTATGGTCTTTGTCTTTGCTCATTAGATCAAATGCTATCAGAGGTTCATTTAAGATTTGGTATGTTTATTTTTTTCAGACTTGGATTTCATATTGCACATTATTAGTTCACAAAATATTCTTATGAACTTGTATGAAACAAAATCTAAATCGGAGGGTACCTGGGTGGCTCAGTGGGTTAAAGCCACTGCCTTTGGCTCAGGTCATGATTTCAGGGTCCTGGGATTGAGTCCCGCATTGGGCTCTCTGCTCATGAGGGAGCCTGCTTCCCCTTCTCTCTCTGCCTGCCTCTCTGCCTACTTGTGATCTCTCTCTCTCTGTCGAATAAATAAATAACATCTTTAAAAAAAATTAAATTGGAAGAAAAGTAGCTTTTCATTCAGTAGATGGGGGCCCAGGTTGGTAACAAGTACAGTTCAATTCTACCTATTGACTCACTGGTTATTCGGCACCTATGATGACTAAGGTGAGAGTTAGATATTAAAATGCTTCCACATTATTACTAGTTAAGTTGAAGTTTAAATAGTACAAACAAAACAATCTAAGAAAGGCCTATTTTCTGTGTAGAAGTCAATTACACAGATAAAAGGTACTAGGTCCTGGGAAACAGATCACCCTCAGGCCTCACATTCAGAAACTCTCGTATTATAACCAGCTTTTATATCTATTACCTAAAAGTAATCCTGATCAGTGAATCCACCCAGATTAAACAAGGAAGAAAAATAAAATTTGTTTTACAAGAGAGATCACCAACATTCTTGACTTCTAAGAAAGTCTTTTCTTATTAACAAGATAAAAAAGTACCAAATTATCAATTTCTAGTTTTTAGTATTTCTTAATTTACTCAAATTAATCTCATCTTGTTTCCTCCATTATCTTTTGTGAGAATGCATAATGATGAGAATAACTTCTAAAACAGCTACCATTCCTTTCAACAAAACTGCCTAAAATTGTGCTCTATATCGCTCACTCGCTTTTTCTCATCGCTTTCTCTTATTTTCTCATCATTCCAGATTTTTGAAGAAATCCTCACTATAATTCTGCCAATGTCCTTTTGTGTAGCCCACCAGCTCTGCATTCGATGCTATAATAAAAATTAAAAGTAATGTTAGCTATTACCATTGAGGATTTTAATTACTTTAGTTTCAGGATCCTATATGAATTAGTTGCTTAACTGTGTTTATAAAAAGAAAAAGGGATTCTGACATTTGTCTCAATGATAAAAATTGAACCTAACATTACAGATGCCTAACAGAACAACTATTTCCATTCACTATTTATAATTCTCTAGTTCAATGTTTCCTAACTCACTATTTTCCTTATTTACTTGAATATTTCAAATTAAGGCCCATTATTTTAACACGAAGTGTTCTGACAATTAAAAATTCTACCAAAAAAATTAGTAAGATTTTCTAATTTTTCACAACACACACACTATTTAATATTTCTTCACAATAATGTAAGACTTCCATACCATATTTTTCTAAATTTATATATAAATCAGAAGACATAAGAAATAACCATCTGGGAAACAGCTCTCCTAGGTTGGTATCCTTTAAAAGATTGCCTTCCTCAATATCATTAGCCTCAGTTAATTTAAAACTGGGATTCAGATAGGTTAAATATGGGCAAATTGATCAATTCTCATTAATAAAAGTAACAAAGATAATTAAACTAACAGACTGTACTAGACTCGACACATACTTTGGGCCTGGTATCCATGACATACATATAGCGATTGACTGGATTGGCTTTACTAATGGCTTGAAGCAAATGTTCATCCTCCAGGCACCTGGCACTGAATCCTGATAGTGGTTGACTACATCGACAAATGGCAGCCTAATTTTAAAGGACACAAAACAACAGATTATCCAAAGATATCGAAAACATGTCTTTAAAAAAGTGCTTAAAAGAAAAAGAAAGTTAAAATCAAACGTGTAATCTGTTTAAAAGTTGACAGGACAATTAAAAGACATAAACTCTGAAATCCTATTTGAATTAAACACTATGTGAACAATTGATGTTACGTAAGTTTCCCAATACGCTCTTCTGAAAAAGTGAAATGCCTCCTTACATAGTTTGATGAAAAAAATCTTAAGTCCTAAGAAGCAATACTTTGTCAATTCTCTATCATGTAACCTACTAAGATACTTGCATCCTATGCTCTAGATTACAAGACACTTTCAACTCAAGTTCAAGTAAGGGATTAATCAATAAAGGTAGACCAGGATTTTTAAAAATAGTAACATTTGAGCTTTTATATTCCAAAAGCTTTCAGATCTCTATTTAGGAATCAGCAATCTTTATATAAAATGAGACATAAAATGAGAAAAATGAACTTCAAGTTTGTGTTAAAATATAAATCTAAGAGGACAAAAATATCTGTTAGAAGTAGTGAATGGTGGATTAGACATTTACTCTTGTTCCAAGTCTTAAAAAAGAGATTAGGAGATTTAGACCCATTTACTTTTTCTCCAATTTCATCCACACCAACTCCAACTTAACCATAGCCAATCATTCCCACCATAGTATCATTAAGGGGAAAAAAGTATACATAAATTCACACATTTTAAATTCAAACACAAAATAAAACCATGAGAATTCAATAAAATGGAAGAAAATGAAATATAAAATTCTTTTCAGACGTACTTTCTGATTTGTTAAGTTAGGCACCGAATATCTGTTTTCAGCCCAGCTTTCCAATAAACAAGGTATACAAACATGAATGTGTGAAACAGAGGCCATAACCAGTCACACTCCCTATGATGTTGTTATGAAGAACAGATTAGGAATTTCTGTTTAAAATTTTACTTTTTACCTCTGGCTCCCTTCTAAAACCCAACTAAAGTTCTAGTAAAGACATCTAAAATATACAAAATCAAAAGATCAAAGAGAATGGAAAAGGAGAGAAAAACAGAGTAGAGATGTTAGTTGAAATATCAGAAAATGAAAGCAGATTGAGAAGTTAGTAATGACCAATTTATTAGAAATAAATAATTTATTTATTGAGTAAAAATTTATTAGAAATAAATAAAGTTGCCAAGTTGTTAGGAGTCAACAATAAACAAGCATTTTGAGCAGCAAAATCCCAGAAAGGCTTAGGATTTGGTACCTCTAAAAGCCTGAGTTGGAGTATAACTGAAAATAGAATTGGTTGAATATCCATATAGCGACTAGTTAAGGCTCCCAGATCTTCCCTTGCCCCGAAGACAAAGTTTACTCTATGAAAAGGATTAACATGAAGACTCTGGACAATATGCACAGATGTAGGTGGGAGCGAAGCTCTATACCCTCCCCCCCACCGAACAAGAGGATGAAGTAAAGCCTACAAAACAAAATGTGAGATCCTCCCATCCACCTTCCCACACCTGAATCCTGAACAGAACTAACACACATATTCAGATGAAAATTAACAACAGAAAGAATCCAAAGATAGAGATCAGTCATGCACACAAATTTCTAAAGCGCTTGTGGTACCTCACTCTTTAAGTATGAGAGCTCAGCTGAGAATCAGGTATTTGAAAGACATAAAAAACAAAAAAATAAACAGAAAAAAGGAACTCTGAGCTACCAACTAATGTGGGGAGCAAAAGAATTCTTTTTAAAAAATCCTTAACGTCTTCAGAGTACCCAGTCATCATAGCCAAGAAGAGAAAAGTGTCTAAAAGTTCAGAAAATAAAAAAGAGTTCTTAGATTTTAAAAAATGGTATAACAAAAATAAAGAGGTGGACTGGAAACAAAGTTGAGGAAATCTTCTAAAAACTAGAAAGAGATGGAAAATAGAGAAAATTAAGAAAAGTGGAGGTTTTCAGAAGCCCATTTGCCAACTCTCTCTTTCTCTCTCTCTCTCTCTCTCACACACACACACACACACACACACACACACACACACGGAACAGAAAAGAGGAAGTTACCACAGAAATAGAGAAGTAATTTCCCAAAAGTGAGTTTCCAGTTAGAATTTTAAGAAAACATGCCAAGACACTTCACTGTGAAATTTCAGAACACTGGGGAGAAAAGATTCGAAAAGCTTCCTGAGAAAAAAAATCAGGTCACAAGCAGTGGGAGTTAGAACTAGCATGGAACTCCACAACTTGCTGGATGTTAGATATAGGAAAGTGATTTACCCTCTCTTTACAGGTTGCAAGTTACAGGTAATTAGCAGAGCCTACCTTATAAAATTATCATGGGACTTCATGCATGTAAAGCATCTAACACATAGTACCTTGTGACATATTGTTACAAGCTACAAAGGAAAATTCTGCTGTAATGAGCCATCCCTATTACAGCATCTCAGCATAAGATGTCTCCTCCACCTCTTCGTATTGCAAAATCCTTCTGATTAGAAGAGCTTTCCATAAAAACTGTGAAGCTGAAATACCCTTGGCTCTCTTCTTTTTCTCAATAGTTGGTTTGTCAAAACTATCTGCTTTTCCCAAATAGAAGCATGATCAAGAGAACCACAGGAAAGAAGAACCTATTTGTTCACTCATCTCATTATTTTCAAGTCCCTACTAGAAGAAAGGAAAGATTGAAGGGGAGTGGAAGAGGAAAGAAAGATGACAAGTATGAAAGTTTCTATATGTCAAGGTAATTTTAAAAATCTCAAAATGTAATCAAGAGAAAAGCCAACACTTCTCTATCAACATTATAATAATGACCTTCCTATGTAAAAATGAGTGTTCAGTTGGACACTTAAACCTGAAGAGGGGTCATGCCACATTCGTAAAATAAAAAAAGAAAAAAAATCTTCTTTTTTTACCTCTTTATTTTGATGATAATAGGAAAGAACTGGGAATCTTCCCTTGCTCCGGAATTTGGAACTACCAACAATTATTGGTTTGCTTGCTATTCGGGGAACATAAAGTTCCCTGGGATAAGTTTCACAAATCTGTAAAAATCAAATAAAACATAACCATTCTACACACAGTTCAAAAACTATGAGGTTAAAAATCACCTTAAAAAAACTCTAAGACTTATTAAATGCAAGAACAGTACATAGCAACATACAGACAACTTACTACTATGACCCTCTCCATCTCAGTACTACCATTTTCCGAATTTCTCCAAAGGGTTGCTAAGTCGAAATAAGTCAGTCAGAGAAAGACAAATATCATGTGATTTCACTCATTATGTGGAATTTCAGAAATAAAACAAATGAGCAAAGGGGGAAAAAAGAGAGAGGGTGGCAAACCAAGAAACAGACTCTTAACCATAAACAACAAACTGATGGTTACCAGAAGGGAGGAGAGTGTGGGGACGGGGGAAATAGGTGATGAGGATTAAGGAGTGCACTTGATGTGATAAGCACTGGGTGTTGTATGGAAGTACTGAATCACTATATTGTACATCTGAAACTAATATCACACTGTATGTTAACTAACTGGAGTTTAAATAAAAACTTAAAAAAAATATATGTTGCTGAGTTACCTTGTATTCTCGGTTGGCATCAGACAGCTGCCAGTTTGAATTTGGCACTCCCATCCTCTTATATTCCTCGGCAAGGTCAATGAGCTCCCAACCTTGTAGTCGTTCCGAATCATTTTGTTTGGGATTATAAGAGAATGCATAGAGATCTTCATATTTTGCTATAGTATACAAAATACATAAATGTTATGATGCAACTTCTAGGACTTAAAACTCTACAAATAGCTAATTTTTCAGTTTTATCCCTCCATTTTTTCTTTAAAATTTTCAAAGAGATAACTAATACCGGAACATTATTCGAACTCAATTTACTTTCTCAGTTCTTTAATTCAAACGATCATATCTAAAGGCTTACATAACAGTCTGAGATTCAAATTATATCATCAGCAAAAGCTAATAAACAATTTTATATTACTCTAGTGTAATATTTCCTTTTCTTATAATTTTAATGACACAGACACAAGCACTTCTCACCCACCACATTTCCAAAATGAGATATAAAATGGAAATACTAATGTGATAAAAAACTAGAGGCGGCCTACAGAACATGAACTTGCATATACATTCCTATAGGGCAGTATTGACCCAAACTGGCAATGTTTGCACAAAACTCCAGAGAGCACTTACTCCTGAATAATATTAAGCCCCTAAAGTGACAGAACCATCTTTACTATAAGATCTGGCTTAACTTGGGACAACGGGATAAATGCTACAGGCTTTATGTGTTAAGAGAGAAGGGTGTACTTACACCTGCTCCTAGACCACTGCAGTCCAGGTGTTCAACAACAAAGTAACATTCAGTAACCAGTGGGCTTTGTCTCTTGGAGAGATCTACATAATTCAAGTCATGTTGGGGGAAGGTCTCAAAGGCACAGTGACAGGATTCCTTTTTCTGGCCTATGCTCCTCTCACTCCTCCTACTACCTACCTCTAGTAAAGTAGGATTCACCATCTCTTTTCGCTCTGGTCATCTCCCTTATGCTCCACTCTGATCAATTAAAGTCATTGGTCCCACTGCTACCAAAGGGGCTTGACCTTCCTTAACTTTTCATTTAGCAATCAATTTCCAAGTTACTCCCCTTGGTTGTGGATACCCACTTGGGGGAAAAAAAAAAGGCTGCACTGTTGGCTACCAACAAACTTTAAAAACATTAATACAAATCTATGTAAATACACTGACTCTTACCCCTTCTTTGGAAATCATTCTTATAATTTAGAGCGGACGCATCTAATTATTTCCAAGCCAAATTTTTTGGAATAGAGTGCACAAGAACTTAAGAGGAACTTCAAGTATAAAGTAACAATGGCATATTACATGTCTTAGATAATCCATCTCAAAATTAAGTAAGCTTTGGTCTCTAAAAACAGTACCTTGTTTTGACAGCTGTAGCAAAGAATTGTAAATATCATGGCAATCTCTTTCTCTGGGAACAATGAAATGCACAATCCTGAAGTTCTTGCACTGAATCACAAGTGGGCATCCAGAAGTAGTCAAAGCCAGTTTCTCTACTAAGGCAATATGGTGGTGCAATATCTACAGCATGAAAAAAATGTGATCATCATCATAAAAAAGTACTAAATATTATATTCTCTTCCAGAGCACATAAATGTTAGAAATGCCCTCTTCAAACAAAGTACTCAAAACTTATGACTAAATGCCTAAGCCAGAACTATGCTCTCTGATACTTTCTCCATCACTCCACATACTCAGTACATTATCAAACCCCAAGAACTGCATCTCCCACATATCTCTGTAACCTGTCTACTTCTCTCCATGTCCACTGTCGCTCCCCTAGCTGCAATGCTCTCATTGTTTCTCACCTGGGTAACTGTAAGTAGTCTCCTAAAAGCTCTCTCCATATCTACTCTTGACCCCCCTCTAATTTGTTTTCTACAAGGCAGGTGAGTGACCATTAAAAAGCAATTTAAAAAAAAAAAAGGCAATCTAGTCATCTCATTTACTAGACTCTGGCTCTAGACTCATTTCAAGTCCTTCCCCACATTAAGTTCCTGTAACTGAGTCCTCTTTTGGCTCCTCAAATGGCACTTACCTCCCTTACATACACTGAGTTAGTTGCTCCTACTAACTGGGAAATTGTAGATCTACTCCTTCACCTAGGAACTTCTAGTATTATTTCTGGCCTTTGTTTAAACCTCATCCAAGAAGAACAGCCTGACAACCCCCATGACCTTTCCCAAGTAACTTAGATCCCTTCCATTTTCTTATGCCTATACTTTTCCTTCACAGCACTTAGAACATGAGTAATTCCTTGTATAGTAAATGTTTATTCCCCTCGCCAGATGTTGGGAACTTTGTAAAGAGCAATACTACAACTAAGCTGAGCAGCATTCTACCTCCAGCAACTAACACAGTATCTGGAGCATTATAATCACCCTACTCAAAAAAAAAAAAAAGTTTCAAATGTTATACCTTATAAATCCAAACTTAAAATTTGACCAAATCAGCAGTACAAGTGTCATTGCTTATACCTCCATCACAATGTTTATTGTGATGAATGAATAGAAAGTCCTACTATATGACTTGAATGAACTGAAGAGAAAGTCCTACTATATTGAATTGAATGAATGAATAGAAAATCCTACTATAATGAATAGAATGAATAGAAAGTCCTAATATAAACTCAATACTTGCTGGCATTTTAAGTATATGATTATCATTCATACCAGTTCTAATATTGTTTGCCACTAAAAACAAAAAGTTTTCTTTTTCTCAATACCATTCCTATGAATTAAAAATATTTATAAAAAGTTTTTCTAGAAAATCAAAGATCTTAGAGTCATAGCAGGCTCCTGAATGATAAAACTCAATCATGGCAAGAAATCAATGCATCCCTTGGGGCGCCTGGGTGGCTCAGTGGGTTAAAGCCTCTGCCTTCGGCTCAGGTCATGATCTCAGGGTCCTGGGATCGAGCCCCGCATTGGGCTCTCTGCTCAGCAGGGAGCTTGCTTCCCCCTCTCTCTCTGCCTGTCTCTCTGCCTACTTGTGATCTCTCTCTCTGTCAAATAAATAAATAAAATCTTTAAAAAAAAAAAAAAAAGAAATCAATGCATCCCAAATTAATCTAAAACTTTAATATAAATTCAGTAAAAAATTCCAAACTGCTTTTTGCCTTTTTCTGTGGCAGGGTAAGAGATGGATAATTATTTCTATCACACATATATAATATTAAATGCTGATATTAATTAAATGCATTTTCTAAAGTTCTCATGCAAGATTAAATGCATACAGTAATCAAGAAAAGCTTAAAAAAGATTAATAAGAACTTGTTCTACAGACATTAAAATTAAAAAGTATACATGACACAGATATTTAGTACACACTACAAATAACCTAACTTATGGCTAAGATTAGCATTATTAACATTTATATTAGCAGGCCTGTGCCAAGTAATTCAAAATGATCTGAATAACAGTAACATCTAAATAGAGAATAAGAGACAATAAGCTACGATATCACTATTATGCTTCTAATTAAGACCCGGAGAGACCTGGCTCTCCCACTAGCTAGTTACATGATCTTGAAAAAATAATTATCTGTAAAATAAGAAAAAAGATAAAGTTAGTAAGTCTCCCTCTAGATCTAAAATGTTCATTTCTATGGATCAAATGTACTAAACGAATTTCACTCAGGAGAGACATATGGGAATACACTGCTAAAAAGGCATTTTAAAGATAATAATCGGAGAGAATAACACAGACGTTTTTTTTGCTGCCACCAAACTATGCTCCCAAAATCTGCAAGACGAGGTCTATGAGAAACTTCCCTGTCTATCTCGAGGAGATGGAAAGCATTCTGAGAAGATACTGAGGCAGATGGACAAAGGAAAGGTAGACAGAGTGGATGATAACGAATGATCTGACAAGGGCCTGCTAGGTGAAACCCTTGACAGTTCCTGGGCCAGCACTCGAGGGAATACAACTTCTCTGAGATCAACATCTCAGGTAAGTATCATGACTTACTTAATGTAATCACATACAAACTGGATGGCCTTCCTGAGGAAATCAAGAGAGTACAATAAAAGAGAGATTGTATTAAAAAATAAAATAAAGCACTATGCTACTATACAATGGAATCAATATTTCAAAAGAACAGAACAGCGTTCAAAAGCAAACTCTCACTTTATTTATGACAGAGTTGATACTACACATTAATGCACTGAAACTATCAATAAATGGCACCAGTATCCATTTAAGAATAATAATAAAAGAATAAAAATAAAAATGAATCCATAAGTTATATCATGGAAGAAAATATTTCCTATATGTATTAACAACTTATACTTGAAATACAAAATGTAAGCTTTCAGGAAAAAAATACAGGAGAATCTTTATGACTTTAAGAATCCCTTAAGTCAGGGATGCCTGGGTGGCTCAGTGAGTTAAAGCCACTGCCTTCGGCTCAGGTCATGACATCGGGGTCCTGGGATCGAGCCCTCCATCTGGCTCTCTGCTCAGCAGGGAACCTGCTTCCCCCTCTCTCTAGCCTGCCTCTCAGCCTACTTGTGATCTCTCTCCCTCTGTCCAGTAAATAAATTTTTAAAAAATCTTAAAAAAAAAAAAGAATCCCTTAAGTCAGAAAATAGCATAAACCATAAAAGAAAAAATGAAAAATCTAATACACTAAAAGTTTAAACTTTAATTCAAAGACATGTATACACACAAGCCAAGCCACACACTGGGAAACAGACACATACCAGACAAAACATTTAAAAACCAGACTCTTGGGCGCCTGGGTGGCTCAGTTGCTTAAGCAACTGCCTTCGGCTCAGGTCATGATCCCGGAGTCCCGGGATCGAGTCCCATATCGGACTCCCGGCTCTGCGGGAAGTCTGCTTCTCCCTCTGACCTTCTCCCCTCTCATTCTCAGTCTCTCGCTCTCTAATAAATAAATTAAAAAAAAATCTTTAAAAAAAAAAAACAAAAAACAAAAAAACCAGACTCTTATAAAGCCAATAAAAGGACAAACAACCCAAGAGAAAAAGAAAAGGAAATCTAAAGGCCAAAATATCCAAAAGGACAACTTCCTTGTAGTCAGCAAATTAAAACCACAATTGCACATCCACCAGAGAGGCAAAAATTTTAAAGCCCACAATATCAATGTTGCTGATGATCGTGGACAATGTATCACACTCTACTGAGAATATTTTGAGACAACTATTTTAGAAAGGGGCCACATTTAATGAAGGAAAATATGCACTCATCTAAGACCCAGTAATTTTACTCCCAGGCATATACAGGAAGAAATATATACAAAATATCCATTACTGTATTATTTGATCTATAATCAATTGATTAAAAAACACCGTAACTGCAATTTAGTATAATAATACCATGGATGGTATGCACTCTCATTCTCTCTCTCAAATAAATAAATAAAATCTTTTAAAAAAATACTGAGGACTATGCCATTTGGACTATTAAATATTAAATATGTATATATATATTACTTACACTTTTAAAAATTAAAAGGAACAAGTAGGTATTTTACAATGATTAATGCACATAAAAAGAGTCTTGCTATATCCTATAAAAGAGCTCCACATTCTACATGGTATCCTCGTTTTATTAGGAGGGAGGGTAGAAGTGATCTGGTGACTGAAAAAATTTTTATTAAATTTTTTGTATGTGATCAAAATGAAATACAGCAATAGGCCAAGTCCATTACTCTAAGTATGGTAGGCAGTACAGCAGATGCCCTTCTTACCCAGGTTTCTTTCTGATGAGAGTCTATAAATAATAGATGTGTGGCTGTAAGATAGAGCGTTCCTGTTAGTGACTTGTTGCTGGTACTGAATCGGTCAAGTAATTTCACTTGCTCAACCTAAAAAAAAAGAAAAAAAAAGTTATTTCTCATTTCAAAAGTAATACAAATTCTTTGTTATCTGAGGATTTAAATGTACCATTTTCAAATTCTTGCCTTTCTATTCAAAAACACGAGTTTATTTAATGTTGAACATTAAATTTCACATATCTTGGGGAATATGTAAACCACAAGTAACAGGTACAATTTAGAGTAAGAAATACAATAAAGGAACTCTGTAAAAAAAAAACAAAACACAAATATTAAAAGGAACAGGAAGAAAGCACATGATAAACAACAGTTTTCATATCCAAGACCCCATACATTTTTAAAATTTAAATATTCTTTAACATACAGTACAATATTGGTTTCTGGAGTAGAATTCAGTGATTCATCACTTATAGACAACACCCAGTGCTCATCACAAGTGCTCTCTTAAATATCCACCACCTATCTAGCCCATCCCACTACCTCCCTCCATCAACCCTGAGTTCATTCTCTACCATTAAGAGTCTCTTATGGTTTATTTCCCTCTCTCCTATTTTTCTTTTCCCCCTTCCCACATGGTCATCTGTCTTCTTTCTTAAATTCCACATGAGTCAGATCATATGGTATTTGTGTTTCTCTGATATTATTTCACTTAGCATAATATCCTCTAGCTCCATCCACGTCATTGCAATTGGCAAGACTTCATATTTTTTGATGCCTGAGTAATATTCCATTGTGTGTATGTATGTATGTATATATATATGTATATATATATATGCATCTTCTTTATCCATTCATCAGTTGATGGACATTTGGGCTCTCTCCATAGTTTGGCTACTGTCAATAATGCTGCTATAAACATCAGGATGCATGTATCCCTTCAAATCTGTATTTTTGTATCTTTCAGGTAAAGAGCTGGTAGTGCAATTGCTGAATCATAGGACAGTTCTATTTTTAACTTTTTGAGGAACCTCCATACTGTTCTCCAGAGTGGCTGCACCAGTTTACATTCCCATCAACGATGCAAGAGTGTTACCCTTTCTCCACAACCTCACCAACACCTGTTGTTTTCTGTGTTGTTAATTTTAGCCATTCTGACAGATGCAAGAGTTCATATATTTAAGTTAGCAAATCAAGTAATATATCTAGCATTATGGAGGTAAACTACCAGAAAAATTAAATCAAGAAACACTTAAATGGTTGCAAAGTCCAACTTAATCTCTATATTCTCCTCACCACTCCACCCAAGACAATGTTTTGTGGTTAGCTCTGTGCTTTTACTCATACTGTTCTCCATTCCTAAGATAATCTCTTCTGCTTAGCTAAGTGCTAAGCATTCTTCAAGATTCAGTGATGCCCCATCTCTTAAATGGAATACTTCTCAGAAAATTAACTGACTTAATGTCTCAGCTTTGTAGTTAGTTCTTCCTGGCTCTGAATTCCATTATAGATTATATCGTGTGCTGCCTCTATGTCCTCTAGAGGCTGACACAGTGAGGTACATAGTACTTCTTCATTAATAGTACACACACACACACACACACACGAGACTGCCACTGGAGAGTGAGGTAAAAGTTGGCCAGGACTGTGTAAGAGACTACTGTTTTGAAAACACAATTATTTACTGCTGTCCATTCTCTTGGGGAGGGGAAAAAAGAGTAAAACATCCAACAAAAAATTTTTAATTCACAGCTATAACGGCAGGTTGTAGATAGTTCTTTAACTTGTATGTCTTCAAAATCAGATTACTAACAATTATCTCATGAATTCTGTACTTCCCCCTCACATATATTTTCTTTTCCCTTACTAAAATTGAAGAAGCAAATGTCCCTCATTATGAAATTATGATTTCCAAATAACTACCATGTAAAAAGCTAATTAACTCCCCCAAAGAAATTTAAATCCAGAGTTTTTTTTTTACTTATAACAGCAGCTGTTCAAATAAGTTAAAATTTAAATGTAAAATTAAAATACTTATTTTTGATATAAAATTTTATTTGTATGGGGAGGCAATGAATTGAATTTTCACACTTTCTTCTGGAAACTTAGAGAGATATGATTTAATTTATATAGTTCAGGTCTGACAGTTGATCTGACATATAAAAACTGTCATATCATTATGCACGTTGTCCTTTAAGTTAATAGGAAAACCTCCTTCTTATAAACCCAGTATGAAAATTTCTCTTGGAGATTGGCATTTATTTCATTGTCTAGGACCCTTTCTTCCTTAATTAAAAATCTAACTTCATTATACAACTGACTTTAAATAAAACCTTAAATTTAAACCCTTTTAAAACAATGGGATCAACTACTGTTGACTCCTTTTCAATTGCGCTAGACTTGAAACCAGAAACAGCAATACCATAATATAAATCTCACCTGCCTTATTTCTGAAGCAATTAAAGCAACATGTTAATGGCACCAAAGAAGAGAGAATTAATGAATATATATGGAAATAAAGGTTACTATTAAGTATCAACACTACTCAAGCAAACAATTTGTGCCAACATCATTTTGTAGCCCTTCACATACTACTCAAAAATGATTTAAAAAAGGATATTGGCAAGTAGTTTAAAGGGAGTGGTGGCTGATGTTATTTATTACCACTTATTTAACTGAACATTAAGGGTTTTTTTTGAAGTCAATATAAAGTTTTTTAATCTGTGGATTTTCAAAAGGTCATAAATATTTCTTGTTATGCTTCAATCATATACCATAAATAACTTCTTGACAACACACAGATTCTCTACACGCAATTATCTACATGCGACCACACCATGTGGATTTTAACTCTCTTCTGTCCATTCCCTACTACTAGTCTTCTTCAGGGGCTCCATTCTCTACAGGCATCTTATCTACTGTCATAATTTTAACCTATACGTTAATAACTCTCCAAACTAAATGCCCAACTCTGAGCTCTCCTGAGTTCACACTGCCTGCTATACACATAATAACAATAATAATTCCTGACATAGAACTGAGGTCTTATTATATGCCCAGTACTATAAGTGCTTAACATACATTATTTCTTTTAATTTTCACAATTTCTATATAGTAAATACTATTATCTCTATAAAGAAACTGAGACTTAGTAGACTGAGTAGTTAAATGTCCCAATACCACCCAGCTAGTAATAGCTAGTAAGCAGATTAGCATAGTAATAACCCTATGTCACAGGTCTGATTCCTGAGGTAGAACACCTTCCCACCATGCCATATTGCTCTACTTGGATGTCGTAAGACTCATGTTAAACATACAAAAATGAAACTAATTTTCCCTCACCCCTCACAAGTAGGTTCCTAATCCTATATTTCTGATATGAGTTAATATAACTCTATCTTCATCCAGTCACTCACCCACATTAGAAATCTGGGAATCATCCTATGACTTCCTCTTGACCACCAATATTCAATTAATCACCAATTCCTATCAAATTTTATAGCCTAAATATTTTTAAAATCTGCACCCTTCCACTGCTGTTGGAGTAGTTCCTACATTACAAAGCATCTGTTCACGGGTCCATCTCTTCCACTAAAGCTATAACATACCTCAGGACAAGAACGGTCTCTTATTTATGTCTAACTACCTAATGACTAATATAGCACCTAACACAACAAATGTTTGTTGAACTAGGGTGAAAGGCCATAGAAACCTTTCCCACAGGGGGAAAACAGAAGGTGCCCACAGGTCTCTTGCTGAAACCACCCAAAAGATTTATTATATAAAGTTCTTCTTTGTAACATTTTACTGTCCCTCATTTCTCTCTGCCACTTTTTTCCTACATAGAAGGTGAACAGCAAATATTCAGTAATTTACAAATAAATGAACAAACTTAAAATAAGCAGAAAAATTACTAAGAGTGTACAGTTATGGTTCAGCTTTTTTGGTTTTTAAATAAACGTGTGGACTTTCAGTCTGCTATTCCCACCCCTTCACCCAATTAAGACAAAGTCACTCTTCCTCTAGAGCTGCATAATGCTACATACTTCTTTCGGGCTTGTTGTCTATCAAGATTGGAAATTCAGGTTAAAAATACTCTTCCTAACACTCCACGCCTATTTCTTGATTCTCCCTAATTTCTACATCCAAAATTATCGGAAATTCCATTTATTAGATCTTTAATTCTGGTTACCTAGATTCAAGTCCCAAAGTCTAGCTGTTTGTCTGAATCATCTCCAAAACTGCATAAATACAAATCCGAAGCCCCACTTAACTTCAGTCAGGCATCTCAGGCGATGGAGACCAAAAATCTGTATTTTTCTTAAAGGTTATATATTTATTTACTTATTTGAGAGAGAGAAGGCGTGCACACAAACAGGAGAGTGGCAGAGAGTGAGGGAGAAGCAGACTCCCCACTAAGCAGGAAGCCCCACATGGAGCTTGATCCCAGTACCCTGGTATCGGATGCTTAAATGGCTGAGCCACCCAGGTGTCCCCAAAGACCTTTATTTTTAAGAAGCTCACAGGTCATTTTTAGGCAACTGATATTCCTTCTAACTTTAACTCCAAATTAATCCCTCTTGCTCTTAACTCCCATTAGGCTAGGTTCCTTCTCTATCTTTATGCTCTTATCCCAAATATTTAAGGTCCCAGCTTGTATAGTCCTCCCACTTTCCAAAAGAGCTTCTCACAACTATGGTCCCTTCAAATAAACAACTGCATTATGAGTGTATGCATACTCCCCCCACACACATCCACATAAATACACATTTTCAGGAAAGAGAGTTTACTGACTCACTCCACAGAAATTTACTATCAACTAAAGGCCAAATTGTTTGGGTCTCATTTTCTTTATGTATAAAATAAGGACAACAATCTCTTCCTTGAGGGTTGTAGTAAGGTTGGATAATAAATGTAGGTACTTTACTCCAAGTTTGCTTGACAAAGCTGATGAGGTAAGTTTAATAGTCCTCTGTATTAAACTAATGTTCAAATTCAAATGGAGAAAGGAAGGAGAAGGCACATAGACTTTAAAAGCAAATTCAATATTCTAATGTGTTGTGCAGCTGGAAAAAAAACGTTTTCCTAATATAATACTGAAAGCAAAGCTGAACATAATTTTCTTAACTATAACAGAAAATACAGAATTCTCAGTAGAAGACAGAGAGCACAAAAGAGGAGAGGCAATAACATTTGATAAGAAACACCTGTTAAGGGGCACTTGGGTGGCTCAGTGGGTTGGAGCCTCTGCCTTCGGCTCGGGTCATGATCTCAGGGTCCTGGGATCGAGCCCCACGTTCCGGCTCTCTGCTCAGCAGGGAGCCTGCTTCCCCCTCTCCCTCTGCCTGCCTCTCTGCCTAGTTGTGATCTCTCTCTCTGTATCAAATAAACAAATAAAATATTTAAAAAAAAAAAAAAAGAAACACCTGTTAAGGTAAGAGCATCTATGTTATAGATAAAAGGATACAGAGTATTTTAAGCACAGTAGCCCATGACCAGATATGGTTTTTAAGATATTTCCAATGGCAATGTGGAGAAAATGTAGAGCAGAGAATAGACAAGAGGTAGGTAACCAGGTAAAAGGCTAATGAAGTATAATGAAATAATCCAGGGCTCTCCTGGGAGAGATATGATAAGGACCTAGATTAAGCTACAATAGACAGGATAAAGAGGAAGCCCATCTTGAGATAACAAAACCCGATGTGAGAGAGAAGGAGAAATAGAGGCTTCTTGAAGACGTTAAGCTTGTCAGACTGTTTGCCATTCACTAAGATAAGGTATGAAAAGAAATGTAAATCTCAGAGAAAAGAGACTATATAGGACTTAAATAAATTGAGGATTATTTATTACTTTAGTAAATGTAAAATTATATTCAAATCAAGAAAACAGAAAATTCATTACATGACTGCTTCAATATGGCAATCGCTATATGGATATGACTGATAATAAAATTAATCTGAACATTATTCCAAAACATTTATTTAGTACTTTAGGTTCTGGAGAAACTTTAGGTTCTGAGAAAACTTACTGATTATTCTGTGCATAGCTGCAAGTCCTAAGGTAAATGTGAAAAGCAAAAGAAAGCAGAGATTTTTCTTTGCTAAAATTATCAGCATAGAAATTTCAAACCAGAGACTTAGCCAACTTCTAAGCACCAACTGCTGCCTCATATTTCTCTTTTTCACCAAGGAACTGAAAGTACTTTACAGATGTTGCCACAGATTTTTCCCAGTGCCTTCCTAGAAATGTTTTAAGTCAGGTATTTAGGAAGCAATCTCTTTCAGGTCACCAGCACTGAGACACTATGGAAATAGTGGTAGGACCCTTTAATTACAGGTATTATCATGGGCAAAAAGAGAATGGGGAAGAAAAACAAGGTTTTGGTAAGAATAAACAAAGAAGAAATAGAGTAGGGAAAAGAGAACTGGAGGGTGCAGTCATCATGGTAAGGATGGGAAATGCCAACACATTCCTTTGAGGGCCATGTAGTTGAACTGTTGCCAACTTTGGGCCTGCACTAAAAGGTACTCTAAACAGAAGTTCAAATTTCAGTTGATTATACAAAGCTGGAAATGAAAAAACACAGGATATCACACATACTTAGTATTATATCCAGAAAATTCGGACACCAAGTGGCCTCTGGGACAAGAAAGGACCAATGGCCATCTTCAATCAACATTCTGTAGCCAACAGTTGTACTTTACAACTACATGACAAGGGCTATTGAAGCAGAAAACACACTGTCATGGCTTCTTGGACTTGTGAGCTACCCTTTTAGCGAGGCACCCATTTGGGACTCTTTATTCCACTCCATAACACTGATATCTTTCAAAAAGAAAGAGCATCGAGTTGCCTTTGTGAAGTGGAAGGTAACCCTCAAAAAGGCAGGGATATTCTCTTTTTTTTTATTAACATATAATGTATTATTTGCCCCAGGGTACATGTCTGTAAATCATCAGGCTCACACATTTCACAGCACTTACCATAGCACCTACCTTCCCCAATGTCCATAACCCAGCCACCCCATCCCTACCCCCTCTATCCTCCAGCAACCCTCAGTTTGTTTTGTGGGTTGAGGAGTTTCTTATGGTTTGTCTCCTTCCTGATCCCATCTTGTTTCATTTCCCCCCAACCCCCACAATCCCCCGCCCTGCCTCTCAAATTCTTCATATCAGAGAGATCATAATTGTCTTTCTCTGACTTATTTCACTTAGCATAATACCCTCTAGTTCCATCTACATCGTTGCAAATGGCAAGATTTTGTTTCTCTCAATGGCTGCATAGTATTCCACTGTATATATATACACCACATCTGCTTTATCCATTCATCTGTTGATGGACATCTAGGTTCTTTCCATAGTTTGGCTATTGTGGACATTGTTGCTATAAACATTCGGGTGCATGTGACCCTTCAGATCACTACATTTGTATCTTCAGGGTAAATACCCAGTCGTGCAATTGCTGGGTTGTAGGGTAGCTCTATTTTCAACTTTTTGAGGAACCTCCATACTGTTTTCCAGAGTGGCTGTACCAGCTTGCATTCCCACCAACAGTGTAGGAGGGTTCCCCTTTCTCTGCATCCTCACCAACATCTGTCGTTCCCTGACTTGTTAATTTTAGCCATTCTGACTGGTGTGAGGTAGTATCTTGCTGTGGTTTTGATTTGTATTTCTCTGACAAGGCAGAGATTTTCATCTTTCTTTGTTCATGTATCCCAAGTTCTGCAACAGCATCTGGCTGCATAAATCACCAAACAAAACAGATCATAAACCGAAGGGCACTTTTCAATCCTATCTTACTTTGCTCTTCTGCAGCACTGGACACGGGTGACTTTCCATGAATAGCTTCCTGTCTCACTCAGTAAAAGCAAAGATTTCACATTAGCCTTCAAGGCTTACCCTTGTCTCCAACTTTTAATTTCCTAGTGTGCTCTCTCCTTTACTCACTCTGATCTAGCCATACCGGTCTTGCTCATTTTTACTAACCAGGCATGCCCAAAATAGGATTCTCCCAGCCTCCCCTCCCCACTCTCTGCCCCTGGGAAGATGGCTTGCTTCCTCATCACTTTCAGTCTATACTCAAGTGTCATTATCTCTGTAAGGACTTCCCTAACCACCTTATTTACAACTGTCCTCCCCAACCTCACTCTGGCACTTTCCATAGCATTTATTACCATCTACCATATTATGTATTTGGCTTATTAACTTTGTTTAGTATTACATCTCCCCCAACTAGAAAATAAGTTTTAGAATGGCAGGGACTTTTGTCTGGGAAGCACCATTTCCCCAGTACACAGAACAGTACAAGGCCCTAAGAAAAGGAGAAGACGGAGGTTTTGTCTGGGAAACACCATTTCCCCAGTACACAGAACAGTACAAGGCCCTAAGAAAAGGAGAAGACGGAGGTTTTGTCTAGGAAACACCATTTCCCCAGTACACAGAACAGTACAAGGCCCTAAGAAAAGGAGAAGATGGAGGAAGAGGGAGCAAAGAAAAGTAGAATAGGGAAGACTTCCCTTCTTGTGATTCACCTCTTCCCATTATATCCGTAATACTCTTTCTCTGAATCCTCTTCTGTGAATCCTTCCCCCTTTGGAAGTATTCCTAGGGTTCTAACCTTCACACACTTCACCACAGAGCCTCTAGAAATACTCCTTGCATAAACTCACCCATAAAAGAAAACATCAATGATTACCTAAACACTCAAAACTCCCAAATCTATTCTGGACCACACCTTTTCCCTAACCCTATACCCTCATAAGAGGCTATCTACTAGACAAAATCCTACCACCTAAGTTCCTCTCCTCCATCCCCTACCTTCCTTCCAGTCCTACTCACACTGACCTACCTCGCTATTCAAATCTATTTATTTATCTATTTGTTTGTTTGTTTATTAAAAATTTTATTTATTTACTTGAGAGAGGGAGAGGGAGTGTACACAGGTGCACAAGTGGGGGCAGTGAGAGGGAGAAGCAGACTGCCCACTGAGCAGGGAGCTCCATATGGGGCTCGATCCTAGGACCTTAGCATCATGACCTGAGTCACCCAGGTGCCCCTCAAATCTCTTGATTAGATCATTACTCTGTGAGGCAGAGAAGTGTTATGGTTAAGAGAACAGGACTGGTATCAGAAAGACCTGGATTCAAGTTCCCAGCTCCACTTGTTCCTTACTAGAACTAGCTGTTTGAGTCAGGACAAGTTATTTAATTTATGCATATGTCAGTTTTCTCACCTGTATAATGAGATAATATTAGTGAGTCAAAATAGCACTTTATGTGAGGAAAAGCATTCAGGTACTTCCCACAATCTACTGGCTCTTATTCTTAGTCATTCTTAGTTTGCATCTTTTTTCCTCTTTGTAACTGATTACACATATTTGTGTACATACACCTATGATCACACATGCTAATGACAAAAATGGGTAGCAAGCTAAGAACAAACTAGGCATTCATTACTTTTGGAATAATTCCACTTGAGCCCCACAGATTTTCATGGGGCATTCCATTCCTTAACAAACTCTAGAAAGCAGTCTTCCATATAAAGTTTAGGAAAACATTCTTCCATTTACGTTCTGTAAAGTTCCATTCACAAACAGCCCAACATCATTAGACATCAACAGATGATGTCAGCCAAAGCACTGGAGCCTGGCAGGGAAAGGAGAATGACTGCATAAAGAAGAACTGTCTCCGCATATTTCCCATTGTTTTTTGGCAAGACTTCCTCATTATGGCGAAATGAGAGCTCAAAGGCAGAGCTTGGACATAGTCTTTCAGAACTTTCAAAAATTCAAATTCAGACTTGATATCTTTAGTGATGCTATACAGTAAGTACACTAAGTGTGACCAAAACAGAATGGTATTACATCTGTTCCTGAACTTTGTAACTGTAAAGCCATTTAGTCAGTACTCAGCTAAAACACTTCATCTGATAAATCTCTGGTTCATAAGCAAAAAAAAGACCATAAACAATACAAAAATAATACCACATATTATTTACTTATATCAAGAAAAGGGTTTAGAGGGAAAAAAGCTCTTAGAATTATTATTAGGATTCATTTCTGAATATTAATACATTTTAACAATTAGTTTAAAACTAGAAAAGTAATGAAAAAAAAAATGACGACAAACCTTGGTTTAAATCTTAACTCTACCCCTCATGAGATAACCGGGCAGATTACTTCAACTCTCCAAGTCTATTTCCTTCTCATCTGCAAATGCTGATAATGCGCCCAACTGGCAAGGTTATTCAAGAAATTAGTGACAATTGTATATAAATTAGCATATCTGTGAAACTGTAAATATTGTAAAGGAATATTGCACAGTTGGCTACACTGGCATAGAGTTGCTCAAGAAATGGTAATTATTACTTTTCAAATACAGCTGTCTCAACCTTGAACAAATAAATAGTTACATAGGACTACTCTACAGCCAATTCTTGATCATAGTGACTAAACTGCCTACTTCAAAACAGCTAAGTAAACTTAAAGCAATTCATTTTTAGTTTTGAAATACAATCATTTTTGCAGTAAATTAACTATGTCCAAGTAAAGGTTATGGAAAGTAGTATAATAATGCAATAGGATATGTTCATAATAATCCTTTTAAGAAGTCATAATTTAGGAAAATATTATAATGTACACAGCAATTATCAGAATGTACAGTGAGGTCCATGTCTATCGTGCTTACTGCTCTATAGCCATTGTGTGTCCTGTACCTGGCACGTAACTGGGACCTAGTAAGTATTAGTTTAATTGCAATCTATCTACAGCCACTTAGGATTATTCCAAATTACTGATGGTCTTATGCTAGAAGAATAACTCAAAGTAAAAAAAGCACAACTTGAAAAGTAATGTTAATAGAAAATTATTCAGAAATCTGCTCCTTAAAAAGTCGTAAAAGGACCTCACTAAACCATCAGGATAGGCCCACTGTGAAAAACTACTCTATAATACACATTTGGAACCCTGGAACCAGGACAAGAACCTGATCTGATGCATGATCTAGTCCTCTTTTTCCATCTCTGCATTTTCTACTAGTTTAGTCATTTACTTAACCACCCTTCTATTTTCAAACTTTAGGTGCCAACAACTTGAATTATACAGTTACTTTACCATTCTTCTAAGGAAAAAAAAGAGATTTTTCTCTTCCATCCAAGTACCAACCAGGCCCGACCCTGCTTAGCTTCCGAGATCAGACCAGAACGGGTGCTTTCACGGTGGTATGGCCGTAGACAAGAAAAAAGATTTTTAAATAGAGATTAGTTTATGTTCAATTATTATAGTATGTGCAATGTTATAAACAAGCTCTAACAAAAATCCATGACACCTTAGACACATTCGTGAAACATTTTAATGACACAGACCTCAAATTCTTCTTGGACAAATGAAGATAACGTATGTCGCTACTTTTTCTAAATGAACAGTAACTTTAGGATGCGCGGCAATTGAATGATTGCTTTAGCAAAACACGAGGAGTCAAGATTCACAAAATTCACTTTCTGATTTTGTTAGGCTCCAGGCGATCTTAAAATTATACTATTCAGTTCTTCTTGTCCTGATTTATGTTTCCTCCCTCCCAAGGCTGAAGCTGAACCTAATTCTTGGTAACGTAACTTGGTAGTATGTTGATGCCATTTCCTTCCGTTTCAATATTTGTAAGGAAATTATAATACTTGTTCGTTCCTAAACATAAATGCTTTTCACACGCAAAAATTAAGCATGGGATTTAATAAGATAAACTGAAAAAGGGTTCCATCAGACACTTAAAAATATGGGATAACATGTTTTCCTTCTCCGTAACCCATATGTTTAACTGATTATTGACACTAAAGACAATGAAGTTTTGAAGCACAAAGACGGAGACTGGAGACCGAGACAACAAAGTGCGGTGGAGCAGAGTGCTGATCTCAGCGCCTCCAAAACTTGCATCAAGAATCTGTGACACGGGACAATTCAACGTGAACAAGGAAAAGCTTACACAATATCGCAATGCTGATTTGAGGACCCACCCGTTTCCCGGTCTTTGGGGCGGCGAATGCCTGAAAGCAGCTGAAGCTAAAGCAGCCCCAATTTTGCCCAAGAAGTGTAGCGCGACCAATTTCATGGGACTTAACCCCCAGCATCCCAAATCGTCCACACTCCAACACCAAGGACTGAAAGCGAGACTCCCACTCCCATAGGTACAGGAGGCCTCGCACCCACCCTGGCCCAAACTGCCCCGGCCCTCCCAGACTAGGCCCGAAGAGGGCCCTACGGGGACCGGTCCTCAGCCCCGGTCCGGCCAGCCGAGCTACCGTCGCCCCCGACCTCTGCCGAGTCAGACCATGGCTAGCGGCTAACAGTTCTCAGAATCGGACTACCTTGGTCGTACGGATGTGCTCCATCCCGAGCAGACGTCCTCCTGCAACGCGACTCACGGGCGTACCATGGAGCGAGAGAACCGGGGCGGACCCAACGACCCAGGCCCAGACGGAACTACCAGGCGGCCAGCGCCGCGGCCCGTCAGCCCGCCCCCTGGCAGCGTCAACCGCGCAGGCGCAGTCGGCTGGCGCCGTCTCCTAGAAACACTTCCCCAAACCCGCGGCCGCGGAGTGGGCAAAGATGGGCGGGGCAGAGTGTCCTCCGAGGGAGAGCGGCGTCCGGTTGTTCCCGGGCTGCCATGGGTCCTACAGCGCCCCCTGCTTGTGGAGGCTCGCCACCAGCAGCCCCCAACCCCCAAGATTATGTTCTAAGTATCATCAGATATATTTACTGTAGCCTTATTTGAAACAACCAAAATTCCCAATACTAGGGTTGCCTGGGTAGCTCAGTGGGTAGGCGTCTGCCTTTGGCTTAGGTCATGATCCCAGGATCCTGGGATGAGCTCCATATCATGCTCCCTGCTCTGAGGGAAGCCGGCTTCTCCCTCTCCCACTCCCCGTGTTTCTGTTCCCTCTCTTGCTGTATCTCTCTGTCAAATAAACAAATAAAATCTTTTTAAAAAATATTCCCAATACTACACAATTAGTTATGTAAAAGTGTAGTATGTCCATAAGTACTGGTTATCCATTAAAAATCATGAAGCAAAATGAAACAAGATGGGATGGGGAAGGAGACAAACCATAAGAGACTCCTAAACTCATGAAACAAACTAAGGGTTGCTGGGAGGAAGAGGGTGTTGGGTTATGGACATTGGGGAGGGTATGTGCTATGGCAAATGCTGTGAAATGTGTAAGCCTGATGATTCACAGACATGTACCCTGGGGGAAATAA
This sequence comes from Nasua narica, assembly GCA_028533885.1. NCBI lineage: Eukaryota > Metazoa > Chordata > Mammalia > Carnivora > Procyonidae > Nasua > Nasua narica. Next base: position 67,646,470 of record CM052810.1, on the reverse strand, counting down.
TATATTATATGTTAATAAAAAAATTAATAAAAAATAAAAATAAAAATCATGGAGCAGATCTTAAATAAATAAATATTCAATGGGCAAAAATATGTATATAAATATATATATTAATGTGTGTGTATATATATATATATATATATATATACACAGTAGATCCTAACAAGTAAAAATGAACAAACTGAAAAATCATCAACTTTTCCTAGATCTGAAGAGAACTGAGGTCACAGGGCAAACTGTTACCCCCAAAATTAAAGAGAAGGGTAGGCAAATACACAAATTAAGGCAATAGAAACCCACAAGCAACAACCTTCCTGGGAGCTTTGCCAAGCAGCAACCTTACCGGGCACCAGTGCCGGGCAGTTTCTTTTACCTAGTACATCATCATGTTCAACAATCCAGAAAACCTTACAAGGCATACTGAAGAGCAGAAAACAGTCTGAAGACACAGAGCAAGCATCAAATCTAGACTTGGATATGGCAGGGATGTTGGAATTATGGGATTGAAAATTTAAAACAATTAGGATTAATATGCTAAAGGATCTAACTTATCCCGAGAAAGGAGACAACATGCAAGAACAAATGGACAATGTAAGCAGAGATGGGAATCCTAAGAAAGAACTGAAAAGAAATGCTAGAGGTTAAAAAAAAAACAACACTGCAAAATAAATGAAGAATGCATTTGATGGAGTTATTAATAATCTGGACATAGCTGTGGAAAGTGATCCCTATCCACAGAGAGCTTGAAGATATCTCAACAGAAACCTCCAAAACTGAACAACAAAGAAAACAAAGACTGAAAAAAACAAAGCAAAACAAGACAAAACAAAATCAGAGCAGAATATCCAAGAACTACCAGATATCTACAAAAGGTGTAATACACACACACATAATGAATATCCGAAGATGAAAAAAAGGAACATAAGCAAGTATTTGGAACAATAATGTCTGAGATATTCCCTCAAATTAATGTCATACACCAAAAGTCAGACCCAGTAAGTTCAGAGAACACCAAGCAGCATAGATGTCAGAAAGATCGCATAACGTTCTCAAACTGTAGAAAGTCAGAGATAAAAAATTCTGAAAAAGTCAGAAGGAAAAAACAGTCTACCCATAGAAAGATAACAATCACATTTGACTTCTCTTCAGATGTGATGAGGCTGAACAAGCAAGAAAAGAGTAAAGTGAAATAAAGACTTTTTCAGACAAACAAAAATTGAGCAAATTTGTTGCCAGTAGAGCTGCCTTGGAAAAAAATGTTAAAAGAAGCCCTTTTGAGAGAAGGAAAATGATATAGGTCAAAAACTTGGATCTACATAAAGAAAGGAAGAACACTGGAGAAGAAATAAGTGAAAGTAAAATAAAAACATTTTCTTATTCTTTATTGATTTAATAAAAATATTTTGTTCAAAATAATAACACTAATATATCTGATTACGCATGTGTGTGTGCACACATATGTGTGTGTGTGTTTATGTATAATTGAAATGAAGAGGAGGACAGCAATGATTCAAGGGATGGAAGGGATGAAGGAGGAATTAGGATTATTTTGTTTTAAGTACTCGTACCACCAAAAAAAAAATTATGCTGCAGAGGAATATTACATAACAAAAATGTTGATGCTGTATTACTGAATGAAATATATGCTGGCTATAGAATGATAAGATCAATGTGACTGTTTTGTAATTTTTACTTGTATAAACAAAAAGTATATATTTTGGGGTGCCTGGATGGTTCAGTCCATTAAGTGCCTGTCTTCAGGGGACACCTGAGTGGCTCAGTTGGTTAAGCAACTACCTTCAGCTCAGGTCATGATCCCGGAGTCCCAGGATCGAGTCCCCCATCCAGCTCCCTGATCAGTGGGGAGTCTACTTTCTCCTCTCATTCTCTCTCTCTCTCAAATAAATAAATAAGATCTTAAAAAAAAAAAAGTGTCTGTCTTCAGCTTAGGTCATGATCCCAGAATCCTGGGATCAAGTCCCACATTGGGCTCCTTGCTCAGTGGAAAGCCTGCTTCTACCTCTGCCTCTGCCTCTCCCCTTGCTTGTATGTACTTTCTCTCTCTCTCTCTCTCTCTCTCTCTCTGTCAAATGAATAAGTAAAAATCTTAAAAAAAAAAAGTTTGCATTTCTAGATGGGAGGATTGTGGGTGATTTTTTTGTAATTCCTCTATTTCAGTTTTTCTCAGTCCGAAGTGATTTCACCTTTCGGGTGATATTTAGCTATCTTTGGAGACATTTTGGGTGGTCACAACTGGGTGCATGTGTGGAGAGTGCTACTGGCATCTAGTGGGTGGAGGTTAGCTCTGCTGCTGAACATCCTGCAGTGCACCAGACACCACCCCCCCCAAGAAGAATTATCCAGACCAATGCGTCAACTGTGAAGAGGTGGAAAAACCCTGCTTAATGTACTAAGCAGTTTCACTTATTGTAACTAGAAAATGCTCTTTGTAAAACATCATCATCATTTTTACATCACGTTTCTTGCCGTGTTTGGTGCTACAAAGGCCTACCACGTACATTTTCTTCTCTAATTCAAAATTTGCCAACATTTCATTCGCTTCCTTTATTCAGGTTGTCTTGCTTGGTTTATTTTTGGTTTGTATGTTTTTTTATTTTGTTTTGTTTTTTGAATGCCTATTCTGCTCCAGACAGATTGCCAAAGCAAATGCTTATTAAACACAGTAGTCTTCGTGGTGAAATTACTTACTCCTGTAGGTATATGTGAAATAAGAATAAGATCAAGCCACCTAGACACCAGTGTTGGTACAGTATTTCATCCAAAAGAAACACAAATCCTGCTTTAAAAAAAAAAACGACATTGAAAACTAATGTAGGTCCTTACTGAAGATCTTTTGAGAAAGCAGAATAGGGTGAATTATATTGAATAACATACATCAAGACTTCCTTAATAAAACCTCTTTTTATATTGTTTCTCCCACATTTTTTGTCATTTTTCCCATTTCCTGTTCCCCTACAGTTTGCCCTCAATGCCAGGCTATCCTCTCCCATTCTTTTCTGTTGTCATTTCTCACTTTTTTTCTCTCCTATCAATTTTCATGGAGAGGTAATAACAGTAACTAACACTTACTAAGTGATTATCAGGAGGCAAAAAGTGTACCAAATGCATAACCTGTGTTATGAGGAAAATACTATTCCCTTCCTCAGTTTAAAGATGAAGAAAGTGGAATACAGTGGAGTTAAATATCTTACCCAATATCGCAGAGACGTTAAAGCCTAGATTCGTGATGTAAAGCCAGATAATCTGACTCTACAGTCTGTATTCTTAACAGCTATTGTATACCAATTTGTTTTTCAAAATCTATATAGAAGTTTCACTTGTGATAATATAATAGGCTAGGAAACGACCCTGCCTTAAAAAAAAAAAAAAAACAACTAAAATAACAAGGTAGAAATCAAGTTCAATAAAGCGCCAGGTAACTGACAAGTTAGTGAGAAGGTACAAGCGCAAACTATAAGAGAAAGCGTATACTCAGAGAGGTAAGCAGGATAGTGAAATTGTAGCAAAAGGGCCGTTTCCATTTCTTACAGGACACAAAATTCAGAAGTTACAATCTCAGGCCTGATGAATGGGGAGTCTAATGAAGTACTCTTCCTACATAAAGCCGGGGCCATATGGAAATGCAACCAACCCAAACCATAGAATACATCAGAAAATTTGCATTGATATTGAGAAATTGCCTGTCTTGGATATATTACAACCACAAAAGAATAGATGGATTTACAGCCTAGATTCTTACTACCTAAAAAACTTCCCCCAAATGTCAAGCTGTGAATATAACTGAAAGTGCTTGGAATTAGTAGTACCTAGGAGTCTTATTACAGCAAATACAAATCCTTTTTGTTGGACTGTCCCTCTACAACAGGTTTCAAATAATTCTCAGTTAGTTGAGATAATTAGTTGATAATTAGTTATCAAAGGAAATAATTCATCACAATAAAAAAATAACTAGTACACAAAGAAACAATTCTCAAGAGATCATTGGCAGTTACAAACCAATGACAATAAAGGATTTTATAATTATCAGGCTTTGTTTATAAAACTGTTTTGTTTAAAGAAATGAAAGACCTTTAAAATATCTTCAGTGTACAGAAAAATGATTTTTGAATGATATAGCAAATATAAAGAAGAGTCAAATATAACTTCTACAAATGAAATAAAAAAATTGGAATGGAAAGCTCATTGGATGGGTTTAACAGATTAAACAAATTAGAAGAAAGAATTAGAAAACTGGAGATTAACAAAAGAAAATTATCCACGGAGGAAAGGAATACAGAGAGACAAAAAGATTTTATGAAAAGAGGTTAAGAAAAATGGAGGACAGAATGAAAAGCTCTAAAGGAAACCTGATCATAGTTTCCCAAGAATTAAGCGAGAGAAGAGTGACTGGGGCAAAGATAATATTTGAAGAGATAATGCCTGACATTTTTTTTCAGAATGCATGGAAGACACCAATCCACAGAAAAAAGCAACCCATGAATTCCAAGTGTGATAAATAAAAAGAAATCCATCTCTAGACACATGAGAGTGAACCACAGGTTCACTATGGAGAATTCATTATCGCAACACCAAAGACAAAAATGGCGATCTTAAAAGCAGCCAGAATAGAAGTACAAATCACCTCTAGCAGATTAACAATTAAACTTACAACTGACTTCTTATCAGCAGTAGAAGCCATGTAACATTGCAATGGTATCTTCCATATACAGAGAGAAACAATTGACAGTCTCGAGTACTTTTCCAGGGGCACCTGGCTGGCTCAGTCAGTAGAGCATGTGACACCTGATCTCAGGGTTGTAAGTCTGAGCTCCATGTTGGGTGTAGAGATTACTTAGGGTAGATGAACCATAAGAGACTGTGGACTCTGAGCAACAAACTGAGGGTTTTGGAGGGGAGGGGGTGAGGAGTTGGGAGAGCCTGTTGGGGGGTATTGAGGAGGACACGTATTGCATGGAGCACTGGGTGTGGTGCATGAACAATTAATCTTGTAACACTGAAAAAATAAAAATTAAAGTATTTGGGGAAAAAAGTATTTGGGGAGATTACTTAGGAAAAAATCTTTTAAAAAAGTAATATAAATAAATAAGTAAGTAAGTAAATAAAATGCTTCTCCCAGGAAAAAATATATTTTGGAAAACGAGAGTGGGGGAAAACTCATTTTCCAAAAAACAGAAGCAAAAAGACTGAGTTTGCCATGACCCATACTAAAGCAAATTTTAAACTTACACTTTAGAATAAGGAAAATGATCACAGATAGAAGATCTAAGCTACAAAAGAAATGAAGTTTTTTTAAATGTAAAGAAATGAATAAATGTAAATAAACACTGACTGCATAAAACAATAATAATAAAGTTTTATAAAATTGAAAAACAATTTAAATATGCGAGTGAGGAGTGAAATAAAGTATCTTGGGATCCTTGTATCATCTTGGTTGAAAGTAGGAATACTAGTTAACTTTAGTCCTAAAAAGTTGTATTTAGGAGTGCCTGGGTGGCTCAGTGGGTTAAAGCCTCTGTCTTCAGCTCGGCTTATGATCTCAGGGTCCTGGGATCGAGGTCCCACATCGGGCTCTCTGCTCAGCAGGGAGCCTGCTTTCCCCTCTCTCTCTGCCTGCCTTTCTGCCTACTTGTGATCTCTCTGCCAAATAAATAAATAAAATCTTTAAAAAAAAAAGTTGTATTTAGAGCACCTAGGTGACTCAGTCACTTAAGCATCTGATTTTTTATTTTGGCTCAGGTTATGATCTTGGGGTTGTGAGATTAATCCTGCTTAAGATTCTCTCTTTCTCCCATTCCCTCTGCCCTTTCCCCCACATCCCCATCCCTCTCTTTTTTTCCTCTCAAAAAAAAAAAAGTTGTGTTTATATGTTTTAATTACTAGGGTAACTGCTTTTAGAAACAGCATAGAAGTTCCAATTTGGTAGAAGATGAAAATAGAATTGTATTTGCCACAGCATAAAAAGAATGTCAGATGTCAATGAACAAATTTAACAAAGTATGTATAAGATATTGATAGAAAATGTTAAAAACTCCATAAATGGATAGATGGAAGGTATATTGAGATAGATCGATCTCAATCCTTTCTCTCCCCCCCAACACACACACACACACACACACACACCACAAAGACCCAAATAAATGGAAGGATGCACTATATTCATGCAATAGAAAACTCAATTTTAACATATATAAATTCTTCCCTAACTAATCTACAAAATCAATGTATTCCCAATCACTATCCTAACAGGTTGGTGTGTGTATATATTTTGGAGGTGCAGGGGAATTGTCAGTATGTATGTGTGATGAGCTGATTCTACAACCTATATGGTAATGTAAAGGGCTAAGAATAATTCTGAGGAAAGACAAGAAGGCAAGATTTTCCCAAAGGAATCTTCGAGACTTTATGAATTTATGGTAATTAAGGTGGCATGTTGCAAGAATAGGCAACAGAATGAAAGTCCAGAAATAAAACCACATATATGTAGATATTTGATTTATGAAAAATGTGATATTGTAGATCAGTATGGGGAAACTCTCTTTTCAGTAAATGGGGCTGAGAAAATTTGCTAACTATATGGGTCAAAAGATAAAATTTGACCCTTACCTCACACTATGCATTCCTATGTTGATTAAAGACCCAAATGTGAAAAGCAGCATTATCAACTTTTGGAGGGTAGGTGAGAATATTCTCGAGACTTTATTATAGAGAAAAATATTCAAACAGACTATAAAAACATTGTAGATAATAAATAGAATGGTACTTAAATTGTACATTTCTACTCCTAAAAAAAAAAAAAGACAGCAATAAAGTGGTACAAGGACAAACCACAGAGAGTAAGGCAGGTGGTTTTTTTTTTATATTTTATTTATTTGACAGAGAGAGCAAGTAGGAGGAAGGAGCGCAGAGGGAGAGGAACAAGCAGGCTCTGTGCTTACCCCCCCTTGGGGCTTGATCCCAGGACACTGAAATCATGACCCATGCTGAAATCAAGAGTTGGAGGCTTAACCAACCGAGCCACCCAGGTGCCTCATGTGTAAGACAGTTTTAATACATATAATATACAAAGGATTAATATTCAGAAAGTATAAAGAACTCCTACAAATAAATTAGAAAAAGGCAGAGGCTCCACAGAAAAATGGGAAAAACACTTAAACAGGACTTCACAAAATAGGATAGCCAAAAGTTCAATAAGTATATGTAAAAGTATTTAACTTTATTATTAATCAGGAAAATTCAAAAATATTGACAGTAACATGTTTTGGCAAGGATATGTAACAGCATGGACTCTCAGACCATGGTTGCTGGGGGAGTATAATTTGTTACGAAGCCTTTCAAAAACAATTTGTCATCCCCTTATCCAGTAGAACATGTACATAGCCTAGGAACCATCAACTCACTCCTAAATGTGGACTCTAAGAATCTTAAGCATATGCAATATGATTCATGTATAATAATGTTTATAGCAGCCCCATTCTAATATCCCAAAACTGTAAACAATAGCAACAGTAAAATAGGTACATGGTGATATAGTCAAAAAATGGAATACTATGCAGCAGTGGAAAGGAACAATCTTCAGTTACATGTAACAAGGATAAAACTTAAATATAAAGTTGAGCAAAAGATGCAAGGCACTGGGGCACCTGAGTGGCTCAGTCAGTTAAGCACCTGATTCTTGATCTCAGCTCAGGTCTTGATCTCAGGGGCGTAAGTTCAAGCCCCACTCTAGACCTCACACGGGGTGTGGAGCCCACTTAAAAAATAATTAAAAAAAAAAAAGATACAAGGCACAAAATGATGCATAGGGTATGATTCCATTTATATGATAGGCGAAGCTCAACTATATTTAGGGGTGAGCATGTAGGTGTTCAAACTATAAAGAAAAGTAAAGAATATATCTTTACAATAGCTAGGATAATGGTTACCATCGGAGTGTGATTGAGGAAGGGCTTCTAACTTCTAAGTTGCTTGCAGCACTCAGTTTCATGATGTGAGTGATGGTTACAATGTGGTGTTCAGAGACAAGGGTGTCTAGTTATACAGTACTTGTATACTTTATGCATTCTTCTGCAAGTATTATATTTTCACAGTTGGGAAAAGTCTATGAAGTAGGAAATTTGAATTTTTTTTCCAAAATAATATATAATGCTTTTAAAAGTTCAAAAGTAGCATAAAGCTTATAACAAAATTTGGTTATCCCATGCTTCATCACTATTCCTACTTTCCCAAAGCACTCATTTTTATTTTTGTCTTTTTCTTCTGTTTTTACTTCCATATGTCTAAGTAACATAGTTATGGGACTCTTTCTTGATTTTTTTTTTTTCAGTTTTAGATCATCTCTGTTTACTTCCTTCTGGGAAGGTCAGAATTTCAAACTTTACAACATCCCTGCTCCTAGACTCACATTTCTCCCTCCCCTTGTCCTCCTAAAGTTTTAATACTTTAAAAAATTAAATGCGCATTCACATTGTCATTATTATTCTTATATACTGCTCATTGTTAATTAAAATTAAGTATACACTACTTACAGTTCCTTTCTTATATAATCAAAATTTTTTCCTGGCTCAATGGCCTCTTGGAGTAATTTGCTTAGCCTTCTTTGGCTCGTGTTAACTAGTCTCACACTAGATCCTCTATTCCTCATGATTAACTCTGGGAGATAATCTCTCATTCCATTGTTTTTCCTTGAGACATCTTTCTAGAGGTCCCTGGATATCTCTAGGAACCTCTTTTCCTCTTGTTCTACTCTGGTCTAGTTGTTCTCTGGGCCTACCAAACAGATACTATCTTCGGGACTCCCCTTCCCCATCAGCCAGGGAAATGTCCTAATAAGTCTTTTGTGTTGAATTCCTAGGTCTTATGTTTTATTCTTTTTGATTTGCTTACTTTGTTCTGTTTTGTTTTGGTGGAGTATATTCTTTTTTTTTTAAAGATTTTATTTGTTTATTTGACAGAGAGAGAGAGAGATCACAAGTAGGCAGATAGGCAAGGCAGAAAGAAAGGGGGAAGCAGGCTCCCCGCTGAGCAGAGAGCCCGATGTGGGGCTCGATCCTAGGACCCTGAGATCAGAAGCTTTAACCCACTGAGCCACCCAGGTACCCCTGGTGGAGTATATTCTTTATTGACTTCCTGAAATAAGGTGAAAGGTAAATCTTTGATGGATAGTTTGGTTGGGTCTAGAAAACAGTGCTGGGAAAAAAAATTTTTCTCTTAGGATTTAAAAAAAAATTTTTATTATGTTCAGTTAGCCACGGTATAGTACATTAGTTTTTGATGTAGTGTTCAATGATTCTTTAATTGCACATAACACCCAGTGCTCATCATAACATGTGCCCTCCTTAATACCCATCACTCTGTTATCCCATTTTTCCACCCCCTTTTGAAAGCTCCCAGAAACATACCCTAAGTTCCAATGTGCCTCTTCAGAAATCTGATTACTTCCTTGTTTCCTGCAGGTGTCCCTGCTTTATTTTCTCAGAAAGCTTTTTGGATCTCTTTACTCCCATGATTTCAAATTTTAAAATAAGGAAACTTGGTTTTCTCTTTTATTTCCATCCAGTGTTTTACACGTATGCTAAGCTCTTTTAATCTAAAAACACATTTTCTTTGGTTCTGGGAAATTTTCTTGTATTATTTCTGAGATAATTACTTTTTCTCTATTTTTTCTGTTTTTTTTTCTCCCTCCCTTCTTCTGCTCCTCATTGTTCTTCCTTCCTATTTCCCTCTCTTTCTCCTTTATTTCTTCTATCAGATGTGAAAACTCCTGGTCTGTCTCTAATTTTATTATCCTTTTATTCCTATTCTCTAGGCTTTTATCTTTCTAATATACTTTCTGGGAAATTCTTACAACTTTATAGTCCATTGTTTCTAATATTTTTAATTGCTGCAGTTATATTTTTAATGTCTAAGAGTTCTTTTTAAATTTTAAATAGACCTTATTTTTAGGACAGTTTTAGGTTTATGGAATAATTGAAAAGGTAAGACAGACAGTTCCCAATACTTCATATCTTTGTTTTAGATTAAGTTTCTTCTCTTATTAATATCTTACATTAGTATGACATATTTGTTACAATTATTGAACCAATATGGATACATTATCATTAGCTAAAGTTCATATTTTATTCAGATTTTTTTTAGTTTTTATTTATTGTCCTATTTCTGTGCCAGAATTCCATCTAGGATACCACATTACTTTTAGGAGTCATGTTTCCCTTGACTATGACAATTTTTCATTTTATTTGCATTTTTTATAACCTTGACAGTTTTGCAGACTACTGGTCAGGTATTTAGTAGAATGGCCACGCGTTGGAATTTGCCTAACATTTTTCTCATAGTTGAACTAGGGTTAAGGATTTGGGGGAGGAAGATTACAGAGATAAAATGCCATTTTGATTACATCATCTCAAGAGTACATACCCCCAACATGATTAACCACTGTGGATGTTCACCTTAATGACCTGACTAAAGTAATGCTTGTCAAGTTTCTCCTCCATAAAGGTACTATGTACTCGTTTCTATAGTGTCCTCTCTTGAAAGAGATCGCTACTCACAGTCTACGCTTATGGAGTAGGAAGTTGTTCTTCCCTTCTTGTAGGGCAAGGTTGCTACATAAATTATTTGGAATTCTTCAGTGTAAGATATTTTTCTATTCTTCCCTATTCATTCATTCATTCATTCATTCATGCACACATGCATGCATGCATGCATGCATTCATTCCATCATCTGTTTACATCAGTATGGACTCATGAATGTCATTTTATATTTTTGGTTATAATCTGAGAATTCCTCATTTTCTTGCATGAATAATTCCAGCTTTGGCCATCAGGAAATCTTTAACTTGGCTCCTATGTCCCTTTGACATCCTTCATCGATATACATGGGCTTTTTTTTTTTTTTTTTTTTTTAGCACTTCCTTACTTCCTGGCACTACAATATGCTCCAGGCTCATCTTGCATCTTTTCCACCCCAGCTCTTAGAATTAACCTTTTCTCCAAGGAGACCTACTTCTTTTAGCTGGAATGATATTAGAATCCAAGATCTGAGCACTAGGTGTGTCTACTACTACTGGAATATTGTTCCTTTCAGGCTAAGACTTCATTTGGTTAAATACATTTTCCTTTTTCCAATTTTTTTTAATAGCACCTGGTACTGATTTTGTGGATCTCATATCTCTAGGTATGAGATACGATAAAAATAAACTATTTGGTTTATCCATTTTTGTTTTCCAAATTATCTCTATTCCCTCTAGATGCCTTTGTGGTTTTGGTTTCTGACTTTCACATCACAACTCTTCTCTAATATCTAATGATCTTTTACCATCCTTTCAAGAAATAAAATTTTAATTAGAAACAGTCTTTGTAGAAGAGTTTGACAATTGGCAAACCAAGCTATAGAACAATGAGGTAAACATTTTGTTGGGGATTCCTCATGTCACTTTTTAAAGGGACTGTACATTTGAATGGGCACAAGGAAGTCTGGGAACAGATGTCTTGTTGGCAGCAGTAGCAGAGACTGAGTAGAAGCCCCAGTTAGAGACCACATACAAAATCCAAAGGATCCAGGCTGTTTGCTTCTTTATCAGTAGCTCTATCCCTGGCGATTACTGCAAGAAACAAAGAGCCTTAATTCCTCTGTCACTACAAAGGGGTGGTTCACTCAAGGGAAATAAAGAGACACCAAAAAGGAGAAGAGTTTCATTCATTTGGATGTGTTTTATTCTTATTAATGTTCGTCAAGCATATGGTCCAGTTTAAGAGGACTTCAATGTGCAACGATGTTCCTAAATCCTCTTTCCCTCCAAAAGTGGGAGCGCAATAAAATTAATCAGACCAAGTATTTCCTGCTGTCTCCATCTCATCACTTATGCAAATAGGGCACTTATAACAGTTATAGTTTTCAGTGAAGGAGTCCACTGAGGCTAACCCAAAGGAAGACCAGATAGCCAAGAAGATATCTCTTTATTAGGGTTTATCAGACTGGTGAATATCAAAATACCAACTTAATCATTGACCATGAGAAATAGAGTTTAAAGCAGACAGTAATGAGGTCAACATAGTCTCTTCCTATAAAGGTATGCAGACACTTTACAGTTGAGAAGTTCGCTTAGTTAGCATGGATTCAGAGCAAGGGAAAAAAATGTTATGATAGGCTGTTCTCATTCAGCCAAAATCCTGGTGCATCTGTAAATCCTATTGGGAAGTATCAACTGCAGGACAAGATAGTAGTGTTTCTGAGCCAGGGAAGCCTCTGGAGGCAGCCCTGAAGGTTCATTATTATAGGGGTATATCGAGTAACCCTAATTTAGGTTTTATTGCTGAAAAAGCCCCCTTCTGAGGGCCCTGTTGTTTCTTTAACCATGCCATTTGGCCAACTAAGTTCCTACAAGACATGGTCTAGATGCCACACTGTCTTTCTATGGAATCCTTAAATGTTTGTTCTTTGATTAGTTTTGCTTGATATGTATAGTTATAACTTCCTTTGTCATCCAAGTTTTGGGGACACCTAAATTTTGCCTTATATGTGCCTACAAAAACAACTTACAATAGTGATGTAACTAGTTATTGATGACTTTAATGAAGTGGCATTTTCTTAATCGACCTTCCATTTAAAGATGGTAGTTTTTTGCATCAAAAATAACAAATACACAACAAAGCATTAAGTAAACAGTCATGATGTTTTGAAATAATGAGGAATCAGAATCTCCTGCATTCATTTCTCCCTAATGCTTAATGCTTGTTTTAACACTTAAAAAAAAGAAAACCAGGTGGCTCAGTTGGTTGGGCAACTTCCTTCGGCTCAGATCATGATCCCAGAGTCCTGGGATCAAGTCCCACATCGGGCTCCCAGTTCCATGGGGAGTCTGCTTCTTCCTCTGACTTTCTCCCCTCTCATGCTCTCTCTCATTCTCTCTTTCTCAAATAAATAAATAAAATCTTAAAACAAACCCCACTTACTTCCCATACAAAATGTGTGAGAGGTGTCTGATACTATGTTATGTGAGATAATATTTCAAATTTAAAAATAATTGTTGACGCTTTTATAATTATGTTTACTATTTGCCATCTAATGAGATGTTGTAAAAGCATATTTCTTAGTTTGGTTGTTTCTTAAATAAACATAAGTCATTAAAAGAATAAGAATATTTCATTTGACTCCATTTCTTAACTTTTATTTTTAGGTATATTGCAGAAAATGAAATATGATCAGAATTCTTTCTGGAATCAAAGTTATCTAAATTCAAATCTCATTTCTGCTGTTCATTCTCTGTGTGAGTTTAGCAAAATTATTTAATTTCTCTAACTCTTGGTTTACTTATTTACTTATTACTTATTACTAATTTACTTATTTACTTATTACTTATTACTACTACATAAATAGTAGTACTTATCATCATCTTCTCCACTGAGTTATTTGTGTTAGTTAAATGATGTAATGAAGAGAAATGTTCAAGCTTAGTAGCTGGCCTCAATGAATGCTCAATAAATAATAGGTGTGTGCACGTGTGTTTTAAGAATGCATCCCAGAATCTCT